>VWZX01000495.1:1074044-1674044 GCA_013399015.1 Galbula dea
GGCATGGCGGCGCGCCGCTCCCCGCCCCGGAAAGCCCGCCTGCGCCCGCCGCGCCGCCGCAGGAAGCACTGCCGCCCTCCCCCTCGGCCCGGCCCGGCCCGGCCCGACCCGGCCTGGCCCGGCTCACCGCGATTCCCCGTTTCTGTCCCTATCCCTACGCCCAGGCCGAGTCATTCTCCCACCGCCAAGACCGGGCTGGGCCTAGGCTTCAGGTTCTGCCCCACGCGTCGCCATGGCAACGCGTGTCGCGACGCACCCGGACTACATCCCCCGGCAGGCGCCGCTGTGACGCCAGGCAGGCTCAGCCAATCGGACGAAGGGCGAATGCATCGCCGGCCAATGGCGTTCGGGCGGAGGAGGGACGTGCGGTTGCCCCGGGAGCGGCCGCGGGGCCGGGATCGGAGCTGCGGCACGAGGTGAGTAAGCGGGAGCGGGGCCGGGATCCCCTTCCGACAGCTACCCCTGCGCCGGGGCTGGGGGGGAAGGGGTGTGTAGTAAAGGCCTCTTCCTGCTTTGATGTCTTCACTGTCCCGCGGCCAGTCCCGGCGTGATCGCAATGGATGGACGAGGGGGTCGAGGGCACCCTCGGTAAAGTCGCAGATAGCACCGAGCTGGGAGGAAGTGTTGATCTGCTGGAGGCTAGGGGGACCTCCAGAGGGTTCTGACCAGGCCGGATCGATGGGCTGAAGCCAATGGGATGAGGTTCAAAAGGGCCAAGTGCTAGGTTCTGCACTTCGGTCACAACAGCACCATGAACACTCCAGGCTTGGGGCAGAGTGGCTGGAAACTGCCCAGGACCTGGGAGCGCTAGCTGGCAGCAGCTGCAGATGAGCCAGCAGTGTGCCCAGGTGGCCAAGAAGGCCAACAGCATCCTGCCTTGGATCAGCACTAGTGTGGCAGCAGGACTAGTGCAGGGATCATTCCCCTGTACTAGGCACTGGTGAGGCCACACTTTGAATCCTGGGGTCAGTTTTGGGCCTCACACTAAAAGAACGTCGAGGTGGCTGGAGAAGGACAATGAAGGGTCTATAAGGATGAAGGATCTAGAGAACAAGTGTTGTGAAGCGTTGGGTCGATGTTTGGACTTGGAAGATCTTAAAAGTCTTTTCCAACCTAGATGATCCATGGTTATTCAAAGCTGTTTCCCCTCCTTGCCAGCCTGGCCTGTGTAGCTCGGGCCTCGTTCACCTGTGGCTGCACCAACACTTCAGTTACATGCCAAAGACCTCTTTGCAGATGGAAGTGTGGAGAGGCAGCACTTCCAAGGGAAGAGTGAGCTGTAATTCCTCACCAGCTTAGAGGGAAAGAGGCTGGAATCCTGCTGTGAGGGAGGCATGAGACAGGCAAGGGCTAGGATCCAAAAACAGTAATGAGGTATGTTTGGAGAGGGAATGGTGCAAGTTCTGCATGCTGTTGTGCTTTGGTGTGTCCTAAGAATCTCACTGCCAGGATTAACTGCTGCTGCTGAGACTTTGACGTCAGAGTTATAAGCACAGAACAGACTGAGGACAGCAGAAGGTGAAGAGGACAGTGAAGGCTCACTTTGAGGCAGCAGTGTGGTGATCCTGCTGTAGGAGATTGGTGTTAGTGTACTGAGGCTGCTGCAGTATTTTGGAGCTTTTAGGATAAAGGGTAGCCTGACCTCGTCATTGCACTGTGTGTTTGAGCAGTGGGGCTGAAAGGGACAGTCCTGTCCTCTCTGCTGCCATGGGTTCATAGTCTCCCTTAGCCTGGCTCCCTGTATGGCTGTGTGAGGCCAGTGGTGGCCAGATGTGGCCATGCAGAGCTACAGCTGAGGCTGTTTAGGGTATTTAGGGGAATTAGAACTGCCTCAGCCTGTGGTAAGTGGATTGCCAGGGACCAGCTGTGGTTGGACTAGGGGAAAGAGAGGGATGTGAGCAAGCTCTAGGAAAGCTTCTTCCTCCCACTGATGTGTAAAGATCTTGGAGATCCAGTAAGAATAAATGGGGGAGCAGTGCTCCAGAAGTGAGACCCAGGAGAATCCCTCTACAGCTTCTGATGTGTCTTCTGGGGAAACGAACAAGGCCAAGATGAGCAGGGGGTGGGAGAAGCTGCCTTGTCCCTAGGCAGTGTTGTTTGAGCCCCGGAACTGCTCTCAAAGAGCTGTGCTCTGGGAATACCACTTGCTTCTGTTCTCTTTCTTCCCTCTTTCACTTTGGCTCATTTTTTGCCTGTTTGAAAAGTTCTTGAAGCAAGTGCTCATCCTCTCTGTAGAGGCTTGAGAGCCTGGGGGGGTCTGATTGTAACTTCTGTGCCGCTTCAGGTCCATTCCCTGTTTCCACAGCCCCAGTGAAGCATGTGAGGTAGGTCTTTGGGTTCAGTTTTGCCGTGTGCCAGCAGCCTTTGCCTTTTGTAGGGGAGGTGAGGAAACAAGCCTGCAAATAACATCCTATTTCTTCCCCCCCCTTTGTGCTGGTAGTTCACTTTGGGTTGCCGCCTACTGCCCAAGCACTTGTAGCTGTGTTCTCCCAGCATCCATCCCTTCTGGCTGCCTTTGCTCCTGGCCCTTCCCCTCCACCCCATGCTCAGCAACCCCAGCACACCTTTTCCTCGATGCCAGGTCTCCTGTGAGGCTCATCCTCGTGGAAGCTTGGTTTCCAAGAGCAGTTGATCACTGTGGTTGTTCCTTGCTTCCTTCCTGCTGCCAGATGCAGAGGTTTATGGCAGGAGCTCTGGTGCGCATTGGGGACCAGATTGTCCTGGAGGATTACGACACCTACGTTCCCAGTGAGAAAGGTAATGATGGCTGTGCCCTCAGGAGCTGGGCTGAGGGATGCTAGTGTGCAGGTCACTTCTAGATCTATTAAGAACATGGGGATCAGGGAGAGCATGGGTGGAGAGGGTAGAATAAGTGAGATTTCAGAATGGTGGTTTACAGTCTGCCTCCCAGCCTGGTAGAACATTGACAGTGACTCATGGGGCCATGCTGGCAGCTTTGAGCAGCAGTTCCCACTGTGCCCATCCCTTTAGCTGAGGAGGTTGGGTTTCTTGCAGAGTGTCTGGTGTGGACTCATCTCCTCAGATGCCTCTTCTGTTTTCCTAGAAATCTGGAAGTACGCCCAGGAGATCGGGATCGACCCTGAGCAGGAGCCAGAGCTGATGTGGCTGGCCAAGGAAGGGCTCATGGCTCCCTTACCAGCTGGGTGGAGAGTCTGGTGAGAGCTCTGGCAGGTTCCTGCTCTCCTGCCCACGTGGGTGGCAGAGCAGGGTGCTAGCTGGGGAGGGTAATGGCATAACAGACCTACCTTCCCTAGGGGAGGCAGCTCAGGGCTTTTTGGGGGTGGGGGAAAAAGGGGAAAGAATGTTTGGGAATTTGGGTCAGGATGTAAAGAAGCTCCAGGAGTGCTGCTTCCCTGCAGTGGTGTGTCTTTGGGCTCTTGGAGATCCAGTAAGAATGTTCTGGTATGTGCAGCTGTATTTGTATGTGCTCTCTCATCTTTTCATGCTCTTTTTGCCATACAGCCAAAACACCCAAAATGATGATATCTATTACTTCAACTTCAATAATGGGGAGAGCTCCTGGGAGCACCCCTATGATGATCACTACAAGAACCTTGTCATTCAGGAGCGGGAGAAGATGCTGGCACATGGCTCCTTCAAAAAGAAAGAGAAGAAGAAGAAGAAGAAAGAAAAGAAAGAGAAGAAAGACAAGAAGGAGAAGCAGTCACTGAAGCAACCCAGTGTGAGTAGACTCTGCTTGCTGTGCTGCCGGGGAAGTCTGGGTGGAGGATGAGCAATAAACTAGGTGGTGATCCCATGCTGTGGCTGCCTGGGGATAGAAGCAGTGATTCCCTGACAAAGGATCCTGTCCAGCAGGTTGGGAATCCAGCAGAAGTGGCAAGATGGTGTCTTGTGTTGTTGCTCAACACATAGACCTCTTCAACTTAAAGCCTCGAGCCTTCACTCTGAGTCTTTTCCTCTATCTGTGTATGTGTAATTCCAAGTAGTCAACCATTTGCACACAGCTATGTATTAAATAAGTATATATCTCTACTGTGGATCAAGGAGGGTGTGTGTAGAGCTGTATGTGATTTGTTCATACTTGCCTGCTTAGGAGATGCAGCCAGGGATTCTCCCTTTGCTCTCCTTCTGTCAGATGCCCTCTGCCATCCTGCTCCCTGGGCAGGAGGGTCCTCAGCCACAACCAGGTAGCCAGATCAGAGGTGCAGGCTGCCTTGGGGAAGGGAAGGGGGGACCAGCAGACAGAAGCAATTCAGGAAGACTCTTTGCAGGCACGTGGCCAAACAGGCTGTGTCCCCTGCTTGTTTCAGGGCTCAGCAGACCGTGCCAGACCTTAACTGATGTGGAGACAATTGGAGAGCAAGGTCCTTTTTTTTGGGTGGGTTTGTTTTTTAGCAGCTTTGAGGTAGACATCCACCAGGGCCAAGACAGTCCTTTAACTAGGCAGGAGAGCTTTGTCTTGACTCCTCTGAGTTCCTGCCTGGCAGTTTAGAGCTTGGGCCACCAGTGCAATCTTTGTGTGTGTTCACAAGGCCTCCTGCCCTCAGAGTGCTTCCTGCTTCACTCCTGGCACGCTGGGCAGAGTCAAAGCAGCAGGGCAGAGGTGAAGCTGCCCAGGGTGTCTCGAGGGGGTGGTGCTGGGCAGGGGGAGTGAGTGATGCCCATTCCCTGCTGTGAAGTCAGTCACTGAGTTCAGGTCCATCAGTTGCTGTTCCGTGCTGTTGGGCTCTCCCAGGCCGTTTGTCCGTGGTGGCTGGTCAGTGTCAGCACTTCAGCATTCCCAGAGGAAGCTGTGCACCACTCTTCTCATGTCTGTCTCTCTTCTGCCTGCTCCAGCTCTCGGACACCTCGCTGGCACCCTTGGGACCCTTACGCCCCTTGGCTCCGCTGCGGGGTCCCCTGGGTGTCCTCCGTGCGCCCAGCCTGGACCTGGGGAGCTTCCCGGACAGCAGTCCCCTGGCCAGGAGAGGAATGAAGGTGAGGCTTCCTCTTCTCTGGGAGGGGCCCTGGGGAGCACACTCTGAGACAGGGCACAGCCTAGGCATACCTTGAAGCTTAAGTGCCAGTGTTGGGCATCTCAGTTGTGAAATGCTGTTGGCTGTTAAAAACCCCTTCCCTACTCTGCCTTTCACTGTCTTCTTTTGCTCCATCTAGGGAGCCCCGTGCTAACCTCCTGGTGAGCTTCCTTCTGCTGTGCCTAGCAGATTGAAAGAAAGGATTGTTTCAGTTACTGCTGGGGGAAAAGTCTGTTGAGTTCATGGTAGCAGGACTTTGATTTGTGTCCGGTTGAAGCATGACATGCAGCTAGTGTCATCTAATAATATTTTCACTCAGCTCTTTGCTGAGAATAAACAAATTAAGAGAAACATTTCCTCAATGAATGTAAGGTTTACAGTCCTGTCAAGTGTTGTATAGAATGTGACCTTTGGGTCACCAAAACAAGCACATTAAGTGGCAAGAAACTGATCTTTTAAAGGAGAACAAAGCAGTGTGAGAAGAACATTCTACAGATCAACACCTTCAGGGAGGCTTTTCTTCTTGCTGAGTTGAGTCTTGCCAGTGTTGATTTCAAACATTTTGGTTTATTATGGTCTTGACTCAGCTGGTGTTTTGAGGCACAGGACAGGAGCCCCTTTGGTGTAAGGGAAAGCATGGCCTCCAAGAATATCTCCTCTCCTAGCTGGATGTGGCTCTGGCAGAAGGGAGGGGAGCAGGGTAACCCTGAGCACCTCCTTGGAGCTCCCTTTTCCTCTTTGGCTGTCCTCTCACATCCCTTCCTTTTTGTCTGCAGCCTGCAGAGAGCTCCAAGCCCTCCACTCAGCCCAAAGACTTACTGGACTTGATCTGCAAAGAGAAGAGTTTCCTTGAGATGGTGAATCTGGACATGGAGAGGAACGAGGAGGAGGGCAGCAGGAGTGAGGTACTTGGTGTGCCTTGGCTCTGGGCACATGTCAGTAACCAGAGAGTGCGAAGGCTCCAGGAGTGGGGAAACTGGTGCTCCCCTGGCCACCAGCTGGTTGGCCATGGCTGTTCTGTTTGGCTCTGGGCCTTAATTTGTGCTGCACTTCCTCTGTAGAGTGTTTGGTTGCCAAAAAGGATCTAGCCCTCTTTTCTCCTTGTCCTCCCTATAAACCAGCTGTCCTGGTTTGAGTTAGAACAGAGCTCATTCTGCTCAGTGATTTGGCTTTTCAGCTCAGTCTCCTCTCAGTGATGCTCTTTCTGGAGGGAACACTGTGTTTTTGCAGACCATGCCTGCTTCTAGCAGTGATAACACTTGATGGTTAGAGTTGGTGCCAAGGGCTGGGGTGCAGAAAGGCTCTTGCTTGTACCCACTCCTGTGGAGACCAAGGTCACTGCTTAGTTTTGCGTGCCACAGTGTGTTTCCAGAATGAAGTGGCTGTGGCTCTGCTGCTGCCTTATTTCACTGGTCAGGACCCCCCAGTTCCCTCCTGTGTGGCCTGTGGGATGCCAGAGGTCAGAACTCAGGGTTGTCCTTCTCCTTCTTCAATCCCTGTAGAGTCTCTCTGGGACAGCAGCACTGTTCAGAAACCTGCACATGGATGTCAACACCCTGGGGGTCAGCTTTGCCTCGGAGGTAAGAGGGTGGATGGTGTGAGATGGGCAGGGTTGGAGCTGTGGCACTGCCCTGGGCTGGGCAGTGAGAGGGCAGGAGGAGTGCCTGAGGGATGAGTTCTGTGTGTCATGTAGGAGCAGGAACAACCTGGAGCAGGGCTGGAGGAGTGTGAGGGGGGTGTATGAGGAGCCAGGTGCTATCTGCAGGGGACAGCAGGGTAGGTGTTGAAGGCAGGTTGCTGCTCCAAGGAGAATGCTGGAGGTTGTTAGATGGGATTTAAGGAGACAGCAGCTTTGCACAGAGTGGAGCTTTATTTCTTTCTGAATAAAGAGAAGAGAAACTTCAAAGCCATCTAGGGGGGATGGGTAAGCTGGAAAGCAGCTCCTCCAAGGAAAAGCAGGGAGGAGTGGGTCTCAGGTCCAAGAAGTGCCCCTGTGCTTGCTGTGGGAGGAAGGCTGGTTGAGGAGGAGGCATGGTTTGCTTCACTTTTCTTCAGTGCATCTAGAAAGAAGGCTTGTTCTCAGCTGGAGCTGCAATGGTGGCATCAGGGAGAGGAGAGGGAAATGTACTCTGGAAACATTCTTCTGCTGCCACTCAGTTCCACAAGAACCTGGGAAGCTTCACGTGGCCACTTCTCTGTGGCAACCTGAAACCTGTCTTCTGTCTTTCCTGCACTGCTGATCAATCCCCTGGCTCAGAGGCAGAGTGTCAGCAGTGAGTGGAGCTCACCCATGGCCTTGTGCAGCCTTTGGCTTCCCGTGGGGATGTGTGTGTGAGTGTGAGAGCTCTGCCTGTGCTTCCCAGCACTGATCAGCCTTCAGATGACAAGGGCACAATGGGAAGTGTGCTGCAAGCAGCTCTGCTCTGACATTAATCCTTCCTCACTGCTTTGAGAACTCTGTTCCAGTATCTGAAAGGCAAATTAATTTCTTTTAAAGTGTTTTACAGTATTTCCCCTTATCCTTTTCACAGCTTAGGAAAATTAAGCTGTAAAGCACTTTGCTGGGGAACCCTCTCACAATGGCAGGCAGAAATTGCAGAGGCTTATGCTAAAGTGGATGTGAAAAGAAAGCCCAAACTCTCTCATCTCCAGACAAGCCTGTTGGGGCTCAATTCCTCACCAACATGTTAATGTGTCCCAGAACAAAGAGCTGTCTTGGGCACTCCAGCTGCATGACAGGGCTTCAGGAACCTGTTAGGAAGTGGCAGTTGCTGCCCAACAGCCAGGCTGTGCTCATCCAGATGGGTGAGATCTTAGTCCTGATAAGATATTAGTGCCCCATTGGAAAGCAGAATTCTTCTGCAGCTCCATAAGATGGCAGTAGAAAAGCACTCTGATGAGTGAGCCCCAGCCTGCAGCCCTGAGCCATTCTCCAGCTTCCTCACAAAACAGAGAGGGAAAGGATTCATGCAAAGCCTTGCAGGGGACAAAGCTAAGCAGTTGCTGGGGTGAAGTGATGAAAAAGCTGGCCTCCTGGAGCCTGTGGGTCAGGGTTGAATAGCTGTATCTAAAGCAAATAAGCAAGTGATTGTAGTGACTTGCTGAGGTGGATGTTGGGTGAGAGTGGAGGCTGCACCAAGGATGGCACCAGCATCTGGGAGAGAGGGAGGAGAGCTGGGAAGAAATGCTACCCCTTTCAGTGGGCTTTTCTGGGGCAAGGAGTAAGTTAACTGGGGAGAAGGCACTGAAAAAAGAAAAGAACCAAAACCCTGGGCAGATGCTGGAGACCTTGAGAGGTGAGGTTTGTGTGGCTCCTGTGGGCAGCTGGGTTAGCTTGGCTGCTCCTGGGGTCAGCCCTCACCTGGCTCCAGCTTTCTTGCCTTCTGAATTCCTGGGGTGGAGTAGTCACTGTAGACATGTGAGACTCTGCCCTAAAATGGAAAAGGGCTTTGGGATACTGTTGGAAGGGCTGAGAGGAAAGCAAAGGTCTGGAAGCATCTGTGGGTGCCTGGAGAGAGGATGCCATGGGAGCAGAAGGGATCCCCTGGTGCAGCGCTCGCAGCTTGGGAGGTTTAGTGCTCTGCCTTCTGCACAGGTTGGTCTCTGGGTGAACACTGGGAGTCAGGGGGGTCCTGTGTGGTGGGAAATCACCATGCCAGGCCTCCCTGCCAGCTGGAGATGTGTGAAAGGGAGCTGTCTGTAAACAAACACTGCGCAGTATGTGTGTGGTGCTGCAGGGATGCACAGGCAGGGAGCAGTGCTGCTGCTCCCCAGGAAACATCCATAAAGTAGCAGGGCAGGAGGAGGAGTGGCTGCTGCCTTCAGAGCTGTGCTCTCTCCTGTGCTGGAGAGCTCTAGAGCTGCATGCAGTGGGTGACCTGTCACCGGGGTGGCCCTGCCAGCATGGAAAGGTGCTAGCAGATGTTCCCTCGCCCACTAGGAGAACAGCAAAGCAGAGGAGAGCTGTGGCAGCCGGGTAGCTGATGTAGCTGAAGCTGATTTCCAGCACCCAAGGAGTCCTGCAGAGGAAGCTGGCAGCCTGGGAGAGGTGATGGCTGGCTCTCTGACATCATGGTCTTGCCTGCACGATGTCACTGGAGCTCTGCATGCAGTAGACAGCTTCTTGTGTTGTGGTGTGGATCTGACAGTCGCTTGCTTTGTTGCTTTTGCATGGACAGGAGGGTGCAAACTTCAGCAGAGGCCAAATGCTGCCCAAATGAGGGCTGGCAAACTTCACCTCCTTTTTTTTGTGCTGCTGGGCCTGAGAACAGCCTGAAATCAGAGAGCAAAGGCAGGGAGCACATCACCTTTCAAAGGCATTTGCTATGCAGGGTGAGATTTTTCCTCTTTTTAAAGGTAGGAAGAATGTGAGATGTTTTGGTGTAATCATATTCAACATATCGAAGTCCCAAGAGGTGGCACAGTCATCCTGCTTCCTGAGATGAGGAGGGTGCAGTTTTGGTGGCTGTTGTTGTTGATCTGTGGGTCAGGTACCTTTCCAAAACCTCACCCTGTTGGAATCCATCTGCTCCTCTCCTGCTGCTCTGAAAGAAAGGATTGGATAGGCAGAAATTTCCCATCAGTTGGTGTCACTCAGCTGCAGGTAAAATGTGCTACAGCTTGTGAAAAGTTCAGCTGAAGCCAATTATAATCTGTTTGACTTGTCCTAGCTTTGAAATCCATAGGAAATCCTGAGTGTGGTTTTGCATGAGGAAAACCTCCCTCCTCCTCCTCCCCATGTGCCTGATTGGCTTCATCCAGTCTTCCAGAGAGCTGCATTTGGGATTGTTAAGGTGTAAGGTTAACAAAAGTTTTGTATCTGTCCTTAAAACAGGATTCTACCAGCTAAAGACATGAGTCTGGGGTGTTTTAGCAATTCTTGGGTAGTGTCCTCAGTGATTGGATCTCTCTGTCCTCCTCTCTGCTCTGATGGGTGGCTCTCTCAGCCCAGAGAAGGTCTCTTGGACAAAGGGTGTGCTAGGAGAGGTTCTTTGCCATTGCCCCAGCTCTGGGTGTAGAGCTGACAGCCTTCCAGTGGCACTTGGGTAAAAATCCCTCATTAAAATATGCTCTCTGGGTCTGGAACATGCTGTACACAGGCTGCAGCTGATGTTTGACAAGGCACCACAGCATTAATAACACAGTGAGGAAGGAGGATGTGCTAGCAGGTTTGTTTGCATACTGATGAGGGAAACTTTTCCTGCTCCCTCCTGGCTTTCACACTCCTTTATCCTGAGTTTTGGGGTCTCCCCCCTGCTGGCAGAGGCAGTTGAACCTTTGGGTGACCAAGCTCTCGTTTGGGATTGTTTTCTCTCAAGGCCAGTGGGTTCTGCCACTTCTCAGAGTGGTGCCTCTGAGCTCACAGTGGTGGCTTATGTTGGTGCCTGCCCTCCTGCCTGCTCTGCTTAGAACTTCAGGCAGAAGTTCACCATGCAGAAGCAGCCTCTTGCAAATCCCCTCCCTGAGCAGATCCAATGTGGATGTGTAGATGGGTCTGCTGCAGAGCTAGGGTACTCCTGGGGCTGGTGAGACCTTGCTGCAGCCCCTGCTGAGTCTTGCCCACTGAGACACTGTGAATAACAAAAGAAGTCTGGGCCGAGAAATGAGTGTTTGTGTTGATGGAGTCCCTTCCCTTTGAAAGGGATTGCATGAAAAGAAATCCAACTGGTCTTGAAGTCACCCAAAGCTTTGCAATCTGCTGCTTGCTGTAGGAGAACCCATGCTGTTTGTGACCCCTGCATCATCCCAGAGAAGGGGGTAGAGGATGTTGTAGCTATAACTGTTTGACTTGCTGCCTAGGGGTCCTTAAAACCAAGCCACACTGGAGAAGAGCAAGAGTCTTCCTTGGATTCAGAAGCTGCATGCCCTCCAAGTCCAGTTAAAGCCCTTCCTGGAGCTGCTGATGGCAGCCTGTCTGGCCAGAGCAGTGAGCATTCCAATGGGAAGCTGGCTGGGAAGGAACCACTGGGCAAGCAAGGTGCTGAAGTGGAAGGTGACATCTCTGCAGCTGAGGAGCTGCTGCAGTCTGTGGAGGAAAGGAGTGTGGCAGGGACAGAGGTGCCCAGTGGTCCAGGGCAGCCTGGACTTGTGCTTCCAGCCACTGAAGATGCTGAGGTACATCAGGTGGTGAGCCCAAGTGTCTCCATTGACCCCATGTCCATGAGAGAGGAGATGGAGAATAATGAAGCCAGGGAGGAGATGGAGAATAATGAAGCCAAGGAGGAGATGGAGGAGAATGAAGCCAAGGAGGAGATGGAGGAGAATGAAGCAACAGAAGCAGCAGCAGCTAATCTGAAGACAGACAGCAGTCTGGATGCTGGCAAAGTAAGAGACCTGCCTGCACCGGTTGGGGTTGGTGTGGGAGCTGCTGCAGCTCCTCCCGTGGCTTTTTAAGACCCTGAGGCAGGAAAAGCTCCTGGAGGCTTCCTCCTTTTCTGCTGAGTCAGCTTAAGTGTTTCTGAGCAGTGGGGGAGGCCCTGGGGGGGCAGAAGCAGTCAGAATTCCCAGGTTGGTGTCTGTGGAGCTGAATGAGGAGCCCTCTCTCCCATGCACGCAGCGAGTGCTGCCGCCGTAGAGCCCCGGAGCTGTCAGGCCGTTTGGAGCCTGGGAGGAGGAATCAGTCGCAGCTTTCGGTGCTGCCATCTGCACGAAGCGAGCAGGTTCTGTGATGAAGTTCACACCAAGCCCAGCTGTCCATGCTGCTTTGTTCCTCTCCTTCTGGTGTTTCTCTCAGCTTGCACAGAGCTGGGCTGGAGGTGTAAAGCGAGCTGCCAGCTGCCAGCTTGGCGGCGCAGGGGAGGAGGTGAGGTCGGGGTGGGGAAGGGTGGTGCCTGGGGGCTGGCTCCAGCCTGCTGAGCATTGGTACCTTCCAGTCTGCCCAGTGCTTCCCCAGCCCTGGCTGGGGGGAGAGCTGGCAAAGAGCTGCCTGTGGTCAGCTGCAGGTGGTTGTGCAGTCTCCAGCAGGGAGGCATGGCAAGGTGGGCTTCTGGAGTCCTTCTAGGCCCGTGGTGGTTTTCTGTGTGGCTTTACCCATTTGTGTGGTGGGCTGGGGAGTTCCTGGAGCTGCAGAGATCCTTGCAGAAGGGAGAGTGGACAGTAAGCAAGTGCCTTTTATCAGGTGTACCTGAAGAGCAGAGGGAGGGCACTGCAGAGGAGGGCTCCCTCTGTCACATCTCTTGCCCCTGCCCCTCCACCACAAAAGTGGGGTTTGTTGTGCTTATCTTGTGGGTCTTCCCCAGGATGTTCAGTCACCTTTCCTTCCCTGTATTACAGAAAGGCCACCTGTGCCTTCCTAGTATCAGTTGGCATCCTGTTGGGAATATCCAGGTGAAGCTGGAGAGGTAGGACATGCACAGACTGTAATGCATATCTCCTTTCAGCCTTCAAAGCCATCTGAGACCAGCAATGGCAAGGAGGAGGAGGAGGAAGAAGTCTCTGACTGCTTGGACAGTGAGCTGGTTCAACCTGTGGTGAGTTGTCCAGAGCTCCTTGTCCCTTGAGTGTGGGCTTCATGTTCCTCTGGGAACAGGCAGCCAGTTGATGCTGTGGCCACCTCTTGCAGTCCTCAGCTGGCAATGACCTTACAGCTGTGGCACAGGCCAGCAATGGCATCCTGCACTTAGCAGGTTCTGTCAGTGGCTGAGGCAATAGCCCTGCAAAAGTAGGTCACTGGGAGCTGGGGCTGTGCTTGGATAATTGCAAAAAGAAAAATAATAAGCAAGAGTAAGAACTGTGCTTTAAGGCACTCTGCAGCTTTCCTTGGGGCAGGCTGAATGGCCAGGAGAGCTGGCTCCTGGAGCAATCAGAAGGAGAGCGTGCAGGAGGGTAGCCTTGGGCTGGGGGCAGATCCATCAGCATCCCTTCATCTCCACAGGAAACTGCCATTGCCATCTGCCAGTGGGAGCAGAGGCAGCAAGGGCAGCAAATGGCTGAGAATATCATTATTTGTTGGTGTGAGCACAAGCCTGTGCCTTGTCATGTGGTGGCAGCCTCAAACAGTGCCTTTTGTCGTGCTCTTCTGGGGGCACACACCCACCCACCCCTGATCCCTCTGTGCAGCCAAGAGCAAGGACCCCCTGGGACTCTGCTGGGGGGAGGATTATCTTGGAGTGTGAATGCTTATGGGCAGCTTGCAGGAGCTGGCTTTTGGGGGAAAATCTGGGGGAATCTGCAGTGATATCCTGAATGAGAGCAAGGGAGGCTGGGGAAGAGCTGCTGGCTTTGGATGTACCATGTGTCACCATGCCTGCTGTGGTCCGTGGCACTGCTGGTGTGACAGAGATCACCCCTTCAGCCCAGGGGGTCCTCCCTGTGTGGCACTGCAGTCCCCTGGCCTCACAGGGAGGTTCCTCAGGGACCATCAGTGAAGGGAACCCCTGCACTGCATGCTCCTGGTGGCCAAGCCTGCAGGGAACCCTGGTTCCCCCATATGCCATCATCCCAGCAGGCAGCTCCTCACAAGCAGCCTCTGCACCTCCGAAAGAGGGAGAAAACCCAACTGTCTGCTGGCTGAGCCACTGAGAGAGCTGTCAGTTGCAGACCTGAGTCTCAGTGCAGCCATCTCCTGTGTCCTGTAAACCTTCCTAATTGTTCAAATACCTGGTGCTACAGCAGACTTGCTGCCAGTGGGGTGGAGTGTGGATTCCAAGCTGTGCCAGGGTTTTGGTCCAGGCTCAGGAGCTCTGGCAAAACCTGCATGTGCTCATCAAACACTGATCCTCCTCTGCTTTCTTCTTTAGGTCTTGGGTGTCCAGAGTCGGCTCTCTGAGCAGGTACTGGATGTGGAGGCTCTGTCTCCAGCTTTGGGCAGCCTCCCAGGCAAGGTGAGTGCTGGAGATGTGATCAGGGACCAAGGGAAAAATAGCATTGTGTGGTGTGCTGATAAGAGGATGAGGGCTATCAGCAGAGGCAGGTAGAAGTGACATGGTAACTGTCAGCACTGCTGCTGTGTTGGGTTTTCTGCAGAGGGGAGATGCAGGTAACTACACAAAGAGCAACCTGAGGAGAGGTGGCTTGTGAGGGGTGGGTGTGTGCAAGCTCCTGTGTGGTTTCCCTGCTCTAATAAAGGGCTTTCCTGGGGAAGGCTGGCAAGCAGCTTCTATCTTACTGGGTTTTTTCTTTCCCTTTTGAGGGTATATTTGTTCTTTCCCTTAAGCAGATAGCAAGGTTTTGTGTAACAGAAGCAAAGGAGGTTAACTCCCTCTGACAGATTTTGGTAGAGGGAGGCTTATTCTTTGGCTGTCTTGCCTGTGTTCATGTAGGGGGAAAAATCAGCTCCTTTCAGCAAGGCTGTGGCATGCAAGTCTATGTGTGCCTGTGTGTCTGCTTCCTGCCCCACCTTAGCCCAGGGGTGGCTGTCAGGGGGCACTTCTGCCTGAAAAAGGTTGCTGTGCATCTGGAGGTTTCACCCCTGCTTCTCAGTGTGCTGCTGAGTTGGTTCCTCAGCCCCACCTTCCCCCAGAGCCTGCTCTGCTGCCCTTCTCCTGCCCCATCCCAGCTGATCCCCGTGCTGGCTGGAGGAGTGCAGCCCAGCAAGGGGAGGTCCAGGCTCCTGCTGGGCTTGCTCAGCCTTGCTCTGATGGTAAGCAAGTTGATGAGCTGCACTGGAGGAGACCTGAGTGGCAAACTCTCCACCTGTCCAGCAGAGAGGAGCAATCCTGTTTGTGAGGTGGTGTCTGGAGAATGCACCTGTCCTCTGGTGCCTGAGAATGAGCAGAATCAGATGTGAAGGGAAAAAAAACCCCATGTGCCTGCTGTGTTCTCCCCCCTTGCTCTAGTAGTCATGGTGCCTACAGATGTCTTGCTGGAGCAGCCACCACTGGAGTTTGCAGAGCCCTGCCTTGAGGAGAGAAGTGGGTTTGAAGCAGAGCTCCCTGCACAGCTGCAGCTGCTCTTTGTGGCAGGAATGGCTCTGCCTTGCAGGGATGTGGTTTCTTGTAGGTGCTGAGCTTGCCTTGCTCTGGATAGACTGGCAGAGCAGTCTCTTTGGAAGCACCTCTGGCAGCTGGGGGAGCACAGCATGGGAGGGGTTTGGTTGGGGTGTTTTGGCAGAGCTTGCCGAGGCTGTGGGCAGCTCCCTGACAGACCTGCCTGCTCTGCTGGCAGTAGGGAGGCTGCTCCTGCCACCCTTCACTTGGCAGACATTGACAGTGCTGCCATCCTGCCTTCCTGGCCCTGCTGCTGCACCGAGGGGGACAGTGGCCAGGAGCTGCAGGCAGGCATGGGATCTAAGCTGATGTGTGCTGGAGTCTGGGGAGATTCTCCTGCTGAGGACCCCTGGGAGCCATGCTGTGCAGGGGGAGGAGGCTGCCTGTTAGCTGTCATCCTGCTTTCCTGTGTCTGCAGGCCTGGCTCTGTGCTGTGGCTGTGGGATGTCCTGGGCAGGACACAGCCTGGCTTTTAGGCAAGGCAAGAGACAAAGCTGGTTAGAGTCCTGGCCCTGCTGGAGGTCCTGAGGGGCAAGGCTCTCCATGAATGAGGCTCCAAATCAGCCCTTGTTCCCTGCAGGCAGGTGCTGTCTTCAGCTGCCCAAAGGTCTGCAGATTCCAGCAGCAGTGATTCCCTGGGAGGAGCTGCCCCCGGGGGCAGTGCCCTGTGCATGGGCTCAGCAGTGTTCTCCTAGCACTGGTTATCCCTCTGCCCAGGGAGATCCTCTCTGTTTGTCTGGCTTCTTCCCTTTCACAGGCAGCAGTGGCAGAGCCTGTTCTGAAGCAGGAAACATTTGCTGAGCTCCTCAGTTCTCAGGAATTGAAGTCGTTAGTTACACTGGGGCAGGAGGGAGCCTGGGAGGGGGAGAGCTCTGGCCACACTGATGTGATGGAAGGTGACAGCACTTGCAGGGAATCCTTCTGCTGTTTGCTCTGCTGAACATTTGCATAAATTACTGCTGGTTTAATTCTGTGTGGCTTTGGCCCTGCTCCACAGTACATTCCCCCACGGTGAGGGCTGGCCCCACCTGCTGTTTCTGTGGGCCCCTAGAATTTGTGAATGGGCAACTGTCCTGAGGAGCAGAACCCTCAGTGGGGCTGACAGCCCGGAGAGGGAGACCTTGGTTACCAGAAGGGAGGCTGGCACATCCCACTGGGCCTTCTGGAGCAGCCTGAGGAGGCTGTTTGGTCCTTGGGCTCAGTGCTGAGGTGCTGGACCAGTTGAGCAGGAGCTCTGTAAGGTCCTGAGAGGCTTTGACAGGGAAGGAGCCAGCAAACTCCACACTCTTTGCTTTCACCTGCAGGCCCAGGAGCTGGGAGAAGAGGAAAAAGACCAAAGCAAATCCGGGGTAGAGGAAGAGCAAAACAAAAGAGCAGAAGCTGCTGAGAGGTATGGTACAAAGTCAGAGCACCAAGGGAGGTGTGGGCAGCTCTAGCTCTGGATGATTTTCCTGTCTTGTCTGCCCCTCCTCTGGTCACTGGAACCTGGACAGGTGTCCCCTGTAGAGCACCCCAGGATGCTGCAGCTTCTCACAGGGTCTTTCCCACTAAGCCTCTCGCTTCTGCCACCTCCTCAGTAGTGCCTCAGCAGATTTCAGCTTTGCTTCAGCTTCTGGCTGGGTAAGCAGCACAACTGCCTGTTCTTCCCTCCCCTGTGACTGCCCCAGGTGTGGAGCTGTCTGCTGCTTCCCTTGCAGCTATCTGCCTTTTCTCTGAGGCTGTGAAAGTCACGCTCTTGCCAAGGTGGTCTGAACCTCTTAATGTTGTGTGATGTGCCCTCTGGGGCTTAACCATGCAAGACTTGGCCACTGCCTGGTCCTGGTGACTGACCTTCATCAGAACAGAAGAAGCTGCAGTCCATCTTAGTGGCTGGCTGCATGCACGTGGGGTTCACAGCCTTGTTCTTGGAGGTGCTGGTCTTGTGGAGGTCCCTGGAAACATGATGTGCCTGTAGGAATTGTCTCCTTGTCACCTGACACCTGCTTCCCAGCTGTGCTCCCTCTCTGCCCCTGCCTGTGAGGCTGGTGCCTGCTTGCCTTGTCTCCTCCATACTCCCAAGGTGAAGTAGGGCTGCAGAAGTGAACATGCCTGCCAGCACTGTAATAAGTATTGCTAATGGGGCTTGAGGAAACTCCCTAAGGACCTGGGAAGAGAGGGGGATAATCCAGGGATGAGGTTCAGTGCTTTGAGACTGACACCCTTTAAATCCTCAGCTGCCTGTTACTCTGCCATGGTGGTCGGACAGGTTTGGAGCCTTGCTGTGCCTTTGGCAGCCCTGTGTTGGCCCAGGGGGTCCTGTTGGCAGGCATAGCTTGGTGCCCAGCTGAGTCAGCTGCACATCCCACCTTGCCCCTGTCCTGTCCACCTGCAGGAGCCTCTAGGCTCTGATCTGTGCTAATCTCTTCTTCTCTCACCTCTCCTGTGCTGCAAAGTGAGAGGGATCCAAGTGCTCCTGAAGCAGCAGAAGAGAAGTGTTCTGCCTTAGAAAGTCCTCATCACGAGGAGGTGGTAGCCCAGGAGCTGGAGGAGGGATCTCTGGATAGCCTAATCAGTCTGGAGGAGCTTGCAGCCCCGCAGAACACGTAAGGGCTTGGTCTGAGTCCCTAGTGGTGGAGTAAGCTAACAGCCTCTGTCCCCTGCCTCTCCGCGGGGTTCGCAGCCAGCGCAGGAGGAGATGTGCTCTGGGGGCACAGCACAGCTCCAGCTCTCCCTCTGCAGACCCAAGCAGCTGCTTTTGCTGGCAGGAGTGCTCAGAGAGCAATCTGTGCTGGGCAGGGTGAGAAGAGCAACTCAGCCCGTGGGGCCTGCAGCACAGGGCTCTGCAGGATGGAGGAGTTGCTGCTTGCTTGGCACTTGGCAGTGGCTGCAGCTTCTCACCGGAGCAGCTAGCGAGGCTGCAAGGGTTCAGCCTCCTCTGATCAGCTCTCACACACCCTCAGTTCACTGGTGCTGGGCTTGAGGGGAACAACAAAACCACAGTAAATCAGCCCCTTTTTACAGCCACTGGGGGCGTGGGTTGCTTGGAGAGATAAGGTCAGGACCCAGGGTGGTGGAGCTCAGGCTCCCTGCAGAAGCCAGGGGACTATTGCTCCACTGAAGGGCTGCTCTCTGCAGGTCCCTAGCTGCAGCTCCACTGAGATAGAAGAGCTTGGCAGAAATGATTGTGCTGACTTTGCTTCCTCTGTCAAGTGACAGATCAGCAGATGGGATTGGGGAAAACCAGGCAGTGTGGCACTGGAGAAGCAATCTCTGCTGTGGAGACCAGCAGAGCATCTCCCTTCTTCTGCCTGGAGCTGTGTAAATGTGTGTGTGTGCTGGCTGGGTCTCTGTTTAAGCAAGAAGAACATGCTAAAAAGGTGGCAGGGGCTGAGTGGCTTTGCAGAGCAGCCTGATAAATGCTACCTCCTGCAGGCACCTCTGCAGCTGGCCCAGAGCACAGAGTGTTCCAGGGGAGCACGAGTGAGGCCAGATTTTCTCAGAACCCAACTACTCTTTCCTCTCTCTTGTTCTTTTTACTGATGGCTGGAGAAGTGACCTTTTCTCTTTGGACTCAAAGCTATATACTGAGGCTCTTATTTCCCTGATTCCTGGCAAAGTAGGAGCCCCTCTGCTCTGCACTAGCACTCTCAGAGCATGATGAGACCTTGCTGCTCCAGCAGAGAATAAATTACTCTTTTCCAAGACTAATCTTCACTTTCTCCTCCTTCCCCTTCAGCCTCTCCCAGACCTTAGGATTTTCCTGCTCTCTGTCTGAAAAAAAAAGACCCAAAAACTTAATGAGAAACAGATTGGTTTTGAATCTTTGGAGTGCTGAGGGTTTCTGTGGCCTTGGGCTGGCAAAGTCCCAGCTCACTTTAGATTGCAATTGCAGAAGAATACCTGGTCCATCAGCAGCAACACTGCCAGTCCCTGGGCTGGCAACAGGTCCTGGTCACATCTGCTCTTGTCCCTGGCAGCCCTAGCCAGGGTTTCATAGCTACTAGATCCTTCAGGAAGTGACACCTTGCAGGGTGAGCTTTGGTGGGGCTGTAACACAAGTTAGTCAGGACCTGCTCCTGTCTGGGGAGTGTTGCTGCTCCTCTTCTGGTACTCAGCTTTCTGAGTTGACCTTTTGTGAAGGAGCTTTCTCTTTGTGGTAGGCAACCTGAGGAGGAAATCAAAGGTGAGCAGTCCTTGGACCAGCCCAGTGAAAAATCCCTGGAGAAGGCAGCAGAGGAGCTGGAGACAGAGCTCAAGGAAGAGAAAATGCATTTAGTGCAAGCAGAGGAGGAGGAAGTTCAGCAAATCCAGGAGGAGAAGAGGCAGCAGGAGGAGGAAGAACCTGAGAAGCTTCATCAGGAGAAAGAAGAATCCCTCAGGTACTTTCTTTTTTACTCCCTCTCCCATGTTTCTTCTCTGAGCCTTTCCTGGCTGAGATTTCACTGCCAGAGGCCACAGGCTTGTGCTGTTCTAAGCCACCACACTGGGAGTGGTGCTGCTTGGCAGAGCTGGGG
Organism: Galbula dea; assembly: GCA_013399015.1. NCBI lineage: Eukaryota > Metazoa > Chordata > Aves > Piciformes > Galbulidae > Galbula > Galbula dea. The sequence continues at coordinate 1,093,461 of VWZX01000495.1, forward strand.
GCCACTGAGGTGGAGTTTTTGGGACTGTCCTGTGCATGAACAACCCTGTGCATGAGGATCCACACATCTCCAGCAGAGGTCTGCTGGTGGTGCTGTGCAGAGAGCAGGGAGAAGCTCTCTCCAGTGGAGAGCAGGGCAGAGAGCATCCTCCCATCTCCTGCAAGGCAAGCTCTGGTTCCTACACACACAGCTCTCTGAGCTCTGAACCTGTCTCTTATGGTTAACCTGGGAAAAGCTTCCAGTTCAGTGCTTGGAGCTTCAGCACCTGGCAGATGCTCAGATCCTGGCCCAAATGGTGCTAACAGGGCTGGAAATGGGAGCATTAGAGGAGATGAGGTTACCCCAAAGGAACAGTCTGAAACACTGCTGCTGTGTGGCTCAGATAGGGGCTTCCAAACAGGACTTCAAGGAGTGGGGCATGGATGTCTGTGAATCCCAGCAGCCCAGGCAGTGGAGCAGAGCTGTGTTCTCTCCCAGGGGGATCTTCTCCCAAGGCTTGTGTTTTATTTCAGGTGGCCTTGATACTGATGTTCTTAGCACACTGTGTCAGCCACCACATGAGATGTCCTGGGGGTGCTGTCCTGGCTGTGAAGGAAGACACAGAAAGCACACCTGAAGGGGGAAAAAAGTCTGTGCAGTACTAAAGCAGTAGTAGAAAGGGGTTGTAGGAAACATGAAGCTCACAGGTGTACTAACACATCCAGCTACCTTGGCTGGGAGCCTGCTCTGCTTTTGTGGGAGCTGGTTTCCTTCACCTGGGGATGCCTCCTGTGATGCTATTGTGCATATTAAAAATGTGCCCCAGGAGTCTGATGCTTGGGGGCTGCCTCTCCTGTGCCAGCAGCCAGGTTCTGGAGGTATGAAGGAGAATTAATGGTCTGGAGCCCTGAGAAGGCATCACTTGGGCAGGCACAGCCAGTGGGAGCAGTGCCTGATCTACATAGCCCTTGGGGAAGCCATGTGCAGGTATTAAAGCCTCCTTCAACCTGTTTTCCTTCTGTTTCTTTTTGTGACTGCTCATCTCTCAGGATGCCAACAGAAAGTTTGGAAAAGGTTTCTAAGGAGGAAGAGGAAGGTGTCAGAAGGGAACACATGGAGAAACTCTCAGAGCTGAGAGCCAAAATTGCCTTGGAGACCAAGGCAGAGGAGGAGAAGATGAGGTGAAAAGCTTTGCTGCCATCCCTGGGTCCCCAAACTCTGCTGCTTTGGGAGGGAAGTGTCTTGCATGCCACCAGTGAGCACTCAGATGGAGGGACCAGCCCTGCTTGAGCTTCCCACAGCTGGTGCCCTGCCTTGGTGGCAGGTGGAGGCCCTAAGTGTGATGCTGTACGTGCTGTGTGGGTAGAAGGCAAAACTGAGGGACTCAGTGGCAGCAGCTCTGCTGCCCTGGAGCTGGTGGAATGCTGCTGGATGTCCCTGTCTGATGGCTCTTCAGGCCTGTGGGAGCAGGCAGAGGAGGCAGGCACTGCAAAGCTTGCTCTGTTATTTGGTTTTTACTGGGTTGACAGCTTGGGCTCCAGCTGAGTGCTTTGGTGTTTGTTTCCAGGGCCTGAGCTGATGCCTGTGAACCCATGTGCTGTGCTGCTTGCTTTCTGCTGGCTTGCCTGTCCCATCCTGCAGCAGTGTCCTCTCTCATCTCTGGTTCCTAAATGGAGCCAGTGGTAAACTCCTGAGTTCTGACTGGCTTCTGCCTCTGGTCTTGTTGCAAACCTCCCAGGGCAGAGCAGGAGATGGTGCTGAAGAAACTGAGAGAAGAGTGGGAGAGGCAGCAGGTGACAGAGAGGAGGCACCTGGAGCTGGAGCAGCAGCTTGCTTTGGAGAAAATGAAGCTGGAAAGAGAGGAGGCTTGGCAAAAAGAGGTGGCTGAGCTGGAAGAAGAGAAGGAACAATTCCTGAGTGACCTCAAGGAGAGACTGGCTAGGGAGAAGAAGGAGGTGAGATCATTGCCAGGTAGGGTCAGAGCTGTGTTGTTGATGCTGGCCTGGCTTGCATTGCAGTGCAGAAGTGTTGAGACTCAGTAACACCTGCATGTGCTTTAATACTGACTCCCTTAGAACCTGAAGCAAAGGTGCTAGGCATGTTCTAGAGGCATGGCATGAGGAGTTCTCCTCCGTGGTCATTGCAATGGTGATTCAATAGCAATTGTTTAGATGGCCACACTGCATCTGAAGCAGAGACAGATCACTGTGCCTTTGCCAAACCAGACCAAGCCATTTTGCCAGATGGCAGTAGCTCCTTGGCCACTGCTGCAGTCCTCCTGAGAGCCTGGGGAGCTCCTGAATGGAGGCAGCTTGCAGTCCTTCCAGCACAGTGTGACTGAGGCTCACTGATGTCTCCTAGGAAGGAAAGGACATGAATGCATCTTGTGTGTACAACAGTTTGAAAGGCACTTACCATTGTGCTTTTTTGGTGTGCCTTGGACAGCATGTCCTCACACAGAGGGTCTCCAGCAGCCCTGTCTTGCTCATGTTCCTGTAGGCAGAAGAGGAGCTGGAGAAGCAGTTTGCCACTGAACTCCAGCAGCTGAAATCTGCAGCAGAGGAGAAGCATCGTGAGGTAAAAGATGGTGTCCTCAGAATGGGAATGCTTTTCTTTCCTGCACTGTCACCAAAGGTGGCCAGGGAGGGTGGCATGCATTTTTTTTTTCTGCTTCCTAAGTGTGGTTGTGATCTGGCTCAGCACTTGGGTGTGCTCCAAGCAGAGGGTGGTGAGGCTGCACTCGCTGGTCCTTGCCGTGCTGCCTGCTCTCTGGAGGAGGCCACTACGTGGGTCTTGTCAGAAGGGTGACACGTCTCTGTGGGTGGCTTTCATGGCAGGTCGTTTCCAGCCTGCAAAGCCAGATAGCAGAGGCACAGAGGAGCAAGGAGGCTCGGCTGTGTGAAGGCTTGCAGAGAGCAGAGCTGAAGGCACAGCAGAAGGCTCATCAAGTAGCAGAATACGAACGTGAGGCAAGTACTCATCTGGGGCTGCTGAAGGTTCTTCACCCTCTCTGCTTGGATGTGTGGTGAGGTCTGAGAGGCCATATCCCCTGCCTGGGGGTCACAGTGGTGCCCTGGAGGAATGGTCACCTCCGCAGCCTCTCACCTCCCCAGGGTCCTTGCCTGGTGCTACCCAGGTCACAGCCTGGTCCTGCTTGCAGGGTGCTCTGGACTGCAAGTCCTGCTCTCATGGGGGGCTGCTCTGGTAGGGGGCTGCTGTGGCCCAGTGCTGTGGTTCAGAGAAACATCTTTCCTTGTCCCCCACAGCTCAGTGAGCTTATGAGGGAGAAACGCCAGGAAGTGGCAAGAGACCACGAGAGGAAGCTGGAGAGGATGCAGGAGGAGCACCAGGCAAAGCTGGCCCGGGCTCAGGACCACTATGAGGAGGAGGTACTGCTGGGGTTGGGGGGCAGGGAGTTTGGGGGGTGCCTGCAATGGCTGTACCTGTCTCAGCTGCTCCAAGAGCTGGAAATCTCCTTCCTTCTAGGAGGAGTGGGCATCGTGGCCACGCTGTGAAGTGAGTTGAGGCTGGGGTGTTATAAAAGCTGTCAAAACATCCTCTGTGCAGGCAACTTCCACAGTTGTGCATTTGTGGACCTGTGTATGAGGGAGGATTGCCCATCTTTTGGCAGGTGCCTGTTCTGGAAAGCCTTTGACCTCCCCTTTTTGACTGTCCAGTCAGCAGAGTGTGCCAAAACTTCAGTGTCATGAGCTGTTTCTTGAGCCTCCCTTAGCCATGTCCCTGTAAAGAAGATCTGCTGAACTTGGTGTCTGCTCAGGAGCTGCTGTGTGGTGGGCTGTGTCCTGGGTGCTCATGGTGGCTGGCTGGAGAACCCTGTGCCTCCACTCAGATGCTTTTCTGGTTTGTGTTTGGCCCCAAGCAGGAGAGGAAGCAGCGAGCAGAGCTGCTGGAAGGCCTGCGGAGAGAGGTGGCTCGCTGCCGGCAGCAGCAGGAGGCAGAGGTGAAAGCTCTGCAGGCAGAGCTGGATGAGCAGCTTGCTGCACTGCAGCAGAGGCACTGGGAGAAGGTGAGGACAAGGCTTTGCCCACCTGGTCCTTGTGACTTGGCTGCTTGGGGGTGGCCTTGGGCACCGTCACCCTGGTGTGCCTGCCACCCTCTACAGCCCAGGGGGACACAAGTGGCAGGTGATGCTTTCCCAGGTTGTGGTGTTCCTCCTGATGGCAGAGCTCTGCCTGGTGAGTGAGGAGCTGATGCCATTCTAACTCAGCCTCTCTGTGCAGGAGAGGAAACTCCAGGAGATGGAAGAGGAGCTGGAAATGCGCAGGAGGAATGTCCAGGCCAAATCAGCCCAGCTCCTGGGCCAGGTGAGCCAGCCCTCTTGGGCTCACAGGGGCTTCCCTGCCTCTGCTGCTCCTCTGGCTGCTTCCCCATCAGGGATTCTCCAGAAATGCTCAGCCAGGTCTTGTGCTGCCAGCCAAGGTGCAGGTCAAACTTCCATCACAGAGCACAGCTAAGCATTCCTGGTGGCACAGCCCCATGGCTGATGCCTGCAGTGTCAGTCTGTGCTCTGGGTTGGCTCAGTGCTTTGGGAGACAGTAAGGAGCTGTAGGAACTACATGGAGGGATGTGGAGGGATCATAGAAGCCTTTCAGGGTGGTATGTCCTACTCAGCATTGCTTTTTGGTGATGATTCTGATCACTCCCTTCCTCTTCTCCCTGCTGCTGTGAAAAAGGAATGGGTGTCTCTGGCTCTTGGGCAGCAGAGTGTGAGAGGGAAGCACTCCAAATGCTCCCCTGGAGCTGGCAAAGATCACTGGCTGGTGCCTTTGCCTGCCAGATCTCTTAAGTCCTGTCCTGTGCCAAGGGCTGTGGATAACCTTGCTTCTGTTAGCCCTTCCTTTCCAAGCAGCACTGGGCTGAGGAAGTAAAAAGGTGGAGAGATGCTGGAGGCAAGCAGAGGCTTCACAAAAGCAAGAAATGGCCACGTGTCTTGAATGCTGTCAGCTGAGCAGGCAGGGCTGTTCCTCCCACAGGAATGTGAATATTCCCAGCTTCTCACCTGGAGTCAAAGAGAGGGGAACTTGAGGGTGGTGGTGAGGAAACAAAGCAAAGCTGACAGCAGCCCTCAGCTGTCTTGAAATGATCTTGAGGCATAGGGCTGACCTCTGTCCTGCAAGGGCTGTTCTCAGCATCAGCAGCCTCCTGGCTCTGGTGCTCAGCTCCCTTCTCCTCTCTGTACAGGAGGAGTCTCTGAAGAAGAGGAGGCAGCAGCTGCTGGATGAAGGCAGACAGACTGAGCTGGAGAGAGAAGTATGTCTGTCTTGGCTCTGGAGAGGTGCTGTGCTGCTTTTCTTCTGTGGGCTGAGGGCAGCATGCTAGAACTTGCTTCAAAAAAGCAAAGTGTTGCTTCTAAAGTGATCTGAAACCAGTCTGTGCCTCAGCCTGGGGTGCTGTCACCCTGCTGGGAGCTCAGTTAGCTCTCAACTCCTCCCAAAAAGAAGTGACAGTCCTGTTCTTGCAGGACTGGGGGGTGTGTGTGTGTGTTTCTAGCTCTGGGGAGCTGTGCAGGGAGCCAGGCTCCTGCAGGCTGTGTGCCTTCTCTTTTGGTGCTGGGGGAGTTACTGTAAGGAACTGTTTGGTTCTCTTCCAGGAAGCCTCTCAGCGGCGTCTGGAGGAGAGCAGGAGGGAGCAGAGCAGCCTCCTCGAGGCCATCCACCAGCTGAGGAAGTCTCTTCAGGAGCTCCAGGACCAGAAGGCTGAGCTGGAGGCTCAGGTGGACTTGCTGCAGGCCCAAAGCCAGAAGCTGCAGAAACACATCAGGTCTGTGGGTGAGAATTCTCCGGTAGAAACTGACCCTATGGCCCTGACAGGAACATCTCTAACTTCACCTGCACCTCTCCCTGACCTCTGAGCTGCTCGTGTGTGGAGTCATGTCCTTCAGAATCCTAATGGTGCTTTTGCTACCTGTTGAGGGCAAGGAGGTTCTGAGCTCTGCTTCCACATCTATTAATAACTCACTCTGTAAACTTCTCCCTTTGCTTGTCAGGTTCACTTGTCACCTTCTCCTGTCTTGTGAGGTTAATAAGATGCTTTGAGAGGCACTGAAATGCAAAGAAAAGGTTTTTCTCAGATAGCTGAGCTATCTTGCCTTGGGTAAGGGTGTGGAGGGATGTTTCCCTGCCAGACATCACACTACAGACCTGCTGCTGGTGGTGTCTTGAACATCCATGGCCTTTGTCTCCTGGAACTGGAGGTCACTTTGGGCAGGGTTGCAGACAGATGGCTGTGCTGGGTGCACCTGCAGCCTTATCAAGTGCTGCCACTGTTGCCTTTTCTTGTGCCAGCGAGTTGGAGGCAGCTGCCCGAAGCAAACAGGAGGCTCTGAAAGAACTGGAGGCAGAAGGAAGTGTGAAGTCTCCAGGAAGGAAATCTGAGCTCCATGTTGAAGACCTGCAAGAAAGTCCTCAAGCTGTGAGTAAAGCAGACTGTGAAGGTGTTTGCCTTGTGAGAGCTGAGGCTGTAACTCCCTTGGAAAGCCAGCTTTGTTCCTCCTGGCTGATCTCACTGGAGAGGCAGTGATGCATTTTCTTTGGCAGGGACTTCTGCATGTTCAGTAGCGTTTGTTGATTTCTGTCTGTTACTAGGGGGGAAGGGATGCTTGGAGTCAAAAGCAGGGCTTGAGTCTCAGGGACAGAAATATCTCTGTTACTTCCTAAGAATCCGATGAAAAACATCCCTGATGCTGGTTTTGGCTCTGGGCAGTGCCACGGGGATCTCAGTCCTAACCAGGTTCTTGTGGGGACCTAGGGTTTAGTTTCCCATCTGTAAGCCTTGGTTTTGCCACATTCCAACTCCTCAGCAGCCATCCAGAGAGGCACCTTCCCCACCCTCCCCGGGCCACGAGGACAGCAGCTTCCAGCCTGACCCGTGAGTAGCTGTGTGGCAGCTGCCTCTGCTTCGGATCTGCCAGGGGGTGGCCTCCCCTGGGCTGCCCTGCATTGCTCTGGCAATCCTGGGTGGGGAGGGAGCTGCCTGGGGCTTGCAGGACGGCAGAGCCAGGAGCCTGCCTGTCTCTCTGCAGCATCAGGAGCTTCATCTCCGCAGAAGGCATCTCCCTGCGGGGTGCCAGGGAGTTCCTGGCGCGCCAGAGCTGCTCGGTGAGGCAGAGGCATGCGGCCCTGAGAGCTGCCAGGCTGCGGTGGCGCCGGGAGCTGCGGGAGGCTCAGGAGCTGCTGCAGGATCCCCAGAGCTCGCAGCTGCTGGAGGGAGTGCGCAAGAACCTGGAGGAGGTGAGCCCTGGGGGCTGCCTGGCTTTGGGGGTTGGGCATCGTGGCTACAGAGGGGGACCCACAGCCCTGGCGCCGCCAGTGCCTGGCTCTGGCAGGCACCTGTGGGGGCTCAGTCCTCCTGGGGGCTGGCTCAGGTGAAATGCAGTCTCTGAGGAGCAGGCTTAGTGAGAACCTGGCTCTGGCTTTGGATTGCTCTGGTGTTTCTGTGCATCAGGCGATGTGTAGCCCACAGCTGACAGAGCATTGCGTGGTGGATTAGAGCCAGTTCTGTTCTGCTGTCAATGCCTTGGACTAGGAAGGCTCTAGGAGCAGTCACTGCAGTGCAGCCAGTGCTCAGTAGCTTCCCAGGCCACAGGACCTTGATTATTAGCTGGAGCTCTTGGCACCTTAAACATGGCAAAAGTATTTGGTGGGGGAAAAGGGATCCCTGTGCCATGCAAACCCTCTCACACTTTCTCCTCCCGTTAAAAGAAGTGACAGGTGTCCATCCCATCAGCAGGTACAGGTTACAGCTCTGCAGTGCTTTCACCCTTGCTTGGGAACAGGTTCTCAAGTGCTTGCCAGCTCTGCTGATATGCCACCCAAAGCCATCATTTCCTTCAGTGATTATCAAGAGCTTTCATGTTGCAGAACTGGAGCTGTTGTGACCCTGCTGGGTACAGGCTTTGGAAGTGAAACCTTTTCCTTTGGGTGAACATGTGCTCTGCCCCCTCTAGACTCCACTTCTTGTGCTCTCAAAGGCTTGGGAGCAATTTTACTCCAGCAGCACGATTTCCTGGGCTGAGTGGAAGTGAGATAATGAAAGTCTCCATGCTCACTAGCATTCCTGTCATTCCTGTTTCACTTTTCTCCCTGGCTTGGCTGTGTTTCACTGCAGGAAACAAAGCAGTTGGACAGGATGAAGTCAGCTGTGCACAAAGGCCAGGTGCTGCTGAAGAAGAAAGAAGAGAAGCTAAGCCAGCTGGAGTCCTCACTGCTGGAGGAGGTAACCAGCAGCACCGCTGTTGCTTCTGCCTGCCCAGCTGCACCTCCACCCTGCCCAAGAGCCCTTGGCCTTCTCCCTGGGCTGGAGTCTCCTGCAGGGTTTGTGGTCCCTGTGAGGGCTGTTTAGCTGGAGGCCAAGGACTGGTGTTTGTCAGTGGGAGCTGGATGTTAGAAACATTCCCTGAGAGCAGAATGGGTGCTGCCTGGGAGTGTCCAGTAGGGAATGGTGGTAGAGAAGGCCGGGCCTGAAGCTGGAGAGAACAACAAGCTCAGAGAGAGCTCAGCCCATGCAAGAGGTTCATTTAAAGCACAAAACACTCTGTCTTCTGCCATTCACGTGGCAGCTTTGACCTCAGGTGCATGCACGTGCTCTTCCAGAGACCAAACACTCTCCTGACTTCCAGGTTTTGCTGTTGGGGTGGCTGAAGATGAGTTTGCCCTCACTTGTCCTCTGCCTGCCTGCATAGTCCAGCTGGCCTGGACTAGCTGTAGGCAGTACTCCAGTGGTTTTTTATGTTTCAGGGTCAGAACAAACAGGTTTTACTTGCCTTGTTTTCCTTCTTTTGACCAGCTTTCAGATGAAGATACCCTCAAGGGTGCTGCCTGCAAGAAGATGGTGACTTTTGATCTCAGTGACTCTGAGGGCACAAACAGCATATCCAGTGTAAACCTTGAGCAGCCTAACTGTAAGTGCCTGGCTGGCTGGGGTGCTGGGTCCTGTGTGCAGTGCTCTAGGCCCAGCTCTGCCTTTCCCTCTCACCTCTCTGATGGACCTTCTGTGGGTCTCACTTGTGCTCGGTGGTGACCTGTCTCAGGCAGCTCTGCCAGCTGTGGCAGGACTGCTCTGTACACAACATTGGACTCGAAAAACTTACTGCCTCTTGTAAGAGGGATGGAATCTGTGTGTGATCTGGCCTTCTAAATCTCTGCCTTTTGATTATAGAACCTGCCTTCAGCTCTCCTCTCTGCTGTTGCAGAGCTGCATTGCTCCTCTCCTATTCCTCGCATCTCTGGCAGGAGAGGATGCTCCCATTCCCTCTTGTCTCTGCTGCGTGGTCTTTTCTGTTTGCCTTCAGCTGCCTGTGTGTGGAGTTGTGCAGGTGGGAAGAAGGGCTCCCCACGAACAGCCCAGCAGGCAGGAGGGTTGTGTTGCTTCAGCCTGGCAAGGCTGAAGCTTAAAGAAAACTCAGGAAGCTTTCCTCTGGCAGCAGATGGCCAAGCTGTCCAGTCTGGGATCCTCTCTCTGACCCTGATCAGTAAAAAACCTGCAGGCACATGTGGAACTTGAGGGTTTTCTCTCAACATAAATTGAGAGCCCTTATCTCAGCAGAGTCCTGTTGGTCCTTCCTCCAGCCTGGCCAGCTGGTGGCCTAAAGAGCTCTGCCTTCTGTGGGCATGTGAAGTGGAACCAACTCATTCTGCCTCCTGCTCAGCTTCTGTGTGGTGAGACCCCTGAGGTCAAAGCATGGTCTCCTGGGCCAGGATCTCATCTGAGGAGCAGGGTGCAGTGCTGGGGCTTCCAGCCCTTGCCCTTTGTGAGGGGCTCACAAATGTATGGTACAGGGGAACTTGGGGTGATGCAGCAGGAGGCAAAACACAGACAGGCACACACACTAATGTGTATCCAGACTTGTCCTGCAGGCCCCATTCTTGCAGCATTGGAGAATCCTGTCCTTCCTCTCCTGGTTCTCCTCCAAGGCACCAATCCTCACTGTCAGCCTGTCTCCCCTGGCTGCACACCCAGGGTTTTGCTCTGTATCCCACTTAGCACAGATTGATCAGACTCAGCTCAGGGTGTAAGCAGGTCTCCTGCCAGGGAGGCCGTTCAGTGCCTTCCCAGTGATCCCTTGTTTCCCCCTCCTCTTCTGGCAGTGGATTTGGGACCCAGCATGTGGCTTGCCCCTCAGCTGGACAAGATCCAGTACTTGACAGGCTCTCTGAGGCACATCAGTGGTGAACTCAACGGGGTCCTCAGCGTCCTGGACTCTCTGGACCATCGCCAGCCTCTGCTCTTCCCCTCAGCACCCTGCAGTGGTGTCCCTCTGTCCACATATGCCTCCCTGGCAGGCCTTCAGGGAGGAGGCTCCCTGCTGCCCCCGGCTGGGGTGTCTCTGGACCAGTGGAGCTGCAGCACTGGCCTGAGCTCTAGTCACCCTTTCAGAGCTGGGCAGTCTGTGGACAGGATCCTGGCAGAGAAATGGCACAAGTATTTCCCAGGTAAGCCTCCTGTCCTTCTTAAGTCTCCTATCCTTAAATCCATCTGCTTGCTTGCCCATGACTTTTGGTTTCACAGCCCTGCAAGTTCTAACCATCAGAGCTGCTAAGGCCAGACCCAGTGGTGCTGCTGATGGGAAGGGTGCTAGTGAGATAAGGACTGAAAACCCTCTCATGCTGGGAGGTGCAGCTCAGCTCCAGAACAGACACCCAAGAAAGCAGATGTTAGTAAAGAAGGGAGCAGAAGAGGCAACAGCTCTGCCTCCCTGGAAGCCTCCTGTGAGCTGCAGAGAGGGGTTCACCAGCTCCATCTCCTTGACACCTCTGTGTCCTCTGCAGGTGGCTCAGCATGTCCCTAGTGTGAGAAAGCAAATGCACCCAGGTGTAAAGAGTGTTGGGTTTGGGAGCCTGCATTTAATGTCTGTTTTCCAGGTGGGTTCCCACTGCTCAGTGAAGGTTCCAGGCCTCAGGACAAGAAGCTGGGATACATACCTGCAGAGTAAGGGGCTTGTTCCTTGAACTGGCTCACTGGGCTGCTGTCACTTCTCTGGGATGACTTATAGGTCCCATGTCATAAACAGTAGATACCAACATCTTAACCTACTAGGCAGGTTGGATTCTACTGGTTATCCCCTGCCACGTGCTCAGCACTGCCCTGCAGCTTCTAGAGTGAAGCTGCCACCTCTGTTGTGCTGATGACTCTCCTTCCAGACCCAGGGTCCCAGGGTGGTGGATGGGGGGGAGGAGAGGCTGCCATCTGATCCTTTCTGATGCTGTGCTGGTGAAAAGGAGGAGAGCAGCCCAAGAGTGGGTGAGTGGCTGCTGCAGTGTTTCCCTAGGACGTGACTGGGGAGAGGACTCTGAGATGAGAGGAGGCTGCTTTTGGTGAACTGGGGTTCTCTTGGTGAACTGGCATCACTTTCTCATTGCTGCCTAGACCTCTTTACCCACTTAGGTTGTCTCTTTCTCTCTCCCATGTACCAGTGAGCACATAAAGCTGCTCCAGCGCTCCCAGTTCCAGAGCCAGGAGTCAGACAAGATGAGTATTGAACAAATGATTGAAGCCAACAAGAAGTGGCTAGAAGACTTCAAGAGGGATTCAAAAGTGTATCCTTTGACTGGGTCTGGCCTTTATTTGCACTGCAGCTTCCTGTGGCAGGTAGGAGGACACAGCAGGGGGTGAATGAGTCAGGAGCACTAAAGCCTTGAGCAGCAATTTTTGAAGCCTTAGCCTCTATTTTAGTGTCTGCTGCTGCAAAGGGAGATGGTGTTTAACAGTTGGAGCATGAGTGACCTGCTTGCTCTTCTTTGAGCTGGACTTGGCTGATAGTCCCTTCCCTTTCCCTAGTTGTGCTGTGGTGCTCTCTAGTGCCTCTGCTCAGCTGTGATACGGAGCACATGGGGCTAGTAATGTCAGCATTAAAACTATCAACCAAAGGGCACAGAATGTAGGAGGCAGGAGGGAAGTAGGGGACCTAGTCTTCTGCTTTTGGTGGTGTTGATGCAGCCCCAGCTGCCTCAGGGCCCCTGGTCTGGGCAGTCTGGAATGAGGGAGCAGTGTCTGCAGGGTGATGTCTCTGCCTGGGGATGGGTGGGGTGGGCAGGGAGCTTCCCTGAGGAGCTCTTCCTCCAGTTCAGTTTCCAGGCATGTCAAACCCTGTGGCTGGGTGAGATGAGTGAGACCTCTCCATGCTGTCAGTGAGGCTGCTCCAGCTCGTGCTGTAACAACATTGTGCTGGGGCTGTCAGTGTCTCCTCAGTGTACACTGATATGAGCAGCAAATCCCCCAGGCCTCTGCCAGTGCCTGTGCTGTCCTGAGCCCAGGGCTCCTGTCAGTTCCCTAATCCCCCTTTAATTCCATTTGCCTTGGATGCAGCAGGCTCAGCACAGCACGTGTGCAAGGCTGGCTTCTGCCCCTCAGGACCTCTCCTGTCTGCAGGCTGTGCCCCTGGGGGCCAATTCCTGGTGTAAGCTAAGCTTTTCCTTCACCCACCTGCCAGAACTCCCTTCCCAGGAGCACAGAAGTCCTCTGGCAGCAGCCCCAGCCTGCTTCAGCTAGGACTGGATGAAAACAGAGAAATTAAGGTGTACCATTACTGAAAGGTGGGACCTGCTTCTGGAGAGGTGGTGGCAGGGACCGTGCAGTCTCCCTGGTGATACGGTGGCTTTTGGTGGTGCTCAGCCACCTCTGCTGTCTCCTTGTTCTGTGTCCTTGAAACAAGAGAGCAGAGAAGATGAGGAAGGAGGAGGCAAACTTTCTCAGGTGGATTCTTCTAATCCTTTAATGTGTCCAAATATACTTTATAGACTGTTTAATCCAGTGGTGAAATATCAGGGCTTCAATAAATCAACAGTTCTCTCATTAGTATTCCAGCACTCTGAGCCAGAGCTGTGAATCATGGAGGACTTTGAGTAACTGGTCAAGGGGGAGGATGTGAATCCAGCTGGGACTCTGCTAGAGGAAATGTGTCAGGGAATGAGCCCACAGTGATGCTCAGAAAATGCTTAACTGCAGGAGGGCCAAGTTCTCTGGCCTCTGGCACACATGTGAGCAGGGGAGACAGAGTGAAATGGCTGGGGAGTCTCGGGGCAAAGCAGACTCTGACTCTGGGGAAATGTTGCTTCCACCTCGAAAGAGAGGAGCAGGAACTGAACCAGGAGTGGCTTTCCATGGCAGATGTGGGAAAGCACTCCCTGCTGCTTCTCAGCCAGAGCTGCACAGCATAGCAAGTGGGGCAGTGCCTGCTGGTGCAGGCACTGTGGAGGAGCTCAGCCTAGTGTGAACGTCAGACAAAGCCCCACCTGCGTCCTCCTGTGCCCAGGGGAGAGGTGTCTGGAGCTCAGCTCAGCAGCTGGGTCTCCTCCTTCACAGCAGGGCTGGGGAGCCTAGCCTGGAGCCTGGCCTTGCTGCTCCTGCAGCAGCTCTGCTAGGCTCCTGGCAGAGCAGGACTCCTGAGACCCTGAAATGGGCTCTTCTGCATGGCTGAGGTGTGGGGGTTCCCAGCTCTCAGACCTGCTTTGTTCTCCAGGTGGCTGTGGTGGTCTTCCTTTGGAGAGGTTGTTGTCCAGGACATGTCAGCACCCTGCTGAGATGCTCAGAGCTAGGAGAGGGCAGATGGTGCTGCTCTAACACTGAGGAGAAGTCAGGCTTAGGCTTTCCTGCTGCTGAGTGGGAAATGTGGTGTTTGCTTGGCTTTGTCAGTGTTTCCTCCGAGCTGACTTTAAATATTGGATGCTGTAAAAACTGCTGGACCACTTGCCCATTTTGCCTGCTGAAGCAGCCTGCATTGCAAGGGATCCCATCTGGGAGGAATCCATCTTTCAAAGCCTTTCTCCTTGGAGACAGCTGATGCAGGGATGCTGGTAATGCTGTGGCTCTGCACCCTTCTGTGCTGTTTGTTCCTCAGTGGCTAATGATGTGCAGTGGAGTAGAGCAGAACCTCCTCCTGCTCTGCTGCCTGGGTGTTGTGTACTGGCACAGCTCGTGCTGGGAGCCTGCCAGGGCAGTGTTTACTTGCAAATAGAAATATATTTTTGATAAATGTCATTTTAAAACTCCTAAGAATGTCTGCATAAGCCTAGCACAGCTTGATCTGCTGGTCAGGTCAATGTTCTCCCACCTTCTGGTGGCTAATGAAGCACAGGGTAGTCCTTCTGCAGGCACTGCCAGCAGAGAACATCCTACTGGTGTCCTTGCTGAGGAAACCCTTGCTAGCTCTCACCAGCTCTGGGCTGAATGGGGAGAGCTCAGCTGGCCACAGGGAATGGTGGATGTCCAGAGGAGTCCTGCTGGAGGAGGAAGGGATGGATCAAAATGCAGGTTTCCCATCTGCTGTTGGATTGCTGAAAGCAAAAGGATTTTGCTTTTAGCTTCCTGGCTGTTGGTAGGGGGTGTGGCAGTCCTTCCAGTGAGGTGTTTTAGAAGGGTCCCTGTGGCTCTAGCTTCCTGCTGAGGCTAGTCATGCTTCTCTGATCACACAGTATTAGCAATGTAGAGAAATGTCTGTTTTCTGAGCAATAACTTGGGCTGAAACATGTTCCTTTTTCCTGTTACAACCTGGAGAGCAGCTGTATCTGGTTTTGTACACAAATTAAATCAACTTGAGCCTGTTTTGTATGATGGTGGTGTTTGGAGCTCTGTGATTTTGTTTGTTTCTTGTAGAGATGTTCTGGTGTAGCCCTAGATATCCAGCTTGTACTTGCCTTTCACATCTCCCCCTCACTTGTCTCTGGGCTGCTCCACCTTTTGCCTTGCCAAGGTCACTACTGGCAATTTCCAAGACCACTTCAGCTTGCTGGGGTTTGATGACCATTATTCTATTAAGTGTCAGGCCAGGGTAGCAAATGCAGGGGCAGATGAAAGCAAAAACCCCAAACTACAAAAGCAATTCTTCATGAGGCTTTCAGCCAGCAGGGAGCTTTTCAGGGGCTGTGTCCTGCCCTTTTCAAGATGCTGTCACCTGGTCTCCTTACAATGACTGTCTTGCTGTGGAGCTTTCAAGGTCAGAGGAGGGGTTTTGTGCAGGAGCAGTCCAAGGCCACCCAGAGAAGAGGGGCTGTCTGTGGTGGCTGAAGATGCTCAGGTCTCTGCTCAGGTGCTGGAGCAGGTGAGGAGTTCTCCTTGGCCGTGGGAGGACTGGTGAGGCACAGGAAGAGCAATGTGTGGATCAGCAGGCCATGAAGAAATGGAGCCTGAGAGAGGCATAACCTTAAAGGCAAACCCCAAACCACCACCAGGCCAGCTGAATCACCCCAGTTCTTGTTGTGCATGGCCTGCACTTGTGTGTCTCTGCCCAGTGGAAAGCTGGGATAAGAGCTCCTGCAGGAGGTCTCTGATGGCAGCAGCACACGCTGTCCTGGCAGGCACTTTTGGGAACAGGTCCCTTGCCCCCTCCTGGGGCAGCTGCTGTGCAAAGAGCATGAGGCAGGTCTGAGAAACCCCAAGCCCTGTCTGAACTGCGCCTTGGGGCTGCAGGAGGCTTTGCTGTAATCCTGCTGAGCAGCAATCCTGAGCAGGGGAGGTCTGTCCCAGCTCATGGGTCAGAGGTGGGGCTGTGTGCATGCAGTGTCTGTGCTCCCTGCTCTGCTCCACGTATGTGGAGAAGAGGATTTGCTTTTTCTGGCATGTCAGTGCTGTCTGTGCTGGAGAAACTCAGCGATTAGGAGAGCAAAAGGACAGTGCACGATTACTTTGGCAAGAGGAACATGAGCCCTAAGCTCATTAAGGGGCTTGGCCTCTGCCTGCTGGAGAAGAGACATTTCAGTCCCTGGCTACTGGGAGCCCACTGCACATTGCTCCTGGAGCTCTGCCTTCTCGGGACGGAGGGAGCCCCTTGGACACCCCAGCCATGCTGGGGACCCTGATGACAGCACTGTTCTTTGTGGTGAGAGCGTTTGGACAGGTGAGTCTGGGCTGGGGGAGGTCTTACCTCTTTCCAAATCATCTCTAGAAGCGTGAGGGTTACCTTATTCAGGTAGTGAGCAGTGGGGAATGTGGGCTTGCCCATTCCTGTGGGCTGGAAATGTCTTAGCTCCTGCTCCAGCATAGCCATGGCTCTGCCAGGAAGCCCGGTGCGTCTGTGCACCCTCAGTGAGCTGCTTCTGCTGTTGCCTTGGGAGCACATTGGGGTTTTTTGTCCCCATAGCATTAGGAGGTGTACTGGGGCTTTGCAGAGCACTGGTCCCTGTTGTGCCCATGTGTGCAGGGGCTTGGGCTTCTTAGGCTGGTGAGCAAGTGCCATGAAAGTGCACGTTGAGTCTTGCAGCACAAGAACAACCCCAGGGCAGGGAGAGGGGGCAGAGGTCTCTGCTTGCCCTGGCATGGCCTTCAGTGCCTCCCTGGACCAGGTCACCCTGGGCAGGAGCTCTGGGCCACCTGTTCTTCAGGCAGAGCCAGGTGGCCTCAGCATTGCCCATGAGCTCTGCAGCCTTGCTGGCTCCTGTTGAGAACTGCTCATCCCTGCGGTGCCAGGCAGATGTGCTGAGCATCACCGCAGCCAGCAAGGCCACCGTGGGCTGTGGTCAGTGGGGATGGGGGTGGAGGAGCAGCATTTCTGCTTCTGTCCTCTCACCTGGTGCCAATCCTCTCGGTGTCCAGCTCGGGAGCAGCCTGTTCCATGAGGAGCCTGTGCCATACCTGGTGTACCAGCCCCTGCCCTGGCAGATCCAGTGTGTGACCCAGAGCCGCCGCACCAGCCGGGACAGCGAGGTGAGGCGTGGGGCAGAGGCAGCTGGAGGGGGAGAGGGCAGTGACCAGTGCAGGGGATATCCCCCAGCAGACCTGGCACCTCAGGGGCTGCAGTTTCATGGGAGGAACTGGAGTCAAATGCAGCTCACAGACCTTATGGGAGATGCAAAGCTCTCTTCTGCCTCTCCTTGGAGGCCTTTTCACAAGTGTAGATGAATTCTCAGAGCTCTCTAGTGCTCTTCAAGGGAAGACCAGTAAGTAGTTTCAAGTTTCCCAAAGGGAAAGGGTGGTGGAAGGCTTGGTGAGGCTGGTCCTGTTCTTTCCAGAGCTTCCCAGCTGGCCTGAAGGGGACTGTTCCTGCCACCTCTGCCTGACATCTAGCTAACTGTTGTATTTTGGTTCTGTCCCTTTCTAGAGAGGCAGGAGCTCTCGGCACAACAGCATCTACTCCATTTCTGGAGAGAAAGGTGAGTAGAGCAGGCAGGGAGAGATCTCTGCCCAGGTAGTAGGGGGAGCTCATGGCTCTGACTGTGGGGATGCAGAGAAGAGCAGGCACTGCAGAACCTGGGCCCTTCTTAGCCTTTTTCTTCCCCAAAGTCTCATGTCTGGTGTCGATTTGCTGTAGTCCCTCAGACCCTGGCCCCTCTGCTGAAGTCAAGTGCTCAGCAAAGAGGATTTGAGCTCTTCTATTCTCAGCACGGCTTGGGCAGCAATCGGATCAAGGCAGGTGCAGCCAGGCTCCAGCAGCGTGGGCCTGGGCAGGGTGCTGCCTCTGCCCTTCCTCCTCCAGAGCCAGCAGCTTGGCCAACCTGGCCACTCTTTGTGAGGGGTTTGCTGCCCTGTGAGTTAGAGGAAGGTCCTCAAGGGCTGTCTGGGCTGATGGCCCTTGTCTTGGGGCAGCAGTGGAGTGGTACTGATGGGCCTGGCTGGGACTGAGCTCCTTTGGGAGGTGTATTTTGTGCAGAGCTGTTGGCAGCCCTGTGGCCAGGGGTTTGCTCCTGCACACACTGAGCAGTGCCTGCCCCGGTGGCTCCCCAGCCTCTGGAGCTTGACTTCTTTTTGCATCAGTTAAGGATTTACAGCTGACAATGTGTCTTGTTGAGCAAGGCAGGAGGGAGCTGATTCCCACCGTGGGCTCTTTATGTGCCCTCGACTTCGAAGCTCCTTTTAGCATGAGAATGAAAATGGGTTCAGGTGACAGGGGTGAGTTTATACAGCAGCAGCTGGCACCGGGATGCCTGATGGCTGCTCGGGGGGTGCTTAGCAGTGACACACTGGCTTAAAGGAGCACTGCTGAGTGGCTTTGATTCAGTTCCTGTTGAATTTCACAATACTTCCCTAATGCCACATTAAGGGTGAGGTGGGGAGGGCTCCTGTTTGTCAGCCTGAGAGCTTTATTGCTGTGCAGTGCCAGGCTTTTTGCTAATCTTATTTGTGTGTGTGAAAGTAAGTGAGCATCCTACTTGGTGATTAAACGTGGGGAAGCTGAGGTCTTTGGGGAGTGAAGCTGTGTAAATAGAGGGCTTAGTGCTGCCAGGGAGGCTGGGCTAGGCTTTGCCTCCTCTCCCCTGCTCTGTCTCCCTCTGCTCTGCCCTGGAGATGTCCTGTGTGAGTGGTGGAGTCCTGCGTTTATGTTGTGAGCTCTGCAGCCTCTTCCATCTCCATAGTGGAGGGAAATCCTCTTGTCTGTAGGTGCTCTGGGGGGGTGGGGAGGAGTGATGCCAGAGCCTGCCCTGCTCAGTAGAGCCTGTCCAGGGCTACTGGCACTGCCTGTGCTCACTGTGATGCTCGGTTGTTATCCCAGGCAATGTGACCTCTGAGACCAGCAGCGAGAGCAAGTTCTTCAGTGATCCTGAGAAGGCAGCCCTCACCATCCAGACCCACTTCAGGAGATACCAGCAGCAGAAGCAGGAGAAGAAGTAGACTTGTGAACCACCTGTGCCCTGCTCTGTTCCTCCTTTTTGTCTGTACCATACCCTAGAGAGATTTGTGGCTGTGGTGGCTGTGAACCTGCTCCCTGATACGTAGCTTCTGGTGCATGTGCAGCTGTAGGACCTCTGTTGTTTGTGTTGGCCACTGCTCAGGGAGATCTCCTGCTTTCCCTAGGCAGCACTGCCTTGTGGGCCAGGGCACAACCAGCAAGGGGCTGTTTGGGACCTCAGCGCTCAGGGAGGACACCAAGGGTGATGGCAGCCCCCAGGGCTTCGTGGTGGCCATTCACTGGGCCCTGTGGAGTTTCAGACCCAGCAGCTGTGTCAGTGGGAGTGGGACCTCCACAGCTGGGAGCAGTTGTGGCTAGTGGTTGCTGCCCAGCTGGGGTTCATTCTGCCCAGCAACAGTCCTCCCCTGTGCCTCCATCTCCCTTCTGCCTCTGGAGCTGGAGTGGAAGGATGGCCTTTGTCCCCTGCTGCAGAAGGACATAGGGTGTCCAGGAGCTGGCCCAGAGCAGGATATTTCTGGGAGGAGATGCTGCAGGCAGACAGGAGCAGGAGCTGAGCTGTGAGCTGATCTTACTTTCCTTGGGAAAACTGCATGGNGCTGAACCTGCTCTCTGCCAAGCTGAGCTCCTTCCTGAGACAGCCCTATGGTAACGCTGGGATTTGGGTTAGCTCCACATCACCCAGCCACCATGTCCTGGCAAAGCTGAACAGAGATGTGCTCCTGCTCGGGCAGGGACAGGACCCCAGCAGTGTCTTAACAGCCATTTTTGAGTGCTTTGGGAAGGTGCAGAGTTGTTAGAGGGAACAGGAAAGCCTGGAGCTCTGGGCCAGCAGGAGAGCAGAGTGGGGGGTTGCTGGGAGCAGGGTGGCTATGGGAAGCTGGTGAGGAGGTGCTGGGTGCTGTCCCAGGCTGGGGAGGAACAGGGTGTGGAGGAGCTGCTGCCTGTGGGCAGTGCTGCTCTGACTGTGCTCTCTACTGCCCCTTTGCTGGGTCCAATGCCAGATTTTCTTTGCTGAGCTGTGCCCCTAGCACCCTTTTTGTACCCTTCCCAGGGGCAAATATCCTCAGCCCTTCTCTAAGAAGGGCTCCCTCCCTAGCTGCCCCTGCTTACCTCTGTGTCTGCCTTCTGCCTGTGCTGGGTTACTCCCTCCTGGTTGTCCTTTGCAGCAATTACTGCACCTGGAGGTGCCTTGGGAGAGAACAGGGCTGGGGATGGGTTGGTCTGTGAGTTGCCAGGCTCTGCTGGGGGCAGCCTGAGCTGCTTGATGTCAGGATAGGGGTGTTGCCTTTAGCATGGTGTCCAGGAGCTGTGCAAGGCAGCTGGTAAAGCACGATCAAACCAGCTTTTTGTGTTCCTGATCTTGATGGGGGGGCTGGTGTGGTGTGTGTTTGCCTATTCCCTTGCTGAAGGCAGAGTTGGGCTCTGTCCTCCTTCATCTCCTGGGTCACTGCTGTGTGCAGTGATGTGGGGAGAGGCCATGGCTGTGGTGAATGGCAGAGGGGAGGAGGGATGCTGGGGGGCTTATGCTGAGTGCTCGAAATGTGGACTGTGTTACACTGAGTGAGGCCAAGGCCAGGGTTTGGGGCTGTTGGGGAGGGGAAGGTGGAGAAGCCTTGCTGGGATGTAGAAGGGAATCTGTCCTAGCCAATTACAATAAAGATGCATTAATCTCTGTTAATCTGTTCTTCTTTCTCTCTTGCTAAGCCACTTACTCTTTCAGCTGAGAACACTCTTGCCTTTTCTATTTCAAGTCTGAGATTGAAAGAGTGGGAAATACCAACCCTGGCACTGCAGGCATCAGGCATGATTCCTGACCCCTTCCCACCAGCACCTGCAGGAGGTTGTACTCCTCTCTATGCAGGATGCCCCCGGGCAGAGGCTGGCTCTTGAGTGTTACCTGAATAATCACCAAAAACTGGTGAAAAATGGGCACAAGAAACTGTCCTAACAGCTTGTTTCTTGAGCCCTGAGAGGGAACAGCTGCCAGGCTGTTGCTAAGGCACTCTCAGCTCTACCTGATTTGAGGAGTTCTGTTGGTGTTAGATGAACCAGATGGTGAAGGAGGAGCTGCTGAGAGCAGGTAAAGGGAAGGCAAGTTGGAAATGGAGCTTGCAGGTACTGTCACCAGGAACACCAGGCACTTCGTTGGTCATTCACAAAAATAAAGTATCTAGGTGAGGCATTAAAGTTAACTCTGCACATGATTGTAACTGATGAGAGAAACCCAGCACTTCTGCTTTCCTAGGCTCCTTTTTCTCCTCCCAGGGGTGGGTAGATGTTACAACTGCTAGCTGGAGTTAAAAGGGGAATCTTCTCTGTTTGCTGTAAGGAAAGAATGAGATGGAACCAGTGGGCAGCAAACAGGGATGGAGAAGTGATGAAAACAACTTATCAATTACAGGAAATAAGGAAATGAAAGTGCAGTTAGTTAATTAGACCTCAAATAACACCAGAACCTCCTGTGGAAGGTGAAGTTCTTTGGGTAACAAAAAACAACTGTTAATAACAGCCTTGGCTATTTTTGTCTTCCTGGAAAAGCAGAAGAGGTAAGGAAGGTTGCCAGCCCCAGGCTGCCTGCTGGGTTTTAGCTGCTCTTGCTTTTCCCTGTCAGATGTGCACCACAAAAGGAGAAGGTCTAATCTGCTTTTCTCTAGTGGCTAATTGCTCTAGGTCGTGGTAAAATTCAAGAGGAAAATGAACAGAAATCAAGGTGAGAGGCTGTGCTGGGCTTCACTAGACCCTGCTGTGAGCTGGTGGAACTGCCCTGTGGGTCACTGTGACATGCTATGCCACCATATCCCAGTGTTCTCCTGTCCCATGCCACCATTCCCAACGCTGTGCTGGATTTGGGATGCTTTGCTTCACTGAGATGCTTCACAGCTCCACTGCCACCGAGGGCAACTGTTCTGGGCTGCACCTCCTGCTCCCATGCAGTACTGCAACGTGTTGGGCTCATGGCAGGGCTCTTGTTCCCCAGTGCCATGCTTAGCAGCGTCCACAGGCGATACTGGAGCCACACTGCACTTACCCTGTGCTGCTGGAGCGATACCAAGCCCCACCGTGACCTGTGAAGGAGTGTGCAGAGGTTCACCCTCCAGACTCTGCTCCATGCTGGGCTGGAGCTCACTGGCAGCACAGCTTGGCTGGCCTGGACTTACCCATGAGTTGGGGTGTCCTGCTCAGTGCTACTGGCACCAGGACCATGCTCCCATTGCTCTGGGATGCCTGGATAGATTGGGACTGTCCCCTCTCCATCCACCTGGAATGTCCTACCCTGCCTCCACCCCTCCTCACTGCAACACCCAGGTATAAACATAACCTTTATTGCACACAGCGCTGGGTTTTTTTTCATAGAAAAAGGTATTAACACATAAGCATTTGCAAATTGGAAGCAACTCCTGTTGTTTTCAGAACAGCAGAACAGCATGCAATGTCCTGGGGACGTTCCTTTGTAAAACCACCAACAAGATCGGGGAGGAGAAAAACAAAACCAAACCGAAGTCGCTGAGTCTTTCTTTGTGCCCCTTCCAAAATGATGTGAAATATATATATATATGTTTACATATATATTATATATTTGTTCTTTTTTTTTTTTTTAAATCTGTAACCTCAAATTCTTTGTGCCCTGGTTTCTTTTTCTGTTCAGAGAAGAAGAAAATAGCTTCATTTATACAAAAGAGTTTGTTATGTACAAGTTTGTTTTTTGTTAATTAAATAGAAATGGCGCAGGGGGAAGGAGCAGTGTCCAGAGCAGGCAGTCCCCGGCCACAGCCCTACACCAGCGTGTAGGACTTGGAGTAGGCTCCAGCACCCTGCTTCTGAGACCTGCCCACGCCTGACGTGCTCATCTCGAGGAGCGAGTCCCTGGAACCCCCTACTTTGGAGTGCGTGGGCACCCGCGTCTCGGCGGCACCGGTGGCAGGGGCCTCGGTGACGGTAGCGGCGGGGGGCAGCGGGGCGGTGGGGACGGTGGGTGGAGCTGCGGCGGGGCCGGGCGCCGTGGCTGGCATGGGCAGAGTCCTCTGAGGTAAGGTGGTTGCGGCGGAGGCTGGGGGTGGTAGACCCAGGGGCTTGCTGCTGCTGCTGCTGCTGCCGCCGCCGCCGCCGCCACCGCCGGGGTCCAGTATCATGTGCCGGGCTTGCGCGTGGTACGCCCGGGTGAGGTTGCGGATGGAGGCTTCCCGTGGTGGCACCACCGGGCAGGGCTCGTGGGTGTCGGGCTTGCGGAAGAAGGCCTCCGACTTGACGTAGAGAGGGAGGTTGCAGTAGTCACCTGCAAGGACAGGAAACAGGAGATGGGGGAGGCTGCTGAGAGGAGGCTGCCCTCCCTAGACACCCCTGCTGGCCCCCAACCTCCACGTGTGTTAATCTGTATAACACACAGAATCATTAGGGTTGGAAAAGACCTCCAAGACCACCAAGTGCAACTGCTGACCCAACACCCCCATGCTACTAAGCCATGTCTCCCTGTTTTTTGAAATAGAATCTCTCTCAGCTCTGTTTGTGTTTTCCTGCGGTGTACTAATATCTAGATGTGCAACACATTACGACCTGTAGCTACAGCCAGCTAGAGCACAGGGAGTATCACTGCTAGCTGGAAGAAGTGTCTTGAACGGTTGCATTGTGCTATAACATCCTGCTGAAAGACAGATTGTGAATGGTGCTGTCATGTCTTTGCTGCTAAAGTGGTCATATTGTCTTCTCTTTGCTGCTGAAAGACATCTTGAATGGTTGTACTCTACTGCACTGGCTCTGTTGGCAAAAGACAAGTCTCGAATGGTTGTATTGTTGCTGATTGGTGAAAGGTAAGCCCCAAACAGCTGTATTGTCTTCCACCTACAGAGACAAGCCAGGAGAGTACAACCCTTGTAGACACATCTCTCAGCAATTTCCTCAGAAATTAAATGAGGAAAGAAGTGGAGAAAGGAAATAAGAAGAGAGAAGTGAAGAAGAGCAAAGCAAGATGAAGAGGAATAGAGAAAAGTGAAGAGAAAAAAATATGAAGAGCCAAATGAAGAAAAAGTAGCAAAGTGAAGAGAGGAAATGGGAGGAAAGAATTGAGGAACAAAGAAATTGAAGAACAAAATACAACAAGTAGTTCTTGTTTCAAGTCAGTAACCAAGAACTAAATGGAAGAACAAAGTGAAGAAGAGAGGCAGAGCACAACTCCAGCCAAGGTACATACTCTTGCTGGCACGGTGTGGGATGGGGACGGCCACGCTCTTGCCCCGCTCGCTATCCTGGGGCTTGGGAGGGGAGGCTGTGAAGCGGCAGATGCCAGGCTCTGAGGGGGTGCTCATGGAGGTCATGCTGTCGGCATTGTCAGTGGTGCCAGTGGTCATCTGGTCCGAGGAGCTGTCGGAGATGAAGCACTCTGTGATCTCAAACTTGGCGTGCTGCAGCTGCTCCTCCAGCTTCGCGTGCTCGTAGGCACGCGCCAGCTCCTCGTAGGTAGATGAGGCACTCTCTGTTGACACCATGCTGTTCCGTCCCTTGTCTGTGGAGGAGAGGATGCATCACATACCTGGGAACTGTCCTTGGCCTGGAAAGGCCATTTTCCACATCATGTCACTGTGGGGATGCCCAGGCTGTCCCTGTTGAGAGACCCTGGCCATCCGTCCCAAAAGCTGGGCATGACCCTGGCTGCTGAGGAGCCACCACTGAGCTTGTGCAGGAGACCAGGTGAGTCCTTGGTCCCACCTCTCCCAGGCACACCCTCACACCCAGGGCAGCCCCACCCCGAGCTCTACCACTCCCAAACAGCCAGGAGGACAGGGCAGGGGACACCACCCCAGCAATTTGGAGAGCATCAGACCTGCCACGAGAGCTGAGAGCCTGAGACTGCTCAGTTTATGGTGCTATCCATAACCTTTCCTAGAAACTCGAGTACACCTTCCAATGCTGCTGCTTCCAGCCATACCAAGTGGCTCCTGCAGTGCATGTCATGGTTCCACAGTCCCACTGACTACAAGTGCATTGTATTTCTGCAGTCATTCCAAATATATGGTTTGGGGTCACCACCAATGAACCTGTGTACCCTAAACCAGCCCCTGGAGCTGGGGATGTCCAGGACAGCGCTGGCATACCTGTGTCCTGGGAGAGGCTGGCACTGTAGCTGTCGCTCTCAGTGACAGTGATGCCATGCTGGGAGCCCACTGTCCTCCAGTCTGAGGTGAGGGTCCGTGCAGGGGTTGATGCCTGGCACTTGGTGAGGGTCCACTGGCTGGAGTAGCGGTTGCGGGTGCTGTGTGCAGACTTCACACTCTTTCTTGATACAGGGTCTGAGGAGCAAAGGTGACAATTACAGCAGGTCACTCCCAGAGACAGACAAGGACACTGCCCCAGCTGCCTGCAGCGCTTCCTGCTCCTTTTGCCTTACCAACAGCTACTTCTAGCCATGGCCAGTGGATGGGGACAGGGCCTGCACCCCACTGGATGTGTAGGGACCTGAGCTGCCAGAGGGCACGCAGGGGGCTGCAGGCAGTGCCCAGCTCAGCCACACCTGCCTCAGGCCCATGTCTGCTCCCAGCAAACCCAGCCCAGCGCCACAGGAGCACGGGCACTCACTGGTGCCAGGGCGGATGTCCGACATGTCGATGAGTGGCCCCGTGTTCTGGATCAACGCAGGGTGGTGCAGCGAGACGCCCGTGCAGAAGCTCTGGGGGTTCACTGCCTGGCTGAACTCCGTGTCAGTCACTGGGATCGTGGCCTTGTCATCCCCTGTGGGAAGAAGCTGCAGCTCAGACCTCTTTCTCCAGCCAAGATTTCACTGTAGCCATCTGCTTAGCCCATGCTAAGAAGCCCCTTGCAATCTCTTGGCTTCCTGCTGCCAAGAGCCCCACCAGGACTCCAGGGCATGTAAGGATGAGAGATATGCTTGGCTGGTCTCCAGCAATCCCCACCAAGGTAGAGCCCAGCTGAGGAGATGGCTATGGGTGCTGCCAGCACAGCTAGCAGTGACAGGAGGAGAGCAGGACCCACGGGTACAGCTCTGTGCCCTACACTGCTGTAGGGTAGGATGGAGACAACCTGGGGACACTACAGGCTTCTTGGGGCCATGTTGGCCTACATCCCTTCCCTGGGCAGTGCTGCTGTGGCCAGGGCTGGGGCTCCATGTATGGTGCTTACCCAACTGCTTGATGCCTTCCTTGTCCTCGATGAGGAGCTGCACCCGAGGGATGTCGATGTGGAGTCGGGGGCCCTGGGGGGGACCCTTCACCGGCGTGTCGAAGCTGCGGTTATTCTTGCTGTGAGGTAAGAGGGGACGCAGACCCGGCCATTACCAGACAGAGCCCCAGCAGCTCAAGCCTAGCCAGGGCTGGAGTCACTGCTAGCCAGCCCACCTGGGGGCTCAGCTCCCCAGCTAAACAGCATTCCCCAGGAAAGCTCCAGCAGAGGTGCTGGATGGTACCTCCTGGCAGACAGGAGCAGAAAGAAGCACCAGAGATGCTGACATAACCCCTACAGGTCCAAGCCTGAATCAGGGCTGACCTGGGCTTAAAAGCACCCAGAGCTGGCCCCCATCACCCAGCATTCCCTGGCAGCCTCACCCACTGCCCACCCCTTGCAGCTCAGAGACACACCTGATCAGCATCTCAGCTAAACTCTTGGCATCTGTGCAGGAGACACAAAAAACAAGGTAGGGTTTTTTTAGGAGAGCTGTTCAGGGCCTAACAAGCTGGTGCAAGAAAGTAGAGCTCTGCAGTCTAGTGCTATGCACTGACACTTCTGAACCCCATCTCACCTCGGAGCCTCTTCAGCCGCTTCTCCTTCCTCTTCTTGCGGATGATGAAGAGCAGGGCCACTCCCAGCGTGGCCAGGATCACGGGGCAGGCGATGGTGAAGAGCTTCTTCACATCATCACCTTCCCCTTGGGCAGACTTGATAGGGGGAATGGTGCCTAACGGAGAGAGTGGGTGGTCAGTGCTGCCAGGAGCCCACTGCCTTGGCGGCAGAGCTCCCATCCCGTCCCCCCAGCCCACTCACTGCCATCGTAGTCCAGCGTGGCGAACTGCGTGGTCTCGTTGCCGCAGCCAGCGCTGTTGCAAGCCTTCATGCGGAGCTCGTACCACGTGGCCTCCCGCAGCTCCGTCAGGAAGACCTCGCTGGAGCTGTTGGTGCGGAGGCTCTGCCAGACCCAGTTGCCCTTGGGCCGGTACTCGAGGACGATGGCGGTGATGGGACAGCCCCCGCTGCTCCAGCCCTGCAGGTTCAGCCTGGCGTGCGTGGAGTTGATGTGGGTGAAGAGGTGCTGGTCCTTGCTGAAGGAGGGCTCTGCGGGAGGGGAGCCGTCAAGAGAGGGCTGCCGTGGAGAGGGGACCGCAGCGTCCCTTCAGCGGGGCAGGGACACTGCAGGGCAGGGCTCACCTCTGCCGTGGGTCTTGGCTTCGATGATCTCGCTGATGCGGCCGGCCCCCACGCTGTTCTTGGCTGCCAGCTTCACCTTGTACCAGGTGCCACACTTGAGGCTCTCCAGCTTGAAGGAGCGCTCGGAGGAGCTGATGAACACATCCTTCCACTCCTCGCTGTTGTCCACCGAGTACTGGAGCACAAAGCCTGTGGGTGTAGCGATGGGATGGTCACCTCCAGGCACACAGGTGCCCAGGCAGGGTGAGAGAAGGGGTTACCACCAGCAGGTACCCTATGCCCACCTTGGGGACATCCTGAGGCCAAGTCCAGAGCAGCCTTGCAGTGCCAGGGCACCCATCTGTTACACATGGTTCCTGCCTGACTGCATGCATATGCATGGTGATGCAAACGCAGCCCTCTACTCCTACACTGTGGACACACACTTAGCTCAAAATCAGTGGCGGGGTGAGCTGCTACCCTCCTGGACCCTGTGAATGGCCTGAATAGAGGTCAACTGCTCTGCCTGTTCTGCTTACCACACAGACCGTGGCAGGAGCCATGGGAAGAGGCTCAGGTGCACCCCCCGTGACAGCTAGCCACCTCTCCAGTGCTTGGCTAGAGCCCTCAGCTGCTCCCTTCTGCGCTCCCCTCTCCTGCCCAGCACCTGCCCCCAGTGCCACCAGCACGGCTGCCATGGCTGCGTTTGGCACGGGAGCACAAAATGTGACTGATCAGCACGAGGCTGTAACGGGAAAGGCAGAATTAACCGGCTCCCTCGGGAAGCTGCTAGGAAGTTGCTGCTGTCATCGCATGCTGCTGCCTCTCCCATGATGAAGAGCATTAGGAAGCACACTGTGTCCTAGCTGAACAAACCTGTTATGCTGCCGACAGCAAGGTGCCCCGAGATGGCTCAGCCAGGCTGTCCTGGGGAGAGGCACAGCACACACACGGAGCTTTGGGTGAGGGATATGCTGCTAAGCATGCTGGTGCTCCCCAGGGCAGCGCATCTCTGCTGCCTGGACTGTTCTCACCTTTCTGGCTCTACAAGATCCCACACTTCTGTGAGCACATTGATAGATTTAGCTATTTTCACAGGTTGTTTTGCCAATATCTCAAATAAAAACAAGCTAAGAGTAGGCTTTCTGCCTCTGCCTGTGTGTCATGAGCTGCACGATACAGAGCTTGCAGGCATGGTCCAGGTACCAACCCCATCTGGATCCATGTGGTGACGTCCAATGACCCACATGAAGGGATATGTGTGCCTCACACCAGCTGTGTGAACACCCAGGTCCTGCTTGGGCAGAACAGTTCTAAGGAAGGGAGGCTTCTCACGCTTGCCCACTGCCAAGGCTTCCTTGTAGCTGGAGGATGGAGCTACCAGTCCCTTCCCAGAGTGGCACAGGTCTCTCCTGGCTCTGCTGAGCCCAGCCCTGGCACCACCTGTGCTGCCTGGCACCCTGGTGCCTGCCACCCAGTTATTTATTTGGTAGATGCAGCATGTTTTTAATATTTCTAATCCAATTATAACCAAATTTATCAACAGAGTCCACTGGAGCAGAGGCTGCTGGCTGGGGAGATTCGCTTGTAATTACTTCCATGCTTTTAATTAATTGTATGCGAGGTCTCCTTCCTCCTTCCTCACTCCCCGCTCCCCACCCTGCATGCAGCTGCTTCAGCATATAATTCAGGAGATGAATCAGAGCAGAAAGTAGTCTCTGGAAAGCAGGGATGCCCCTGGAGCCTTCCCTGAAGCTCCCAGACTGCCAGGCATGCGAAATGCTGGGGGACAAATCCTGCCCTGTCAGGGTCACAGTCACACCAGTGCTGGGGAACATGGAGCAGCCACTGGGATATGCCCTTTATGATAAAAATCGCTGCCTCTTGTCCAAAATACCCCCAAAGCTTCCTCATTAGGGCTGGCAGCTCTCCTACAACCTCAGAAGCATCAGTCTTACTCTGGAGCACTTCTGAGGCATTTCAGAGGCGGAAACTGAGGCACAGAGACGACAGCACATGTGCACTGTGCGTGGGTGTGCCTGAAAACACAAGCCATGAGCCTTGTCCCCCAGTGCTGGGACCAGAGGCACCCACGGCTCTGGCATGGGTGCTCTGGTGCTGGTAGCATTGCTCGCAGCAGTCATACCTCGGATGGAGCTGCCCCCATTGTCCCCAGGAATCCAGGCCAGCGTGATAGACGATGCTGAGGTCTTGGAGACAGTCAGGCGGGGCTGGTCCGGGGGCACTAGGAAGGAGGGAGAAGCCTGAATCACGCCCCACTGAAGGGGAGACTCCCCTGCTCAGCCCTGGGCCAGCACGAGCCCTTTGCACAGGACAGACTGTGCAGTGCTTCACCCCACCAAGAGCAGGGGACAAGCAGGAGTGCAGGTTTGCTGTGCTGAGATGGAGCATATCTGTGCTGAGAACCTGCTCCCAGGTACAGAGGTGGAACTGCAGGCTAGCTCCCAGCACTCCTCACCTTGCACCAGCAGGTTGATGATGATGGTGTCGAAGCCCCAGGTGTTGGTGGCCGTGCAGGTGTAGTAGCCAGAGTCCTCTGCTTTCACTGAGCGCAGCACCAGCGTGCCGTTGGCCTGGATCAGGCGATGGCCATCCACTGTCACAGGGATGGCAGAGTCCTCGCTGCCAGGAGGGGAGAGAAGAGGCCACATCAGCCATGTGTGACACAGCAAGGGCGATGCAGCTGGCCTTGGTCCCCCCCTCAGTACCTGTCCTTGGTCCATTTGATGGCAGGGACTGGCTCCCCGACAGAGTTGCACGGCAGCCTCACATCCTTCATCCACGGCGTGGTGACAGTGCCTCCGAAGGAGATGATCTTGGCGGGTGCTTGGGGGCAAGGAGAAGGTCAGCCTGGCATCAAGCCCCACATGTGGACCCCACAACATGTCACAAGAGCCAAGACCACCCATGCTGTCCCTCTGTCCTGGTCACCCCCGCTGTGCCTTGCCGTCAGGTTGATAGGAAGCAGCCAAAGCAACCCAAGGGGGAGGGGACAGCAGAGGCAGGGTGCGGGTGCCCCTTTAGCTGGCAGCCCTCGCCATACCTTTCCCAGCAGGCTCGATGGTGACCTTCTCACTGATGTTGCCGCGGCCGGCGGAGGTGACAGCAGCCACCCACAGCATGTACTGCTGCCCTCGGTTCAGGTGGGCAATGCGGTAGAAGAGCTGGTCGGGGCTGGTCTCATACTCGCTGGGAGCCTGCAGAGATGGAGACGGGAGAGTGTACAGCCTCTGCAAAACCCTCACTCCCCCATCAGCCTCATCTTGGGTACTCCAGGCACCTCAGCAGTGGCAAAACAGAGGCCAGAGGAGTGCTTGAGCTGCCAGCAAGGAAAAAAACCCTACCTCTGGGTCAGCTGCTTGCACCTGGGCATCCACCACCCACCCCTGCCCAGTATCCCCAGCCCAGGGCACTCCAACCATCCAACTGCCAGCAGGATTGTGTCCTTACTCCCACCCCTGTCACGCAGGAGCGATCCCTGGGGAGGGAGCTCCAGCTGCCCTGGCAGCCACCTCCTCGAGGTGCTGTGGGTTTGCTCCCTAGCAGCGCTTCGGCTCTGCTCAGTGGTTCCCGATGCCGGTGGAAACCGGCTGGTGTCGTAATTTCTCCAGGGAGCCCGAGCCCGAGGAACAGATGGCTGCGATGGCATGACTTGCTCCCAGGAAAGGACGCTTCCCTGGCTACCTGCTGAGCTGCAGCAGGGGCCAGGCACGGAGGCAAGCCCCAGCCAAGCTGCCAAAACCCCTCTGTGATCACAGCAGCAGCCCCAAAACCCCACATGGGATCATCTCCCACATGGACCATCCCCAACCCTGCAAGTGGTCCTCTGGAGAGCTCTGGAGATGCTAGGCACAAGTGCAAAGGGTGGTATCCATCACATCGGGCCCAAAGGTTCCCTGCCCGGCTCCTGGCCACCCTGCCAGAGCTGTTCCACCATTCTGGCCCCGGAGGGGGGACAGGAGCTCCCCACTACATGGCTGGATGTGGTATCTGTGTGCACACACACGACTGCATGCAGATATTTGCATGTTCTCCTCCTCCAGGTGCATGCCCTTGTGGGGCCTCTGGATGTAAAGGTACCCCACAAGCAGGCACCTATATGAATATTGTATAGTATACATATTTTTTCCCCCCCAAAATGACAGTTTTGACAAGATGCCAAGAAAACAATACCATATCCCAGTGGTTTTACCAGTTGCTTTGATGAAAAGATTATGTTGCCCTGGAAACCAGAGGCTCAGATAGTGAAATGAGTTTGAGAAGGAGCTTTTGATAAGCACTAGTCTTCAGACCTCCCATCAACCTCTCCCTCGTGAAGGAGGGATGGGGCCAGGTTTGATTTCTGTTTTATTTTCGGGCAGCTGCTGGCATATTTTGCTTCTGGAGTGAGTGCTGAGCAGGGTAGATGCTGGAGGGAGGGAACAGATGGATGATGGGACTATGCCTTGATGTGAAGTGTCCACAGGTACCCTTGCAGCTCTGCAGTGCACAGACCTGGCCCAAGACACCTTTGCTGCTGCTGCTGCCTAGCATTAGCTTTCTCTCCCATTCCTGCTCAGCCAGCTCCACACTCCCTGAACCACACTGGTGATGCCCCAGCCTCATCCCATCACCATCCCATACCGGCTGCCCCGAGCCGGGGCTGGAGCAGAAGATGGTGTACTTCCGAATGATGCCGTTGGGCTTGGCCGGCGGCAGCCAGGACACCACCACGCTGCTGGCAGAGGATGGGACAGCCTTGATGCCGGCTGGGGGACCTGGAACTGAAGGAGACAGAGCCTGGCAGAGGTGGCCCTGGGAGGTCTCCACAGCCTCTGCTCTGTCTGGTGAGGTGGCAGAGCCTGCTGCAGGGCTGGCATCTTGACTGTGTGCCAGCGAGGAGCTGCGGTGGTGTCTCCACACAGCGTCGGGCAGGTGCAAGCAGGGACAGGTCTGCAGGGGAGCAGTCACCCTGCTGTCACCCTGTTGTCACCTTACTGCCCATGGGACACCTCTCCTTGGGCAGCTCTGGTTGCTGCAGAGCTGAAGGCAGGAGGGTTAATTGCAGCCCAGCCTCTGGTTTAAAAACCGTGATTGGCTTTTAATGGCCATCTCTTTAGTCTCCTTAATCTGCTGAAGTGGCTCCTTGCTCTGCCTTACTCTGCCCAGCTGAGCCTCCCCAGCATCTGGTGCTTCCCAGCATAGGCAGGCAGCCCATGGGTCGGGAAATGTGCTGCCACCAAGCTAATGGCATCAAAGTAGGGCAGGCAGGGGTGTAAATATTTAAGTATCTGCACTTAGGGGAAATTAAAAAGAGAAAGGGAAATGCCCTGCCCCTGGCTGTCCTCAGGGGGTTTCCTCCACATCCCCACAGCCACACCAGCCCTTCCCTCACCAGTGCAGACACACAACGTGCTGTGGCATGAGCAAGTGCTCCTGTCTCCTGGCATCAGTTGGCCACTGCACTGTGACCCTACGTGACAGCAGCAAGACCCAAGTGGGTGGGGGCTGTGTGGGTAGGTGGCTTGGGCTCTGCTACAGTGGAGCAGCAGATGAGGGCCATGCCATGCAGTCAGGCAGTGCCAGGTGCCTTCCTGCCCTCCCCGCCAGGCATGGCTCTGGGCACTCATTAAGACTGCTAACATCTACTCAACGCTCCATCATCTTACTTCTAATAGAAGTATTCATCTTATTTCTATTCATCTTACTTCTGTTAACACACGTTGCCATGGTTTATCAGCCAGGGTAAGAGGAGAGCATGCCCACAGACACCTGATTCTCTGGGCAGTGCCACTTACTGTCCTCCTTGGTCTGGATGTAGAGCACACTGCTGCGGACCCCGTCGCCAGCCTGGGTGTATGCCAGCACCTGCACGCTGTAGTTGGTGAACTTCTCCATGCCCCGCAGCTCCACACGCTCCCGCGTCGTCGTGATGTTCTGCATCTCGCCCCACTCTGCAGGGACACAGGGACCCGTCACCCCAGTGCTGCCACCCACCCGGGTGCCCCGTGTCACTGCTTGCTTTCCACCAGCACTCACCTCCATCCATGTAGAGGGACCAGAAGATGACTCGGTATCCTTTGAGCACGCCATTGAGGGTGCTGCGTGGGGGCTCCGACCAGGAGATCACAGCCACATCCGATGTGATGGAGATGGCCCGGACGTTCTCAGGGGGCTGGCTGGGAACTGAGGAGAGGAGAGATAGGGAGGACCATCAGCAGGAGAATGGAGATGCCATGCTGAAGGAGCCATGTCCCATGGGTCAGCCAGCCTGACTGCACCCACATGGGACCGTGCCATGCTGCTGCTCCCTCTCTCCTGGCTGTTAGAGCCCCTGGAGCTGGTCCTGCCCAGAACACAGGGCACCAGGGCTGAGCGAACACAGTGCTGCGCCTCCAACGTGATGTTTTGCTTCTCCTGGACCACTGAGACATGTGGAAACCCTGTGCCCATGGCGACAAGGAGGCTGCCAGGACAGGCTGTGCTTCCCAGAGAGGGGAGAGCTGGCTGGATATGAGGTAATTAGATCCCATTGCCCCGTAAGGGGTAACTCTAATTTTTATGAGCATTTAAATGACAATACGTCACCATTAAGGATCCCCTTTGAAAATGATTATTGTTTCATATTACTTAGGTGCAAAAAATATAAGCACCATGTAATTAGGGACAGAGTATAATAAACTAATAGAGATAGTCCGTTTGAACAAAATTAAGGTAATATAATTATGGAAAAGACACTATTGCTAAAACAGGGCCCCTTGAATACCCCAGGAGGAGTGCTAATGCAGCCAGGAAACGATCATGGTTTGACAGGCTAACGAGAGCCTTAATTAAGTATGAAAAACTGCAGAGCAAACTGCACTGCAAAACTTTCTTCTTGTTGTTTTTAAAAAAGATTGAGGCCACCAGTGATCTCTCCCAGATGGAAACCCTGGCACTCAGCAATGTCTAAGTCCACCTTCAAATGGTGCCAGAAACCAGTGTGGCACTGGGTGCGATGCCACACTCACAACTCCTCCTTGGGCCAGCTGCCAGCATGCACAAGGGTACTCCACACCAAGACCTGCTCAAGGGGGCTGAGGGTGGATGGGTTGGGAGTCCCCAGGGTGACACCTGGCACCAGGGAGATGGAAAACCACTTGGCCCAGGGTCAGGGCCAGCCTTACCGTCCTCCAGCGTGGTGGCATTGATCTCACTGGATGATGGTCCCGTCCCTGCACGGTTGAATGCCTGCACCACCACCCCATACTGGGCAAACTTCTTCAGGTTGTCCAGTGTGTAGACCTCGCTGTCTCCTGTGGCTTTCATCTCCACGATGCTGTACTGCCCATTGCTGCCTGGGCTGTTCTCCCGGTACCCGATCTGGTAGCCACGGATCACCCCATTCTGCAGCTCCTTCTTTGGGGCCTGAGGAACAAGAGGTGCAAGACGGAGTGATGTCACACAGGGCTGCACTGCCCAGAAAGCACGTCCTGGGGTTGGGAGGTTCACAGGGTTCCTTGCCCCCACCACCTCTCCCTAGTGGCTTTTCTCAATGCCTTTTTCTTTCCCTACAGCAGCACTTGGGCACGTGTTCTGAGTGACAGAGCAGTGACCAAGTGGTCACAGTGGGCGACAGTCCAGTAGGTCACAGAATCACAGAATATTCTGAGCTGGAAGAGACTCATAAGGTTCATCCAGCCCAACTCCTGATTCTGTGCAGCACATCCCAAGAATCCTTACAGGTCCTTAGAGGTCATCAGAGAGGAGGGTGCCTGGGGAGGCGGGGGGGGGGCAGTGGGACATGCCTGGCCAGTGCCATTCTCCAACTGGAGCAGCTCAACAGGAGGAGGGAAAATCCCCACATCTGACAGCCTTAAAGACGCTTGAGGCCAGGCTGAGATCAATCTTAACAATATTTCTCTGAAGCATTAAGAAATCGATAAGGTTGATTGCAAATTTATGTTCCAAAGCCAGGGCGATCCATCTCACCGCAACACTCTTAAAACCAAGTGACTTATCTTTTGAGTGAATCTTATTTTCCATTAATCTGTTTTTCAGCGCTTAAGGGGAGCGGGAGAGAAGCTGGAACCCTAAATTTATTGACTTACCAGTTCATTCTGAAGTCCTAACTTTATAATCAATTTTATTTTTCATTATGCACCTTTGGAAAAATAAATCTGATTCTGAGTTTGATCGATCTTTCCTCAAACTATTTCCAACTCAGTGTCTTGGATTTTCCACAGTTATTCTCTCTTCCCCGTGGACATCCGATGGGATAATGAGCTTGTTAGAAAACCTGATTTAATAAAGAACCTGTGCCCACCTGGCCTTCAGGGTCTCGTTTTGCCCAGCAATTTTTTCCTGGATCCCACCACAAGCTGCTGCCACAAAGGCTTGGGTTGATGTTCAGTGCTGCCCAAGCCCCTGTGGCCAGGGAAAGCTTCTGTATCACCCTAGCCCCACTCACCTTCCAGGTGACCTGGATGCTCTGGGACGTCATCGGCTGCAAGGTGACATCCATGGGTGGCCCATCAGGAGCTGTGGGGAAACAGACCCAAAAAAAGAGTATGTTCAGAAGTACCAGGGAGAGAACATTCTTGTCAGGAAAGGACTCATCTGAGTGTTTTCTGGCCCCAGCACCCAAGCCAGCAGCAGTACCTGCTTCCTCCGTGCTGATGGTGAGCTCCTTGCTCGGCTCGCTGCGCCCGATCTTGTTGAAGGAGTACATGCGGATGCTGTACACAGAGGCCGGGTGCAGGTCCACAATGTTGGCCTGGTTGATGGTGGGGGAGATGTTGCGTGTAGACTGCTTAAAATCCCAGGAATCTGGAAAAGCAATGCAGCAAGGCAGGAAGGTCAGGGCCAGAGCCCCATCCTGGGATCTGCAGTTCCAATGGGACAATTCTCAGGTAGGTGGTGCACCCATGCACCTTTGGCTTCCATCTTCAGTCCCTGTGGAGAGGTTCTGCTTCCCCCTCCTCCTTGTTGTGCAGCCTGGGTTTGGCTTCTTGCAAATATTGTCTCTTTTAATATTCCCTTTCAAATGCTCCCACCCAACAGAAATTAGCATATTTCATTAATGCTGCTCTCTCCTTTCTTCATCAAAGGAAGAAACATTTCCTTGGAGACACCAGCAGCCCCACACCTGCCCACGCAGCCTGGCCCTGGGATACAGTGGCCACCTCCAGCCCCAGTGCTTGCCAGGGAGTAGCACAGGGAGGGGAGGAGAGGCTGGCCATCACCTACCCGACTTGTTCTTGTACTCGATATCGAAACCGGTGATGATGCTGTTGCCATCAAACCGCTGCGTCCACCGCAAATTCATGCTCCGGGCTTTCACCTCACGGATCTCCAGCTCTGGCGGGTCAGGGGGCTCTTGGGGACACATGGGCAGGTTAGGGACAACAGGCAGAAAAGCACCCCAGGAGCAGAGGGACCCTCACGGTGAGGCTTCTCATCCTGGGGGAATGAATACCTTGGACGGTGAGCTGGATCAAGCCTCTGTCCTCGCCGTAGGAGTTGATGGCATGGCAGGAGAAGAAGACTGAGTCGCCACGATCGGCTGGCTTCAGCTACAAATGTTTCAGGGGAAAAGAGGAACCACTTCAGACTGAGCTATGCCAAGCACCAGTATCACAGCTCTGGTGGGAGCTGCATCTGTGGGGCAGATCACCCTCCTAACCCTGAATATCCCTTGGCTCAGACCTGTGCTGAAAACTTGTTTATTGGAGAAGGCCCTGGAGCTACAGAACACCTTTGCAAGCAGAGCCTGTTGTACAGGCAGCTGAGGTCTAGTGCAAAATCCAGGGGCTTGGCACAGCAAGCAGATGGTGACTGGTTTTTAAGTGGTGTAATTAAAATTGGAAGCCCAGCTATTTGCATAGGCCCAGGACAGCTCTAACTCTTACGCTGGTTATAAAAGTCCAGGCACTGGCCAGGTGTTTCTCCTGGCTGCACCACGGTGTGCCAGGGCAGCTGATGCACAGTGCTGCTGGCTGGAGATGCAATTTCTAACACCCTTCCCTGCTGGACTCCATTTTGCCATTCTGGGAGGCCACCTCCAGCATCAACCTCTGTGATACCTGCTAGAGACCACCAACACCCTGCCCAGGCACCATCTCTCCCCTTCCATCACCCAAGCAAGACCTCTGGCAGCCCAGGCAGGTGCAAGCTGCTCGACCCCTCACCTTGAGGGTGGAGATGACCTCGTCGCCGTTGTCTTTGGTGGTGATGGCATAGCGCATGTTGCGGTCGGGGTCGATGACAGTGTCACCCTTCTCCCAGCGGATGATGATGGGCCGCTCACCCCGAGCCGTGCAGTTCAGCTCCTTGGTCTGACCCTTGATGGCGATTGTGGTGTTGGGATGGGAGGTGATCATGGCTGGGACTGTGAAGGGCAAGGGGTTACCTTTGCACCTAGGGGACAGCTGGGTGCAACCCATGGCTACCTGGCCCTGCCACAGCCCCCAGACCCACTGGGGATGCAGTGGATGCAGGTCTCACCAAGAGGCCACACAGCCCAGAGCGGAATCATGTCGCTGCGTTATACAGCTCAGGATCATAAAATAATGAAGCAGATAAATTTTATAATGCATAGCATTACACTGGGGTAGACAATAAAACGTGAAAGACAAATAACCAAGTGCACACTATAATGAAGAGAAAGCCTCCAGTCTGAGACGCGCAGGTATGAATTATTGACTAAGGTTTTACACTCCCGAGGATGAGAGGAAGAATGTTTTCCATCACAGATTTGCATAATTCACTCGTATAAACCTGGGCAGAATATAGAGTGAGATTTCACATCACCAAGGCTGCTTGGGCATTGCAGATGCCTGATAGATGTTGTGGTATTTTGGTGTTTTTTTTTTTTTATCCATAGCCACCCCAATACCAATGAGGAGGGTGGGGAGGCTCTGTGCCACACTCACCACCTGACCAAGGTGCAGCACCCGG
Source organism: Galbula dea (assembly GCA_013399015.1). NCBI lineage: Eukaryota > Metazoa > Chordata > Aves > Piciformes > Galbulidae > Galbula > Galbula dea. The sequence goes on from VWZX01000495.1 coordinate 1,131,301, forward strand.
TGGGGGTACATCCCAGTGCTGCCTTAGCAGCTGCTGCAACACACGCAGGCGTAGCCCGTGGGACAGGATGGCTCTTGGGACAGCGCAACGAGTCCCTCCTGCTGCTGTCAAGCACCCATAACCCTGGCATGAAACCTCCACTCTGGCACAAAGCTACCACCCTATAGCATTTGGGTCACCAGCCTGGTCGCAGCTCTGACATGGAGCTGGGAGACTTGTTCCCCTGAGAGCCTCACACCACCCAGTAGAAACTGGCTGGGGGGTGAGGGCAGGCTGGGTAAGCAGAGAAAAAAATGTAATGCATAAACAAACAGCAGTGCTGAGTCCCACAGTAATATATGATAATGACGATCCGCAAAGGCAACACACACTGCTCTAATGGGACACCAGAGGCTCTAATGAGCTACGACTTCTCGGCTTTCTGTGGCAATGTAATTCAATTAACAGCTAAGGAAACCTTCTTCTCTGAAGCTGCCAGTATTAGCAGGGTGCAGGGCAGGTCTCCACGTGGCCAGGACAGCATGGTACCCAGCCCAGTGCCCGCTGGTGATCCTGCCTGAGGGGAGCACAGCTGCCCATGAGCCAGCATGGAGATGGCAAAGAGCAGGATGTCAGGGCAGTGCTCAGACCCAGAGCACGTCACTGCTGGACCTACAGTCCAGGGCGTGGGAAACCAAGAGCTACAAGAAACAGAGCAAGACTTCTAGCTCTGTCCCATCTCATCTCCAGCCCTGTGCCCATCTTCCCCCAGCCCTGACACCTCTGCCTGCCTGCAACCTGATGCCCCACTGGGGTGAAGGCGGAGGACAGAGATGGCCAAGGGCTCTCACACCTATCCCAGACACAGGGGTGACTGCTGCTCTGGCTCTGAGCATGCACAGCACAGTATAAGGGCATGCACAGCCATGTTAGGGTATTGACACTATGGCAGCCCTTGCCAGGCTCCTGCCTGCTGTTCCCAGCTCCTGCTATGAGAAGGTCTCCCTGTCATTCAGCAGGTAGGGGCATGGGGTCTGCTCCCCTGCATCCAGCCTTCCTTTAGCCCAGTCAGTATGGTACAGAGGGTGTACATGATGCAGGAGCCAAAGGGGCAGGACAGCCCCACAGGGCTGCAACAGCCACGGAGGCATCAAGCCCCTTCCCAGCGAGTGGCAGCCCTGGGAGATAAGCTGTGTTTCAGGCTCTGCCTCGCTGAAATGCACTTATTGATGTTTGATTAAGAGCAGCTCCTTGGATGTAAACATATCAACTTCTCTCAATTGCTGGAATCCCAGGGGAGCAGCACACAGTCCAGAGCAGGAGAGGCAGCAAAACAAAACCGAAAAAAACCCTAACCAGCCATGCAGACAGCATGGACCAGGGCACAGGCAAAGCATCTCTTGCATGCTGGTACTCAACACTTGCTCTGCTGCTTCCAGAAGGACAGCATCATTTGGGTCTGGCCATAGGACCAGCCATGAGATCCTTCCAGGGCTTCAGGGGGCTGCTCCCAGCTAACCTATGTGCAGGGACACGAGTAACACTAGTTCCTGACTGCCAGCGCATCAGCCAGAGCCCTGCTGCTGTACAGACAGGCTTTCCTTGAGAAGAACTTGCCTTCCTCCCTCTGCCCAGCCCGCTCAGCTGCCCCTTCCAGCATTGTGCCACGCTCCCTCTGAGCCTTGTTAACAAGGCCCTGACATGATGCTGGTCCCACTTGCCAGGCAGAGATAAGGCTGGCTACAAAGGGAGCTGACAGCCCCAGCACGCTCTGCTGTCCCGCACCAGGCTGGGCCACGAGCCGCTGGTGACAACCGAACGAGAACGGTGACAAGGGTGACAAGGACTGTGCCTGCCTCCCTTGCCCCCCTCGTTCTTGTTTGGAGCCAGCTCAGTGATGTTAATTTGATTGCACCCATTTCAGCTTCCTTTCTCCACTGATTAGCTGAGTTTCACCTGAAGCATGAGATTAATTCAAATTGCATGGAAGCAATCAGTTATACTCTTGCCGTACGGCAGCGAGCTCCCAAACATGCCTGTGCCCGAGCTGTGCAGGCAGCTGCCCCCTCTGCCAGACCCCTCCTCTGGACCCACTGCCCCGGGCATGGCAGTGTGAGGGAGAGCTAAGCACAGGAGCCCCACTCCAGTGAGCACTGCCCGCTGTGCCACCACTCTGGCAGCCCCAGCACAGCCTGCAGGACCCCTCTGCAGCCCACACGCTCTGCTCCTGACACCCTGGTGGGCACGCAGCCATGTGCTAAATGCCATTTATCACGCGCTGGTGGCCTCCTCACCTGCGCCCAGCCCGCGGAGCCATCCCCCATCCCTGGGCACACACTCCTTTCCTCCAGCATTCGCTGCCTTCTGATCTGCAATGCACCTCCCTGGGTGCTTTCTTTCCAAAGCAGGGAAGGACATGCCACCATGGCAGGGCAGTGAGGTGCTGCCTGAAGACTGTCACTAGCCTACAGAGGGGAGAACCTCATCCTCCACTGGGCTGCACAATGGGCAAGTGCTAGGCATGGCCAAGGGTCACATCCCCATGATGGTACCAGCAAAGCTGGGTGGATTTCCTCGCCCAGCACCTGACACAGGCAGTGGCAAGCTACTCCTGGAACCAGTGGGTTGGCCAGGACCACACAGACTGCTCCGATGGCTGCCCACAGAGCCCATCACTGTGGTATCAGGGAAGGGGCTGTGCTGGCTGCTTCCCTCTCCCCTGCTGACCACCAGCAAGCTTTGTTTGGGCTCTGATTAACTTCCCTTTAACTCTTGTCCACAGTAGCCTGACTTTCCAGGAAAGCCAGCACTGATTTCACTTTAATTGGCCTGACATTTCACTAAACAAACACCACCCTTCTCCCACCCCCCCAAAAAAAATGAAACAAAACAAAGAACCCCACATAATGCTTAATTGGCTGTGGCAGCTTCGTCTCCCGATTCATCCAAACCTTTTCAAAGGCTGTGAGGACTCCAGGAAATGCAAAAGCCTATGCATAATAAGGTTATGTGCTATTCAAGTCAGCAAGCAACCTGTCCTGGGATGCAATTACAGCAGATAGCAGGGACAAGGCAACAGTTCAGGCTCCGAGACTGCCGCACGCTCGCACGGGATTAATCACCTCGACTTTGTACCTGCACCTCATTGAAGTGCCTTGTTTGAAGTCGCTGGTTTTGATTCATCAGTCAGCAGGATAAATTAAACAGCTGACAGAGAGGGGAGCAGAGACCCAGGGAAACAGAGGCTGTCTGGGGAGGGGAGAAGCCCTCTGAGAAATGCCTGTCGATGCCAGGAAACACAGAGATGGCTGGGGAGGGGAGGCAGCAAGGGGCTGCCTGAACCAGAGCTCCTTTCTCCTTGTCTCATCCCAAAGCCTCACCATGACACAGTAGGGCTGCACATCCCCTTGTCCAGGGGACAATCAGGGTGGTGGTGGCTCTCAGGGCTCCACCTGCAACTCCCATTACAGTGTCCTCACAAGCCTGTCCCATGGCATGGGCAGAGCAGAGTTTAGCCCTGCTGAGCCAAGCTCTGACCCCCAGACATGCAGGAGCCAGTGTGAGGGGCTGATCCCCCCTCCACCACCTCTGTCATGAGCTTTGAACGCTCACGGCAGCAACAATCAAAATAAATAAAGAGGAGCTGGAGATTATGCATTCTGCTGATAGCAACGGGAGAGGAATCCAATAATAAGCACAGTTCAAACACGGTGTCTAACACCACTTCCCTGCCCATCCCTGTCAAATTAGCCTAGCTCTTTCCTTCCCTCCTGTATGATGTAGATTGATTGCTCGGTTTTATTAAGGACAAAGTGTGTTTAATAGCAAAAGGGAAGTGGGTCCCTAGAGGAGGGGAATCAATGCCCTCCCTGTGCCCTGTGCATCGATCAGGAGGATGCACAGTGCTGAGGGCAGAGCCAGGCTGGAGCAGTGGGAATCCTCTGCACTGAGGAGGGGCTGTGCAGCACCAGGCTCTGCTGACCAGCACCCACCCCACAGCTGCAGCCACCTTCACTGGGGCCCCAGTCCCTCACCACCACGGTTCTAGCCCTGGCTACTTACTCTTCACGGTGAGAAACATGGACTTGCTGATGTCTGTGCCCACACCATTGCTGGCTTGGCAGAGGTAGTAGCCAATGTCCTCCTCCAGCACGTGGCGGATGAGCAAGGAGCTGTTGGGCAGGATCTGGATACGGCCTGTGAGGGGTATGGGGTGGTACTGCTGGGGGTTGCCGCTTCCTAGGAGGGGACACAGACGCCAAGCTCAGCCGAGGGAGAACACTTGTGAGGCTCTGAGACAGGGTGGCAATGCCAAAGGGAGTCTTTCCCCCTGGAGGCCCCCAGGTGCTGCTGTGTCTCATCCCTACCTTTTGCGTGTTTCCACATGACTTTTGGAGGTGGGTACCCATCAACAGAGCAATTCAGCACCCCAGCTTTGCCGTAAATGCCATCTTGGTTGTTGGGTTGGACCACGAAACGAGGAGGCACTGAGTAATGAGAGACAAAAGATGGTCACTGTAGCCAAAACCCTATCAGCTCCTCACAACTGCTCCCTTCCCACAGGCATGCAGGTGCCCTGGCTCAGGTCTGCTCCTCACCCTCACTGCCTGCTTCTGCACCACTCCACAACCAGGGAACACCATTATCTCCCTCCAGTCTCATAACTTATCTCTGTTCCCTCACTGCTCACCCTCCCGAGCCCCATGTGGTGGTAGCAGCATCACGGACTAGGCACTCACCACGCACAATGAGCTGCCGCTCCCGGCTGACAGTGGCAGCATCGTTGCTGGCGATGCAGGTGTAGTTGCCGTTGTGCTTGAGGGAGACACTGGAGATCTGCAGGGAGCTCATGAACTCCTTGCTCTCGATGGTGACCCCAGAGCCAGAGAGGATGACGTGTCCATCCTTCCTCCAGGTGATGTGGATGGGCATGTCCCCAGAGGACACCACACAGGGGATGTAGAGGAGTTGCCCGATGGATGCTGGTGGGAACTCGAAGGGCTGGATCAGTGGAGGGACTGTCAAGGGGAGAGGCAGAGCACACTGGAGAGCCCACCCAGAGAAGCCTTCATCCACCATGGAAGGGCTATAGCAGGGCTTGGGGGAGATGCTTCCCAGGAGGAGAAGCCCAGACAGACACTAAGTCTGGCTTTTTTTTCCACCAGGAACACAGATAGGAAGAGTGGAAGGTGCTGCTGGGGACAGTGGGAAGATGTGTCCCACCTGGCAGGGCCACCATGCTAAGAGCAAGAAGGACAAATGCTGACCTCCCTCCTGAGTAGAGTGGTCTCTGCTCTGGGGAAAGCCCTGGCCACCCCCCACCTCAGCACACACCGCCCGAAATTACACCTCAGCATTTATCTGCTCACAGAAAAGCAATTATTAGATGGATGCTTTTCTTAAAGGCATTGAATTCAGAACCAGCCATTATCTTTCTGATAACTTAATTAGGCAACCGCAGCATCTCTGGCAATGTGGGAGGGGGAAGAAAGCAGAGAGAGGGAGACAATTAGCTTAACAAGGCTCAGCACCTGGTAGATGAGATCCTCTTTCCGCAGTCTCCATAATTAAATTAGCAGGCTGCCAATTGTCCCCTCGGCAGAAATAAGCTACCCTCTCGTACAGGCTATTCGCACCACCACCCACATCCCTGGGCTCCCATCTCCACCTCATCCCAAAGGTCTCTGTGCCGAGGTTTCTACCTGGTCCAGCTGGGACCATGGGGCAAGCAGGGGACTGCTGGACACCCCCAAGGCTGCAAGCCACTGCCAGCAGGCAGATCAGTGCAGGCAGGGCTAGCCTGCCCCTTCACCAGCTACAGCAACGTGGCTCGAGCTGCCGGAGCCATGGAGCCAGCGCTGCCTGTTTTCCATAATTAATGAATAATTAATTGGGAATGCACTGCAGTCTATTGCAGAGCAGGGATGGGCTTGTGGATCCGCGTCTCTCCAAACACGCCCCACTGGCCACTTCCGAGCCGCCAGCAGAAGGACAGGCTCCCTCCACAGAAGAGCTCTCCCTATACGAGCTCCCTGCAACCGGAGATCACAACTCCCCTCTCCTTCCCCAGTTCATTTCCTGCTGTAATTCTTTCTCCAGGGCTTCCGGGCTCTCCTGCATGGCTGCAGCAGGGCCAGCACCGCACAAGGGTCTCCCTACCCACAGTGCCCACGACAGACCCTGGCACAGCAGCTTGGGTCTGGAGAGGTGCTCCAGTGAAGAGCTTCTGCCTTCCCGTGGGGTGAAGCATCACCTCAATGTGCCCCAGCTGTGCTGCTGGCCACAGAGCAGATGCAGCTGGGGTCAGCCCCACGCTCCTCAAATCCCTGAGCAGAGCTGGGTGAGAGTCCTGGAACAGCATCAAAACCACACGTGGTTCATTTAAACACTCAAAGATGTCTGTGGGAATAAGGAGCTGCCAAGGCTCCTTGAAGGATATCAGGTGTTTGGATCATGCTGCCAGCAGAGCTCAGAGGAGATGCTGCTCAGCAGCAATCCCTGAGGAGAAGGGAGGTTTCAAGCTGGAACTCGGGGTCCCCAGGCTGGGCAGCAGCAGCTCCCCTCAACACAGGATGTGGAGCATGGCCGGGGCAATGCCTGGTGAGCAGAGCTGGGGGCTCTAGAGGAGCTGTAGAGCTTTTAGCACTGCATGATCAGGAAGATCTGCATAACTCACTCGTGGCTCTTCATGTGGTCACCAGGCACTTGTGGCAATAAAAGCTTTACAGGGCTCCACGCCGTCCCACGGCTCCTCACTCTCTGTAGCTGTATTTATTCACTCTGCTACACAGAGCTGGCTCTAACTGTCTGCTAGGGCCTTGGCAACTCTTTTCCACAGGCCTTTTAATCTGATGGCCAGAGCAAATCAAGGATCTGGTGAGCAGGGCTGGGTGTAAATCTCCTGCAGCCACGCTGTGGGTGGAATGAAGATGTGGCTGTGGCGGAGCTGCGTGCCATCAGCCCGCACCACGCTCCCACCTGCTTGCCTTCCTCAGCCTGCCATCGGCCACTAATCAAGGCAGTAAATTCTGACTGGGAAGTTTGCTAGTGGTTGCTTCCCAGAATATACGGATCCTTGGCTGAACTCCAGCATCCTGCATCCTCCAATGGCACCTCCCAGTGAGTGACAAAAAGTGAAGGCCGTTATTTCACTTCACACACACATATTCCTACAGATGCTCACTCCACGTCAACCCTGCCCATCCCACTCATCCCAGGAGAAGACCAGCATTGATTCAGCTCTGGCCTCTTTTCAAGCTCTGAGGCTCTCAGTGAGATGGGGATTTTGTATGAGGTAGGAGAGCAGGGCTGGCTGTGCCCTGCACTGCAGACCCAAGGGGAGAGAAGTCCTTCCTGCCCTCAGACAGGTTATCCAGAACCGATTCTTCCTTTTGCAAAGCCTTGGAGAAGAGCATTAGCTAATCAAGTGGTAGCATCTATAATCAGCTTGATGTACTAACCTGATTCCTAATAAGAAAATGGTGGCTGGGAGGAGAGGGAGGGGGATCAGAGCAAAATCCAGTCCAGAAATACCTTACTGGGTGAGCCTGAGACAGACAATTGGCCAGCTCGGTCCCCAGCGCAGCTCTGTTTGTCTAAATGATTTACTGCAAATGCTGTGCCAGCAACGGGCAGAGGCGACCCAACAACTCCGCGGATGGGAGATACGGCAGCCGCGTGCTCCCAGCACAATCTCAGCGAGTCACTGGGAGGGAATGCATCCGCCTCAATTCATTAGGACTGATAGCTCCCTCAAAGGGGCTGAATAATTGATGGCCTAGAGAAGCTTTTAAGATGTTCTGTGCGCTTGGAAGATCGAGAGTATTATTTTTTTAAAAGCTAACACACACAGAAAAACATTGGTGAAGGTGATCCGAGCAAAGGTTAGATGGTTTAATATGCTATGTTTACACCGTAAATCCTTGCTCCGTGGCTTGTAACGGGAAATGGATATGGCATGGCTTAGGGCAGCGGCAGGCACACAGACAGGACCCCACTAGCCACTCCAGCTCCTGAGGGCTGCTGTGGTGACAGCCAAGCTCCTACCAGCACATGATCTGTGGGTAGAGTCCCCTTTGCAACACTCCCCTGCCTCCATCCCGCAGCAGAGATGTCCCCAGTGCTACTAGGACGACCTCTCCGTCTGCTCCACCCGCTTACCTTTTACTGTGACGTGGACGCTCTGGCTGATGGAGAGCTGGGGCTGGATCAGCACGCTGCACAGATACTCTCCTTCATCCATGCCCTTCTGGACGTCCATCAGCTTAAGAGTTCCATTCTCAAAGACCACTTGGCGATGGTTATCAGGCAGCAGCAAAGAGTCCTTGTACCACTTGATGGAGTAATACGGGTACCCGATCACCCTGCAGTTGATGAAAGTGTCCCTACCCGCTACTGCTGTTATGTTCTTCATTGCTCGGATGCTCGGGGGACCTACATATTCGGGAGGAAGGAAGAGGCAGGCTAGGTTAATTCCGAAGGGAGGTTTGCTTGCATGCAGATCTGTTGCTATTTCAGAGCGAGCTTCACAGGAAAAGGAGGTAACCAGAGGCAGTCGGGATCCAGCCTGGTTTTGGGTGGGGAGCAGGCACAGGATCCTCTCTGAGCGTGCGTGGGGAAAGCCGCTCATCAGCTGCAACCTCCAGCTAGAGCTACTCGCCCATGCCTACAACAGCTCAGCTCTGACCGTGGATCGTGGTCCTAGATCATGGCCACACTTTAGCAAAAACCATCCCAGTTTTGCAGGTGCAGCCTCAAGTGTGCAGCTGCACCCACAGAGACACCATTGCTGCTCATTGGAGGAGACTGGACAGTGTCTGGAAGTGTCTCTGCAGTGGGAACCGTGACCACCCAGCACTCCTCCACCACGGTCACTGGAGCTGTAGAAGTGATGGGGAACACTTCTCCCCAGCCACAGCCACTCTATGCTTCTCTTAGGGGGAAGCAGCCTGCATTGGGACAAACATCCTCAACAAGAGCTGGGATGGGAACATGACTGCCATCAGCAAATGTGTTTCACCTCCCTTAAAACACACCTTTCTAAGCCTCCTGCTCACAACCTGAGCATTGCTAAAGAGCCAGACAGTCACTGGTTCTGGCTGGCTTAAGGACCAGGACAATGCTGCAGGTGAGGTTTTCACCAGGAGGTTTCATGCATCAATAATCACATTGTTCTCCTGGACACCAAATAAAATAGCAAAGTAATCTAAAGATTAACCCTGTCCCGACTCCTCATCCTAAGGGCATAGCAGGATATCAGCTTAACAGATGCTCAGGGTAAGCTGATGGATGGTATTTCTCACATGGGGACACATTCAGGAAAGGAGCAAGAAAAAAAGAAATTACTATCTTGCACTGTAACCATCTCTTGGGCCTGTCTGATGGACTTGCTCCATTCCAGGGTGGAAAAGCCTGAATCTTATCTAGTGACAGCCCATCAAGAGCTGAGAGAGGGGAAAGGGAGACTAGGGAATGTCCTGTTCTGGCTCCTCATGGCTAAAGGATGAACTTGCTCCAAATTTAGCACTAAATGGCAGCAAAATGCAGACTCTCCTGGGATCCCAGCCAATAAGCCACTAGACTCATTTCAAACCTGAGACACAGACACACACAGTCCAGTCAACCCTCTTTCTCAGGAGACAAATAACCACCACCCTATCTCTGCCTCGCTCTCACCTGGAAGCCCAGAAGCTTTAACGGGTGATTATTAATGGGCAGGGACTCACATGATAACCTGTACCTGAAAGTGCTCCCTGTAACGCACCAAGCAACACACCCCAGCCGTAGTAACATGGTGATAAACGCAGCCATGGCTTTTACCAGACAAAGAAAATACAGGCATGACAAATCAAAGCTCATTTTCCATGTTTTCATGTGCTGCCTCATCATCATTTGTCATGTAGATCCCTGTGCCAGCGGGTGCCTTTGCTACCAGGGAGCTGGGCTCCCAACGGGGCCAGGGAGGTGGCTGGGAGGGCATGGGATGCTTCTGTGCCCACTACCACCCTCTCCAGGCAGAGGGTCTCTCAGGGAGGTGGTTTTCCAGCCCTGTGGGGTGAGAGCAGACCCTCATGGGGACAGTGCTGCACTTTTGTCCCTGCAAAGCCAAGCTCCAGCTCTCCAAAGCTAAAAGAGCTGCTTTGTGCTTCATTAAACTCCCTGCTTTAAACAGTGGGAGGCTCAACTCTGCGGGCAAGCGTGTGAGCAAGCAGGGCAAGAGCAGAGAGCTCAGAGAACAAGGCCAGGATGGCTGGGTGGAGGAGGAGAAGGAGGAAGGATTGGCTGAGGAGCAGAACAAAACCAAAAGCCCAATAAAAGTCCTATTCTGATATTTAAAAGTAGACAGGCACCTCTTACGTTTATTCGCGCTTGGTATTCGGCGCTGCCCACCGAGTTCCGCGCGGTGCACCGGTAGACCCCGCCATCCTTGATCTGCGGGCCTGTCACGTTCATGTGGCTGACTGTGGTGCCGTCCGACATGGTGTACTGGTTGGTGCGGTGCCCGCTGTCCCGCGGGATGGGCTCATCGTCCAGTGCCCAGGTGACAGTTGGTGGGGGAGCTCCTTTGGCAGCACACATCAGGGAGAACTGCTCCCCAGGGTTGACCACCTTCTCGCTGAAGGAGGAGACGATGCGGGGGGTCCCATCTGGGGGGCACCCAGGGGGAGGGGGTCAGGGAGCAGCAGCTACAGGCAGCAGCAGTCACCCACTGGCAGGACAGCTTGGAGCTCCCGCCTGGGGTGGGAGCAGCCCTGGTCAGCAACACATGCCTGCATCTCTACAGCTAGGATATGCTGCAAGGGTTGTTGGATACAGGCACTGGCTCGAGGGGACACTTGGCTTGGGAGAGCCCATTCCTTGTCCAAACTTCCAGCAATCTGGATTGAAGCGGGGACATTTGGTGAAAGGCAGCGCTTCCACCCAGGGGCTGGGGATGGGCAAGCCAATCCTTATTTTGATCCTTCCCCATCCCGATCATGCTGCACTGCCAAGCTGCTTGCAGAGTGTGAGCAGCCCAGGAAGCCAAAGAAACACCCACCCTGGTAGGTCTCACTGCCCTCCAGCCATGCACAAAGCGTCCCAGAGCACCCCAGCTCAGAAAGGGGCAGAGGAAAGCCCCCAGCAGCCCCCGGCCTGAGGAAGCCACCTCACCCTCCAGCGTGATGATGGAGAAGTCCTGTGCCGTCTGGGACTTGCGGGTGGCAAAGCACTGGTAGGCCCCGGAGTGACTCTTCTGCGCAGCCGTGATGAGGAGGGTCTCGTTGCTGATCCCCCGGATGGAGATGTAGTCATCCACCACCACCAGGTCTGTGTTGCGGTACCAGCGGATGACGTACTCGGGGGACCCACTAAGGGCACAAGAGAGGATGACGGTGCTGCCAATGCCTGTCTTGAGCTTCTTTGGTGTGAGGGTCACACGCAGAGGGTCTGTTCAAGAGAGGGCAAGAGTAGGTGAGGTGTTGGTGGGGCTGTGCAGCAGCAGGAGGCATCTCAGTGTTCCTGGGCTCTCTGTCTGTCTTTTCTGCCCTGGAAGCACCAGGATGATGACGCACAAAATGTTACTGCACAATAAGGCAGGTGGTCCCTGCACTGAGCTGGGGACATGCCAGGGCAGCTCCCAGCAGGCTGCTGGAGCCTGGTCGGTGATGTGCTCACCTCCATGTTGCTCTGGGTAAGGCAGGCACAGTGCTTGCCAGCTCTGGTACCACCAGGATCCCAGCAAGAGGAGGAACCCCCAGGAACAAAGCATGCCTCACATACTCGGCCTGCCCAAATGGTTTTTCATGTTTGGCTGAAGCTTATCTCACTTAAATCAACAAAACAAAGCACAAAGGCACCTCATGTAAAAGCAATGTCACCATCCAGCAATATGCATCTCCCAGTGTGGCTCTGAGTTCTTCCCCAGGTCCCTCTCCCTGCCCTGACCCAAGTGGTAAATCAGGGGAACGCCTGCAGATGCTGCAGGATGATAAACCTGCAAGCGCTGTGAGCGCATCAGGCACGCTGTGTCGCAAGACGGCAGCTTCCAGCGTTACACGCTGGAATGTGAGGCTTGTGATTCATACAGCTGGATAAAACCTACAGACTTATAAAGGCTTCAGGTTTAAGGTGGCAGTAGGACAGAAGCTTCCCTGCCCCACTCTTCCCTACCGGCTCTCACCTATGACCGTGAGGGTTCCTGTGACCTCTGCGGACCCGAAGGTGTTGGTCACCTCGCAGATGTAGGTCCCGCTGTCCTCCACGCGCAGGTCACTGATGGTCAGCCCCGTGATGCGCTTGGTCCAGCGGCCATCAGCAGGCAGTGGGCGTCCGTCCTTGATCCACCGGACGGCTGGGTTGGGGTAGCCCGAGGCAATGCAGGGCAGCTCCACGAGCTGTCCTACCTTCACTTCCCGGGACTGGAAGCTGTCTAGCATCGTGGGGATGGACTCAGCAGGGTCTGGGGTTGGAAAGGAAACAGTCTCAGTCAGTGAAGAGGAGGCAGCAAAGCCTCTCCCCACAGGGACACCAGAAGAGCCCCTGGCATGGTACTGCTATGTCCCCTTGGCATCAGCCAGGAGAGACTAGCTCTCCCCATCCCCATGAGCTGGTGGCTCTGCAGGGCAGGAGCTCAGGATGCCAGCGACGTCCTCCCGGGACAGTTGGCATGGCCCTTGGTGGCCAGGACAGCAGGCTTGTGGGGTGGAGGGAGGGAAAATGCATTTTACTAGCTGATGGGATGAATAAACTCAGAACTGGAGGAATTACTCAAGGTGACACCTAATTGGTGCAAAATACACAAATTCTGTGGCACATTTCAAAATTTACAAGCAAAGGGGCCCATCAGGCAGCTGGGAAAGGAGAAAATTAATCACCAAGTCTCAGGCGTGAAATTAAATTCCAAGGGAAAGAAACCTCTCCCATTACTCCCAAGCAGAAGTAAAACGCTGTGACGTGTAAATAATGACAGCGACCAGGAGGGGACTGGGCCAGACTAAAGGCGCATGGAGAGGGGATGACACACTCGTGCTCCTCAGTGGCTGTGTGGCAGGATAGGCATGGGTGACACATGAGATCCTGGGGTCTCTGAGGTTGGGGACGGTGAAGCAAGATCCCAGAGCCCTTCCCTACCCTCCATGGCATTAATTTGAGGAGCTAGCATGGGAGCTACAGCCCATACACCCGAGGATGCAAAAACCATATGGCAGAGCACAGGCGAGCTGCAGCTGAGTGGCAAGAGCAGCGACAGGGCTGAGTTGGGTGAAGTCCCTCCCGAGCGGAGTAATTTGGGCAGTCAGCGGAGCCGGGAGCGCCCCGAGACACATGGCACTACGGACTGCACTGCCTGCACCGCAGTATCACTTGCATGTTCGTCACATCGCGTCAGGCTGCTCACATCGCTGGCTGTCACATTGCATCGCCTCGCACCCCATCGCATCTCGCTCGGGGTGCTGCACAGTGCTGCCGCCCGCCGCGGTCAGGACCGGGGGCCTATGGGCTTGGGGGCACACGCCAGGCAGCATGAACCCCCTGTGCAGCCCCAGTGGGACACCCTACCTCCTACCGGGATGTCATCTCGCTGCAGGGGTGGAGGGTAGTGATGTCATTGCTGCCTTCTGCATCCCCAAATGACAGGCACTGTCAGGGACAGGCAGGGCTGAACAGCCTCACAGGTGGAGGAGCATCATCACATGCTCACCTGAGACTGAGAGCCTGGCTCCGTTGCTCTGCCGCGTCTCCCCACTGTACTTGTGCTTGGTGATACACCTGTAGGTGGACAAGGCATCTTCCTTCTGCACGTCCGATATGTACAAACCTCCATAAGAAGTAATAAAAAACCTATTTTCTGGAGACACAAAGGGAGGAGGAAAGGTGAGCAAACCAGCCCTGACCCAGCCATCTCCCTGGATTTTGGCACTTGGGTTGGGCAGTGCCTCTGCGCTCCAGGCCAGCACTGGAGTGGAGGGCAGGAGTCAGCCAGGCAAAGTGGGTCCTTCCTTCATCTCCCCACACCCAAAATGAAGTTCAGAGCTGAAGTTCCAGGAAGGCTGGTGAAATAGGACCAAAATGGGTCAGCAGCAGCACTCTCCATAGCAGGCTTGTGCATGCACCCGTGGTTGTGGGCACAGCCTGCCTTCCTCCAGCACCCATTCTGCAGCAAACACCCCCACCCAGACACACAGCTGGCCTCAGGGTGTCCTTGTGCATGCATGCACTTCCGGGGGCTTGGATTCAGGGTGATAAGTAGCCTGCCTGCAGCCCAGTGTGGCTAGCTCTGGCTGCAGAGGGGCTTCACAGGGTGAGGAGAGCGGGTGGCACAATGCTTGGCCAGCACCATGCTTAGCCACAGGCTACAGAACAAGGCGGCAATTAAAAGTGAATCCATCCTGCTGAGTTAATAATTAGCTTAACTGACTTAGAATCATGCAAAAACAAGTGAGGGCTTGAGCTGGTGTTTGAGCCCTGGGAAGAGGATGGCAGGAGAGCAGGCAGGGAGCACAGCCCCCGGCAGTGCTGCTGGGGCAGCCCATCCTGCCAGCAGGGTTTGGAGTGTGGCACACACCAATGCACATGGGGAAAGAAGTCTTGGATTTGCTCGTGAGGCTGGCCTGACCCCTACAATTCATCAGGAATATGAACAGTAATTAGCATGAATAGCAAGACCTGTGCCATGGCACAATTTCATGGCTATGTAGAGAGCAGGGTAAGCAGAGGCCCTGGAGGGAAGCTCCCCTGCACCATGGCCAGTGCCTACAGTGATAGCAAGCTTCTGACCTCAGCTTCTGTGGGGCCTTTGGGGTTTATTCCAGCATTAGCCACCAGCGAACCTCAGCTAGGACAGGGTGGTCCATCCATCTGCTTGGTGGCACCGTGTCACCAGCCAAACCACCCCCTACCAAACACAGCAACTGCAGAGAAACAAAAGGTCATTAATAGAGCTGACAGTTCAGAGTTTAAGCCTTTAAATGTAGTCTTTAAATCAGCAACAGCTGCAAGGAGGTCCTTCAAGTCCTGTACCGTGTCTGGTAAACCAGGATCTAGTTGATAAGGCAAATCAACAATTTTTTTTCCCAGTACCTTTTGGAAGCACCTGGATAGACTTGCTTTAGGTGGAGGAAATTGCCATGGTTGAACCCATCAGACCAGGAGAACCATGAGTGGAATACAGGAGTAGAAGCCCGTGCTCCCCAAGCAGCCTGGCAGCCCCCTCCCAGGGCAGGGCCACACACAAGCCTTTCCCTGTGAGTGCTTGAGGTGACAGACTGGCAGAAAACAGAGCTCTTCACTCAGGGAAGCAGAGCACATCCCCGACATGAGCCAAGGTGATGGCAGCCCCGAGCTCTGCTGGCACTGCCCCATTCCAGCTGCAGCTTAGCTGGATGTGTGTGTGTTCAGCTCTAATTGCTTGATACGAGAGCATTAAGGACTTGAAACAGGAACGACATAGCAGCCTTAATAAAATGTGAACCTGCCTGTGGTTAACAGGAAGCAGAGGCAACCGCTGGGCTGATAGCCCCGTGTAGATTCTCCCTGCAAGCAACATGAGCAGCAGCCCCACAAGGTGCCAAGGGTTCCAAACCCGCACCAGCCTTCTGCCAGCTGTAACCCTCCATGGCATCATGGGACCTGCATCTCCATCCCTGCTTAGAGAGGTCAGGAGCTCCATGGCCAAAACCTCAGGTGTGGTTTTGCCTCCGTGCTACAGCATGGCCACAGCAGTGCAGCATCATGCCCACCTACGCCAGTATGCAACTGGGACCAGTTGTGCAGAGAGGAGAGGCTTGGAAGTACCAAGGGATTCACGCACAGCTCTGGCAGAGGGAAGGGAGGGAGCAGTCCCACAAGCGCAACTGAAACAACATGCAAATCAAACATTAATTTTTCATCTCCCATCAAACCAGTAAGCGAGGAATATTGGCTGCACTGGAATTTTGAGACTGGGGGGAGCTGGTTTCCATGGTAACAGGGTTGGATTTTGCAAAGTGCTCAGCAGCCCCCACTGGCCTCCCCTTCCCACACCCCCGTGCATGGGAAAGTGCAGCCCTGCCTGCTCCTCTGGAAACAAAGCCCTGCCAGAGCTGGAGCTCCCGGCAAGGAGGCTGAGGAGTTGAAGGCAGGGATGGTGCTGGGTGCCCCCTGGACCTGGGGGAGTAGTGGCAGGGCTCATGAGAGCCAAACTTCAGCACATGACAAGGCCAAGGCAAGCGAATCCTCAAGCTCCAACCTGGGCAGCTGGAGATGAGTCCAAACCCTGCCGGGATCTCTTAGCCTTGCCCCTCCAGCCTGCTTCAGCCCCCCAGTTTTCACAGCTCATTGCAGCCAAGATCTGAGATGGGGCTTAAGTCAGATCATCCACCCCAGAGACAGGAACAGGCAGAAAATCTGCAGCTTTTAGTATCCAGCTCTCTACCACAGAGTGACAGGAGACAGCTGCCCCCTTGCAAGCCATGCTTTAAAGACGCTGAAACATGAAATGTCAGGGCTACACAAGCTGACAGTACAGTCTACTCCTTCACCCCCCCTCCCCCCCAAAAAAAGGGACAAGTAACTCCGCCGAGGAGCACTACACTGGTTCAAGGCGGAGACGCAGGGCAGTAATTGATGTGAACGGCTCCGACAGAGACCGCACCGAAGTGACTTATTGCTGAGCTTGCCAGCAAGATTAACGTCGAAGGTCGCCACATAAAATCAGATCTTTCTGCCTGCCAGGAGGTGGAAAAGCTTTACAGGAAGCAGAGGATTAAGTACATCCGTGGCCGGACTGAAGGGATGTGCCTCTAATCACTCCTCCAGCTCAACCTGAGCTGCTTGCTGCCTACAGGAATGCCTTGGCAAAGCCCCTCTCACCTAGCCCTGCCAGGGAGGAACAGGGCAGCCACCAGCCCTGCCAGCCCCCAGGAACTCACCCTCGCCCTGGGAAAAGCACTGGGATGAGAGGAGGGCTGTCCTGCCCGGCAAACGTTGGGAGGGTCTCTCACCACATATGCAACACATGCACACAGAGACACATACTCACTATTACCAAAGTCCTCCCCCACATTTGCTGCCTGTGGTGGCCATGAAACTCCAGCAGCAGTCCTAAGGGCCTCCCAATTTCCAGAGAAAAATTACAGCCTGTGCAGGCTCCATCCAATAGAGATTTATAAAAACAGTGGGGTCAGGGCTTTGGGAGAGAGCACATTTTATAGTTCATAAGACTAATGAGATAACTTTCCCTTGGTACTCTGGGGCCAATATTTCCTTACACAGTCTATTTTAACTGCTGGAGGATCAATAGGTGCCAGCGTTTATGAATTAGCCATACTTGGAGCATATGCATCCCAAGGCATCCCGGACAAATCCAATAACTGTTTGGTGCTATTTCTGGCCACGTTTAAAGTGACAAATGCCTCCCTGGGGGAAGGCACAGAGGGGGAAGCCCCAAAGAACAAAGCCTGTGATTTTCCATCGCTGCTATAACAGCACTTTTCTGCTGCTGCTGTTCCAGGATGCCATTTGCCCGGCATGGGGCTGGCCTGGGGATGGGGAGCCTTCCTGGGGTGGGCCAGCAAACCCAGCCAGTGGGGAAACTCCTGCCCACCTCCACAGCACCGCATGGCACGGCTCATCCTGTCTCTCTGCCACTGCTGGGTGAAGCAGAGCGGAGCATTAGGATGCAGTGCCTGGCTGGGATGAGGGGTGTGGGGCAGAGGAACAGGCTGGCAGAGATGCCTTTCATCTCAGCAGGCTGAGCCCACAGCAAACACCAGAGCAGAAGGGCCAGGGCTGGGCACCGAGATTAAAGATCCATCTGTCCATCCCAGACGTGTTGAAGAGGAGCCATGACTTGAGCCCGATGCAAATTTAATTGGAACCAAGGGAGGTGTGTGGCAGGCACCATTCCCCTGCCTTCTCCACAGCAGCACATCTCTACCAGAGCCACCGCATACCCAACCAAACGCTCCCACCTTCGAATTCTGTGGGCATCTGCAACACACTCGACCTCAGCTGAGCAAGCAGGACAGGCTCAGGACCAAAGAGCTCCCTCTCTCCTCCTCCTTAGCCCAGGAGCAGCAGCCCTTCACCTGAAGAGAGCACCATGCCCCACGGACACTGGTCCCCAGGAGCCGTGGTAGCTGTGTCTTCAGCAGTCTCTGCCCCTTGCCCTACGGAGCTTCCCTGGGAGCCTTCTCCTACAGAGCTGGAGATCCAGAAATTAACAGAGCCTCAGCACAAGCCCTTTCCCAGTTGGTTGTGGGCAGGAACGGAGGGAGGGACAGGCAGGAGGGACAGGCAGGGACATCCAGCCAGACGCTGCCTGCTGCTGCTAGAAGCTGCAGAGCCAGAGCGAGGGGAACGGCAGCAGAGGGGTGGAAGTCGGGAAGTCGTGACTGGCTTTCTGCCTCCCCTCTCTTAATCTCCTTTATGAGCAGGGCTCCATCTCCTCCCGTGACAGGATTAACGCCCGTCTCTCATTCTCCTCTCGCAACAAGATTTTATTTCTAATTACGCTGTAATAAAGCCGGGCGCGCTCCCAGGGCTGCTTCCAAATGACTTGTCGGCACTCGGCGAGATTGGATCCTGCTCGGGCCCTCTGCCTGCGTTCATTAGGCATGCATGAGGGAGAGGGTTTAAGAACGGAATCACATTTAAATGGCTCGTCTGAGAGGGAGAGATGAAAGAAAAAAATAAAAGAGACAGAGAGAAGCAGAAGGCAGGCGAGTTTAAAAGGAGGACGTCCTCCACTGTGGCCCGGCAGCCACAGTGCCAGGTACCTGCTCCAGGTGCCCCAGGAATCAGCTGGGGGCAGGACCTGTCCCCCCGGTGCTGGCTCACCCCCGGCAGAGCCCATCCAGGCATGGCATTGCTGCTGCTCGGCACCGGCTTCTTCTCCGGTGAATTGGCTCCGAAGGCATTACAGAATCCCCAGCAGGACCCCAAGTGGCTGGCGACAAGTCAACAGATACAAAAGGGAACACCGTGGGGGTTTTCCAGGCACCGAGTTTGGCTCTGACCACTGGATTTACAGCCCGGAGAGAGCTAGTGGACAAACACTCTCTGCAGAGCACTGTGCTGAGGAATGAACCACAGGGTGCAGCTGTCCCTGCTGGATTTCAGCTCCCACCAAGCAGGAAGGTGCACGGCTCCCAGATCTGCTCCTCTCACCACAGCACAGCCAGCCTGCAGGAGGACAGCTGCCAGGGGCATGCAACGCCGAGCATCTTCACCCTGTGCCGCCGAGACGGGGTGACAGGGTTGCTGAGATCCCCGGGTTGGAATACCACCATGGCCAAGGGGCACTTGATGGTGGTATCCAGGTTAAACAGCAGAAACAGCCTCTGGAGCCAGTTTTTTTTTGGTGGGGCTTAGGAAAACGTGTACCAGAACAAATATGGTGTTGGTAAAAGCAGATATTCCCATGGCAATCCTAGTCCCTGTGGTCGGGGTACGAGCAGTGCCCAGGGAGCACCACAGCCAGACTACCCTCTCCAGACTCTCACCAGCTGCTCCAGTGCAATCCCCACCAGCAGCATGACAAGGAGCTGCCAGAGAAGCAGAGGAAGGTAACGTGTTCATGGACACTTGCATGGCAGGGAGCAAAAGTTGATGAATAAATTACTGCACTCACAAGGGATCTGCTGGGTGGGAATCACCTTGTTGAAGCTTTCCCTCCCGCCAGTGCCCTGCTCTCCCCATCCCAACGCACATGTTACTCACGGAATCTTACAGTCCACGTCACAATTAACATCTCTGTCACTTCCCTCTCGCTGCAATGGCTTTACCATCTGCATTTCTTTCTCTCCGAGTAATGAAGACACAAGAAAAGGTCCAATTTTGTGCACGGGAAGCTCTTTTCTTTGGCGGGGTGGGGGGTTGTGGGATGCGGGGGTTAAAAGCCAAAGGCTGTGTTTTAAAAGAGCTGTGAATGCAATCCAGGCCAGTGCTTAAGGAGATCACAAATGTTAACTTCACTTCACCTAAGAACACGAAAAACATTGCTATTCCCACACAATTTCCCACAAGTGCTGTTTCGCCACAGCCCAAACAGGGGCTCCAGACTTCTCCCTTCCCCAGTCGACACAGCACACAGGATCCATCTGCCTGGATGTCCCTTCTTAGGCACAGGCTCACGAAACAGCGAACTTGGGAAGACAGATGTTAGGGAAAGGTCTCTTTCCCCTAACTCCCTCAAAAGCAAGGCGTCTTGCAGGGCTGCTAGCAGTTATCAAATCAAGGGTAATTATTTACCAAAGGGCCAGCCTGGCAAGTTATTTTCCTAGAAGGAAACCAAGAGCTGTGCTATCCATAGAACTGGATTCACACAGGCACAAATGAGAGCAGAGTTTGCCTCTCTGGGTTTTAATCCACCTCCAAGTCCCTGGAGCCTTTCATGGGCACACACAGCAAAAGCACCGCGTGTTTGGGGACACTTTTGTTTGTTTGGGGAATGTGACTTCGAAAATGATACACTTCCACTGCAACAAACTAAGGAGAAAGAACTCCCGAGGGTGAGGAGGGATAGCTCTGCAGCCTGGACCCAGGGCTGGCAGGGAGAGGGGGCCTCCGGCACCGCCTGCCTCCTGGCATCACCTAGGCACTGGCACCAGCCGCACTGGCACTGTGACAGGAGACAGAGGAATTAGTCTCCTGAGGTGGTCCAGAGCAGTTTAATACCAGCAGAAAATTACAGAAGAGGATGAAGAGCATTACAAAATGAATAGGAGGGGACTAGAGATTTCCATGGCTAATCCTGTTAACAAGACAATTTCTTATCAAACTCATTAGGTAGCAGAAAGCAAGGGGAGGGAGGGGCTGCAAAGGGAGCCCGCGGAAGAGCGGGGTGGGGGCACAGGAGATTGCAGGCAAAAGGCATCCCTGAGCCACGTGGAGTGGGGCTGGCAGGGGAGCACCACGGCTCCCCGAGCCCAGCCCACGCTGCCGTGGCTCTGTCTCGTGCGCATCGCTGTAGCAAGAATCATCTTCCTGTTTCTGAGGAGAGCTAAGTATGACTGGAGTGACATTCCCCACAAAGCAGTGCCGTCTGCTTCAGCTGTATCAGCAGCCCTCTCCCAGGCAGAGATTACAGCAGGCATAAAATAATATCTTAAATCCATCGGATAATGCTCATTGCCAAAAGTCATTTTTTCTAATGTAATTTTGTTCAACCTCCTATTACAACAAGTCCCATTTTCCAGGAGAAAGCAAAGTGAAAGGCTTCAGTCTGCGGGTTGACCATGTGCCTGCCTGGCCTCTGGAGTGGGCTGAGGGCTTGCTGTGGCAGCCTAGCAGGGATGGGGAGCTAGGCAATGGGCTCTGCCCGCCTGGCACCCGCAGAGCTGACGCCTGTCTCCCGCTCAGCCATGCAAGAGCCAAGCAGAGCAGCCTGGCATGGCCAAGTGCCGCTGAGGCTCAGCAATGCCTGAGAAGTGACAGCCTGGTCCTCAGCAGCCCCTCCACCATCCGGCCCCCGAGAGTCGCTGGGGCTTCACGGCGACTTTCTGCACAGCAGCTAATTCTTTTTCGTAATTTGCTATTTAAAAACCCGCGGAACTAGTCAGATTTCATGCTAATGAGGAGAGAATCTGGATCGAGGACTGTGCAAAAATTTGCATCTCAAAGAGGCAAACAGGAAGTCGCTAAGAAAGGAAAATCCAGCACCGAGGTAGCTGCGTATGGCCATAATTAGGCTAATGCTGCCTCTCTTCTGTCAGCTCATTTCCATCAGCCCCAGGGTAGCAGGGGACAGCAGCAGACTCCTTCACCACCCTCACCGCAGCACTGAGATGCGTTTTCCTACCGTGGGACTCGTGATACCCAGCCCCAGCATGAGGGATGCTGAGAGCCAGGCTGGCAGCGTGGGATGGAGCATGCCACAGGGAATGGGGCGAGCACACTCCCCCAGAAAGCTGTGCTGGAAAGGACACGCATCTGGAGAGCCTTCTACAACAGCACACCAACACCATGGGCTTACATGCCCACCCAAAGGAAGAAGATACTGCAGCACCCTTGTGTTATCACAGCCATAATCTCCTGGTAACTACATGCTCCCCCGGAACAATTCTACGAGGTGCTCAGCCCCAGCCTGCCCCAACCAAGGTCACGGTGAACACATAGCCCTAGCAATGCCCTCCTGGAAGTCTCCAGCCCTCCTGCCTTGGCACTGGCTTCTGAGCAGAATCCGGTGGCAGCCAACAAGCCATTGCTGTGCCCTATTTTGAGAGGGGCTGATTTGCAGTTTTTCATCATTTTCCCCCTGATTTTTTAATTGGGTTTTGCTGCTGCTGTAGACATTACTGTACAAACATCTCCACACAGCTCTAACCAAGATATTTGCCCATAAAAAATCCATCATGAGCACTGAGAATGACAGAAATGGAAAACGCCTAATGAAAACAAAGGGGAAAACAACAGGTACTTCAGTCCTTTGCCATCCATCAGCAACCTCGGGTTATTAAAAACACGGGAGAGACCAAAATCCTCACATCTGCCATCAAATCTTGAGCAATCCTGAAAAGACAAATACCCACATAGGAGGAAATTCTTTGCCCCCACTTCAAACTGCAGGAGTTTCGTCGTAATTATAATAAGAGTCAGGCTGCTGGATAACACGAGAATTATTTTCCCCACTTACATTGTCAAATGAGCATTTTGCCCTGCAGTGAAATCTCAGTAATTATAATGCCGAACCATGAAAGAACAAAGAAATAAAAAAAGCAGTGTTTTCTTACAGAGAGGAGAGGAGGGGAAGGGGGAGAGCCACGATGGCAGGGTTGGAAGTGCATCCTTCCTCTAATTATCCTTCCCAGGACCATGCCTCCCTCATCCAAACGGTAAGAAAGCCAGGAGCAGGGCAAGTCCCTGTCACATAGAGGGGATGATGGAGCTGTGAGCAGGCATCTCATGTCCACCGTAGCAGAGCCTCCCCAACAAGGACTGAGCTGGGGGAGCAGTGCTGGGGCTCCCCAGCATCACTCTCCAGCTCCCTGGGGACCTCCTGGCACATGCTGCCAAGGGGCTCGGAGGCCACAGGACCACTGCAATGCTGTCCACTGCAATCCATGCCTCCACACCTATCCCAACACCACCTGTCCCCCAGTGGGGGACAAGGATGAGGAGAGAGAAGAGAAAGGGGACAGAAAGCAGCAGGGGTGGGGGGTAAAGGAGGAGAGCAAGAAAAGCAAGACGACAGAACGCTTGCTCCACAGCCCTCGGCTAAATTACAAACCAGTTTACTGAGGTGGAAAGCTGCAGTGAGCTGAGGAGGAATATGTGGAAACCATCTGCAGATTTAAAAATAATCTATTTTACGATCACCCTCAAACATATTCTTTTGCAGAAAGCAAATAGGATTTGTTGTTGTTGTTTTGTGCAAACTGTTAGGGAAGAATTACTAGAAACATGCAGGGGGTTTTGCCTTCTTGAGTACTGAGAGGCTAAATATGCCCTTCCTTATGTTTAGAATAGTAACAGTCATCTTAAAATTAACTTGGTCTGCATCAGAGCTTAAAACAGTTGCAATTCAGAGCCTGCAGAAAGCAGGACAAACCTGCACTGGGATATCTAGTGCTTGTAGCTGACAGATGTCTTCCTACATACAGTAAATATAGGTCGTCTTTTCCTACCCAGAGAACTGTAGATCTTAATTAACCAGGCCACTAGCAGCATATGTAATGATTTTTTTGCAGCTTGCTCAGTAAACCTTCCCTTGATGAGAGACAGGGAGAAGAAGATGCATGTGCAAGGGACCCATCTCCTCCTGACCTGACCTCCCCGCTCCAGCTGCAGCAGCCTGGGTGAGCCTCATGCCATGGCTCTGGTCATTAACTCACGCTATGAAATCTGTCTAACGAGGTCCAAAGGGTGTGGAGTCACACATCCACCCTTCCCACAGCCTTAGCCCAGCCTAGCCCAAAGCTCAGCTTTACCCACAGCAGCCAGAGGGGGTTATTAAGCTTTGCAGACTAAACCGTGCTCCTCCTTGTAAACCACTTCTGGATTAAATTATCTCCAGGCTCAGAGCACCAGAAACAAATGAGCTAATGAAATTCATGCTGCATTATGATAAAGTCCTCAGGTACAGAGGAGGGGAAGAGCTGGAGGAAGTTGGACAAGAGAGCAGCTGTGAACCAACCGAGCCAGGGCATGGGGCAAGCAGCCAGCCCTCAGCCTTCACACTGCTCTTCATGTAGAGGATGCCCTGAACCCAGGAGCTCATCTTTAAAACCCCTGAATTAGAGGGAAGGGAGAGTAGAGCCCAACACACAGCCTGGATCCTCTCACAGATTGCAGCCCCAAATACATCAGGCAGTGAAAAACGAGTATAAACAGACCTATCTTCAAAGGGCAAGCTGTTGATGCTTGGGATGCTCAGGCTCCCCAGAAAACAGAGCAAGCAGCTTCCTAGAGCCTGGAGGGAGAAAGTCCCGAGGCCAGAAAGCTCCCTCTGTGACACAGAAAACTGCCAAGAGAGCTGCAAATCCCTGCCCTGCACCAGGCTTCAGTGAATCCTGTGAAAGCCAAGACCTTGTTTTGATCTGGTGAAAAAAAGCAAGAGCCTCAAAAAAAGGAACTCCTGTTGTCCAAAACCGAGGAGAGAAGTGGAAGGATCCCTTGCTGCCTTTCACTGCCATGGTCCCGTGTGTCCAAGCAGACAGGCACTGAGCACTGCATCCCCTCCTCCCCTCCACACCACTCACCAGGGGAAAAAAAAACCAGAAAAAAAATCAGTGAATGTGACTGGAACAAAGAGCAGAACTTCCTCCCTGCTCATTAGTGCTGGAAAAGCAGCAGAAAAAAATCCCCAGGACACAAGCTCCTCTTCAACTCTGAAGTCTGAAGGGCTTGTGGAGGGTGGCTGAGCTTATTCTTTGCCTTTCACCTTGCTCAGAGTTGCTCTGCACGTTTTTTTCTGAAGGCAAAACAGAAAGGAGCCCACACCAAAGAAGGAACCCCAAAACGTCCTGCCCTGTGTGCAGGCTCTGCCCCAGGGCAGATGGATTCCAGCACGAGTCCCTCTTGCCAGGGGAAATGGGGAGAGGAGGGAGGAACATCTCCACAGCCACCAAAGCCACCAGTGGCTTGCCACCACCCCTTCTCTCTTCACCCATATCCCAGTGCTGGAAAGGCTTGGGGAGCTGCTGGGAAGCTGCATGTTTTCACAGAGGGAACCAGCCATCACCTTGCCTCAGCATCACTCCCCTGACACAGGTACAGCACAAATCCAGCAAGGAGCGTCTCTGCCACGTGTAGGGGCTGGGAGGGGGAGCAGCCCCTTCCCACACAGCACACAATCCACCACATCTTATCAATGATGATTAAGACAAGGCAAATATGTGTTGACCTAGTTAGAGGTCCAAGAACAAACCCAGCCATGGTGGCTTTGTTCTGACAGAGCTGTGGTTCCTGTGGGATCCTCAGCATTAACACCTGCACCCTGCAATGCCCACCAGCACCCAAAGCACTGCAGGTCAGAGGAGACAGCAGCATGTAAAACGTGCAGTGGCCCTCACAGCGCCTGCGCCCAGGACCCCAGGAGAGGAGTCTGCACGTCAGCGGATGAGCACGTTGCCAGGGGAGCCTGGAAGGATTCTGGTACCTGCTCATCCAGCAGAATTTATGTGTGAATTTGGCACCTGGACCATAAATTACTGCTGTGCTGAGCAGAGTGGGCTGACTGGGAGCTCTTGCTCAACAGCACTGGAGCAGGAGCAGAGGTGCCAGCTCTGCAAACCAGTACAGCATGAGTGAGCTGGATCCCGGCTGTAATCCCACTGAAGAGTTCTCCTTCACTGCGCACGAGGATGAGAGTGTGCTCCCAGGGCCACCTCATTGTTATTATTGTCAGTATATTTAGCTCTTCTCACACAGCAGCTTTCCTAGACGCACATACTTGAGCACTGCCCTGCCTCCTTCGGCAGACTCTGAGCACAGCCGTGCTAGAGGGGCTGTGTGCCTCCTCTCCATGTGAGTGGGGACCCTCCACCCCGAGCCCTTTGGCAGAGCTGGATGGAAAGGGACCAGGAACTGGGGCAGGAGGATCTGGGGGGCTCTGGGACCATGCTGATTGCACACTCCCTAACTTCAGTCATCTTCCTCTTGTCACTGCTCTTCAGGACTCAGCATAGTCTGGTTGGAAATGGCAACGTGCCCACCAAGTCTTGGCCCAGCACTGTTGGCTCTTTATCAACCCTCTAGACATCTCTTAAAATTCTTGCTGATAAATTTTGCCAGGTAGCATCGAGACTTACAGCAAGTGATGACTAGGGCAGGACAGTGCTGCTGTGACCCCAGGAGCTTGCCAGCACCATCAGGCTTCACTGAGAGGCTTTTGATTTGGGAGGCTCACAAGGATGGCATGAGGCCCTCAGCAGAAAAGCAAGTACCTCCTGGATCAGGGACCTCAAACAGAAACCAGCAATGGAGAGAGGCAGCCCCAGCAGGCAGGACTCTCAAGTCAAGCCAAGAGGAGCATCAGTGAGGAGAATGGTCCTGTAGCCATAGAATCATAACAACAGTTCAGGTTGGAATGGGCATTTAAATGTAATCTAGGCCAATCCCTCTGCACTAGATATTGGGCTCCTGGGAGCTAGGACCCCATAATTCACCAGCGACTCACTCACCCGCAGCATCTGTTTGTGGACACACACAGAGTTTTACCCAAGACTTGAGGTCATTCTGTTATGCTCCTGCCTCCCCTTCCCTTCCCTGCAGTGACATTTAGGATGGATCCCTTCATCTCAGGCAAACGCAAAAGGCTCTGCCAGGTCGGAGCATGGCTCAGGGCAAGGGACACGAGGACAGTACGGACGCTGTCGTCACCAGCCTGGGGGGACACCTCCTCGGCCACTGGCGTTCTGCCCACGGCTCCCTCCTGCTCTGCACGGTTCAGTGATGCCTTTACAGCATTTGCTGTGCCAGGACAGCCTGAGGTCTCAGTGCCAGCTTCAGCAGTCACGGCTGGCCTCGGACAAGATGGGTGCCATGGAGAGCCAGCAGCCCACACTGGGAACCCACCACAGCCGGGTCACCCCAGGAGGGAAGTGTGGGCACAGGGGTGGAAAGGGGACAACCTGTGGCACAGGCTGCAGAGTGGCACACAAGATCCCACCTGGCCACACAGCACCCAAACTCACATGTCCAGCTCCAAAGGTAGCAGACCATGGGGCTCCCCCAAACGCAGCCCTTCTGTCTAGGACAGGGACCCAGATTTCCATCCCTCCCCAGCCTAGGAACTCTCACACTTCAGCCCTGGCCCAGACCCTGTTCACACCCCTCTGCCCAAGTCTCACCTCCCAAAAGCCTTTCAAAGCCAAGGGGATGCTCCTCTCAGACACACCATAGCAGGGGCACAAATCAGAGCAGCAGTGCTGATACCCAACCCATTCACAAACATCTTATTCCTAAAAACACTGCAAAGTTCACGCACATTCACTAATTACTCAACCTGCTCCTCTGTCAGATGAATAATGAGGGGAAAAATAATCAGCAATTTGTTCAAAGCCACACTGAACACGTTCTTGCAGCGCTCTGCTTTGCATACTGAAACTGCCAGCTGACGTGTCCTGTGCAGACATGCTGCTGGATGTTCAAACACCCACAGCACACACAAAAGAGCAGCCCCTACATAAAGAGAGTCTGCCAGCCAGCAGCACCTCCAGCTCACACCCCTCCCTAGCCCTGCCAGGTGGGTCAGGCCCTGCTGAGACAAGGTGAGCTGCCCTTGCTCACAGAGATGTTTCTTGCAGTCTCAGAGCAATCAGGTTTGAGCTGCTTGAGGTGGATGAGCCAGGGCAGGCCACGGTGCTTGGACACGAGGAGCAGGGGCAGCATCATCCGTTTCATACAGAGTTTGAACCAAAGTAGAAAGCTCACCCCTGCAAGGACAAGGGTGGTGCCATGGGTGCCTGCAGTGCCCAGAGCCCATCAGCCACAGCCCCCCTGGTGCTCACAGCAAGCAAGGGATAAAAGATAAGAAAGCACTAAACTATCTTCTTCCAGCTCCTTTCAGCAGAGCATGATGGCTGCAGCAAAGCCCCATCAGGACACCCAATGTTAAAACCTCTCCAGTGGATCCCACAGTAAAAGGCAACTCAACTCCCTTTCAGCTATCATTTATGTGCCTGCTCTTACTGATTCATCTAGATCCCCACACCACGAGGATGGAGCTGTGCTGAAGCCCTGTTGGATGAAAGCTCTGCTCTCCTCTGCTCCCATCATGGCTATGCCTCAGAGAAGAAACATCTTTAAGAAGCACTGAGGAGCTCCTGCCTCCTCTGAGTGCTCGGAAGGCCTGCCAGGCCCTGCTCTCTGCAGTGCTGCTAATTACCACGGTGTTTCCAGAAGGCAGGAATAATTAAAGCACCTTCCCAGTCCCTAGAGAGCAAGAGCAGGGCCTTAGCAGAAGGCACAGAGAAGGGAAGCCATTCCCCAAACTTCTTTGCTTCCCTGAGGAACTAGGGGCAGAGCGCAGTGCCCGAGAGCAGCCGAGGAGCCTCCACGGGGGATGCTGCTGTCAGCACATACCCTAAGTGGGAAAGGAGAGAGGGAAAACCTGCTGGCACCAGAGGGCTGCATGGGAAAACTCAGGATTTTTGGCTGCAGAGGCACTGAGGAGTTAGCATGTCTGCTCCTGAACAGCTGACTCAGTGATGGACTTATTACCTCTGCACACTAATTATTTTTAAAGGAAAACATCCACTAGAATAGCATGAAAAAAGCATTGCAGACCATCAGCACTGGAAGCCCTCACCCTGCACCCCCAAACACCCCAACATACTGTGTCACCATGTTGGTGCATGGGCAGGTGTATGGACAGGGCCACCAAGAAAGAGCTCCAAGGCCACTGAGAGCTCTGGGCCCACCAAGAGCGAGCTCCAGAGCCACACCATCTCTGCCCAACACCATCTTCCAGAAACGTTCTCTACAACTCCAGCAAAGTTGCAGAGAAGCGTCAGCATCTCCGTACGGCAGAAGGGAGCGTACGTCTTCCGGAGCGTAATTACAGAGAGGTGAGGGGAGGATGGAAACAAAAGGCAGCAATAAATCACTTCCCCGCTGCTACCCGAGGAGATATAATTAAGTTTATGCCTAGAGTAGCGTTGCCGACAGTAGTCCTGGAATGAGATAAACACAACGCGGGAGGTTGGGCTGCAATAACACAAGCAGAGAGTGGCAGGTGATGCATGTGCTCAGCAGCGCTCCTCAATCAGGGAGCTCAGCTCTCCAAACGCAAGCTAGAGGGGGAGAGTGATGTTACAGTTCCTCAAAGCAGCACACAGGATGCCATAGGCCACCAGCCTGTAACCCAAAAGGTGCCTCAGGCAAGCTACCAGGGGCCCCTGCCAGCCTCAACCCCAGTGCCCCTGCCAGGGATATCCTACTCTTCCTGCGTTCTTGGACCCCATCATCACCCAGTCAGGGCACAGAGGGTGGCATGCGGGGGTCCACCATGGTGCGGAGCTCACCAGCCCATATCCTGCTCATGCTTAAGCACAGGCTTAACTTTAAGCCCATGAAATGTCCAACAATCACCACAGGTTTATTTGCAGGCTCAGCTAGTCAAAACCTCTCTACAAAGGCCAAGAATGCTGTGGCCAGTGCAAACTACCTTGTACTTGAACACATCCACACGTTTGGAAATGCTTTACTTGATTCTCTTAACAAGAACTCAACCACCCTGTATGCATTCTCAGTGACTTATACAACAGAGGGCTGCTTGGTTTTCTTGGCAGCATGCAATGCTTGAAGACAATCCCAAAACAAGCAAATTCCCAAAGTAGTCTAAACTCGCAATATTTTACAGATCTTTTTCTCAAGCATCTCCAGAAGCCTCACTCTGTCCTTCCCCACAGTATGTTGAAGTTCTCAGGCAGCAATTGTGGTGATTAACTCATTTCTGTGCAAAGCTACACAGCTCCATCGAAGCCACCCCCAGGTGACATTACTCGATGTCCCCTCCACCAAGACACCAGACCTGGCCACACACAAAGCTCAGCTTTAGCAACTCAGACCCAAGGAGAACACCCCAAAGCTAGCTAAGCATCAGCAGGGCAGTGGCAAAGTGAGAGCCTCCTCCAGCACCTCACAGCACAGACACTGCTCAACACTATGGCCGCACTCAGCTTCCTATCTCCAGCTCCTGCTCCCTCCCTGGCCAGGAGGAGCCTCTGAAACACAGAGCAGGGCCCAGCTCAGCCGAGAGCACCCAGCTGCCATCTGGACAGCTAACGGGATTTTTGCCATGCAGATATGAAAGAGGGGGTGGGGAAGGCTGAGGAGAAAGGAGACTGCAAAATGAATTCAGCATCAATTATTCTAAAATATGCATGTTAATAGGCGAAGGGCTCCGTGGCCGCATCCATCTCCACTCCTGTTCATTTCCAGCACCAAACTGTGACCTGGGAAGATGACAGCATCTCACGTCTCACTCACACAAACACGAGCCCGGAGAAGGGGGATATTAAAAAGGGAGACAATGCTGCATATTAAAATGCCACAGATGGAGTGTTCTGCGGCCTCTGCAGTCTGCCTCAGAGATTATTGCTGGGCCATATTGTATTAAAAATGGGGGGTGGGGGGGGTGGGGTGTTATTTATTTAATTTTTAAACAAATTCCATCTCCTACTCGTGCCGGATGGATCAAGTGAGCTCTTGAGCTCCAGCCAGCTTTGCCGGCAAACCCACATGAAAAATGCATTTTCATTAATACAAACTGTTTGCAGGAGGTGAATTAATTCTGCAAATGGTTTTCATACATGGCAAATTATACGTTCAGTGAAAACACTAGCCGACACTCTACAGTCATAATAGAAGCCCTGTGTTCCCTCTAATGAAGGGGGATGGCCAGGTAAAGGCAGCTAGTTGGAACAATTAGACAAACCAGTAAACAGGCGAGTCAAAGCTGACAGGCTTTGGTGGCTCCAGGAGGCTGCCAGGCTCCCACAGTGATGCCAGGACTGCAGAGGAGGATCCAGCCCCAAGGGCTCGAGTCCCCTGGTGAGGAGCAGGAGGGGAAGGAGGAGCCCATGGTCCTTCCTATTTCTGCAGTGCAGGGTCTTGGAAAGGTGCAAGGTGATAATGAGGTCTAAGAGCACAGCAAGATTGGCCAAGGAGCAACAAGAGGCACTGCCAACACTCCAACACCTCCCAGATGAGAAACAAGCCCAAATACTAAGCTCTCTCTTCACAAGTTTCTCAAATCTTTCTGTGTCTCCTTTAACAGTCCCACTTCAAGAGCCTTCTTATGGCAAGAGAAGCAATATATAATTGATGAAATGACGATGTGCTACAGCCCCAGCCCCAAGACATCTGTTCTGCACGTAGCCTCACTCAGGTGCTGTCACGCTGCATTTACCACAGTGTATCAGAACCTGACTGCCTATGCTAATGTAGGGCCAGCCCAGATCCATCACACCATGCGGCTCAGGGTGTCGGGAGACGGCGAGATATTGCTGTAGGTGTTCATGCTGTGACTCTCCTGCTTTCCCTGCCCTTCATTTCAGGCTTATTTCCACAAATTCCCTTCATCTTCCTTCCCCCTAGCCCTTGGTGCTGCTGAGCCTGCACCTAGTGCCCTAAACTGGCAGCTGCCCTCCCAGCAGCACCTCCTGCACCTACAGCCCCTCTCAGGCAAGTTGCCTACCAACCACCTGCCTTTTCCTCAGCAGTTCTGACTTTTCTGAATGAGGGCCAAGCAGCAGGTACGAGGCCTTGGAAGTGGATGAACTGCATCAGAGGAATGCAAAGAGAAGAGCAAATATCAATCCCCACATTTGTCATGGGGAAGTATGAGCCACAGAAGGAGGGGACAGGATTTGGTAGCAGCCTGCTGCATTAGGAAACAAAGACTGATAATGAATTTTTTAGTCACCTCTTAATTACACGTTCTGGGTACATTAAGAAAGGAGAAACGCATCTCAGGTCAGCGCCTGTCACTGCAACAAAGGCCTGCAATGAGTTCTGTATTCAAAATATTTGCACTAATTATCAGCACAGTTCCCCTTTGAAAGCACTCAGAGGGAAGGATGGGCTCTCACCCGAGGGAATCAGCTCACAGCCTGCACCCGTTTCACCACACTGCAGATAAATATACTTGTGCACGAGTATATTTTTACCAACGTGCTCATGTATGTATCCATGGAGAAAAACCTATAAATGTCCAACTCTCATCTTGGGGGGCTGGAGAGAGGGAGCAGCAGAAGAGGGGCTCTCCCTCTCTTCCACAGATGCTTGCAATGAGACACCATGGCCCCTGCTGGATCTCCAAAGGTGGGAGAAGGTCCTCTCATCCTGGGGCAATTGCTGCAGCCACAGCTTGGTCACATGGAAAACCACCCTCTGCCGATGCAACCGCCCAGGGAAGAAGAGAAAAGCGTTGAATGCAAATGGTGACTCAACTTTAATTAGAGCATAAGTAGGCATGAGGAGGGAACAAACCACCAGAACTTCCCTAGGCACCTTCCCTTTCTCAAGAGCAGCAGGAATCTGTAACCCCATGTCTGGCTTTTGATTCATTTTCCAGGCAAGAGCTCCCACAAAACATCTTCTCCCTCTCTGCCTGCACTGAGCCCACCTCAGAGGAAGGCCAAGAGGAGAGCAAGGGGTGTGCAAAAGGTTCCCAGGCTCCTATCACGGGTGCCTGCAGGATCTGATTGCAAGGCAAGAGAAGGGCCAAAGATATTTGGTACATACTACTTGCCCCTAAAAATCATTCCTGCCACCCAGCAGGACACAGAGTAGATCTCCTGCCTGTGGACATCCTCCTTGCTTGATACAAAACCCATACCAAGAGGACTGCAGAGTCCTGGTGCTGCTTGGGCCACCAAGAGAGCATGCTGGCCCACACCTCTGGGTTGCACCTTGGTATCTTTCTCCTGGCACTCTGCAGTATTTCCCTGATGTATTGTTGGCCAATAACCCACCCAGCCTTCCTGAATCTAACCCATCCATACGCTCCAGAACAGCTCAGCAAGCATTTAATCTGACTGGACACAAGCAAAACCATGTAGATATAAATGGGGCAAGCAGAAAATAGCATGCTTGAGGTTTTTCAGAAAACAATATGGGAACAGGAGACTTATTAATAAATTCTTCTTTGTTCTGTATTGTCTGTGATAAATAGCTGCACTCAGCATCAATAACTGCAAACATCTTTGGGAAAGAGAGACACGCAGAAACCCATCACGCTGCTGAAAGCAGAGAATGGATTCAATTTCAGTTTTGAAGGCAAATTTCACAGTCCTAAACAAAATTATCTGAGGGGGCTGCTGTAGCCACACATGCAATAAATGTAAGGTTACAGCTGCTAAGCCAGGAGAACGTCTCCCAAGAGCTGTAATATCTTAAGCTAAAGGACAAGAAAGAATAGCTTCATTCAGGATGATGCCTTTGGAAAAATAACATTTGTGTTTCCAAATAAAAAATGTTTTTATTAAGGGAACACAATGCTTCTGGAATGCTATGGCCCTAGAGATTACTCAAACTCCCACCCCTTTGCTGGCATCCAAAAGTAAATTTCCATGAGATTTTAAACATTGCTGAGGCTTCAGTAATTTGGGGGTAAGAGGGAAAAGAAAGCAGTAGCAAGAGATATTCCTAATGGCGAAGACATGAAAAACGCAGCTTTATTTTTTGATGATTGCATTAGATTTTTTTTATCACAGAGATGAAAAATGAGCAGCTACCACCTCCTAATTCACTGCCTGGGGACTGGATTCCTCTCTGCTACTGTATAAGGAGAGGTACTGGAAGCAGCACCGTGCAGGAAGTAAGTTACATTTCAGAAGCGCCCACTCCATTGTGAAAAAATAGTACGGTAGTGCAAGGTGCATGTACCGAGGGCAGGAGAAAGGCCAGTCCCATGCTTAGGACACATAGCAAGCTCCAAGTTTCTGGTTGAACGGCTTTAAAGGCAATCCAAATAAAGACGAGAAAGGGCAGATACTGGAAAGCTGCTGAAAGCAGGACACCACATCACCCATCACTGCCTGGTCCCGCTCAGCAGCATCCTGCAGCAGACAGAAAAAGGCAGTAGGCACGGGACTGTGGCCCGGGGTAGGGAGGAGCCACGCCTTCTGCAGGGAGAGCTGGCGATGTGGCACCATTACATTCCGTGGAGTGGGAAAGAAGGACATAAGCCGGTGGCCTTAGTGTGGGCAGGATCTGTTGCAAACACCAAAGCCATGAGCCCCGCGGGCGGGTCAGCAAGGCGGACAGCTCTTCAGCACCAAGGACAGCGGCTCGGCCTCGCCAGCCCGGGCAGCACCGCAGGCAATGTCTCAGGCCCCATCCCATCCTTACAGTAGCCTTCCCCACCCCTACTCCACATTATTCTTACCCTACCCTACCTTACCCTTACCCAACTCCACCCTTCTCCTCCCACCCTACTCTAACACTGTCCTATCCCTACCCTACCCCACCTTGCCCCACCCTCCCTCTTGCCACTCCTACTCCACCCCATCTTACCCTTACCTTATCTCACCTTACCCCTCCCCACCTCACTCCTACTCCGCCCTTCCCTGCCCTTATCTTACCCCACCCCTCCCCCTACACTGTCCCACCCCTCCCCAGCTGTGGCCTTTGCCTTGTTTTACTGCCCAATGCCCACTAGGGAAAGGAATGGGTGTTTCATGCCCGAGATATTCCATACTCTGGGGGCTTTGAGCGTGCCAAGGCAGCAGAGGAAAAATTCAACTTATCAGCTCTTCCACCCAGCAAAAACCTTCCAGCTGCCAGCATGTATTTCCACCTACGGACATAGTGAGTTCCCTGGGAAGCTCCAAGGAGTAGGAAGTGCCATCCAAGACGATCTGAAGAAGTGGTACAACCACTCAGCACACGCACCATGAGGAGATACAATTGCTAGTTTTCATTTTTCTGAACAGTTTCCCCCTGACATAGCACCTGAATATACACAAAAGCCCACCAGCAGCCACAACCCCTGGGCCAGCTTTGGACCTGCAGGGGCAGAAGAGCTTTCCCCCTGCCACTTGGCTGTGAGACAGGATGACTTTGTGCACACAAACCTGGGATTATTGGCCAAACCTGACTGTAGCAGCTTTTCTCCAACAGCACTAAAAGCTCAGCACTGCTGCTAACGCTCCCTTTGGGCAATGTGAGCAAGTTTCAGACTGTTGTCACAAAAGTGAACATGTCTGGCTGGAGTTTAACCTGACTGAAAGGCACAAGTGCTAAAGGAAGCTATTTGCACAGCAGCCTTGCAGCAGCAGGGCATCCCCTTTTCCTTTTGTGCTAATCCTCTGCTCTGTAACCACTTTTTTTCCTTGCACTTTAACTTGGAGCATCATGAGTTTGAAAGGATAAAGTGCATTAAGAGTTTTAATGCTGAGGAAGATATCAGCCTGACATTTTAATAACACTAATACTCTGGAATTTGCAGAATTATCACTGTAATGCATATTTCAACACCAGTCCCTCCACTGTGATTAGTACCAGCTCTGCACCACGTTAAACATCGTTGGCTGTCCCATTGCTAAGGGTGAAGAAATCAGCCTCTTCTATGGTGTCCAAGACAGACACTGATTTTCCAGACCATGTGCAGAGGCATTCTAGGGATTACCACTTCCTCCCCCCACCAGGTCATAGATGACTGCTCCTCACCCTCTCCCATCCTGAAGAGCTCAGCTGCAGCAACAACTAAACAGTGTAAAGATACGAAGGCTGCTTCTAAGGGGCTTTTGTCTCAGCACAACACCAAGCACTCTTGAATGCCAGTTCCCTAGTCTGCATCTTGCAGGATCACTCCCAAATCACTGCTTCCGTACACACCCTACAGTTCAGTTCAATGTTACTTCGCTTATGTCAATCCTGAAATTCATCCTAGGCCACTGCATGTAAATCAGCAAGGACAGGAGGCAGGAAGGGACAGACGAATAGGAGGGGCTCTTTTAAAAACAAGGAGAGTTCCTGCCCACAGAAACAGGATGGAAAGAGATGGATGGCAACAAGCTCTACCGTGATGATCACTCGAGCCCCTGCCATGGTGGCATGATAGGCCCTGGTCAGCTGCAAGCCCCAACAGCCAGGATGGTTGTAGGAAATTTTGAGAGCTCAGGGAACAGCAGCAGCTGCCCCATCCCTGCATGTAGGGGAGCTACATGAGCCAGCAGCACCTACAACTTCACCTTCTTCCCACGCTTTGTATCCATCCGAGAGAAGCCATTAAAGCCACGTAAGCGTGGAGACAAGCAATGCACAACACCAGGGTTCAGCACTGAAACGTCTCCCCATCTGCATCTTCTAGTGTCTCTGCTCTCAGACACCACCAAAGCTCTGGCCACAAAACACTCATTCAAGCCCCTGGTTCTGCTTCCTCAGAGGAAAGCAAAATCTTGCACTTTCTGCCCCCTTTCTTTGGGCTAAGAGCATCAATCCAATTCAATGTTAAAATATAGATGTATTAAAAAGTTGTAAGCCCACAAATCTGTAAAAAATACAGCCAGAATGTGGCCAAAGCCAAAGCGAAGAGCTAGTGATGGGAGAGAAGAAACTGCTTCCCTTTCTGGCTTTGAAACACACTCATGCTGCTCTGCAAAACCTAATGGCAACAGGCACCAGGGTACTTGTTTGGCTTCCAAACTCCTCTCCTGCGCATGTAGCCCACACACTGTGACTGCTCTTAATGAGCAAGTATTTGAAAGCAGGGTTCGACAGAGGCTAAAAACGAGCTGAAGTTTCACATGCAAAGTCAAAAGCAAAAGTAACAAAGTGGCAGGAAGCCCGAAGAGTAAATGAGACTGTTACATCTTGTGTCTAATGAGTGACACTAGGTAACGCTGGCAAATTGCTCACCTAGAGACAGCATCACTGAGTTTCTGATGGATGAACAAGCCTTTTTTTCTTTTCCCCTCATCAGCACACATCACAGTGAATGATAGAGCATGTTTTTCTGACGGGGCTGGAGACTGTCACAACCACTTGCTAAATTCAGTTCTGCGAGTAATATCTTGCTCAGAAAGGAAGGACCACGACGTCAAACCCTCAGCAGACAGGATCTGCCAAAGCTCCCCGAAGGGTCAGCTACCCTACTGAGGGTCTCCCACCCTCAGCTTCTCACAGACACAATCCCAACTGAAAACAATACACGTG
The DNA here is from genome assembly GCA_013399015.1 of Galbula dea. Lineage (NCBI taxonomy): Eukaryota > Metazoa > Chordata > Aves > Piciformes > Galbulidae > Galbula > Galbula dea. The sequence continues at coordinate 1,168,345 of VWZX01000495.1, forward strand.
CACAAGACAAGGAGACAACGTTATTTGGTATGAGGCTAACAGGAAACATTCAAAGCACTGAAGTAGCCCAGAGAAAGGGAAGCTTTGGCAGAGAAGAACCAGCAGGTCAGGGCTGATCTGCAGCCAGTTATATAAAGAACTGCAGCGTTTTGTGGGTGCTTCCCCCCAAAGCAGAGCATGTGCCAGGCCCTGAAAGACCCGACCCATCCCATCCCACCCCACGGCACTGGCTATTCCTGCCCAGGCAGCACTGCTGGTCTGGCACGGGCCAGGCAGCCAGCGCTGCCCGTCACGTGGGGAAGCCTCACGGCTGAGCTGCGATGCGTAAAAGGATTTACAGATGTAAAGCCACATCTCGATAACGCTTGGAACAAATCCCTGACATTCTTCACACAGCTCTGCACTAACAGGTTCGGCTCTAGCAGAGTGGAAACGGCAGCTCCCCGCTATCTCTGCTCCCGTTAACCGTTTGAAGCCTTCTCCCCTCTGGAGCAAGGTGGAGAGCTGGATCGGAGGAGGCAGGACTCTCCGCGTTGACAATTATTCTCCATTCAGGACTAGCCATTTGCATGCAGTTCATTTGTGATGCAGAAAAGCTTGAACCTGTCATTACTGCTTGGCATCAGTACAGCACTGTGAAAAGACACCGCTTGGAACATGCGCATAGCGCTGCACCCTATTTTCTTTAATCTAGGCTAAAATGACAATGAGAGAGAGCAGGAGGGAGGGAGAAGGAAATGGGGAAAGCAGCTTTTCAATAAACAGGAGTGTGATTCTCTGACAAGCCAGGCACAGGTATTCTCTTCAGGGCTCCAAGGGTTTGGTACAGGGACAATCAGGGCATGCTGGAAGCGAGGGGTTTTCAGAGTGCCAATGGGCAGTGTGTGCAGATGACAGTGGCCTGGTCCCCTCTGCACAGCTGGCATCCACCCAACAGAATTATCCCCCAGAAAGGGCTCCAGGAGCCACCATTTTGCCACACACATAAACTCTGGCCAAGCAGGAGATGCCCAGAGGTCCTGCCTGACAACACATCCAGCACCTCCTCCCTCCTGTCTCCCCCAAGCACAGCGAGATGGGGATGGCAGCAAAGTCAGGGGAGCAGATGGAAAGCAAAGCTCTGCTCCCTGTGGCTATTTTCTGTCTCCTCCCAAGAAGCAGGACTCACAAATGCCTCCTCAGTCAGGCCAAACTGACAGCCTGCAGAGAGGTGGCAGTGCCCTCCTTTGCTGAGGGGAGCACAGCCAGGCTGAAAGTTGACACCCTTGAGAGGACCTGGGGCACCGTGGGGGATGCTGCCAGGCAGCTCCAGCTCCCAAGCCCTTCCTCAGCAAACATTCCTAACACCCAAGCTCCCCCCATGTATGCTGATGACAGCAGTGGCCACCTGCATTTCATGTGGAGCCAGCACTCAGCCTCCTAAGCACCTCTTGTCTCTCCTCACATTCAATAACCAGCACACTAGGCACAAAAGCACAAGAGAACCCAGCATGGGTAGACATGGACTAATCCAAATGGTCAAAGAGCAGCTCAGGCTCTGCCTGCAGCAAGGGCTTTAACAGCTCTGTTAGAACACGTCAGAAACTGTCCTTGCTCTGCAGTGTCTCCCTGGCATGTCAACATCCAATAACCTAACCTCTGCCACTGCCTGTGGCAAGATTCTTCAGATCCCAACCATGAGCAGTGTGGAAAAGCACTTCCCAGTACCAGTGCTGACCTGGAACCCTTTGGCCCATGCCAAGCACCATGTTAGCTCACTCAAGAAGACCCTGCCATCCCACTACCTGCCAGACAGCCAACTCCAGGCCAGCTTGCTTCCTGAAGAAGCAGCAACATGATGTGCAGGTGATTTAGGAGCCCAGATCCCATTACGATACATTGCCAGCAGGGAATCAAACTCCCTCGTTACCTTTCCAATGAGTGGAGCTACACATGAATATTAAACACCACCTCATTCTAGTCCCAGGGAAAAAAAAGCCACTCTTTGAGAATCCCTCATTAAGATGCACTGGAAGCCTTGTACAGGGAGCTCAAGAGCCAATTAAGCAGGCCTGTAACAATCCTAAAATGAAGCTGCGTGCCTAGGTTGGCTCCATGCCACTGGCAGAGCTGGCACGGGTGCAATCCCCATGGTGCCCAAGCCTGGCTGCTTTCAGACCCTCTCCCAGTCCGTCCCAGCTCCCAGTGCTGAGCTGTAACACCACACACTGTCGCTACTACAAGAGTGAGGAGCAACCTGGACAGGAGCTGCTTGACATCCCTCTACTGAGGATGGGTCTCTTCCCAAACCTGTTCCCTCCCCACCAGCTCCTCATCTCCCCTGCTCCATTTCCAGCAGGGAAAAGGAAAGGGCCTTCAGCCAAGTTTATTTGCTGACTTTCAAACTCCATCATTTCCACCCTGGATCACAGGTAATACAACCAACCAAGCCTGATGTGTCTGCTGACTTTGGAATGACTCTCTCCTCATTCTGCAGTTCATCCTACCCATCCCTCTCCGCCCCCTCCCCGCCAACACCAGCAGCCCCTGCTTCAAAATCCATTTCTGTATTTCAGATACAAAGATTGTTTTGCTTGAAAAATGAAGCTGCCCTTCACAGCAGTAATAGAGAGATCAATACCAGTTACATCAAGTTTCCCAGCGGAAGCAGGGAGCTGCCTGCACCATTCTCCTCCCAATCCATGCCTAGACCAGGTGGATACTCAGCCAGAGACCCCAAGTCCCACGGGACCTTGGTAGTGGATCCACACCATCTTCTCTCCCTGCCTGTGACAGGAGGGGGTGGCAGGAAATGGGAAAGAAAATTGTGGATATAATTTCTAACGCCTCATTAATTTGACAAATGCTGCTCCATGCGTGCTCTCCGTCAGCCCTGCACTGTCCCAGAAGCCACCACACATCACCAGCTACTTCAGATGGAAAATCTACCTGCAGAACCCTGCTGCTTAAAGGATGGATTAATTGCCAGTGACTCCTGCATTGCCTGCTCAGGCTGCCTCAGACAGTGGCCACTGTCCCTGCCTCGTGGCCAGCTGTGACCACTGCTGGGGGAAGAGCCATTGCAGCAGGGAATGCAAATAGAGATGGAGAAGGGAAATGCCACAAATAGCTTTCAGAGAAAGCATTTGACCAGCTGTAATAGCTTCTTACCAGGGCTTTTGTATAGAAGCAATCCCATAGGAAATACTACTTCACCAAATGAAGCTTTTGTGGAAATTTCTCATCTCGGTCACGAACTGCATTCAATTCTGTCTTCATCTGAGAGAAAGTTTCCTTTCTCCTCATCTCTTCTCTTTCCTACAGACCATTTGTTTATCTACTGGAAAAGCAGTAAGATAGAAGGCAAAAAAGACACCTTCCAGTCTGGGCTGGAGGGACCCAGAAGCAGGAAGACCCTGACTGGCACCCTCCATCGCTCCCTCTCTTCCCTGGGAGGATTCCATTAGCTCTCACCCAAGCGAGGTTTCAGGCACAGCCAACAGGAGAGTCAGTTGACATGCAGGAAGGGAAATAGCCAATCCCTCCAAAGCCAGGTAGCTCCAACCAAAATCCCACACTGACCAGCACCCAGGATTTTAGTCCCATAAGGGGAACAAGAGGACAAGGCTGGAGGAGATGGATGTGCATAAGGAAGCATTAGCACAACTCCACTTGCTGTGCATCAAATAACTCTTCCAGGGTGTGAGTTAAATGGCAGCACAGAGCAATCAGGGGACAATAAATCCCTGGCTATAAATTCTGACACTAGACTGTAAGATTCTAATCATTGTCCCTTGCCTGGCTGCAAGTGGTGCCCAGCTCAGGCAGCTGGAGGATATGGGGCAAGCCCAGGAGAGAGGAACATCTTGCATCCTCTCCTTGCACCAACAACCTTCCAGCCCAGCTTTTCATCCCCAGAGGCTTCTGCCCATTCCATGTCTTACTTCGGGACCTCCCCAACACCATCAACACTCCCCGAGGTGGTTCCAGCACAAACAGGGAGCAAGGTTCCTGCTTGGGTCCACAGCAAAGCACCAGAGGTTGTTTCCCAAAGCACCAAGCACCTCTCAGCATCCTGCTGGCCATGGCCTTCCACTCACACCCCCGGAAAAAAACCCCCTGAGTCTGGGGCATAAAGGGTGTTCCTGAGCCATGAAAGGTCTCCTTAGGCACTTAGGGGGATGGTTTAGGGATAACAGTAGTGTAGTGCTATCAGTCGGACTTGATGATCTTGAAGGTCCTTTCCGACAGTGATGATGTTTCTATGTTTCCTGGGCCATGAAGGGTGTCCCTGAGCCAAGGGGACAACGTATTTCCAAAGCACTTGAAGGAGGCGGGAGAAGAGAGGGAGGAATGCAAGGTGTCACTGCTGCACCTTGCTGCATTCCAGCTCTGCCTGCTGGAGCTGTGACTTCCTGCAAATCCCCTGCGCTGTGGGACGCCTGCGATGTTTTATAAAGTTAATAACTTTTTTTTTAATTGGATGAGTTTATAGAATCGTGTGAGCAATTAACAATAATTACATTTAAGACACTTAAATTCCAGGATGCACCACAAACACTGGAATATTAAGCTATAAAAACCCTCGATTGTACATTCAAATTACATTAAGGGTCTGTTGGAAGGAACACACTCTCGGTTTCAAGAGCCCCTCTCCGTTCTGTTTATACAACGAGGTTACATCAGATGTTAGTGCAGCAGCAGCAGCTCCATCCCTATCCTGGCTCCACACTCGGGCACTGCACAGATGCCTGACCACACTGGCCTTGGCTGACCGTGCCTGGTAGCCCCAGGGGAGGTGGCCCAGCCGCTCTGCAAGAAGCAGGGACCAGGGAAGGCATCGGGTTCGCAGCACCGGCACCGCTCCCATGAAGGGACTTTGGGCCACTGCTTATTTCATTTTAATCACCAGGTGCCAAACTAAATTATTGATGCTGGTTCTCAGTGACAGGTGAGGCACTTTATCACTGCTGCTTTAATAATGCAAGAGTCATGATCCTTCATGCTAAAATGTCAAGTAATTCTCAGGTTACCCTCACTACACAGAGAACTTTTTTCTCCACCCTTCCCTTCCTTGTTAGGGCTGAGGGCTCACCACCGGTACCCATCTGCTCCATGGCAGACAGCACCCCAGAGCACAGTCATCCTGCCTTCCCAGTGGGACCTATCCAACCCCTACCATGGCAGCCAGACCAGGAGCCTGGCTGGGATGTGTTAGAGCAGCACCATGCTCCGAGGGAGCTGAAAGGATAGTCAGAGCTTGCTAGTACCTTTGAGAATGAACCACACACACCTCCCTTGTGCACGTCTGCAGTAGTGCCTCTTTGGCACAGCTGAGCCAAAGCATCCTCAACCACACCAGAGCCACTCAGCATCTCCTTGCAGGGTGAGCTGCTGGTCTCTGCTTCTGCAGAGGGAAGCACAAGCCCTGCCAAAACAAGACTCACCAGTGAGCCCCCCAGTGCTGCTGCCAGGGGCTGTGTGCTGCACCTCGCTCCCAGGGCGCTGTGCTGGAGACACTCTGCTTATAGACCCATGTCATGCATCCTGGCCACAGAAGAGGACAGTTTTAGAGCCAGGAAGGCTTCAGGCTGAGAACAATAGCAGGCTAATGTCTCCATTTCGAGCCATGCAGTACAGCTGGCATGTGCCTCCGGCAGGGAAAGGACCTCTCCAGAACATGGGGGGAGTGCTGGGGAGGGCAGGCTGTGTTCCTTCAGGGGAACGGCAAGATCTGAACATCTCCAGCACCCTAGAGGGACACCAACACTGCCTGGCAGGAGCAGGTCAGGAGACACAAGCCTCAGTATGGCAAAGCCCACCGAAGACAGGCTCCCATGCAGCTGAAGAAGGCAAGTCCCCATGAAGTAGCAGAGCCAGTGGCCAAGCCTGGGTGACACAAGGCACCAGGGAGTGTGGAAGCCAACCTTCCCCAGGGACCAAGAGCACTGACAACAGGACCCATGACAGCACATGCACCCTGTCCTGCCTCTGGACCCTCACTACACCTGGTGCGGGGTTTGCTCCAGCCCTTGTATTCCAGCAGCACAGCCTGACATTTATAGGTGGAAGTTTTATTCCTGCTGTAAATAACCTCTAATAGTGTAGGTCATTACACTAATTACAGAAGATAATTAATTTTCTGATCCTTGTTAGGCCGCTCCATATTCCAAGATGAGCGCAGCTCATTATTTTCCCGTGCAGTTATGAGCTCCCTTCCCCTGCCAGTCCAGCCTGCAGGGTCCTAACATTTGGTCAAATTGTTTATGGTGCAGCCATCGAGCTGGTGTGAGGATGAGGAAGTGCAGAGGCTCTGCTCTCCCTCCTACCCCATTTACACAGACCAGCAGCCACCCCTCTGCCTTGCACAGACTCTTATGAACAGGCTCTTTGACCACAACATGCTTGATTACTTGTGGCCCCAGACACATGCTGCCTGCAAGAGAGACACTCACTCCAAGCAGCACCACCACGGCACAGGGAGCTACTCTCTGGGGCTACAGCATATCTCCCAGAGCTGTGTTTCGAGCACATTTTCTAGCAGCCGAGAAGGGCATGGCCCCATCAAGAGCAAGGAAAGCTCTCTGTTCAGTCGCCCGGAAAACATCCCCTCCAAGAGTCTGATCTGCTGGTGACTATTAATATGCAGCAGATTGATGATGGTTCTCTCGACACAGCTCTCGTTACCAAACCCAGCCTGCGAGCAGGAACATCTGCAGGATCTCAGCCCACCACGTACGTTCAGGCATCTACCACCTCTCGTGCGCAGATGGTGGAATAGAGACAACCTGGCACCCGGCAGCTCTCACAACTTCATTGCCCTGACCCTGTCCAGGACCGTAAACCACCACAGTAAAACACTCTGCAGCACAAGAGCTGTAGAAGAGCAGGTGAGAGAAACACTGAGGGAGGAGCATCTCTGGGGGCTCTGCTGGCCAGTGGGGCAATGCCAAGCTGTAGCACTGGCATGGCTGGGAGGCAGTAGGCAGCCCTCGAGCCACCTCTGGCCTCTTAGGGGAGGATGAAGAGTTACCTTTTCTCCTTGGCCAAAAGCCTACAGAGAGACAGCTCTGGCTGGAAGAACATTGTCAGATCCTGGCTGCTTGGGGCTGGAGACCGCCTGGCTCTCCAGCCACGCTGTAAATCCGGGTATCAGACAGGTTTTAGTTATAATCAATTGTAATAACAAACATGTATCCCTTGCACAGATAAGTGGAATATTATGCTTTAAGTCCAGCTGCAATTAGCAGGGGCAGATGGATGGGGGCTAAGGCAGCACTGAGGGTGCTTTCCTACCCCCCCAGCCAGCGCTTGGTGCTGGGTACTTTTCCACTTGTCCCCAATAGACTCAGCACCAAAACCCCATGGTCAGGATGACCCACCTCACTCCATCACCCTACCAGGGAACTGTGTTTAAGACCAGCAAAAAGAGGGAGGCTGCTTTTGCCTGGCACGCAGGTGACTGTGGTACCTGCCACGGCAGGATGCTTGCCGTGTCCAAGAGATGCTCCCAGGCCCTGCACGAGAGGGGCCTGGGCACAGCAGCTGATAGCACACAAACACCTACTGTTAGAGCAGAGAATGAATTTTTAAAAGGCATATAAACCCCCGATGCTTCAAGGCATCAGCTGAGCGCTAAGGAGGATTAGGAGGAAATATCTCCTGTGGAAAGCTTATTCCACATGAATTCCACTGAAGGGATCCTTTCATCTCCCCCTGGAGCATCTCTTCCCCTGGCCTGATGTGCCTTGGCACTTGCTGAGCTCCTGTAATACATTTGTGCCTGCAAAGGTTGACAGCTGTCTCCGGCACGATGCTGCCTCCTGACTGACAGCAATCTGACAGGCAGCAAGACGTCGGGACCATGATCTGTCCCTGAGATACGTGGTGGGACCATGATCCATCCCTGGTGGACACAACCACCTTGCCCAGGTTTCGGCAGGTGAGATGGGAACAGGCTTTGCTCCCAGGCTGGGCAGCACGAAGGGTCTGGAGAGGTACAGTTAGCATTGACAGTACAACACGCAGCTGCCAATGCAGAGCAGGGATTCCCATGGAGATCTCCCCTTCCCCACCATCCACTTGGAAAGCACAGCCTTGGAGCTGGAATAGCACCAGAGGGTAATACCGTGTTCACAAGCATTGCCCCAGCAGCCTTTTCCGCCCAGCACCTATGACCATATCTTTGGAGGAAGAGAAAGGGTTAAAATGACTGCCATCTCCCCTCTTCTCTCAGCAAGGAGAAGCACTGAGTGCATTAAAAACTGGGTTAAAAATGGCTCTGCTCTACCTATCTTATCTTCTTTGTACTAAAAGCCCTCAAAGAGCGGCAGGTTTTCACGCAGAATTTTCCCGTCTAATCCCCTTTTGTTAGCTCCGATACTGGCACTGCAATACAAACCTCGTCCAGGCGATTTAGGAGGGATTACACGCCCTCAATCCTACAGCATGTGGGAGAAAAATGTTTCCTCAAATCAAATTTTACACAAACCAGTATTTGAAAATAATCAACACACAAATCCCTTCTGCAGGGATTTCAGGAGGGAGGAGAGCAGGGGGTGGGAAGTGGCAGGAGACAGCACCCCACCAGCCCAATGCCATCATCACACTATGGCGCCCAGCACCCCCAGCCCAGCACCACAGCCCTGGCACCCTTCTCATTGTCCCTACCATCACTATGACCCCAACGCCCTGGCCACCAGCCCTACCATTGCCCTGACACTCTCAAACTAGGACCACACCAAAAAACCCAACCCACAGCACAGCCCCAGACTGCGGTATCATGGTCGAGGGACAGAAGATGTGCAAAGAGACAAGGAAACTGGGGGCTGAGGGGAGCTGCTCCTCACCCCCTTCCTGTGCCATGCCAGCTGCAACAGAGCGCAGCAGAGCAGTGCCACTAACACCAGTCAATAACTCTTTTACACAGCCAAACGTGCTCTACAGAGCTCTGCACGTGTGTATTTGGCTTGGCTTTCCCGATGAAATATTGCTGGTGCCGCTCTGGTAATACATATGTCAGAGATGCAACCTCATTTTATCGATCTCTCCTAGCTGCTGGGATATCCATAGCGGAATTAATACATCTGTATCACCACAGAAAAAACAACAAGCCCGAACCAAACAAAAAACAACAAACCCAAACCAACAAGGTAAAGCCCATCTGACAGTTTCAATTAAGGAAGCGTGAAAAGCGATTTGCGTAAGAGGCTGGGGCTAGGGGGGGAGCGGAGGGCAGCCCGCCGGCAGCGCGGCTGTACACTCGCATCTGGGTAAGTGAAGTGATTTCCTACAGGAAGTGACGGAGGCCAGACCGAAGCCGTGGACCACAGTTCTCTCCGGTTGCTGAGCCCCCAAGCCTGCCCCAGGCCAGCTGCTGTGGCCAGCATCCGACCCGAGAGTGGGGCCAGCACCCTGCACCCTGCCAGAGCAAAGCGCCGGGGGAGATGCCTTCAGGAGTGGCACTCACGGAGCCAACAACCACCAAGAAAGTTGCATCCAAACTGAAGGGAAATGCATTTCCCTGCAGAGCTCCCCCAGGCTCCCAGTGGCAATTTGCGGGGGCCCATCCAGCACAGCCAAACTCCTTCCCTCAGCTGCCCGGGAGCCCTCAAACAGCCTGAGCACCACTGGTGTGCAGCACCTCCACCGGGCGCTGGGAAATCCCGACCCAGCACTAGAGGATGCCCAAGAGGATAACAGCTCACCCCATGCCCAGGACCTGCCTTTCAGGAAGGGACAGCAGGGAGCAGGAGGTCCCAGAAGCGTGGCACTTGTCAAGCAAAATTATAACCACATCCATCTGCTGCTACCGGGCCTGAGGAGAGCTGTGAAATATTCATGTTCTCTGCCACTCACAGGAGAAGGTCTCCTTGGTGCTTCCCCTCTTCTCCCCACCACTTTGGAGCAGAATCAGGGAAGGAGCACTGCTATCTCCATGTCCTTCCCATCTCACCCAGGAGCCAGGGGCACAGGCAACTCCCAAGCAGCCACCAACTGACATCCCTGTGGAAGCTCACCAGCCTCCCCAAGTTCATTGTCTCTGTGCCTGACACTACCCAGCTATGGGGCAGGCTAGAAGTCCTTGGAGGAGTGAGGAATCTGGGGCATCCCTGCTACAAACGGTCCCATTGAAACCCAGGTGTCCTGTGGATGTGGAGACACCACATGATCTCATTTCTCTCCCCTTGCCCTGATTTGGGGCAACACTCTTAACTCCACCATAAAATTAAAAGTCATGTGTCCGGATAAATCAATTAAGATCTTGTTTGCAACACCTACAGATAAATCCCACCCAAGCCGGGGTCTGGCCAGCTGTCTGAACAGTTGGCTTATTCTCAGCAGGACACACAACAACACATGAGTACTTAAAAGCACTCATCTACCAGAGGAGTAAAGCCCCTTCCTAATCCACTCCCCCACTGAAAGTGGGGCTGCTGGGCCCCAGAAGAGGGAAGGACAGCTTGCTGCCTGCCCCACACCCTGGGAAGAGAAGGATGAGAAGAAGGAAAAGCAGCAGGAGCACATCTTTGAAACCCACAGTTCCTTTCAGATGCCCTGACTATCCTTCACCTCCAGCCACCCACTGGCCAAGAGCACATCTGACATCTCCAGCAGGATAGATGCTGCTTGGTGCATCTCATGGTGCCAGAGTGGACAGCCCTAGACATCTCGGGGCAGGAAGAGCAGCCTCACTCAGCCCCTGGCAGCCAGGCTGGCACAACAGCCTACCAGCACAAGCTGCCTTACAGTACCCAGGGCTGCTCATCGCTGCTGGGAGACAATGAGAAAGAAAGATGCAGGTAGATGAGAAATAAAAATCCAGGTGGAGCTCACTGGCTCTCCTTGGGCACAGCAAATAAAGTTCCCCATGGTTTCCTTGGGCTTCTGCAAGCTGTCAGGGAGCTGCCCTGCTCTGAGCAGTCCTTGCCTGGCACACTGGCTCCCAGTCATCCTGCATTCTGAGCACACCCAGCTCCTGCTCACCCACAGCTGGGGCTCCTGGCTCCAGCCACAGACTATTGCCAGTCACAATTACACAGGATCTTTTCCTTGGGGGTAATTACTTTTAAATGCCTGTATTCCACTCACGCTCAGAGGCCCTACCCGGGACTGGGAGCCAAGCATGCCAGGCATGATGGAAACCCTGCACACAGCCACAGCCCTGCCCTGAGCTCCTCCTGCCCCAGGCAGAGAGCAAGACCAGTTGGCAGAGCCACAGGGGCCACCCTTGTGTATACATACCTTTTGTTCTGGGGGGGTTGGATGCTGTAAATTCAGGTGTGCAAGCACCAGCTCTGCCAGCAGTGCTGTGGAAGAGCACCAAGCTCAGCACTCAGATTCCTTTTGCCTTCCCATCCCAAAGCAGGAGACATCTCATTCCTGCAGGCCATCCTCTCTAGAGCATACCAGCTTGCCAAGGCAACCTCCAAGCCTTGACTTCAACATCAACCCACTGACTTGCAAGCTCTAGCACTGCTCCCTCCCCTCCTGCCTTAAACCCCACGATTCAAAAAAGAGCTTTATGGTTTTAACACCTCCAGCATGTAAAGCCAAAGCTCCCTGCAGTCTGTGGCCATTCCTTGCCCCCAGGCACATCTCCTCAGGGAGCCCAGTCACTCCAGCCCTCCCAGGGTGCTCCTAGCTACCTCTCAAGCCCTCCAAGCCACTTCACGACCACCAACACAACAAGCATTGGGAAGCTCTGCAAAGCAGGAGGGGACATCCTGCAGGGGAGGGCTCAGGACGTCTGCATGGCTCCCCAGGGTGCAGCTGAAACAGGTTGGATGGCACTGCCCAGCTCTGCAAAGCTCTCCTTCCCAAAGGAGCAGAAGGACAAGGTGCCTACAGGTTCTGAGGGTTTGGCAGCACCTATGGTAAAGGCTGACCCTGGATGCAGCACCATCAAGGTGGAGCACACAGACCCCAGGACATGCAGAGAGGGGTATGAGTTAAGCCACGAAAGCCCTCATGGCTCCAGCAGTGCTCTCCCTGTTAAGGACCGAGGTGCAGCTGTTGGCAGTGCTGCCAAAGGGCATCAACAGAGCATCTCAGACCACCTCCACCAGCCCTTCCCACAGAGGCTTTTGTGTCTCTGGATGCAGGTGATGCAAAACCCCACGTGCCAAAAAGCCAAAGCAGCACACCCCATGTCTCTGGAAGGCTGCTCCTGTCCTATGGAAGCATCACTGCCAGTCTCAGAGCTCTGCAGAGGACACCAACAAGAACTGATGGACTTAGTTCCAACAGTTTACTCTCCTCCTTCCCTTGCAGCAGGGCTGCCTGCTTCAAATTCCCCGTGGGAAGCTTTCTGTGTTGGACTCGAGAAGACAAAAAAAAAAAGTGGGGAAAAAGGTAAAATACAAGCACAAAAAAATCCTACAACAAAACAAAAAACCCCACAACAAACTACATACCTCCTGGCAAAACCCAGAGCACCACTTACACAACATCTTTACTTGCTCCATTATTTATAGTGCAACTGAAACATTTATTCCCACACAGAACTACCCAGAGCACTGGTGTTCCTGGGAGCAGGAGCAATCCTGCTGCCAAGCCCTGGCAGCAACCTGTGCTTGGCCACTCACACCAGAGTGGACAAGGCTCCCTGTGGGCAGCACTGAGGTGGGACCAAGCTGGCCTGCAGACAAAGGCGAGCTCCAGATGCCATCTGAGGCAGGGTGAGCCTGGGCCACTGTATCCCCATGTCCTGGGGCATCAGCTCAGATCCATGGAAGGCTCTGATAGAAATATTTCCATAGTCAAACCTGGGTTTGTAACACAGAGATGACAAAATAACACAATGAAAGTAACAGTGGAAATCCTCCTGGAAGAGGTAACTCCACAATGAATCAATAAGCAGGGAGCAAAATCACTACTAATTATGCTGGCCAGGAACTCTGTCCCACCCCAGCACTGCCTCTGTCCTCAGCTGAGGAGGAGAAACATCAGATGCATAACACAAGTCTCATCCCCAGCACCATGAAGAAATTGCAGGTCCAAAGCAGAAGGGATCAGCTTCCAGAAGTTGACATCCAAAACCAGCTGAGCCCAGACCCTCAACACTTGTATGGCCACAACTTGGTTCACAGGGACAGAAAGTCCCTCAGACACAAGCCTTTTCCCTGTTGGCCCCAGCACACAGCAACCCTCAGCTCTGCTCCAGCAGACACAAAACACATACCCAAACCCCTTTTCTGGAGAAAAGGAGCTCAGGGGAGACCTTCTCACTCTCTACAACTACCTGAAAGGATGTTGGACCCACAGGGGGGTTGGTCTCCTCTCCTGAGTAACAAGTGACAGAACATGAAGAAATGGCTTCAAGTTGCACCAGGGGAGGTTCAGGTTGGGTATTAGAAACAATTTCTTCCCCAGGACAGTTATCAGGCATTGACCCTGGCTGCCCAGGGAGGTGATGGAATCACCATTCCTGGAAGTGTTCAAAAAAAACATTTGGTACCTGAGAGATTTTTTCCAACCATAACCATTCTATGAGTCTATGCCCAAACCTCCACCACAGGCACAGCTCTGCCCCAAAAATCCATTGGCTGCAGCCCAATGGTTACCACTCTGCTCCAACCCCTCTCCCAGCTACTTTCACAGGTGTACAAACCACCTCTGAGTGCCCAGGAAGAGCAGCCTGTATTGAGCCAGCTCTCAACAAAGCCCAGTGGCACTGTCATGGTCTTGCCAACAGAAACAGCTGCTTGCACCCCCAGCCCCACACACATCTTTTCATGGCAAGGGATCTCACAGCAGGAGGAAGTAATTACTGCTGGATTACAGGCAGGCTGAAGCCTGACCATCTCAAAGCCACATAAGGCTAATCAATAGCAGTTCATCAATAGACTGATCAATCATCTCTGCTAGCAAATCTATTTCAGGGAGGCCCAAATCCCATTAGGTGCATCCCAGCGCCGAGTCCCCAGCCGCACAGCCGGATTAAGGCTACTGGATATAATCTGCTATTCGGAGCACACAGCACATGAGCCTGGTGCCAAAGCTTGCAGCTGGGGCTGCCCTGCCTGGGAGGAGGGAGAGCTAAAAATGAAATTAAATTAATCCAGGCCTGGAGCCAGCTCGGCAAGGATGCTGCATGCAAGGGGATGTGTGGAGTGATGCACCTGCAGGAGATGGCAGCTCTCTCCCTAAAGGACATGGGGCTGTACCTCGGTGCCAGGGAGGGTCAGAGCCATGTGCCCTAGAGGGAGAGAGTCCCTAATCTGCTTCTGACAAAGGTATCCTTGCTCTTGGAAGCCACATCACCACCTTCCAGGAGCAGCAATGGCCGGTGTCCCAGGACTAGCAGGACATGCCATGCTGGAGGTCTCCCCACCTTTAATAGGATCTGTCGTCTGGCAATCTAATTTGATTGGGGACAACTAATGCAAACAGGCCCTGGTCTGCAGCACAGATTAGCCCAATCAGCCCAGAGTGGCTACTTTATTGTTCAGCTCCCTGGCAGCAGCTGTGCCTGTGTACAATGAGCCCATGAGAGCCCTTGGGTTGCAGCCACCCAGCTGCCAGCCTGCAGTCACCATTTGCAGAACTCTCCCACCACCCACCGGTCTGGGGGCAGAGGGGGTGCTCCAGTGTGGGGTTCTTGCACTGCCCCAGCACCCAGCCAGAGGCATGGGGAACACATTGTTGGGCTTCTTCTTCAAGGGTGACAGTGCCCTTGCAGCCCTCCCAACCAGATGGAGGAAAGCACACAGGACCACAGCAGCAAAGCACAGCTAACTCCTCCCAGGGGACAGAGCAGATCTCAGCAGCATCACGGGGCACTGTATGGGGGATTGGGGATGGAAGAGGATAAGAGAGTGGAAGAACAGTGTGGAGAACACCCAGGCTGTAGAAACCGGTGTGAGGCTGTACCAAGACACCCAGTCCACAGCTGAGGCTGTTCTCCTCTCCATTGGACAGGTACTGTGCAGGTACTGGCTCAGCCTAGCAGGCAGGGAGGCAGAAAGAACCTGAACAGGATGGGCAAATACCTGTATCAGCAGGGATTATCTCCTTCTGCCTGCAAATATTTGCTCAGCAGAGCAGATAGAGCAGATGCGAGTCAGACGTTCAGCCTTACACATGCAATCACACACGCTCTGGCAGCTTCATAAATCGGGCGGCGACCAAAGGTTGTAGGATGCATTTATGGCTTCATCACGCAGGCTCTGCAATCAGAGGGGTGCAGCACGCCAGGGGCTGGGACCACGAGCCCAAGCCCTGTTCTACACACATGGGTGGAGCAGGAGGGAGCCATACTAGACTAGAAACAACACTGGCACTGTGGGGACTTCCCTTGGGCAAGATGTGGAGATGTTTCCCCAGCTGTGACATCACAGGGCAGCCCTGGCACTGCCATCTCCAGACTGGGTGGTATCAGCACTTGGGGCTGGGCTGAGACCCACAGCAAGGGCCGGACATACTGGCAGAACTCAGATGGGTTTCTCAGCCTCTCTCCAGGTCCAGGTCAATCCTCTCCCCAACACATGAGGTGAAAACCCAGGACAGCAAAGGGGTGGGAAGTTTAAACACCATGGAGGAACCTCCAAGCAAAAAGTGCTAGCAAAGAAGTGTGAAGCTTTAGGAATTACAGCACTGAGCCACCTGGGACATGTGCATATTGACTGAGGCCCAAGCCTTTAATAAGGCAGCTAACAGCATTGCTTTTACATTCATCCCTGTTACAAGCTGAACATGCCCAGGATGAGTTCATGTTCCACTACAGCACTCACTGGGCTCAACTGAGGGATTACCCAGCCTTGTAACTACAGCTCACCTCTTTTCCCCTTTCTTCCCTTTTTACTGTTCTTCCTTGGTGTCGGGTCAAAGCAGCTCTTCCCTCTCCACGTTTTGTTTTGTGCTTTGCTTGCAGATCACACACGTACCTTGGGGTCCCTCCTTCCCTCTTTTGTAGCTGCTGAGGAGTGGGGCACCACAGCTCTGCTTTTTTCCACTCCTCTTAAAGGATTCACCTAAAGGTCCTTGTCACTGGCAGAGGGGTCTGGAAAGCTCTCTGAAATTCAAATGCCACCACCCACCCCTGTACATTCCAACAGACTGACACGAGAGCAGCTCAGCACACTATCATCACAGCAGCACCATGCAAACGTCCAGCATCGGTGAAGCAATGGCAAGGAGCAGGAGAAGACTTCACACAGACACAGGCTGTCAGCTTGGCTAAAGAGGCTCCACAATCCCCCAGCAGGGTGAAAGCCAGGCGGCAAGGGGTGCAGGACACTGGACTGTGGGCTGCAAGGTGGGAGGGAAGCGAAGACAGTGGCCTTGGGAGCCGGGCTATGAGGCAAATGAAGGCCAGAGGAGAGGGAGGCAGTGGTGAGTTCCCTGACCCGTGAAGGAGGGGCCCCAGGAGGGCCCCTCGGCCACCCACATGCTCGCTGTCATCTCTACGCAGGCCAATACCCTGATGCCTTCTCCTCCCCCCATGCCTTGCCAGCCTGCCCGTGGGCTGCAGTCACAGCCGGGAAGGGGATGCTGACGCTCGGGCACCGCTGGCAGAAGCACCTCCCCGTGCCCATCACCTTGCAAGCAGGCGGCAGGACGTGGCATCCTACTCCTGCCCCACGCAGGGACCTGCAGCAGCACAGGCTCCAGCCCCAGCTTCAGTGCCAGGGGCAGAGCTTGGCCTCGCAATGCTACGGTTGTGCCGGAATACGGCAGCGGGAAGTCCCCTGCTGTTCCCTCTGTAGCATTTTATCTTAATAACATTTTATCTTGGATGACAAGCCTGTGTAATGTGGTTTAAAAGCCATGGCTATGCTGACACCGTAGCAGGGGAAAGGAGAAAGGGAAAAAAAAAAAAAAGTAGCTCTTTTCTCCCACCTCATGCATTTGCTAAGGTCAGAACTTGAGACCCTCCCGCTGCAGCTCGCTCGCCAGGCTGGGAGCCTGCTTTGTAGAGTAGCTCAGAGCGAGCGGCAGGGAGCTCCAGCCCTGCTCCTCCCTCCCATTCAGGGCTCCTGCAATAAAGGCTCTGGCTCTCGCTTCTCCTTTGCAGTTTTTGCTAGGGGAGGTCTTTTTCTCTCCCTCTGCTTCGTGCAGGAAGTGCCAGAGGCTTTGAAGGGGTAAACTGCCTCGTCCCAAGGCTGGCAGGTGGCTGAGCCACCTGCCTGTGCTGCCGGCAGGGCGATGGCGGCAGTGCCTGGAGGAGTGGGTAAGCCCCTTGCAGAGGTGGCACGGTCCATGGCTGGTCTGGATCTGCTCCAGCGAGGCCAGCTGCAGGAGATCCAGTCCATCTCCAGGGATGGTGGCCCTGCATGTCCCAGCATGACTGCTCACTCTTTGCAAACAGTGGAGACCTCACCAGCTGCAGGTACCACTGAGCACCTCCAGTCAGAAACACGACTTGATCCAAACCACAAGGAGCAGCTGCTGGAACTGGGGCTGTTTAGCCTGGAGAAGATGAGGCTCAAGGGAGACCTTGATGTCTACAACTCCCTGAAAGGAGGTGGTAGTGAGGTGGGACTCTGTCTCTTCTCCCAGGTAATGAATAATAGGACAAGAGGAAATGGCCTCAAGCTGCTCTGGGGGAGGTTCAGGTTGGCTATTGGGAAGAATTTCTTCACCAAGAGGGTTATCAGCATTGGCACAGGCTGCCCAGGGAGGTGATGGAATCACCTTGCCAGTAGTGTTCAAGAAACCTGTAGATGCGGTGCCTGGGGCCATGGTTCAGTGCTGAGCATGGTAGTGATGGGTGGTCGGTTGGATTCAGTGATCTGAAAGGTTTTTTCCAACCATAACAATTCTATGCTCCAAATCCAACCCACTAAGGAAAGCCAGAACCAATCCCTAGTGCCCAACACAGCAGCCCCAAAGCCTGACTGTCCCACACCTCCTTCCTAGGGAGGGGACAGAGGAGTAAAAGCCCTGCAGGAGCCCAGCCCTAGTCCTGCAGCACCCAAACTTCTGCTGCGGTAAGCACTGCAGTGATCCTGCACAGTTGGTTACCATCACACAGACTGTGATTCTGGTCTAATTGCCAGTGTCTCACAGCAAACACGGCAGCCTCTGCCTGCTGGCAGTAGAACTGACCCTCTGTAATCACCAGGAAGAGAAAGGATCACCAAAGGAAGGAAGGAAAAAAGATGCTTAATAAATAAATAAATAAAGAGGGGAAGACAAGCACACAGAGAAGAGGGAGGAGGTGCCGACCCAGGAAGGGAGCAGTAAGGGTTAAGCTCTTCCTGTGAGAGCTAATTTAAGGTCAGGCAAATCCTGCTGACAGATTATTTTTCACCTGAACCATCCACAGCCACCACAGCCCAAAACGGCCCAGAAAGCAGTTAAAGGAAGTCCTGGCAGGTCCACAGTGGAGAATGGGGCAACCCTGACCGAGACCAGGACCACGGTGAGGAGGCAGAAGCCCTGCCTGAGTCCAGGCTCCACTCAAAGCAGCCCAGCAGCCTTTGCCGAGATGCAGGCAAGAGCTCACCCTGTGTGTGCCCCTCTCTGTTGGTGCCCCCAGCAGGGACGGGAGCCTGCCTCCACCCCAGCCTGTCACCCTGTCACCTCTGCTTTGCTGTGACAGACAGACAAGCCCCAGCTCACAGGACCATCAATTATTCACACTATTTCTGAATATTGATGTTAAAAGCAAATCCCCACCTTTCCCCTCGCTTGCACGTCCAAGGAGATTTTCACGCCACAAGCACCCGAGCTCCCATGGAGCTTTTAGGGGCAAGGAGAGACCTCCACTGCCACCAGCACACCCACTGCCACCAGCTCTGGGGTCAGCAGAAGCAGCCACCTCAGTCAGGGCTGGGGGGATCCCCTTGTGCCCTCCCTGCTCCCTGGGGACTGATCCCAGCACATGCTGATGATCAGCCCATCGGTGGGGTGCTGCCATGGAGGAAGGGTGTGCCTGAGGCAGACAAAAGGAGCTTGCTCTCCCCACTCTCTCTTTCACAGGAAAATATTTGTAAATAAGCATTTCCTGCTTCTGTTTATACAGCTTTAAAAGACTTCCAGCAGCAGCCTGCTCCCCACACTGTGTCATTACCCTTCATTAGTGCAATTTTCCCCGACTTTTGGTGGTTGGAGAAGGAAAACTGAGGATAATGCACCACTCCAAGGGCTGCGGAAAGAAAAGCAGGGAGCAAAGCAAGCCCAACTTCCAGCCTTCTAACCAAAGCATTCCAATAAACCCAACATCTGATTTCCTCCTCTCAGCACCCCACAGGCACCCACAGCTTGCTGGATCCACTCAGAAGGACAACAGTATGCTGGGAACAGCCACAGTACACTGGGAGGGCAGAGGCTCCCTAGCCACAGCCACCAGTTCCCAGGGGACACCCAGATCTTCCTATCAGGACAAGATCACCACCAGGAAGGGAGCTGCATGGTGCTGGAGCTGCAGAGCCTGAGCAGTGCTGGTGACACAGGGCACATGGGCATGTGGTGGGCACTGGCTCCACAGCTCCAGCTCAGCATCCACAGTCACTGGGGTCTGCACTCAGAACCAAGCAAGATAGACGTCAGCACATTTCTGATGTGCTCCTGCCTGCCACTGGGCAAATTAAGCCATTTCCAGCTCAGTCAACCTTCCCAGAAAGCAGAGGCAGAAATCCCTGAGGACTGGGGCTCAGCTGAGCCTCCTGCACCCAATATGGTAGCAGGCAGGGTGGAGCACACCCCACGAGCCAGCACCCCACCTCCATGCTCCCACACAGGTCTTGCAGCTCCCATCAGGAGCTGGTCCTGGCTGTGGACTGTCCACTTGCTCCCACATCCATCTGTACAGCTGCTGGGGGCAGGCAGCCCAGCACAGCTACTGCAGCCAGGGCAGAAGGGTCTTGTTCACACTGCAGGGCACCAAAGACAGATGTCAGCCAGGAAGGGTGAACCAGATAATGAGGAGTTGGGTAGTGCTGGTTTATTTAGTAACCACAAACAACCCTTCCAGTTACAGAGCAAAGAGAACACACTGGGATTCAGAAGAATCTCACAATCCTGATCCTACCCACCAAGAAAGAGCAGCAAAGTACCATAGCCCTGTACACCTTGATGGAGAGAGGTTGCCTGGCCCAAAGCACAGGGGATCCACCAGTTGTCCTTACTCCACAGACCTCTCCCTCCCTTAGCCTAACAGTTCTCTCTTGATGGACTGAGTGGCCATCACACACAGACAGCCAAGGCTTTGTTGACTTGCTTTTCCTCCTTGCTAGGTGTTGGAACAAAACCAGTGCTGCTGTGACTGCTGCAAGCCCATCAAATCATTGACAAGAAGACTACAGTATTAGCCCAGACATCCCAGTGATGGGCAGCTGACAAATGCCCCCAAGCAGGGACCACTCTTGCTGTTAACAAGAAAGGGCTCAAAAAAAAATAATTATCATTTGCAGATCATTGCTTTGATATCTTGGGCATTTTTTATTTCACATCTCTGTTTTATACAGCCTCATTTATTGCACTGATATTTCATCCTACAGATTCATCTTGGATCATCATTAAGGTTCCTCCCCAGCTTGCAGAGATGCCTCTGCTTATCATAAAAATCCATGTTGAAATTCCAGATTAATTAAAGGCTGTAAATTGCAAAGCTAGATGTGATAACTCACTTCTTTGCCCTACCAATAAAAAATCAAAAGGAAAACAAGGAGAATAGGGAGGCCCCTCCCTGGGAAGGTCTCTTGTTTCTGTGGCATGGCCTGTTCCCTCAAGATGGGCTGTCCTGGAGCCATGCTGCTCCATCCTCACTGCAAGCCAGCCAGTGCTCCCAGGCTAAGCACCGCTGCCTTCAACAGCCCAAGAGATGATTTGCTTGTTCTAGGGAGTTATCCCCAAAGACCCAGCAGCCTTGCTCTCCTTCCCCAGTAACACCAGCTCGCTACCCCAGGGGGATCTGTGAGGATGCTGCTCCCCAGAGCACACCTGCCTGCTCACACCATGCTCCAGCTTCAAGTCTAGCATGCAGGGAGAGACAATGCCATGGAGGACACCCTGCCCAAGGCAGCCCTGTTCCTGGCTCAGAGAGAAGCCTTGGAGCCACCCAAAGCCATCTGACCAAGCTCTGCCTTCCCCAGGAGCCAGGGCACTGCTGGGGGGAACAGATCCCACCCTGCCACCCCGAGAAGCTGGAGCAGCCTGGGCACCAAAGGGAGACAGATGCAATCCCCCCCCCGCCCCCATCCCAGGCTGGGGACACTGCTTTTTGTGCCCAAGGACATTCATGCAGCCATGACCACCATCTGCTTGCTGACAGAGCGCCAGGCAGCTCAGGCTCCAGTGCAACTGCAGTGCCTGCAGTCAAACGCAGGCACCAGGGTCACCCACTGCTCTCTGCACTGCCACAGGCCCACCCGGAACGAGGCAGATCCTCCTGGTGCTCCCTCACTGCCCTTAAGACCTTGTTTAGGAGGAAGAGGAGTTATTTGGTTCCTCCACTCCTCCCAGCTTCCACTTCTGCTGCTGGCAGCTCTCCTCCAGGCACAATACCTGCTCTGAACTGCGCTCCCTCCTGCTCCCCTCCCTCCACGGGCAGACCAACAGCAGCGTCCTGCCGTTCTCCAGCACCTAACTTGCCACAGATCTCTTAATGCATTTCTTGGCCAAGGGTTAGGAGATTAAACACTCCATGGAAGGCGAGCTGACACAAGCTGACAGACCTGAATCTTCTGCACATGCATAAGTGCCAGTCCTCATCACAAGGATGCTTATTTGCCAGCCTCGTACCTATCACTAGGGCTGGGAGTCAATCTAAATAAAGCAAATCTGCTCCTTCTGATGGGGAGAGAGTTGCTGGGCTGTCAGAAGGCTGAACTCAGCTGGCATCATTTTAAAGTGGAAGGTGCTGCAGAAACACAACAGACAGTATTTCCAGCCTCTCAGGAGCAAGAGGAAGGGAGTTGTGCTTTGCTCCAAAGCAACCCTGCCAGGAGACAGCCAGACAGCCCCAGAGCTGTGCCTGCGAGGAGATGGGTGCTGAACTTCCTCCTCTTTAGGGATGAGAGAGAACTCAGACTCCACACAGAATCACCAAGGTTGGAAAAGACCTCCAAGATCATCAAGTCTAACTGCCAACCTATCACCACCATGCCACTGAACCATCTCCCCAAGCACCACCTCCATACACTTTTTTACCCCCTCCAGGGATGGCGACTCCACCACTGCCCTGGGCAGCCTGGGCCAATGCCTAACCACTCTTACAGGGAAGAAATTGTTCCTGATATCCAATCTAACCCTCCCCTGGTGCAACTTGAGGCCATTCCTCTTGTCCCCTCACCAGTAACCCGTGAGAAGAGACCAAACCCCATCTCCCTACAGCCTCCTTTCAGGTCACACAGATTTCTCCTCCAGCACTGAGGTCCCCCAGTGATGACAGCCTCACAGTGCTGCCTGCTGACACCCAACCTTTCTCACCCCATCTCCAGAAAAAAAAGTGTTTCCCACCTGAACCAGGGCTGCCAATTTCCCAGCACTACCTTGCTCAGACACACAGCCCAGGCTCCCCCTTCCCCTCCCACCCCTCAGTGGTTGGCTGCAAGGATTAAGACTCATTCCAAATGAAGTTTTCATTATTTTCTGCTCTCTTCCTTTCTTCCCAAACTCATTTGCATTACAAAAAAATTAAACAAAAGCTGCTTTTTGAATCTCCACTCATTACTCCCATTACATTTGTTAACATCATTATCTTCAGCTGAAGATGGCAACTATTATCAAATGTTGCAGAGCTTTTGTAGACCTCTTGCTATATTACTCTGGAAAATTGCTTTAATGCTTATGCTTTTAGAGGTTTTAAAAAAAACAGCTATAGCATTAGAAACCATAAAGAAGATGAAAAAACCCTGTATCATTTGATAATGTGTGCATTCCCCCTTTACACTGAAATAGAAGCATGTGGTGGTAAAGCAGGATGCAGAAGCTTTTCCTTCACTTCAGCAATCCACCATGGATCCTCTGTTTGACCCTGAGATTCACAAGTCTCCTCAACACCTCCTCCCTTCTCTGAACCACTTTCCTTCAGGAATGAGTACTGCAGTAAAAGCTGGGATAGAAAGGAACACCTGGAAAAACTGAACCATGTTGCATTTGGAAGATCTCAGCACAGCACATTTTGCTTGAAGCAGGAGAGAGGCTGCTAACAGCTCCAGCCACAGGAGCCAAATCCCTGCCTTACAGGGTGGCCTGGTCTGCAGTGGCTCTGGCAGAGGGATGGAGGAGGGTGGTGAAAAGGGGCTCAGTTACCAGCTTCAGCCACACATCCCAAGGCTCATGCCCATCCTAGTTGCATACACCCTTGTCCCCTAGCACAGCACAGCCTTTCCCTGCAGCTCCTCCTGGGGCTGGTTCAGCATCTCTTGGGGCAGGTCTGAACAGGTGCAGGTACAGCAGCTGGCATGACAGCTCTGAGGACCTGGTGGAGTGCTTGTAGCTTGGGAAGGAGAGAAGACCTTGCAGCAGGCTTCCAGGAAGGAGAGATGAGAGTATTGCATCCCAGCACCCAGCAGCATTGGCTGTCTTGAGCCTTCCAGGAGAGCTCCTGGTTATCTTTGTGGGTGCATCTCTCCTCCCTGCCAACTATTCAGTGGGTCTAATTACAGAAGATGTGTCTGCTGGTCCCAATGCCTCTCACTTTCAACTGGAAACCACCACAGATAACCTTCAGAGTGCTGATAGCTGAGCCAGGCTGAGAGGAGATGTTATCAGGAGGGATGTTTTACAAAAGGAAAAGAAGGGGGGAAAAGGAGCTAGATGGAAGTGTGGAGAATGAGGAGATGCAAGATTTGCCAGCCCAAAAGGGAAGTGGGGTGGGGGCTTCCAAACCTCCCTTCCAATGAAATGCTGTTTCCAGGGTCACCTTGAAAACAAAGGCTTCTGGATGCAACTGCCCAGGAGCAGAAGGGGAAGAGACCCAGGGGCCAGAGATGGAGAACCGGGAGAGGTGGAGGGGGAATAGTAAGGAGGTGAGAGCAGAGCATTAGCTCCAAACCATGGAAGCTGCTCATGCACCACAGGTCAAAAAGGCTTTGAACATTGCTGAACAGGCACTGGCAGCAATGCAGGGATCAAGTACAGGAGACAGAGGATAACAAGAGCCAGGGCAGGACTCTGCTACTCCCTGGGGTGTCTGCTGCTCACCTTGGGCCTTTCCAGCCCCAAGAAGTGCCACCACACAGCCCAGACCATACCCAAGCCTCACTCCCCAGTGTGGGAGCTGATTTATGGTGCCTGCAAGAGAGGTCAGAGCTTGATAGGCTTTCATCGACCACTTAATTAAACTGAAGCAAAACAAACAATAATGAACGCAGAAATTGACAGCCTCTGCTGCGGGTTCAGGTGCATCCAGAGCTGAGACAGCTCCAGTTCAACCCTCTCATCTTCTCTCCTAACAAGGGCTGGGCTCAGGCAGAAGGTGCAGACGCCTCTCTGGACCAGGCAGGATGGGCAGGGACTGGCTGCAGCCCTACCTGCACCATAAACCATGAGAAGAGGAACAGCGAATTGGCAACACCGAGGCAGCAGAGAGGAGCTAAACCCTGTCAGAAAGAAGTGAAGAGTGTGGCTCTCCCCATGCTCACTCCTGAGGGTGGCCTGTGGATCACAACACCAGAACAACCTGCTCTAGCCGTGCATGGACACAGGAGGCACACAAGCCCCTGATGGAAGTTCACGCTCGGTCACACAGCCCACGAGAGCCACACGCAGGCATTCACATCATGGCTTTGTTTTCTGTCAGGCTTTTGGTGTTGATTTAAGCTGCCCAAACAAATAATTATGGCCTTATCTGCATCACACAGCAGCATTAGCTGCAATTCATCATTTTCAGCTTCTCTGTATCATGCATTGTGTATAAATAAAGAAGAAATCCAACTATTCCCATTGCACAGGATGCTGGCATTGCAAGATGCTCTTGCCAACAGGGTGGAGAGGAGCACTTGGATAAATCTGGTCTCAACTAGAACAAAAATACCATGTCCAAAGAACTCTTCCCTGCAGGGAAGAGAAACCCACGTGAGTTTAACAGCTTCTGGAATTGAGAGTATTGGATCTGCAGTGCTCAACGTGAGAGAGCTCCACAAGAGAGCACATGGATGTGGAAAGGACTGCCCCAAGCTGAAATACCCCTAAAGCAGGGTGGAGAAGTCAGCCCAGATGGACTTGGGCCCCCAGGCCCCCAAACCCCTGTTCCTGTGCTGAGCCAAGGCAAGGAGAGTCGGGCAGCATCCTGATGAGCATCAGCACTGGGACCAGCATCCTGCTAATGAGCTCCCAGGGCACTGCACCACCAGCCAGGTGAGGGAAGGCTCCATGCCAGCACCAGAACAGCATCTTGCAGAGGTCAGACCTTCTCCATGAGCACCTTACCTGCACGATCTCCCTACAGCCACTCTCTAACACACTGCCCTGTCAAGGAACCAAAATAAACCCAGAAAAAAACAAAAAGAAATAACCCAAGAATATCACCAGAGGAGCTGCTGAAGGCTCCCACACCTGAGCTGTCTGAGCAGCTCCCTTTGGCATAAAGCTCTGATTTCATCCTGTCTTTGGGTGGCTACAGAGCAACACCATGAGGCAAACCCATCTCTGGGACGTGCACTTTGGCTTCTTCCCTTCCCCTACCTGCAGGCAGGAGATGTCCCACCAAGTTTCCAGCTGGTGCCCTCAGCATCCATAGGAGCCCAGCAGCTGCTTCAGGCTTTGCTGGAGGGCAGGGAGGAATCCTGACAGGGGCATTGTAAGCATCGATCTCATCGGAGAGAGCCAGGACTGAGGTAACTCTAACTCACATGCAATCACTAGATAAGACACGACAGGTTATGCCAGAGCTCTGCCAAGGAAGATCACGGAGATGATTATGAAGTTAATTCCTGACACCAGCACGCGCGAGTTGTACATCCCCTGTATGCAATCGCCACGGCTCCTGTTCAAACACGGGGACGTGCCAGGATGTCTGATCGATTATACAACAGCCCAGCTCGGGGAGCAGCACTGAGCACGTGGAAGCAGGCCAAGAGGCAGAGCAGCTTCACCTGGAGAAGGCAGCAGCAGCCTCCCTCCGTGGAAGGAGCCACGTCTCACACCCCAGCTGGCAGCAGCAGGGCGAGTGCCAGGCTGGGAACCCAGCGTCCAGGAGGTCACTAGCCCTGATCCAAGGGCAAAGGGGTGGTAAGTGTGGTGGGGCAGGGACTGTGCCGGCTGTCTCGGGGTGACAGGAGCTCACAGGCACTGTGAATCACACCTGCCAGGGAGCCAGGGCCACGCCAGCATGGCTGCCAGGCTGCCCCATGTGCTGGATCAGTGTGAGCAGCAGCCAGGCTCTGTCCCCTTCCAGCTCCCCAGCTTTAAGTCCAGCTCTTCATCAGCATTCACATCTTTGAGTGGCTTTTAGTTTTTTACCTCCTTAGCCTGGAGAAGAGGAGACTGAGGGGAGACCTACAGCTTCCTGAGGAGGAGAAGCAGAGGGGCAGGAGATGATCTCTCCTCTCTGGTGACCAGTAATAGGACCCAAGGGAACAGCACAAAGCTGTGCCAGAGGAGGGTTAGGTTAGATACTAGGAAAAGGTTCTTCACCTAGAGGGTGGTGGAGAACTGGAAGAGGGTTCCCAGGGAAGCAGTATCTCACCACCAAGCCTGACAGAATTCCAGAAGCATCTGGACAATGCACTGTGATTTTTTGGGGTTGTCCTGTACACAGACAGGAGTTGGACTCCATCACCCTTGTGGGTCCCTTCCAACTCAGGGCATTCTGTGATTCTATCATTTTCTCCTGCAACACATACGAGTGTGAAAAACAAGATGCAGAAATGTTACCACTTGTACACACTCAGGAAGCATCTGTGAAACCACAGCACTGAACACCAGGCTGCAATTACAGGCACCCATCGAGCACATGACACCATTAGGTTCCTAGTAGAACACAGCAAATAAAAGGCAAGAGAGGGAAGTCAAATGGACATTAAATGACATACAAGCAGCAATCTCCAGTGGTGTCACCAGCTCTCCTTGCCTGCAGCATGCTGTTCCTCCAAGATGCAAATGAGAGCTGGTTTGCAAGGAGAAGCAGCTACAAGTAATCAGTCAGGGTCTGAGGCAGGCTCTGGCTAAGGCAAGGCAATAACTAGCATGAAGCTTCTCATTTCAGCTGCTATCAAAATTCCCCAGAGATGGGGAAGCAAAGACTTCCCCTTGACCAACAGACAGAAAGCCTCAGGGCTACCAGCCTAGGTCAGCCCAGGTCAAATTGCCAGTGTCCCCAGGACCCAACCAGCACAAGGAGTCAATGCCAGATCCTGACCCTGAAGCAGACTAAGAGGTTTGACCATTCTTCCAGGCAGCCACAAGCCTCTCCAACTGTACCTGGGGTCTTGGGGAACCTATGGCCATTTGGGGAAGGTAGTGCCCAGTGGCAGTTGCAGAGTCACTCCCTGCATGGGCATTTGCTTGCCCAGCCCTGAGGTGGCACTTACAGTCCTGCACACTCAGGACCCAGCCCTGAGCACCAGGCTGGCTTAGGCACAAGAAACTTCTCCTCTGAGTGAGCTGGGTGCTGCCTCTGACGGGTACCCCACAGTGGGATGCCAGGCAGGGAGGGGAAAGTGGGTGCAGGGAGAGGCTGGGCAGTGGTGCCAGCATCTGTGCAGGTAGGGAACCAGCTGCTTGGGAGATGCAAACAACAGGTACAGCTCAGCCACAGCAATTTACAGTTGCAGAGCTGTTTTTGGTGGAAAGACCCAGAACAGGCAAGGGAGGCTCTGGAAAGGAATATTAAATGCTGCAGAAATAAAAGGTATTGCTCCAGAGAAAACATAACAAGGCTGAAACCCAGCGTGGTGCAGCCTTCAGATGAAATGGAGATGAGCTGCCAATGAATTGCTCCCTCTGAAGGGAATTTCTGGCTTTTCAAGGAGGGAGGGCAGACCTCTCCTTCCTGGCCTCACCAAACAGCCTTGGCAGGGTGGGATGTGGTCCAGGGCCACTCTGGACCACTCTGTCATCACCAGAAGAGCCAGAGTGACCTGCAGCACCCTGCCAGGAGAGCCTAGCTCAGCACCTATCACCAGCTCGGTGAGAGTCTGCACGCACAGTTCCATCCCCATGACAGAAATGGCTCCTGGCAAGGGAAAGCCCTGGGACCAGAGGGTGCTGAGGGTGGCAGGGAGCCTGAGTGGGGCAGAAGGATGTAAAGCAGGACAGAGGAAGCTAGAGTGGCTGGAGCATCCCATGGAGCACAGCCAGACAGAGGGACTCCCAACCTTTTCCCTCAGCCATCCGTGGGGTCCTGCCCTACCCAAGCCTTTTTGTACATCCCATGTGGTTCTACAGGAATCTCAGTTTCCAGTTAAAAATAACAGCAGTTTCTAGCCCCTGAAGGTGCAGGAAAATGTGACCTCTAAAGATTCCAAAACTGAAAGGCAAAGCAAACGAGTCCCAAATTTGTCGAGGCTATAAACGTCAATTTCTTTTTGAAAGGAATGAATGTTTGTGATGAATGTTTTCCTGGATGCCTGCTTTTGGCAGTGCTGCCATCTGTGAGAAATCTCTGCCACACTGGCTATTAACATTTCATTCCCAAAGAAGAGTTCCTAGCTACTTTAATAAATGGCCAAAAGATTGCCAGGAGTCCAAAGGGCCAGCAGCTTGTTTACCACAAGTGGCTCCTGTCACCAAGTAAAGCACCTTTGACTGATAAGCTTATAGCCTCCCAGACCACATGCAGCTTCCTCTGCAGCCTTCTAACAAGCAAATAGTTTCAGAAGCACTTTAGCTATGTCGGGCACTTAGGAACCTAATCCCTATCGACTCTGAATGAGATTTATTTCCCTGAATGGCTGGCTCACTTCTGAGAGGGCCCGAGGTCATTCAGAGCCTTGCAGAGATTTCACCCAACGCCCCCGAGTCATTTGTTAGCCTTTTCATGCCACTCATCAACATGCAGCACAAACTCTCACCCCAGCAGGAGCAGCCCCAGCATCTACCAAAAGCCTTCAGAAGGGGCAGAGGATGCATCCAACAGCCCCAACCTGGGCTGTGCCCACCAGCCTGGTCCTCAAGAAATAAGACCCTGCAGACCCCAGTCCTGGGGTGGCAGAAAGCAGCCTACCACTCTTTAAAGGCTGTGAACTTCTGCCAAACGCCTTCAGAAGGGGCTGAGGATGCATTCAACAGCCCCAACCTGGGCTGAGCCTACCAGTCTGGTCTTTGAGAAATGGGGATCCCTTGCAGACCTCAGCCCTGGGGGAAGCAGAAGGCAGCCTAGCACTCTTTAAGGCTCCAAACCATTGTGGGTACACAGCCCATGACTGGTGGTGTGCCCATGTCACAGCACAACCACACAGCCAAGGGTAGTGATCCCAGGAGCCCTCCTCCAGCATGGGAGCACCAAGGCTTTATGAAATGGAGTCCTGAGATGGTTGGGGTATTTGCAGATCTAGTGCATGACTAAATCAAGAGGAACAATAAGATCTTTTTCCAGATTCAGCAAACATCAGTATAAAAAAAATTAATTACATGCTTGAACACATGCACCAGAGCAGGGCCCTGTATTTTCTCCTAATTGTTCACCAAGCCTTACAGAGCCACATTTAAATAAAAATGAAGCAGTTATTTAAACTGCAATTAAAGATGGAGCAATTTATTTTTAAACCCCAGCTAGCGTCAGCAGAGCAGGAGAGGAGGAAGGGGAGCTGAGGCAGGGACCACCACCCCAACACCAGGCAGATAGCACAGGCCACCAGGAACAGCTGGTGCTCCCACCAACCCTCCCAAAGGGCTGCTTCGCTTTCTGTGCCCCTTTCTGGCAGCTGTTCCTGGCTGACACCCAGGGAAGCAGCCCCAGAAGCCCCTGACTGGCACTCACCCCAACCCAGTGGCCCCAAAGCCTCGGTACAGCTACAAGAAGGAAGGGGATTTGGGTTGTAAGTCCAGGCAAAGGCTTCTTTGCCCTTGCTCTGCCAGCTGAGCTCAGCTCCTCCCCAGCAAACGTGCAGCCTCGGAGCGTGCCAGGGCCAGGCACTGCGGATGTGTCTCAGGGAGGCATCTGCACTGCTGTGTTCATTTTCTGCTAGCCAGGTGTCCACTTCCACAAGCCCAGGGTGTCCACCCAAAGCCCAGCCCCGATAGCCCCTGGGAAGCTCATGCAAGAGAGACTTCAGCCCTCCCTGCCCCAGCGAGGTGACCATGAGGTTGTGTTCCACACCCAGAGCAGGGAGCATCCTCTACGGAAGGTGCCTGCTGCCGTGCTGCGGGAGGGGGCTGGGGAGGGAGGAAGAGAAGCAACCACAACAAAAACCCACCCTGCTCTCTTTTCATAAGGCAGCAGAATTTATCAGCCTGCAGCCCTTCACATCTGTCTCCTCATACAAAATGAAAGAGGCTTTGAAAAACAGAGGAGATGAAATAAAGCTGTCTGTGTTGGGGAGCTGGCATCTCTGCCACTGTCACTGTCACCATGGTAGGAATAATGACCCTGATTGTCTCTGCATCTGTGTGTGTGTGCGGCTGCACGGGGAGGAGGAGGAGGAGATGGAGGAAGATGCACACCCACACCACCACCATCCCCCCTAGGGCTGCCCTCCCGTTGGGCAAGCACCCTTAGCCCTGCTCCTGCTTGCTCAGGGCTAGCTGGCCACACACACGTGAGCCAACCTGGTGGGTACATGGGTGGTGATGGCCCAAAGTGGCCATGACTCCAGCTCTGGTCCTTCTCCCTCCACAGCCCAGCATGAGGCCCCAGGGGCAGGTGGCTCAGGCTCCTAAAAATGTGTGGTTTGAAAAGAAGTTTTGAGCTGCAAGTTTCCACATCACTTAGCTTTGCTGCAGCCACCACTGCCTACTCCTGTAGGCAAGCTGACCCATGGCCAAGCACAGGCTGCAGCCTCCATGCCCAGCATGCACATCATCCTGCCCAGCACATGGAGCAGGCACCACAGCACCAGCTCAAGCTGTTCCAGTACCTGACAAACTCACAGCCCAAGGGGTGTCAGCTCTCCTATAGCAGGGAGGTCCTGAGGAGGCACAAAAGCCTTATAAGTCAGCAAATGCCTTCTGAAAGGGGAGACAAGCCCAGCCAGAGAACATGTCACCGCAGCAGGTAAACCAGCCACTCCAAACCCCTCCTGCCGAGCTCACTCTCCTTCCCTGCCCACCACCAGAGCTGCTCTAGAGGACTGTCCTCTTGTTCCTAACTTCTGTGCAGCTTCCTGCAAAAACAGTTTGGGAATGTAACTGGGACAAACCTACCCTGACCTGGATTCACCCTGGGAGAGTCCACACCACTCATCCTACCAGATGCCACTGCCAGATCCTTCCTCCACACAGTTCCTCCTGCTGAACTCTTTCTCCTCCTGCTCTCTGCACTCCAGTAACTTCTTCCACAAAAGACATCCCAATCCTCATGCCAGAATCACTGCTGAAGGGTTGTGTCCAGGGGGTATCATGGCTCCAAAAAGACTCCCACCTCCTGGGTCTGCATTAGGAATCGGGCAGAGATTTACAGCCTACTTGCTTCTGCTCTAAACCCTCACCTATCCATCCACCCATCTCACCCTCTCCACACCACTTCCCTACTGCACAACCACTCCCCTCAGGGTAGCCAAAGGTTTACACTTCCAGGCACACAAAGATGTTAACTTGAAGAATGGCTACTCCTTTGTATTTCATGCCTTGGAGCTTGTGCCCTATTTGGCTCCTGCTCTGTCACCCTGCAGGTCTTGGAGCACAGGCAAGGGCATTGAGAATAGGCTGCCAAGTGCTGGATCAGCAGCACCTTTCCTTCCCCAAAACCATGCACATCCTTCCCCCTCTACCCCGCAGAGAAAGCAGTCCAAGGCTTCCTAGCTCTGACCTCAGATGAAGCATTCCTCCCCTGACAGCAGAGCAACAGCAACAAACCACTTTGGCTCAGGACGGCCCCAGCTCAGTTTCAGGCCATCCCTCACTGGAGATCTGTCACATGGGCAAAAGGTTGGGAAAACCAGAGACCCTGAGCTTGGGGAGAGCAGCCAGGGATGCACCCAGGACAGGGTGCACACCCACACCTCCTCAACCTTCCATCCCAAGAGCTCAGGATTCCCAATATCTGAGGCCTGGATCCACCTAAAGGGCTACCTGTGAGCATCTCCCCAGCTATGCAAAGGCCACTAGGGTGGCTCACAGGCCAGGGCTGCCAGAACTTGTCTATCCCAGCCTGGGTTTCTCTGTGGGACACTGGCAGCTGTGTCCTCATGCCACACAGGTCACCAGCATCTTATTTACCAGTTGTGGTCCCTTCTCTGGGTCTGTGTGTGTGCATGTGTGTGTGAGATTGTCTCCAACGTGACTCTGCATTATCAGGGCTGTAATGAGTCCTTGTTAAAGTGGATTTGATGGAATAATTATATTCCAAAAAAACCTGCAGGAAAGCTCTCTCCCCTCTTAAAGGGCAGGATCATCAAACGTTCTCGCCACATTATTTGCAGTCACACCTTCTGCTGCATCTGCTCCTTTTAAAATCTCTAACTCCAATCTGATCTGAATATATAAATCTGAATTATCACAGCAAAAGGAGATGTGCTCACACCTTTTTTTATCTGTTGCCATGGCGATTAGATAAAATTCACGCCAAGTCTCTGGGGAAGGATGAAATGATTTCAGACAGAATCTCACCCCACTTGGTGAGAATAACGCCTGGAGCTACCTCCCTCTGTAACAGGTCTGGGCACATGTCGCAGGCAGAGAGGGTGGCAAGGGGTGGGGGAGAAGCCAGGACACCTTTGGAGATCTCGACATCGACAGGGGGAAAAGGTTCCGCAGCGCCCCCAGAGAGGGGAGGGCTGGACAACGCTCGTTTGAATCACATCAGGCTGCTGCACGCTGCGAGTCAGCCTGTCCCAGGCAGAAGCCACAAAACACTATTGAAAAGGCCAACTCCTGGCCAGCCTTTTGCCCAGTGGTCACAGCTTTGGGGTCAGAGCTGTCTCTGGGGATCGCTCGGTGCAGGAGATGTGGCAGCCTGGGCTCCCTCCTCTCCCGGGGGAGGTGGAAGGTCACAGGCAGCCACCAGCCCCATGCCCTGCCTTAAGTGGCACTGGGGACAGGGCAGCAGGGTGGCCTCATGCCTGACCCGCAGGCTGCCTGCTGCCAGGCACCTCACTTTCCACCAGCCACGGTTATTCCACATGCAGGCAATGCCAAAGCCAAACGTAACAGCCAGTAACACTCCTCAGGAGCTCCTCTCCTCTCTCCAAACCCTCTCAGCGAAGACAAACACAAACAAGAGCTGCCTTTCACCTCGCTGTGTTTACTCTGCCCCAGCTTCCAGTTTTCTCCAGTAACAGGAGACTGATGTCCCCCAGAACAAGCCTATTGATACAAGAACAATGCTGAATTATCCAGGTCCTGGCTTTTCTGCCCCTTGGATCGTCCCTTCCCAGCATGCTGCACCCATAAACCTTGGGTGGGTGTTTAATTCCCAGTAGCCTCCTGCTGCATCTCCAGGCTCCCCATGCCCTGAGATGGACTGCAGTGGAATCTGTGTGTGGTTCCACCACTACTATTTTAGAGGAAAAGGGACCAGGTGGCAGATGTTGCAAGGCATGGGCAGAGGAGAGCATACAGCTTGGGGGGAACAGCCACACTCAGCCACGAGAAAGCTGTTGCACTTTTTCTTTCCCCACGTCACTAAGCAGTTGCTGAGATGAGTTTAGGACACTGCAGGGGATGGGACAGAAAGGGTCATGCAGGTTAAATTGATCTCACACCTAAGCCACTACAAACAGATTAGCTTGGGCATTTCCAAAATTCTTCAGCTCAACCAAGAACACACAGAGAAACATATCTAAAACTTCACAGAACTCAGTATTTTTTTCAGCTCCATCCTTCTAGGAAGCTTGCATGCTTTGCTTTCCAGAGAAAGGACTCTGTGGCCATCCAACAACTAACTGGGCATATCCAAGTACCTGAGTACCTGCAGCCCTCAGAGGATATGTATCAGGGTTGCTGAGAACAGCAG
This sequence comes from Galbula dea, assembly GCA_013399015.1. Taxonomy (NCBI): domain Eukaryota; kingdom Metazoa; phylum Chordata; class Aves; order Piciformes; family Galbulidae; genus Galbula; species Galbula dea. The sequence goes on from VWZX01000495.1 coordinate 1,202,270, forward strand.
CACCTGTAAGCCTGTACCTTGAGAAGCACTGTATTGAGATTTTCTCTAACAATCTCTCAAGTACACGTCACAAACATCAAATGAACACCACCAAACCTGTTTGCAGCAGGACTTTCTCTCTCTTTCCCTATGGAGAAGGGATAGGGGCTCTCAAACATTCTGCTCAGCTGCAGAACTCCCATCCTCCTCCCACTGCTGCCCCCAAATCCACATAGAGATGCAGTAGCAGAGTTTGAAGTCGGAGCCTGGGTGCAAAGTGGAACCTCCTGCACAGGCCCTGACTCCTCAAGCTCTGCTGCTTTGCTCCCAGTGAGCACCAGCTCTGTTCAGTGCCAGTCCCAGGAGCAGTGAGCACTGCCTGTCTGCAGCCAGGCTGAGAACAAGAGGCAAGATTGATTTTGATGTGAGCACCAGCAAAAGCAAATGGGTTTTTGAAAACCCTATAATTTCTCTGCAACCCTTGACTTCACTAAACACACATTTCTCTGACTGCAGTACAGCTAGGTAGGCACTACACCACAATGAGCTGCACTAATGATGATTTATGGGGGGGATAACCTTCCATAAAGAATTTACCTTTGATTTCAGGGTAAGTTACTGCGTTGCCAAGTTAACTAAATAATGCAACTCACCACCCAAACCCCCTCCTGCAGCAGGGCCACACAGACACAGAGCACTCCTGCAGTTGCTTTGAGATCTCCTCAAACAGACCCAGCACCTGCTCCTGACAAGAGCCTTGTCAGGCTCTGATGGAAAAAGCCAGTCAAGGGGAGAGCTCCTGGGCTGGCAAGAGCAGCAGCAACCCCAGACATGTCCCCAAGCCCTAAAATCCCAATAAAGCACAAAAGAGAGACCACAAAAGCTCAGCAAAGGGGTAGCCAGTCCACATGCAGAGCTCAGGAGAACAGCAGCCCCAGGAGAAATATTCCCTCCCCCTAACTCTGAGCAACTAAGCATTTTGGCTTGGTGGGGGAAGGAAAACAAGGGATGCTAAGGAAAGCAGACACTGAGAATAGTCACTTAAAAAGAGGTTTCTGCCACAGAGAGGTGAGGATGGAGACCTTTCCTGCTCCTGCACATCAAGACTGTTCACAATGCTTGCTGGGAAGATGGGCCCAGGGCTGCCACGGGCAGGAGGAGAGGGAAGTTTCAGGAAAAGCAGTGAGCTTGGCACTCTGAAGTTAGGGAAGAACAGCACATTGTAGAGCCAGCTGTGAATACAGCTTGGACATGCTTCCAGAGGAGCCACAGTACCTCCACACACCTTTCCTTCCCCTGGGCTGGCAGGAGGAGAGATGGGCAGTGCTGTGTGTGCACAGCCTGATCTCACCATTCCAAAGCATTGCTGCTGCTGAAGGGAGCTAGGAGACCTCAGCACCACGACTCAGCTTTTCTCAGCCTCACATGGTTCACTCTGAACAGCAGGGACCCTTCCTCCTCCTCCCTCTCCTTTCCCTCACACAGAATTAGGACAGAAGCAGTGGTTCACCAGAGGCCAAGACAAGACCATGGTTTTGATAACAGCAAAGCCAATTTTCACTCTAACAAGAGCAATAAAAAAAAAATACAAGCTTCAGGCAGCTACTGTATTTGTAATCCAACAGCAAAACATGTTTGCTTGTGTTGACTCTGCACTGTAACACAACTTATATGTTCTGTCTTTAGGGTAATTATTGCTTTAGAATGTTAAAATCGTTCCACTCTAATTAAATCATCATATTAAAGAAAATCCACTGCCACAGCAAACTTGGGAACAAGGCTGGCTAGGACCACACAGGCACATGGGATGTTTGGTTAATAAACTCACTGCAAAGCAAACCAGCCAAACCAGGAGCATGGGCACCATTCTGCTCTGTCCTGCCCATCCTGAGCCATGTGGGCAAATGCTGTGTCCCAGGAAGCTCTTTCAGAGCTGGCACAGCCTCACCAGCCACCAAAGAACAAACCCTGCAGGTTCTCCTGCTGATGGACCTGTTCAAATGGCACAAGCTCACGGTGGGCACAGCACCACCAGTCAAGCATCCTCCTGCCCCAGCAGAGGGCTGCCACCAACCCCTCAGTCCTGTCCAACAGAAATCCACCTTATGCTCACTCCCTCCTTCATGCAGGCCCACCTATTTCCTGGAGCTGAGCAGAGAATAGCTGGTGAAGCTGTGGTGCCAGTCTCCACCCTACCAACATGGGCCATGCCTCTTCCAAATACCAGCTGGCCTCCAGGGTAATCCTCCCCAAAGAGGCCTCTTGGATCATCTGGAGGTTTCTCACCCAATAAAGAGAAATGGACACTTCTGCAGTATTCCAGCACACTCTGAAGTGCCAGAAGCTCCTTAGACAGGCTTGTGCTCAAGGAGGACATTTCTAAGCAAGAATCTCCTGTTCTAGGTGAAAGGCAGCAATGGGCATGGGCTAGATGCTGACCAACACAAGCTCCTCACTTTGAACACCTGTCTGGAGAAGACCACGCTTCTGAGGTCAGGAGTTTCACACTGTAAGAGGTCAGTGCTGGGGAGGAGAGGCTCTGCACACCCAGGTCCTGACCATGGGAAGGCATTTGGCTCCTGGCCTTAGTGCTGCAAACCCTGACAGGCTCTGTGCCAGCAAGGGCATGGCCTCAGGCATGGTCTGGATCTCCTGCCAGCTGCGGGGCTGCATGCAGACCCCACCAACACATCACAGCCCTGGAGTGTGCTTTCCCTTTGGCAGCCTTCGAGCACTTGGGCCATGCTGAGACAGCAGATGACCTGCTATCAGAAGGAACAGGCCACCAGCAACACCCAGAGGACCTGGCACCCCTCTCCAGGTGAAGCACTTTGCTCCTTGCACTCCTTAAGAAAGACACATCCCTGCAGAAGGGATCAGAGCAAATTGCTTCTTGTGCTCAGTTAGTGCTGCTCCAGCTGGTGCCAGGCTTATGCCCTGCTCTTGGTGGCATCTGCCTTCCCACACCTGCTCCCCAGGGCACTGCCAGCACAGCAAACCCTGAGCCCTGGAGGAGCATGGGGACTTGCTGACCTATGAGCAAATATCAAGTGGAGAGCGGTCACTTTGGGCAAAATCCTTTAATTCTCTCTGGATCCCCTGGGGCAAAGCAGCATTGATTGCTTTACTACTAGCTTACACATGCTGTGCTGGGCAGCCAGTGCTGCCATCAACATGAGCTCTGAGGAGGGAGCCAAAAGGTCACCCCAGTACACAGGGAGCATGGGGCTGGCCCCACACTGTGCCCAGCACCTGCTCCACAGCCAGGCAGAAGCACAGGAGCCAGAGCCTGCAGCACAGGCATGGCTCCTTGAGCAGTTTTCCTGGTTCCTCTCCCCTCTGCTGAAGCATCCACTGCTACACAACATGGGGAAACCTGAAAATCCTGAAAATTCTTCATTTTAAAATCTGGTTTACATTTTTTCATGCTGAGCCACACAGAAGTGCCTGGGAAGCTGTGTCCCATCAGTGCTCTCTCCACCTCTCCTCCATGTTCCCCAGGGGAAGAACCTGGGGTCAGAGGCTCTCTGCTCCCACAGGAGCCCCATAAGAAACTACCATGGGCAAAACAACAAGAGCTACAGCAAAGTCCCTGCATAGAGATGGGTGTTGCTGCCACCCCCAGGCCTCTTCCCCCTCCCTGGTCAAAGCCAGCACTGACAGGAGACATCCCAGGCCATGAGGCAGGCATGTGGGACAGGGATGCTGAGCAGCTGCCCAGGGAAGAGGTGCATGATGCCGTTTTGACTGAGTTCCTTTCACCGTGGCTGAAGGAGTTGTGAAAGCTTGCAAGAGAAGCTGGAACACTGACTAGTGCCTCACCCTGACAGCAAGACAACCAGCTCCAGCTGCAGGAGTCAGGGCACACGCAGCCCAGGCAGGCTCTTCTCTATTGTCCAAGCCCCACATACTTGGTAGCCAAAGCCAGTTGGCTCACAGGCACGCAGGAGAGACCAGGATGTGGTACATGTGCCATCACACTTAGACATCCAGAGATACCCAAAGTACCAAGCACAACATCACAGAGACCCTGAACACACCATGTCTGCTCACACCACCAGCATTTTCCAGTATGAAGCCACTAGATGGTCATCAACAAAAGCCCTTGCTCAGGCAGCACAGGGTCAGACAACAAGCCAAATAAACGAAGTCCCTCGAGGACAACGAGTTCCACACATGGCCAAGCAAGTCAGATTTTCCAAGAGAACAGCAGCTCCTCTCTTACCTGGGATGATAGAAACGGTGTCTTTCTCCCAGGAGACAACACTAACATATTCCTGCACTGAAGAGGGGATGAGGCACTTGAAAACAGCCACGTTTCCACGCATCGACCTTTGGTCCTCCACCCGAACGGTGTACGGCTCCCTGAAAACTGTGGGGAAGAGCAGATGGTTGGTAGCATGACAGTGCTGGAGAGGAAAACACTCTGCCTTTTGCTTCAGTCCCACGTTTCCCAAACAAACCAACCCACCCAGCAAGAAACTGCTGCCACCCAAAACACTTGGCCTTCCTTCCCAGGGAAAGGAAGCAGCTCTGCTCTGGAGACTGGAGCCCTAGGGGATGCCTGGTCCAGCTCCTGCTGCTGGGACCCTGCCACCATCCCCAGCATCACCTGAGCCTGCCATCAAGGCAAGCTGCTGGCTTTGGAGTCACCAAAGGTTTGCATCAGCTAGATTTCAGGACACAGCCCAAAGGCATTTTTGTAGCTGTAATGTTCATCCTCACACCTTGGAGGGAACCATCTAAGTGCTGAAAACACTGCCATAAGGCACCCAGGAGAGCCAGGCTGTGACACAGAGCCTAACATCCTCCTAAACCCACCAATTCCCAATATTTAGGGAAGCAGATGGCAATTTTGCAAGCCATGCCACAGTGGGAGCCATGGGCTGTCCCCACCACGTGTCCTAGTCCTCAAGAAGATGTACAGCCCTTTGACAGCCCCAACACTGCTCCCTGGACCTGTCATGAGGACCTCTGCAGAGCCACAACCCTCCAGCAGTACTTGCTAGGTAAAGGTGGATCCACCCCAGCCTCTCCAGGAAGAAAAAAAAGATGTAAACATGCCCAGGGACACATGGGTGTCACTCCTAAAGGTTAAATCTAAAATGCAGGTACCTCCTTAGTGTGACAACAACAGTGTCCTGCAGGACACGGGCACCTGGGCATTGCCATCATGAGAGAATACTTTCACTCTGGCAACTAGCAACACCCCTTGGCCAGAGCAAAAGCAGCTCAATGAATCTCCTGCACTAGAACTCCTCAGCAGCTCCAAAATGAAGGTGTGGAAAGCAGCTGCTGGCAATGCATCAGACAAACAAACAGCCAGTGATAGGGTACAGTGTTTCCCAGGCCTTTTGGGGCACGCTGCTCCATGGTGAGAGCCCAGGACAGAACCAGGGCCAGGAGACCAGCAGCAGCCAGAAGACATGAAGTTCCAAGCTGCAGAGGGCTGGGAGAAGCCTACCACAGAAAGGGACTCCAGAACCAAAGCAGATTAGCTAGCAAAAGCCTCCTTAATCACATGGAGCAGGAGGTTTATTCACAGGCTTTAAAGGCCAGAGGGGACCAGCAGGAGCATCCAGCCTGGCCTCCTGCACACTCACACCAGCTCTGACCACTGCAGCCAGAGCTCCTGGCCTTTTCCTGCCACAGGGAGTAATTCCCCCAAGGGTGACCTACGGCCACAACTAGCATGCTTCAAACTTTCCCTTGGCTAGAGAGATTTGCTCTGTGCAACCACCAACAGCTTTTCCAAAGCTTCCAGAGCTTCCCCCCAATTCCTCATATTTTCAACTCCATTTATTTGCTGCCCTTATAAAGCTTTAACTGGGTTTAGCTGGTGCTTTGCCATTACACAGCACTGGAGAGTGCCTTGGACACAAGATGACCAGGAGGAAACAGAAGCAGGAGAATGTTTCATGACTGTTTCCAAATGCCATTGTTATAGAATCATTTAAGTTGGAAGAGACTAGAATCTAAGATCATGGAGTCCAACCACCAACTCAACACCCCCATGCCACTAAAATATGTCACCTAGTGTCATGTCTACACTGTTTTCTTTAACCCATCCAGGGATGGTGACTCCACCACTGCCCTGGGCAGCCTGGGCCAATGCCTAACCACTCTGGCAGGGAAGAAATTGTTCCTAATGTCCAACCTGAACCTCCCCTGGCACAACTTGAGGCCATTTCCTCTTGTCCTATCACTAGTCACCTGGGAGAAGAGACCAACCCCCACCTGGCTCCAACCTCCTTTCAGGGAGCTGTAGAGAGTGAGAAGGTCTCCCCTGAGCCTCCTCTTCTGCAGGCTAAACAACCCCAATGAAGTCCTCAGCACACGGGAGAGGAGTGAAGCAAAGGCTGCCTTGCCCAGCAGGAAGGCAAGCATCCACACCAAGGGGCCACTAGCCCTGCTGCATCCTGGGCTACTGCTGGCAGGCACCAGCTGGCCACAGCCCTCACCACAGCCTGACTGCCCCACGGGAAGTCCAATCACCAGGAGAGCAACAGGCTCCGTGCTCTAGAGCCGTGTTCCCTACAGCCCATCTGCTGCCCTCCCTCCTCACCAAGCTGTGGTTTATAGGTAACCTGATAGTGTTGGTAAATAATTCACTCCCTGGAAGGGGGTTAATACCCATTTACTCTGCAGTACAAGGTATTAAAATAAAAAACCCTGTAGTCACTTCTGTCGTGTTCCCTCTGCTAGCCCCACTTTTAATAGGTTACATAATGAAGCCATTCCTGGGCTATTAGCCCTCCTCAGCCTGGTCAATAATTTACTATAATGGCTTTTGGAATCGGCTCTTTGCCATATTCCTCCTTTTTTTTTTGCTTAATAAGCCTTGGCACACTGGGGCTGAATGCTGCTGTGGGAACAGACTGGCTTGAGGAGGGCCGTGGGGCATGGGGGAGGTCTCCCTGCCATGGACAGATGTGGCCCAGCTCCTCTTGCAGCCAGGAAAAGTCCCCATATGTGGTTGGGTGCGACAATACTAGTTCAAAGGGAGAGGACCTCTCCTGTTGAGGATGCAGCCACACCACAGCCTCCAAGCACTCACTAGAGACCCCCAAACTGTACATCCCTTCCCTGTCAGTCACCCCAGTGATCTCCTAGGCAGTAACCAACCCAAGTTAGAGCAATTTCTTAGCTGGGGTAGGATGACACTGGCAAACACGTAGTTTAGCTCAGCTTCCCCCGTACCCTATCTTTCTCCACATGCTCCCTCCATGCAGCATAGATCCACCCCTCTCCCACAACAGCCCCGGTTCTGTTCTCTGCTCCTGAGTGGGTGGCAGCAGAGCCCACCCAGCAGAGCCTTGTGCCAGAGTTGCTGGAGCAGCCCAAGGTGCAGGTGGCATGGCACAGCAGCCCTGGTGAGGCAGCAGACACTTGGTCCCAGCAGCGATGACACCAGCTTGGTCCCATCCACACTCAAAACATCCTGGCTCTGCTGTCCTGATGCCAGCATGCTGCAAGTCAGCAGCGTTACTGACTCACTGCAGGGAGCCAGAGGCAAACAGGGTGCACTACATAAGCTGACCAGGAGGGCCATGGGGAAGAGCAGGGACAAGACAGCACCTTGTCCAAAGCCCTGTGCCCACAGGGAGCTCCTACCTGCTTTAACGCGGATATTCGGGCTCCGGATTTTGCCAGCCGAGTTCTCCGCGGTGCAGAAGTAGTCGTTGTCGTGGATAAAGCTATTGAAGGCTGATGGCGAGAAGGGGTAGAGCTGCAAAGTCCCATTGGCATGGACATGCCGGATGTGGGGCACATCATAGATGTCATCACCTGTGGCCAGGTACCACCGAAGGACGGCACTTGGTGACCCTGCTGCTGGGCAGGGGATCACCACCCCCACTGTGCTGGAGAAGGTGACCTGCTGGATAGAGTCGTTCACAAAGTAGAGGCTGGTTCCAACATCTTCAGAGTGTGCTGTGGAGAAAGCAGAGGCCACAAGGGCAGGAGGTTACCACAGAAATCGCTGATCCCCACTGGGCACAGCAAGCACCCCTGAACCCAGCCCCTGGTCCCTGCACGCAGCAGAGCGGAGGAGCATCAGCACAGGGGCTGGACGCACAAAGGCCACCTTCACAGGCCAGCACTCTTGCTGGCAGCATGGATCAGGGATCACAGGCACCTAACCAGGACAACCCAAAGGCTGTGCAAGCAAGGAAGGGTACCCAGGGTGTCTTCCTGCCCCCACAAGGTTTTCCCTAGGTAATGGATCTGGGTGCCTTGCCCGATCATTCCTCAACACCCACAGGCCTGAGGACACCCACGGGCAACGACAACAAACCAGCAGCACTTCTCCTGCAAACCCCCATGTCTCCCAGTGCAGAGCTGCAGCCAGCCAGCCAGCACCCCCCATACCCTATTGGCTTCCCAGCACAGCTGCCCATCAGTGATGGGGGCACATCCAGCGTAATCCTCCTCCCAAGGACATCAGAGATCCTTCCTGCTACCCTAACAGTGCCTCCAAAAGCTGCCGCAGAAGCCCCTAGGAGAGGAGCAGGAGGGCTGGGGTCAGTGCTGCTCCCCACTTCCTGAGCTAGGGGGAGGAGAAGCTCAGTCCCACCTTGCCCTAAGCCCAAGATGCTTAGGCACTAGGCATCCCTGCACCACCCAAAGAGTGAGACATGCCATGTTCAGGGACATGGTCCAGGGCAGAGCTTGCAGCCACATGGATGCCTGGGATTAACTCCCCAGGGCACTGCAGGGAAGCACTTCCCTTTGTCGAAACAAGTGAAGGGACCTTTCCACCCAACTCCTCCAGGCTCTCCTTCCTACTCGCCAGGACCACGAGCTCCCCTTCTCAACCAAAGCAAGCTAGATTGCCTATAAATAAGGATGAGGAGGCCCCAGTCACTCAGATCCGGTTTCTTTTTTTAGTTGCATTCTTCCAAGTGGGCGGAAGGACAGGGATGGGGAAAGCAGCCCTCGGCGGGTGTATTAATAGCTCGGGCTGAGAACGCTGCTCGTGGTGCCGCAGAGCCAATAAGCAGATCACTACCGTGCCGCTGGTTCAAAACGAGTCACGGGGGACCCTCTGTGACCTCAATTTCTTATCTTGGGGAGGAGGGGACAGGAGCAGGGGGAAGGAAAGCCTCATCTGTACAGATAGCCTCGCCCAAGGAAAAGCTGGTTGAGTGTCACTGGCCACAGCTACTCGCATCTCCCCTTGAAGCTTCCTCCAGCACTTGGTGATGATGAGCACACGCCTCTCCTGGCTTGATGCTGTCCCAACACCACCATCCTCAACCAGGTCAAGATGGGAAAACCCAAAACACCTCACACCTTCCCAGAGCAGAGTCCTCTCCAGCCTCCTCCTCCTCCTCCTTCCAGCTGGATGTACAACCATGTGTCCCTTTCAGCACCCATGAAATCAGAAGTGAGAGCACTGGGTTCTTGCTCTCTGTGGACTCTGCAATCAGACATCACCTAAAATGACAGTTTCCTCCTTTGCCTACTCAGACCTCTCCCATGTCAGGGGCACTGCTCAGCAAAGCCCTCCACATAAAGGACTATCTGACTAGCAAGGTCCAGCCCTGCCACCACACAAGGCAACAGATTTATAGGTCAAGAAAGCATCTCCCTATCTCCACACACACGAGTTCCCTGTGTCCATGCACAGGTAGAAGTAGACAAAGTCATTTATCTCGTCCTTCCTCACTGACAAGCACCAGAAGACGGATGGACCAGAGGAGCCAAGGGCTCCAGCCAAGCCTCCCAAGGCTTTGCAGAGTCGCAACAGCCACGCGTGGCCCTGCAGATGTCAGTTTATGACATCTCCAGGCTGGTTTGTCGTCATGAATCAGCATTTCCCTTCATCAGAACAGCACAGAGCTTCTCCCAAACACATGAAAGAGGAGAAGGCACGTTTGCAGGCAGAGGGAGGCAAACAAAGCCCGTGTGAGCAGCAGCGAGCTATTTGTGGTAACGCTTGTCGCCCAAGCAAGCAGAAGATGGCTGGAGCTGGGGCACAGCAAAAGCCACCCAACCTTCACCCATCCACCAGCTCTGGACAAGGAGCATTCCCCTGTGCTCAGCACCCCTTTGTCCACCTGGCTCTGCCCCAGGCTCCATCCAGCACCTCCAGACCACACCTTGAGAAGGCTCCTGCCATGACAAAGGCCAGAGACTGTCCATAGTCTGCTAGGGAAACATCTTCTCCCCAGGCAGGACCTAGGAAGGTTGAGAGATGGGTGGGTGAGGGGCTGGAGTGAAGAGTGGAAAAATACCTCATAAGCAGAGAAATTCAGATTACCCATAAAGCTTTTTCAGGTCAAAGGGAGAAAGGGATTTCTAATAGAAAATGGAGGTTATGGGATTGGCAATAGTTATGTGACAGACGCATAGAGTTAAATCCACATAATCTCCTTTACCATTTAGCATTGAGCACCATCCTAATTCCATGTTTCATAAAACTGCCTCCAAATCACCCAGGGAGATTAAAAATTTAGAAATAACACTGCAATATTTTTAAACCAGAAATCACTGCTCACATCTGGTCAGATGTGCTGACCCTAACCTAAATATCGAGGGCATTAATTCACATGAACCTTGAAAAGAGGAGCCAAAAGGGAACAGTTTCTGCTGGGGAAGAGGCAGCGACACAGGCGCAGAGAACCAGCCCTGGAGAGCAGCCTGCCAGCAGCTGGGAGTTCCACAGAGCCCAGCACAGAGCTGGACACTCTGCCTAGCTCTGAAAGGCAGGTATTTGAAGTTATCAGAGTGCAATCTTCTGAAATTGTACTAAATTACAACCTGGAGGTATTGCAATATTAATATCTCTATCTGAGAAGCAAGTCATTTTGCTATCATCCCCTTGGAATATTTACCAGTCTCAATGGTTGGACTTCCCAGACTGGGGGAGTGTCAGTGGCACAGCCACATGCTCTGCAGAAAGCACTCATTTGCTCTAACGAGTGGCTACAGCAGAGCAGCCATAAACTGACCCCAGGATCTGTCACCACGCCACATACTGCTGGAAGAGCAGCTGAGATGTAGGTGTGAGTCCTACATGAGAAGCAGCACAGGCTGAAACTTGAAGCTGAGTACACCCAGAAATGTCATCACCTCCCAGGCCAATGACACAGAATAGAATCACAGAGCCATTTAGGTTGGAAAAGACCTTCAAGATCATCAAGTGCAATCATTGCCCCAACACCCCCATGCCACTAAAACATGTCACGAAGTCCCACATCTCCGTGTTTTTTGAACCCCTGCAGGGATGGTGACTCCACCACTGCCCTGGGCAGCCTGGGCCAATGCCTAACCACTCTGGCAGGGAAGAAATTGTTCCTAATGTCCAACCTGAACCTCCCCTGGCACAACTTGAGGCCATTTCCTCTTGTCCTATCACTAGCCACCTGGGAGAAGAGAAAGACGCTAACCCCCACCTGGCTCCAACCTCCTTTCAGGGAGTTGCAGAGAGTGAGAAGGTCTCCCCTGAGCCTCCTCTTCTCCAGGCTAACCAACCCCAGTTCCCTCAGCTGCTCCTCACAACACTTGTGTTCTAGACCCTTCACCAGCTTCCTTGCCCTTCTCTGGACACACTCCAGCACCTGAGTGTCATTCTTGGAGTGAGGAGCCCAAAACTAAACCCAGGATTTGAGATGTGACCTCCCTATTGCCCAGTCCAGGAGGACAATCCCTGTCCTAGTCCTGCTGCCACACTAGAGCGGATCTTCCTCCAAAGCCCATGGGGAAGAGCCTTTCCTTTCTGTGAACTGGATTTAGGACAGGTCTCAGACAATGATCAGCTTCATTCCAGCATAGAGAGCCACTTCTGCTAAGCTAAGCAGCTTGTTCTGCCCACAATACACACACACCGTCTGCATTGGCAAGCTCCTTGCTCAGGACCCCACAGCCAGTCCCAGGCCCACCCAAACTCACCCCATTTCTCAAGACTGTGCAATGTCCTTTCCACATCAGTAACTTAGGTGGAAACCTGACAGAGATGGGAAAAGACTAAACTAGTCATGTTTTAAGGGTGTTCACACTATCCTCTGGGCACAGGCAATCCAGCTTGGGCTTGATGATGTTCCTCAAGGGGTGGCAGAGTTCCACAACTGCCCAGCAAAGGGTCTGTAGGTGCCACCAGGGCCTCTCCAGCCTCCAGCTGTACAGGCTGCAGGAATGCTGTGCAGAACAGCAGGCTAATCACCACCTCGCCTCTCATTTGTTATCCTCATTAAGGGTGTTTGACACCTGCCCTGTTCAAGGAGAAACTGAACTGACGCTTGGCACGCACGACACAGTGGGCATGACAGGTAGGTGGCAAGTCCTAATCTTTCCTCTCTACCACCTTGAGATACAACAGCAATTCCATCACATCCTGCCTGACCTTTTGGAATACTGGAGCAGCCTTTGGCCTTCCCTGGAAGAAGCTTCCTCCAAGCCCTCATCTTCAGGATACTTTTAATAGCCTTTCCCCTAATCAAGTGAGCTACCCTGGAGCTGACAAAACAAGAAGTGGCATCTCCCAGAATCACAAAAAGGATCAGGAGATAGACAGCTCATATGAGGTGAGGAACATGAGGCTGGTACCCTCTCAAGAGGTGCACACACCCTGCCTGGAGCACAGTGCAGCCACACAGGATGCCACCTCACTGCGGTGGCTTTCCAGCCCAAAGGGTTAAAGCCCTGACTCCAGCTGAGAGGCCTCCCCCACACTATCCCCAGTCTCAGGGAGGTGGAAAATGTGCCACAAAATGCTGAGCAGAGCCTGGGGCATTCAGCTGGTGCCCAGCACAGGAGTGGCAAGCACCACAGCACCTTCCCTGCCCCTGCATCACGTTTTGGCCACCGCAGGAGTCCCAGCCTTGTGTCACAGCCCTTCTGGCCCAAGCACTGTCATTGTCCATCACTGAGTACCAACGAAGGAGCAAAGGAGAACCTCTGTGGGCAAGGGCACTGCTCAAACATGCCTGGAGACCAAGCTGACTGCTTCTTAATGCATCTGCATGGAAATTAAGGCCTGAACCACCTCCAGCTATTACGCCAGCACCCAGGCTGAGGCTGTAACCCTTGCCTGGAACAAAAAGCTCTCCTGACCAACTCGGCCAGCCCCGAACCTCCTATGGCATCTTGCTGGAGGTACCAGCCTCACCACCCCATCCACACTGAGGGTTGACACAGAGATGGACATCCCCTGGCTCTGCACCACCTCCTGAGCCCCTCGACCCGCCTAAGCTCCCCTCAGGTGCCCTCTGAGGGGTGAGGAACAAGCCTACTGACAGCAGGCAATGGCCTCCCCTTCCTCCCCACCTCCGTGCCTCAGCCATACTGAGCATCAAGCCTGAGGAGCTGCAGCCAAGTCCCAAGGGGATATCTGGTGACAATACCATGCCAGGGTGACAGCAAGGTCCCCCTGGAAGGGCCAAGGCCAAGTTGAGCAGGTACAAGGGGACACAGTAGAGACCATGCATGCCTGGCTCCCTCCAGAGCCATCAGTCCACCCTGTCCAGCACACCACAACCTTCACACTCTATGTTAAAAGGTGGAGATGAGAATCTCCATCCTGGGGCTGGCAGGTATGAGAAACAAGGGGAACAGAGCAACAGAGTAAGCTCTGAAACCTTGCCCACCTCCTCCTCTTCCCCTCCAAGTGGTGCTCGCTCCCTTCTCTTGCAAAAAGGAGCCCACACAGCCCTTTCCAAGAGGCAGCAGCTGGGGCAGGCAGCAAGCGTTAGCAAGAGTCGGGAAATGGATTGCCTAAATATTTGGTACAGTGCTGCTGGCAGATGATGGCGGCAATGTGCAGATGGTCTGCGCTGGGCTTTATTTCTCCAGGATCTACAAGCAGGGAAAGAGGAACTCACAAAATCATGATTATGTAAAAATAGGTAGCTGGCTGTACTCTAGATTTCTAAGACAAGAAACACTCTGCACCCAAAGCCACCACTGCATAAGCCTCCCAGTAAAGCATGCATCATAACGACCATGACAACGGAACACCTTCCCCCTTTGTGCCCTCTTAGGAAGTCACACTTATTAACACTCTGCTTATATGGGTGCCAGATGACTTCATGTTACCAGGGCATAGCTCAGAACCCGTGTGCTGCCATGTCAGAAGAATCCTGCCGCAAGGAGAGGCTTCCAGTTTCATCCTTGCACTCTGCTCGTCAGCGGCTCAGAGGGAGCACAGAGCGCTTTGCCCATCCCTGCATCTCAGGACCATATGGACAGGGATGGGAGCACTGTCACAGAAAGGCTGCCCAAAGGTGCCACACAGCCCAGAGCTAAGCCTACAGCTCCTTGAGCAGCCCCCAGCAAGGGCTAAGCGACAGCACATCCCTACATGAGGCACAGCCTATCCCTCAGGAGAACAAACGCACCCAGAAACATCACAGTTGCCTTTGTGGAATATGTCACCCGAAGGCAGGAGCTGCCCTCAGCCCACACCAGGTAAAGGCTCTGGGCAAGTGGCCACCATGGCTCCTTGCACTGGGCAGCGCTGGCTATCGGCAGGATAAACAAACCCTGGGCACGGTGAGGAGCTGAGCACCGCAGGCTCCTCCGCCATGCATTTAATGAGGTTTCCATGTTTCATTTCGGAGACAAACGAGCGCTGTGCCACACTGGGGGGCCAAGATGGGGCGAGATTAGAAGACGCAGGCAGCATAGCTCACTGCACCCAATACAGAGCCTAATGTAAATATAATGCCAGCATAAATCAGGAAGCAGAGACATCCAGCAGGAACACGCAGGGAGATGCTTCCCCAGCTCCAAGCCTCTCAATTTTGACCAGTCTGCTCTTCATCACACTGCTCGCCTCCCCATCTCCTCCTCCTCTGCCTGGCTGCTCTCTCTCACACTGCCAGACCATCTTTCTGCTCAGCTCTGTTTGTTTGCTTGCCAACCACCTATTTTTGTTTATTTTCTAAGCAGGGGAGAAATAAGCAGCTACAAGCCCACCGAGGGATTGCTAAACTTCAGTGGTCCCCTGGATCAAGTGTTTATTTGCTTTCGGTTTCTACTTGAGCTCTTGTTCTACAGCAGGAACACGTTAAAAGGATGTGCTTCAGTGCCCAGAAATATTAAGTATCTGAAAGGTTTATCATGCATTAAGCAATTCATTTTTTTTTATCCTATTATTATAATGAAACTTCCATTGTACTGCTGTCCTCTCTTCGGAACCGTTTGACTTTAACGCTTTCCATCACCAGGACTGTTCCATGCTGAAGATACATTTTATTCCTCCAAAAAAAAAAAAAAAAAAAAAAAAANAGAAAATGAGGCCATGAGGAGTTGTGCTAATGGAGGCTTTTAATTTGCTCTTCTCTGAAGAGATAGCTCTGTGGGAAGAGATCCCTTTTCCAAGAAGCTGGGGCTGAAAACGTGCAGAAGCAATAAAGCCAGGACAGCTCTTATTTGGACTATTGGGGAGGGGAAGAAATTGTAGCATCCTCGACAGCTATTTGTTTGGGGGCTTGTTGGTTTTGTTTTGTTTTTCCTTTTAGCCCAGTAAAAAATGCAAATGTAAGCAAAGCAGAGGCTGGCACATTCAGCTCCACAGATCCTAAACACAATAGCAATTTTGGGGGAAGCTCCCAAACGCTGCTCTGCTCTGGCTTGAAGAAAGCAGCTATTCCATAATTAATAATTGATGGAATAATTGATCATCACCAGGCAAGCAGACAGGGTGTCCTATTAAACCTCAGTAAATATTTTTCATCAGATTAACATTCAGATAAATGGGTAATGTAACAGGCAGCAAGAGAAGTCTCGTGCCAGGAGGCAGCTCCATTTCCTCTCTTACTTTCCTCATCTCCCCAAATTTCCCCCTTGCCATACACAAATGCCACAACAGATAATTCAGGCAGATGTCACGTTCCATCCTCTAAGCAGACAGTTTTCCAAGAGGTGGCTGCTTCCATCACCACATCTGCAGGTTGGGTCATGTGCAAGGAGGTCATTTATTATGGAAAGGTAATTAAAAATTTCCTGCAGATTGGGAAGCGACCGTTCCTTTATGTAACATCGATTGATCGCGGTGACAAACGTGCTGCCATTTCCCTGCCCGGCTGACGAGCAGCTCCTTGGCTTTTTTTAATTGCATCTCTAGCATAGATTTGGGCAGCATCCACTTCATCTCCAACTTCAAATTCAAATTCAACCTCTAAGCTTTAAGTGAGCACCTCCTCGACAACACTTCTTTCACAATTCCCCCTCCCCAAATCTGCTTTATATTGAGCCGCTGGGTAACACCTATCGGAGCATTCCTAGAGGGAAGGATGCGATTCTCCAAGCACCGCTGGATTTCCTCCGTCTCACCGGCTTGGACTTATCGCTCCAAGTCCTCCCGGCAAGTGGGATGAAGAGCGCAGCTCCCGACGTGCCGCGGCGAGAGGATGCTGCGCACGTCGGTGCCGTGTTCCAGCATCCGTAAAAACGCCGGCAGACCCCCGGGAAGCGGCACCGGGACTCGCTCCTCTCCAAGAGCCCCGGGAACGGCGCATCGAGAGCTCTGGGGACGGTTCGTCCCGTGGGGGGAGCACCGAGAGCCTCCGACACCGGCTCCACAGTAAGGGCTGCACCGAGAGCCTCGTGCGAACCCCGGAGCCGGTTCGTCCCGTGGGGGAGCACGGAGAATCGCTTCCAGCTCCCCGGGAGAGACACACCGAGAGCCGCGGAACCCCGGAGCCGGTCCCTCGGATGGACAGTACCGAGAGCCCCGATGCCAGCTCCCTCGGAGAGGCTGCACCAAGACCCGCGGGCAGCAACGGGGACCGCGCACCGAGAACCGCGGGACCAGCTGCCCCGGAGACACTGCACCGAGAGCTCCGCGAGCCACAGAGGGGCTGCACCAGGACCTTCGGCGAGTTCCAAGGACCCCCAGGGACCGCGTACCGGAAGCCTCGGGACCGGCTCCCCCAGACGGGCTTCACCGAGAGCCCCAGGGACTCCGGAGGGGCTGCACCGACAGTTCCGGCTCCCCCAGGGACCACGTACTGCCAGCCCGACGGTACCTGGCAACCTACCCCCCCATCCCGCTCCCGCCGTCCGGACCTACCTTTCCGCAAAGAGTACAGCAGGAAAAAAGTTACCAGCCACATGCCATAAAGAGCGGGCAGGGCCCCGGGCCGCGGCCGGTTGCGGGCGGTGCGGTGCCCCGGCGTACCGCGCTCCTGCCGCCGCGCTGCCAGCCCGGCTGAGGTGCCCCGAGCCCAGCTCGCCGCCGCCGCCGCTCCTCCTCCTCCTCCCTCCTCCTCGCCCGGCGAGTGGCGTCGAGAGATGGGCTGGGTTCCGGCGCACTCCCCGCCCCGCTCCCCCCCAGCGAGGGGAGCGCATGGTTCCCCCTTTCCCTTCCCATCTTTTCACCCCCACACCTCCTCGTCTTCCTCCTTCTCACAGGAGGATGCTCACCCATCACCCTCTAAGATGCCTACCCTGCATCCAAGCCCTTCTGCAGGTGCAGCATGAGGGGGGGTGAAGACAGAAGGGCTCAGCTGGTCCCACCCCACACAGCCCTGGGAAGATGGAGCTCATGTCAGAGTAATGGATTCTGTGCCTGGGTTGAGGCAAGTCTGGGTGTGTTTACAGATTGGAGAAGGTGGAGAGGAGCCCTGCAGAGAGGGGTCTGGAGTTTCTGGTCCATGGCAAGTTGGAGATGAGCCAACAGTGTGGTCTTGGTGGTCAAGTGGCCTGGGGTGCATCAAGCACTGCATTGTTAGCTGGTCAAGAGGTGATAGTCCCACCCTGCTCTGATGTGGCCTCACTTCAGGGTACATTGTGTCCTGGAGCTGCCCTGTAGAGTGGGCACACAGCATCATGATTGGCCCACCTAAGACTTACAGCTGCCAGCACTGCTCCTTTCTCCTGGATACTTTGTATCAGCCCAGGGGCAAAAGTAGGGTTTTCACAACACAAACAGCAGCAGTCCCATGGCAGAGTACACAAGGAGGATAAGGCCTAGCAGACTTCATTACACATTCATCCCTCTAGCCAACAAATAAATAAATATTAGGTGATGCTTCACTTCAGGGTGTATTTATCCAAGGCTTAATTCAAGCCCAGGATCTTACTCCCCAAGACTTAGTTACACCAAAGCCAATTTGTCTGGGCCATTAAAGCAGTTCAGAACATCTTTTTCTAGAAGTGATTATAGGAGGTTTGCTTTGCTTTCCAAGACAGCCTTTCCAATCCAAATTTGTTGGAAAGAAAGACTGAGGCACTGAGATTTCAAACAAAACAAGCAGAAAACACATATCATGTACTGATCTTTTAAAAAAACCCTACTGTTCAGACCTGCTTTAAAACCCAACCATCATCCTCAGTAAAAAATGACAAGAGCAGAAGCTCCTTGGCCATCTTCAACACAGAGCAGTTAATTGCAATTCCTCATGCTTGGGAGTCCCACAGCATGGGCAAGTGATTCCCATCTCATGCAACCAAGGGACATGGAGAAGCTGGCAGGGCTATGGGTCCCACACACCCATCCCACATTGCCCTTCCTACTCCAGGCTACACACCAGACACTCATTTTAGTGATGAGCAAGATGAGGCCAGATGCCACCTAACATCATATACCTGCCTGAAAAGCTAACAGCAGCAGTGGGATCACACACTGTGTGGGTCCAACATACCACAGCTTTTCCACCTCATCCTCTCCAAGATGCAATTCCCCTTCCTCTGAGGTAGCTCCATCACCACCTCCTGCTCAGCCCTTTCCCGGGCCACCTCAGCAGCTCCATCATGCTGCGTGGGTGTCCGTGGCACACAGCCCTCCCACGTGTGCACAGCTCCTCCCTGGCCCCACACAGCTCACCATGGGCTTGCTCCTACCCCAGCCACACCACCAGCATCCTGATGAAGCAGCAGCTGATGCACACACGGTGCCCACGCATCCCTCTAGGAATCGAGGTGCATTTCGATCGCCACCTACATCCCTCTACAGATGTTAGCTGATACTCAGCAAGGAAATTGGTATTCAGGCCCACACCTAAGGCAATGAGCACATCCCAGGCTCTGGGGAGCTCCAGCCACGCTAGAGGCATCTGCCCCATTCCCTTCCTGGCAGCTGCAGCAGGATGGCAGCACAGTCACAAAACAGGAATCTTCCAGCCACAGAAGCTGCTACAGTATTTGCTCTCCAGCACGCAATGTGTTGGACTCTGCTGCAGTTTCTACCCTCCCACACTCAGAAGTGAATGAAACGGGTGAGTGGGCTGACAGAGCACTCACTGGCACAGCACCCACAGGGAGTCACAGGTCTCCATGTGAGGAACATGTGCAGGGGGAGTAAATGCTACTCACCAGTTCATTTTTAGTCACTTTGCCTGCTCAGCATCCCCAGAGAGTTTCCTCGTCATCCCTAGCTCAGAGAATCATCCTCTACCCAGAGCACTACCGACTCTCTGCCAAGTGCTCCTTCCTCCAGGACAGGACATCTGCTGGCAAGATTGGAAGTGGCACAAGGAGATACAACAGCTGAAGGCTGGCAGGGTGGATGACCAGCCCCATATCACACTCATGGAGCCATAGCAAGACCTAGAGCAGCCTGTGCCACTCATTACAGCTCCCTTTGCTCCTCCATCGACTGCTCAGCTCGGGCCATTTGTCAGCCCTTGCACCCAGGCACACAATCGTTGGACTGGCAGCAGTGAGCAGGCAGCCAGGCTCTCTCTGGAGATGGCTCCTGTGAGCCCACACCTGAGCCTCAGCTCCTGCCCAGTGTCCACCATCGAGGGACATCAGCCTTCCTGCAGCTCCTGCATGGGAGTACCTGCAGGAAACACTTGTGCGTTGCCCTTTCATAAGCATTCAAACAGAGCTGGAACCCCGCTCACATCCACCCCAGCAGAAGGCAATAGCATTGTGTGCCTCACACAGCTGTGACCAGGAAGAACTGAAGACCATCATGGGTAATGATTTGGGCAGCACTGACCTTCACTTTGGCAGCATACAGGAGGCTCATGGGAAGTGAGGCCAGCACTAACATGCTAACATCTCACAATCCGTGTAGCCACTGACCTACTAGCAGGCAGGGAACAGCCTGCCAGAGCTACCACCCAGGCCAGTTGCACAGCTTCCTAAAAAGTGACTGTCCTACAGAATTATTTCCCTGGACCAAACTCCACACAAGACAGAGGAGAAACTGTAGCAACACCTGCCCACACACACCTCTGAGCCCCAATAGGCTTCCCCTTGGGCCACTGTACACCTCATCAGCGCAGAGCACCTGCAGCAGGGGCTTTCCTACAGTTGACAAGCTTCTGCTTCTCCTCAAGGGCAAGAGACAGTTGCTACAACCACTCCAACCCAAGCAGTCTCCTTTAGCCTCCTCATCAGCATTTCTTCTAGCTCTAAGCAGCACTTACACTCAGCTCCAGGACTCACTCCCAGGCCTCGGAGCTCCAGGGATTACAGGGATACTCCCATGCCCATATACCCTGTTAGCCAACCACATGCTTTCCTCTACCAATAATTCTTCTACTAATATGCAAAAAACCCACCTTCCATACAAGCAAGCAGGGACTCACTAGGAAAAACCACCAGAAGGAGGGTCCTGACAGCCACCCCTAGCCTCCCCCAGGCTACTGGGATCAGCTGCAGCCCAAGAGTTTCACCCTATGCCAGAGAAGAGACCCTGCAGAGAAGCACACAGTGCTACAGGAAGCATCCCTCAGCCAAGACATACCTCACAGCCCTCCAGTCCCCAACCTGGTGCCCTCAGACACCCTCCTAGACAAATCCCCAGAGGAAGCAGTCATTAAAACAACAGGGATCCTTACCTAGCACCATCTGGATTTCTACAAAGCACTTCCCACACAGAACCATCTTAACCTCACAGCACCTCTCCAGCAAGCATAGCCAACCCAACATGTCCTCTTACCAAGGAACAGATTTTGTACTGCACAGTGACCCAGCAGAGGAGAGAGAAAGGTGGTGTGGGTAATTGCAGGATAGGCTACAGCTGGGCTAGCTGCTGGGCTAGCAACTAGGCACACCTGGCCAGGAAAGCGCTGGCTATGCCTAGCAGGGCCTGAATGCACAGCAGGGCCCCTGCACCCC
The DNA here is from genome assembly GCA_013399015.1 of Galbula dea. NCBI lineage: Eukaryota > Metazoa > Chordata > Aves > Piciformes > Galbulidae > Galbula > Galbula dea. The sequence goes on from VWZX01000495.1 coordinate 1,223,267, forward strand.
TGGCAAGGAGCAGTGCCCCCTCATCCTGTGTGAATACTGGCTGGGGTGATGCTGAGGGGGAAAGGACACCCACACCTTACCTATGGCCATGATGCAACCGCGCTCCGTGCCTCAGTTTCCCCAGAAGGCAGCGACCAGCAGCCACATGGGGCAGGTGGGGTGGAGGATAAATGCATGCCCCGGGGGCTGCGAGGATCTTGTATCCGAGTAGAGGGGGCCGGAGAGCCCTTGGCCAGGCAGATGCCCGAAAACGGGATTCTTTCTGAGCCGTCTGGATCACTTGCACCGTAGCAAAGGTACAAGATCCGAGTCTCCTCTAGGGATGTGAACGGCTCCCAGTGCCCCAGGAGGTGCGCCCGGAGTTGGGGCGAGCAGCAGGGATGCTCCGGGATCAGCCGTGCTCCCGCTTCCCAGGAAAGTCTCTTTCCAGGCCAGATGCTGGATTTCTGCTTCCCCCTAGTGTTACAGCATGGAGTGGGAACCGTGTCTCAGCTTCTCCCGGGGCTTGGCTGGGGCCAGACCCTTGGTCCCGCCTACCCCCGGCCCATCCTGGCTGCTCCCATCATCCCAAAACGCAGCTGCGGGCAGGATTCTCCTGTGCCAAGGGCACGTAGGAGCACAAAGCAGGGAGACCTGCTGAAGTTCGTCCTCCTGTCCTTCAGCAGTACATCAGCAGCCCGAGGTGAAGGGGTGCAAGGTGAGCAGGGTCCATATCCCTCCCAGTGCCAGGGCAAGTCTGGGGGTCACACCAGAGGCTCTGCAAAGTTTTAGCAGGTCCTGAGTCACAGGGACTGGATTCACAAGGACCCTTCTTCGCTTGCTAGCCTAAACCCAGTGTGAAACCCACCACAAGGAGACGGCTCATCCATTGCTGGGACAGCCATCTGTCCTAGTGTGAGCAGTTATCACCTAAAAACCACCGCTCTGGGGCACGTGTGACACGGACGTGGGGGCTGAAATGTCATCTGCTTTGGCTGGAAGGACAGTCCAAGTTCATGGAGCACTGCTGTCTTGGCAGACAGGTTTCTGTTGATGGATGCTCTGCCTTTTTGGGAGCAGAACAAAGGGAGACCGAGGCACGTGGCTGGCTCCCCGCCAGCCTGTCCCCATCCCTCCGCTCAGCAAGTGTTCCTCTTTGGCTCCGTTAGTCACCGTTTGCTGCTCTCCTGTTTAAACTAATGAGTAGACATTTTGTATTCACTTTTCCTCAGTGGCCAAACACAACCTTGGCATCATGGAGACAGTGGAGCTCCAGGCTCCCTGCCTGCTGGTCCTCCTATTCCTGCCCTGGAGCCTCATCTCCTCACCTTCAGTTGTGCATGAAGCACAAGTCACAGCCAGAGAGAGCAGCTCTCCCTCGTACCTGTCCATTCAGAGCCAGCAAAGCAAACAGGGAGTAGCCAGCACCAGGGGGAAGCCATTCGGAACTGGGATTCTTCCCAGAGGAAAAGGACACTCCATTTGTCTACTGTATTATTTGCCCAATCCCCTTTGTGTCATAGAAAAGATTTACTTTGAGAAGATTAAGGGCTCAAGGCACTGTGAGAGAAATCCTCCAAGATTGCCTGGTTCAGGGGAGAAGAGGAACATGGCTTCTCTGAGGCCACAGATGCCAGCTGACCTGTGGGGCTGTGGATCCCCATAGGGACTGACAGCGACCATCACTCTCCCTGCACAAGGCCTGGGGAGAGCATGAGCTTCTCATCAGGGCAGTAGCAGGAGAAAGGCAGCTGGGTGGAGACATGATGGTCTTTTCCTGTTGTCTTCACAGCTTCCCATTCCCACAGATCCTGGTCTCAAATGTGCAAAGCAAAGGGCTGTGGAGGTGTGGAGAGAAGCAGCGAGCTTTGTCTCGGGAACAGCTCACACCAGGGGGCTAACCTGGCAAGCAGAGGCTACTGTCAGCACCCCTGGCATGGGGAAGCCACCTTTACCAGGCACCACAGAATTTCCTTATGCCTTTCCCTCATTTCTGGTTCCCAGGCTCCCTGGCTCCATCCTGGAAGGGCATGGAGTTAGGCTGCTCACAGTTAGCTTTGATAACAGCCTGACCTCCAAACATAATCCCAGTGCCAGTTTGGAGGTGTGGCAGCATGTCCTGCTCTGCCACTGCACATCAGGGCAGCACCCCCAAGTCGTGCACAGCCCCTGAGCCCAGTGAGGTGCAAAGGTCTGGGGGGTGTCTGTGCACGTGTGGGTGTCCACAAGCCATGCAGAATAATGCTATTAATGCCATCTGGTGCTGAGACAGAGCTCCCCTGTGTGGGAGCCAGACACGGCTTTTCGCTCCCTTTAATCTCCTCTCTCCACACCGCAGGGGCTCTGTCTGTGGGGGACACACACCCTGAAGGGCATGCCTGTGCATGGGGGAAAATGGGCACCCTTGGGCCTCGAGGATGTGAGACCCTACTGAGGACAGGCTCAGGTTGTACACCAGCTGCCTTTCTGGCTGCTGTGCCTTTTATCTGCTTCTTTAGGGAGACACAACTACAGCAGTGAGGACCAAGGGTTGGAGCAGGGTCAGGGCTGCAAACAAACCCTTCAGCTTGTCTGTGCTGTTAAACAGGAGCTTTTACCCTTCACCAAAGGACTCTGGTTCCCCTTTGTGCTGTGCAAAGCTGCAGTGGGCCTTTATTAGTGGGTCAGTGTCAAGTCAAAATTATATTTCCAAATAATCTCCTTACTGTGTTAAATAAGCACCTCAGATTAGACAAATTGCACAGATTTTGTCTAATAACCTTCCCCCAGCTAATCCTATTTTCCTGTCAATGTGTGACCTCAACTGAAGCCCAAATGGACCAGGCGAGCTGGTTGCTCCTCCACCAGACACCCTGGGGTGGTTGGGCGTCCAGAACACTGCACCATGCACCTCTGAAACCCCTCATGGGGCTGTAGACTCTGCAGAGGCTTCGGATCAAGAGAGAAAACCCCTCGAGCTGGGTAAGATTCCCATTGACCTGTCCCCACTCCCTGGGACCTTGACGGTGGCTGGTGCAGGTTTGGAGGGGCCAGAAGCCCTCTGCCCTCCAGAGGCTGGGGCTAGCAGAGCTGGCAGTGGGGTTGCCTGGCTGGTCGCTAGATGTCTATGTTGGTCCAGCTCACCCGCAGTCAGGAGTGAACCTCCCTCCTCACTCCTCGCCCAATTGCGGGAGGGGTTTGTTCCTTTCTGTTTTTAAGGGGATGTTTCTGGTTGTATCCATAGATGACAGAGATTGTGAAACCACAAGAGCTGGTGGCACCGTCCCAGCCCTAGTCCTGCCCAAGAAGCCACCTGGATCAAGCACTCTGTGCTGGTTTTGGCTGGGGTAGAGCTAATTTTTCTTCTTAGTTGCTAGAATAGTGCTGTGTTTTGCTCTCAGTATGGGACTTGGCATGAGAAGAATGCTGATAATAGACTCATGTTTGTAGTTGTTGCTAAGAAATCAAGGAGTTCTCAACTTCCCATGCCTTGCTAGCATGCAGGTGCCCCAGAAGCTGTGAGGGAGCTGGCATGCAAATAGCCCATGCCCTCTTCTGCCTCCTACGTGGCCTGCAGAGTTTGGGGCTGTGCAGCAAACCCCTCACTGGGTATCCCTGGGGAAGGGCATGGGTCATGGGATTCAGGCACCCACAGTCAAGCAAGCATTCGTGCTGGGTGCGAGCTATGTCTGCAAAGCAGCTGGAGCAGGAGTGTGCCGTCCCCCCACCTTTCCAACGGTCCTGGTGCAGAGCCAAGAATGGCTGCTCCATGCTGGAGGTGCGCAGAGGAGCCAGCAGAAAGCTTTCCTGGATCTGTGTTGGAAGATGTCTGCAGGGCAGAAAAGTCATTGGTGCCAGGCCAGGAGAGTGGGTGATTCAAATGCCTCGGGCACAAAGTTTAACCTCTCTCAGCTTGAACTTTATTAGCCAAGAAACTCTTGCTGGATGCAATAGAGAGGAAAACACGAGGGCAGTTTGCCTGGGGTGAGGAGGGTAATGAATCCACTGGAGCGGGGTTAGGGGTGGCCCTTAGCAAGGTCTCTTCTGCTTTGGATGAACTCTGCTTCCACAGCAGCATGGCAGCTCTGAAACCACAGCAGGAGGGTTACACGGGCATAGAGGCCAGAATGTCCTCCTGTTACATACCTCCTGTCAGGTACATCCCTGAAGCGTGGGTGCCTCAATGTATCACTGCCCAGCCCAGGCAGACCCAGGGAGCCTGGCTGCCAGCTGGGTGCATTGTCCTGAAACCACCTACCTGCAGCTACAGGTCTTCCTCGTTGCCTTGTCTGTGGGGTGATAATCAAGGGGACACAAGTTACACAGGGCAGCATAGGAGAGAGGAGAGGGAGTAAAAGCAGAGACCCCAGCCCTTTCAACTGGCAGGACTAGGATAGGGAGGAGAGATGAGGCTGCCTTCAAACTGTGCAATACTCACCTCCTCTTCTTCTTCCCTCCACAGTGGAACCGCTGGCCTGGGGACAAGAGGAGTGACTGAAGACTCTCGTCACTGGAGCCTTTCCCCCTGCCCCATCTCATATCCCTCTCTGCTTGTGTGAAGCAGTCCTTCTCATGGGCTTGCCCCTCAACAGGGACCACTGGTTTTGGCTTCTTCAGGAAGCCTCAGCCCCTGTCTCCATACTGGGGCTGGCCTCCAGCACAGCTCCCACTGACCTGGACTCAGCCACACTGCCTGGCCAGACACCCCTCCACCACCCTGGACTCCAAAACTGCACTCTCTAGCCCTGCCCAGCAGAGTGCCAGCCACATGAGCCTGCTTGGATGTCTATCTGTCTGCCTTTCTCCCGGAGCTGCCACCATGATGCCAGATACAAGCAATTTTCTCCATAAAATGGCTGGGCAATGTCACTGCATGCAGCAGCCACCCCCAGCCCTGTGGAGTGAGCAGGCAGTGCCTGTACACAGAAGCGGGATCACAGGGTGCCCTGCACTGGGAGAGAGCTACCGACGTCTGAGGGCTCTGGGAAAGCTGATTTCTCACTCTGGAAATGTCAGAGTTTTCTTTGCTATTTTTAATTAGTGACCTTCTCTCTGAAGCCTTGATGCTGGCAGGGAAACGCTAAATATTTACGTGGTCTCCTTCCCAACTCACTTTCTGTTGGGAGCTCGCCTGGATGGAAATTTCCCAGGCAGTCCCAACAGCGAGCAATGCCCACTCCTGGCGTGGTGGGGCAGGGTCGGTGGCACCCCCTGCCCTGGCAACCAGCCAGTGCCTGGCACGGGGCGAGGAGGAAGATGAGTGGAGAAGGGGCCAGGGGAATGGAGCCGAGAGGAGTGTCTAGTCCACCTGATGCACTTACTGAGGATGATGAGGAGCCCGATCACGAAAGCCACGATGGCGAAGATCAGCCCCCCATTGCGGATGGTCTCATAGTCTGGGGAGGAGGAGAGCCGAGCAGGCATCAGCCCAGCTGAGGCATGGGGCTGAGCTCACGGGCAGGTGTGGGAGTGAGCTGCCCCTTCTGCTGCCCATCCTGCTGCCTGCAGCCCCCAGGCTGCACAGGACATGCACTCACCGTAGCTGAATCTGTCCATGCCCTGCTCAGGCACTTGCTCTGGAAAAGAGGAAAAACTCAATTGAGAGACAGGGCCAGGGCACTAGGTTCACAGGGGACATCTGGATAGGGAGGCAAAGCGATGAAGATCAGGAAAGAAGACTGCAAGCAAAAGCGCTCTGACTTCCTGGAGAGGCAGAGTTCACAGAATGCCCAGTAGCCTTCGAGCAGGTGAAGCTGCAGACAGAGACCCAGCTTGACTGTACGCAGCAGCTAGTTGCTATTTGCTAAGGCTGTGCCATTGGCAGAGCAGCATTTACAGTGCCCTTGGGAAGCACTGCTGCCCACGGGACTCAGTGAGGCAGTGATGGTTCTGCTCCCATGGCACAAAGCACCAAACAACCCCTTGGGCTGGCACTATGTACTGGGATGTATCACAGCAGCCTTCCTCCATGCCAGCAAGCTCACTCATCTGCCGGCTGTGTGCCACCTTACCTGACTGCACATCCCTCTGCCAGGAGCCGTTGGGAAGAAGAGATCCCCCTGAGAGGCCAAACACCAGCCAGCACCGATGTGCCAACAGATGCAGAGCTCTGGGGATTCATCCCCACTTCTCCCTCAAACCCTCTGCGAGAACTTCTGCAAGGCAGGAAGGAGCAGACCTGCTCCCCACATGGCGATGTCCCCATGAAGGTGTCTGCCCTCCCGTGGAAGCCCCTTTTCGGGTGGTATGAGCAGGGTGGTGTCTGTGGATGCCTGCCCTGTTCCCCGGAGTACCCTTACCGTCACCCATTGTGTCGGCGTGCCGTCCGGTGGGCGCCTGGCTCTGGCCGTGGGTGCCCAGGGGAAAGCACATTAATTGGGAGACAAACCTCATTAAACATTAACGGCGTCGGTGTAATGTTTATCACAGTCACGAGGGGAGGCACAGGGCTCCTGCCCGCCTTTGGGAAGGAGGCCCAGGAGGGGAGGGCTGTGTGCGTACCCACAGTGTCAGCAGCAGGGAGGGCTGGGCACCCTGGAGTGTGTCCCTGCCCCAGCCAGGATGGGGGTGGCAAACCCTTTGTTGTTTTCCAAATGTAGACCAACTGGGCTTCACCTCCTGCCGTGCCCAAGGTTGGTGGCAGAGGGATGGGCTCGGGTACGGGCTGTGAATGCCTTTCACCAGAGCGAAGTCGGTGTCACACCCCATCCCTGCAACCTGGCACTGCAGGTCCCCACCGTTGCTAGATGGGTGTCTCTCAGCCCTGCATTGTGCTGCCCCAGGGGGTCTTCAGCACCCTGGTGCTGTGATGTCTGTGGTGCAACCTTGCCTGGCAGTGGGTACCAGGATGCTGTGCCCCTCAGGGCTGAGCCACCCCCAAGTGGTGAGCCCAGCTGCCGGGGGGGGGCTGTTCAATCCAGTTTGCTAATCTCACAATCTGCGAGTGCGAGTCATGCGCCCAAGTCGATTACTACTGCAGTGGCTGGGTGGAGCTATCCCCAAGGGAACGCTCCCCTCACCATGCCCAGGGCTTGGCAGAGGAGCATAGGCACCCAAAGCCCACTGCAGCTCAGCTCTGGCACTATAAGGCAAAGCCAAGCCCTGGGAGGGTGAGGCAGGGATCCATCCGGGAAGCTGTGCCATCCTGAAGCGGAGACAGCACTGAGCATCGTGCCAGCAGCCGCAACACAGAACCTCCTGAAAAGGCCGAGGGACAAGGGGGCTCTGTGCCTGCCTCCCTCGGGGCTCTGCAGCCAGGCTGGCCACTCACGCTCTCCCTTCAAACAGTCTCTGGCTATTGTTGAAAGTGCTGCTGGCTGCAGAAAAAGCACGGCAGGGAGGGGGCTCGGACAGCCTGACGCTGCCAGCACAAAGCCCGTTTGTGCTGCTCTGGGGAGGGGGGTGTGAGGTGCCACTGCTCCCCTCTGCCCCACTCTGGCTGCTGGCACTGCCTTGTGCAGAGGGATGGTGTGGGAAGATGCCTGCTGACTTGTCCAGCAGAGCTGGAACCCTCAGCCCTGTCCCACTCTCCTGGAAAAGGCCAGAGCCCTTGAGGTAACACAGCCAGGCACCGATAGAAATGCTATTTTATTCCTTCCTCCCCTTGGGTCACAGCACAGAACACACCAGTCCTTTACCACAGCAGCACACTCGCCTGTTTAAAAGGAAACACAATAGCTCCGTTTATTTGACAACAGTGAGGACTTGGCCGTTTCTACACACCACAGGGATTTCTTTGTTTCGCATAACACCGAGGGCACACTATGGACAGCACAGGCGCTCCGATGTGGGACACTCACACGGCTGATGTTCAGGGGCTAGGCTGCACGGGGTCTGCTCTGCCCGAGGCTATGGAGCAGTCTGGGGGCAGGAGGTGAGCGGAGCTCTCTGCCATGGCTAGGAGAAAGGGAAGGGATGTGGCACTGGAGATGTGGTGTCTCCACCTTGCACAGCTGGGACAGAGCGTGCGTCCCAGCACCACCAAGGGATGCAAAGTGCACAAGGACACAGGACCACCCTGGAGGAAGGGCCACCAAGGTGGGGTGGCCACAGCAGAAACCCCTCTCAGTACCATCCTAAAGGACAAGAACCTGTTTCCGGTGTGCAGACGGCATGATCCTCTGCAGCCCTGTTGATCCTCTGGTGCTGCCCAAGCGGATTCTCCTTGGTGAGCACCCAAGACCAAGCCAGCAGTCCCCAGTCCCAGCCAAGGCCATGGTTTTGCTTGCTCATGGGCTCAGAGAAGGGGCTAGACCCACAGGTTTGCTTCCAATGCCCCAGAGCACCACTTGCCACTGCTTGCTGCTGCTGCTCCGCAGGGAGAAGGGGCTGTTGGCACCAGGGGGCTGATGGCAGGTAGCAGCCACAGGATGACACACAGTGCTGACATGGGCAGCTGTGTCCTGAGCCGTGGCAAAGGGAGCCACAAGGCATCAGGAAGAGCAGGGAGCACCAGGAGAAACCACTGCTGCCACTTCCCTGCTGGAGACAAGCAAGGACAGGATCTTTATTTCAGTCCCTTTTCTCTTTAGCCCTCAGAGACTGTTTAACCTGCCCATCACTGTCTCATGGGCAGGGTGTGTTGGCGAGGAGCTGCCTTGTGCTGGTTGGCAGGGTCACCAGTACACGGCTGCCCTCGTTCACAGTGTTACTATGCTGGGAGATTTCAGGGGCTTCTCTGCCACCACAGCATTTCCTCACAGTTAAAGCAGCATCCTACACTGATGGCTTGGCCTGAGCCAGGGTCAGAAATGGGGAGTGTAGAGCAGGCAGGAAAAGGGAGCTCCCTTCAGTCTTAAATCCAGCAGCCCAGTGCCACCACCAAGGGAAGCTGAGCGTGGGATGTCCCTGCCTGACTCATCCCCTACCACAGATGCCCTTGGGCTGTGGGCACACAGGAGGATTATTGCTGAGACTGCAACACTTGGTCCAGAGTCAGGTCCCCAAAGCACTCAGGACCTCCTGAGCCCTACCCAAAGCCAATACAGATGAACCTCAAGTGTCTGTCCATAGCACTGCCTAGCACAGACAGCACCAGTCTGGCTCTGGGCTGGGGCACATGGAGCTACCCCAGGGCTGCAGCAGGCTCTGTGCCCCTCAGCCTGTGCCACCCTGCCCTGCAGTTCCCATTCCATGGGGGGTGGCCTGAGGGCCAGCACCTGCCAGTTGTACAGAGCCCGAGTCACACGCACAGCACGAGAAAGGTGAGGAGAAGGTCACTATTACAACATCAGCAACGACTAGCCCTAGAGGTAATGATCATCTCACATCAACATTACACACCACGGGAGGCAGAGAGGACGGCGAGCGGAGTTTAGTCGGGTTAGGAAACAGAGAACCGGTGCTGAAGTACAGAGGGTAATACAGACACAGCAGCTCCGCATCTCCTTAGAGGGACCTGTTGCTGCCATTTCAGTTTCCTCACAGGCCACTGGCATCTGCAGTCTGAGCATCTGCCCTCAGGGCTCTGGGTCTGCGTGGGAAGGAGAGCAGCGAGTCAGGCAGGGAGCTGCACCGATGCCTGTCCCTGCACTGGCCTCGTCCACTCACAGTACAAACCACAGGGCCACCAGCATGTGTTCCAGCATTCTACTCTCTCCAAACGTGCACCACAGCCCAGGAGCTCAGGGGAACGTGGGCTGCAGGTGAGGAGTGAGACACCATGAGGGACTGGCACTCAGGTCTCTAGAGGCCCTAAATATAAAACCACTTTGGGGTGGAGGAGCACAAGGAAAGGAAATGCAATACAAGGAAAAATCTGGGCAGATGCTTCCCTTTTCTCTGAGGCAGCCCAGGGTTTGCTGAGCATGGGACACCTGGGACCTCACCAGCACTGCATGTTTCCCAGCCACAGCCACTACCAGTGCTCACCCTTGCACAATACAGAGCTGCCTGGTCCCAGCAGACTGGTCTAGTCAGAACCCTCATACACAGCCCTGGCTGTCCCTGCCTTCCTCCCCAGCACAGAGGTTGTGACAGCCCTGATGTCACCACACATGCTGGCCTGGCCTGGCCTGCAGTAGCCCCAGGACTCACCTCATAGCTCGTGTTCAGTTCTCTGCTTTCTGTGCTCCTGTTGCTGCAAAGGGAAGGAAAGAGTGGTTTGCAGCTCCTGCCCAGAGCTGGGTGCTCCATGGGCAGACAGGTGCAATGCAGAAGCTGCAGTGACCTTACCGTTCGAGGTGATCAGGTTCTCAGCCTGAGCCTCCTCATCCCCTGGAGCTCTGCAAGAAGAAGAGGAGCACAGTGAGAGTGGCTGGGACATGTACCTCATCCTGGGCATGGGATGCTCAGCAGCACACAGGCACACTGAGGAAGGTGCCCTTGGAGTGTGCAGAGCTGGTTTGCACACCAGGAGCTCTGCAGCAAAGCATCCCTCAGCGTTGGACACCAGGCACCCAAAAAGCAGGGAGCGCAGCCACTCTGCCAGCTGTGGAGAGAGCCTGGGCTGCCCTCACTCACCTAGGCTTCTGGTTGAAACTGCACCTGCACCTCCTGCCTGCAAGAGAAGAGGAGCACTGTGAGCATGGCCACAGCAGGAATGAGCCATGGCTTTTCCCAACAGCCACCCTCCACAAGAACTATTCCCAAGCCCAGCACCCACCCAGTCCCCAACTTACTGAGTATAAGGAGAATGCCAACGGTGAACAGGACCACGGCAAACACCAGCCCCCCGATCCTCAGGCTCTGGTAATCTGCAGGGAGCAGACACAGAGCTTGTTCCTGCTGGCTTCATGGGAGGGGGCAGCCTCTGTTGCTCCCCATCACACATGCACACCCATGCCTACCAGCACACCCATCCTCATGCATGGTGATGCTCACCATAGTTAAAGGGGTCCTCCTCCTCCTTCTCTTGGGTGCCCACTGGAATGAAGCAGAGAAGGGGGTGAGGTGAGCAAGCTGAGTCCCTGCAGCCCCCTGAGGCACCCCTCCCAGTGCCAGCACCCCACTCCCCACTGGAGTTGGATCAGAGGGGTGGCTGTACCCTTGGGTCCCACAGCCTTTTCCCTCACCCCTGCCACCTCTCACATGCAGGGATGCTCTTGGTACCTACCATCTGCCAGCGCTGCTGGCACCAGCAGGGAGCACAGGAAGATCAGCACTGCTTCCATGGCTGCTGTGAAAGAGGGGAGAAGTGGCATCAGCACCCGGCAGAGGGCACCGCGATGAGGCTAGGATACATGGGGAAGGAGCTGCAGACAACCCACAACTGTGCAGCCTGTGTATCAGGAGAAGGAGCCAGGCTAGCCCTGGGAATCCCTCAGAGGCCTGGCCACCATGTCTGGTACCATAGCAGCCCCCAGCCTGATAGGGACACAGCAGCTTGCAAAGGAGGGGAAGGGTTTGAGCAGACAGACAGACTTCTTGTGGGCTTCTGTGGTGTATTTTCAACCACCTCTGCATTGCTGGCTCTGCTCCTGGCATGGACCTCGGTGCAGTCTCAAGGTTGCACTGCAGGCAATGGGGCCAGCACAAGGGCTGTGATCTCTCCATCAAGGTTAATACCATGCTCTTCACCCAGAGCATTCTTTAATTTGTCCCAATTAGCAAAGCAATTACAGCACGTTGCTACAATGAGGTCAGTGGCCCTGGTGGGACATGAGCTCGAAGTCACACTTGCCCTGCAGGCTCCCCACACTTGCCTGCAGCAGCAGGGACAGACTATAACCATTTCTTGGTGGTCCCCCCCCCACATCTGAGCTGTCCTTGCCCTTCTACAAGCACGAACACGTTGCCCTTGTGCAGGGGCACCTGGCTGGAGCACAGAGCCTTCTCTGGGATGCTCCCTGCCAGCTTGGGCAGGGCTGCACCTTCCCAAGCTCCAAGCAGCTGCACCCATTTGGGATGGGCAGCCTTGCTGCTGGGACTGGCTTCCACCAGCACTGCTGCCTTGCAAAGGAAGAGCCCTACCAGCACACAGGCACCTGTGAACCGACCTCCAGCATCCTTTCTCCTCCTCCCAAGGTACCAGGGCTGCTCTCCCTCCTGCCAGCTGGCATGGGGCACTGCAGGCCCAGCCACCCCTTCCTTCTGGCTGCGTGCAGAGGAGGTCTCCTGCCAGAAGGAGTGGGCTTGGCAGGTGTATCTCCTTTGAGGGAGCCAGGTGGAGACTTTGGGGCACAGAGGCAGGTTGGGTGCCCACAGCTCACCCAACCCACAGAGCTCTGCTGGTTTGTGCTTAGCTGCTTCCTGGCAGTCTCCAACCACCATGGTGATAGGGCTTGGTGGCCATACATGGTGCAGGAGCGCAAAGAGGGCTCGCTGCTGGCACAGGAGAGGAAGGAGGTTATCAGGGCCCTGCACAGCACTGATAGCACTGAGTGCTACAGAGCTGCTGCAGCTGCTGCGCTGGATTAGTGCCGATAAGAAAGGGGCCCTCGACAGAGCAGGAATTCTTCTAGCTGATGGATGCAGATCCTCAGTGTGCTGCTATTCAACCCCTCCAGAGCCTGACCTGATTCAGATGCAGCCTCCACCTCAGCCCACTCTAGCTGCCAGCAATGGAAGGATGCAGGTCAGCTGCCCCAGGCTGGCTCCTCGTGGCACCAAAGTCCCCTGGATCCTGCTTTGGCCCTTTGTCCCAGTTAGTGCTATGAAGGTGCCCAGGAGCAGGCAGCTGAAGCTGGTCCCAGCAGTGTTTTGCTCTGTGGCTGGTCTTCAGTGCTGTCCTTCAGTTCCTCCTGAGGAAACAGCCTCCAGCATCACACTTAGCCCCATGAACATGGGGGACATGTTTCCAGAACCCGATTTACTCATTGTAACAAGTCTCATCCCATGATAATTCATGTCCTTCCCCTCCCCTTCCGTGTCTTGTCATTTCGAAGCCGATGTGTTTTATCTGAACACTGGAGGGTTTAATTTTCCTGCCTGCAGCTGCCACTGCCATTGTGTAGCGTGGGGCTGCGCTGGAGCGTGCCGCTGGCTCCCTGCACCCAGACAAACCCTCTCGTTTGCTGAGCCACGTAATTCTGGGTAATTACCAGGTCTTAAAAACGTGCACAAAGAACCCAACAGCTGGTGATACAGTAACTTCTAGCTGTGCATTTTCCTCTGTCCTTTATCTCACATCCTTTATCTAGTTACTGCCAAGCCTGCCAGCCCTAAATCAGTGTCATTACCCAATGTGAGGGTGTTGTACGTGCACAAGGAGATGCAATACAGCACATGCCAGCGCTAGATGAACAGTATTAATGAGCTCTTGTAGCATATTAATGATGCTTTTATCTTTTGAACAACTCATTCATCAGATTTTACTGTTTATTTTGCTACTTATTTGGCTACGATTGCGGCAGTGGCTCAGTGATATCTCCTGGAGAACATACTTAGGAAACATTACATTATCCTCCACCCTCCCTGCCCTGCCCTGAGCATTACCACCCCAGCCAAGGCTCTGGGAACCTTTTCCTGCCTGCAGCCCTGGTGTGAGTGCTGGTGTGCCAATTAGGCTCAACCCGAACCCACTCCCCTCCTGAACCAGGCAGCCCTGGTGGCACCATTTTGCACCCAGCACCCCTTGGTCCCAGCTTGAGTCACTCACCACATGTGAGCCATCCAACCTCGCACTTTTTGTCTTTCAGGGTGACACCCAGAAAGGTGTTTTCCAGCACAGACAGCCCAGCAGATGGCTCCCAGAGCAGCTTGGGCAGGGCAGGAGCCATGTTGCTGGCTGTCTCGCTCTGTTTTGCCAATACTCACAGGATGGAACATCTCCCAGCTCTAGAGAGCTTCACTCCTCTCCTCCAAAGCCTCCTGAGGCAGGAGGCCAGTGTGGGGCCCTGTACAGCCACAGACTTCCCCTCCAGCCCTTTGCTTAGCTTTGGGCTTCTCCACGCAGTGCAGCAGAATTCACTTTCTCACCCAGCCAGGCACACAGCACACATATGTTCTTTGTTTTCCTAGTTCAGTTTCTAAAATTCACACACTTCCTCACGCTGGAATTTCTCCCTGTAGGAGCTAACCATCCGGATTGGCAGCGTCTTTGCTTGGAAAACAAACACGGCACTCTGGAGTGCAATCCAGCCCAGTCCTCCTCCTCGTCCTCCTGGGAAGCATATGCTTTGCGAAGCGCCACAGGTTTTTGGGGCTGTTTCAAGCTGGCCCACCCACTTCTTCATCAAGCTGAAGTAAAGTGAGATGAGCAAATGCTGCCGAAGGTTTGCCGTTCTCCCCGCTCACGCCTGCAGCCTGCAGAGCTCCCTGCCCTCTGCTCCCGCTGAATCCAGCTGTGCCTCTGCACAAAGGCAGCGGAAAGAACAGCTGCCGGATGAGCGAGGGCTGCCACGTCGGCACGGCCGCTGGGCACACACCTCCCTCCTTTCTCCCTGTTGGTGACATGAAGTTTGCAGCCACGCAGCCAAATGAGCCACGGGGAACAGGCAGCACGGTGCACTTTATGTGCCACTTGAATCAAAACGTGGTTTGTTCCTGTTAAAAACAAGAGATCTACCATATCTGAGCAACACAGGAAGAGGGGCAGCGGAGCCCAAAGCTCTCCTCCCCTCTCTCCTTAACCTAATCTGAAGTTTTAAGAGGGAAAACCAAATATTTACCCCACCACACTCACACTTACCTGCATGGCTGAACGAGAGCAGGGAACCCTGCCTAGCCCCAGAGCCAAGAGCCACCCATACCCATGTGGGCACAGCTCACAGGCACCAGACCTGGCCAGATACCTTCTTGCTAAGCTTACAGCGTCCATGCAAGGCACAGCCACAGCTCTCCCTCAGCCTTTTGCTTCTGGATAATCCCTCCCTGCAGTTCTGCATGCCTTTGGGTTAATGTCTGTGTGTGTGCATGGAAACGGACTGTGTGAGAGAGAGAGAACTGGGGGAAATCCAGGCAGACAGACCCTGCCTCCCCTGCCTGCTGGTTAGCTCTCTGTAGCACAGCAAAACACACCAGAGCAAGGCAGGTAAATCGGTAAGGGCTTTGAATCTTGAAGTCCCCATTTTCCTTCCATGGTTTTCCAAAGATCTGCCCTGTCAAGTCTCAGGCATCACAGCATAATGTGGGGCAGCCTCCTCCTTCCATCAGGAGTCCTAAGGGCATCTCCTGAAGATCAGACCTAGTTAAAATCTCTAGTTTCTGTGCATAGCTCCCAAGATCGTGACAACAGTGCTCAGTTGCCTGGAGCATTTCAGAGTGTGCATGTGTGAATGGACATTTCCAGCTAGGCATAGTCGTGCTCTTCTGCCATTTCATGTCAGCATCAATCTAGCTATCACTGTGTCCGTTCTTGTGCCTGGTGTTCCTAAATGAGAGAGAAAGACAGAATTCCAGCCCTTACCATTCTGAGGTGGATGGCACTTCCCAAATTTGGTGCCTATTCAAAGGCTGAACGGATAGAAAACACAAAACTTACTTTACTGAGATCTAAGTGACTCTTGCCCTACAAGAGGCAGTCTGCTTTGGGGTATCTCCCCAAAGCAGAGGATATTGAAAGGAAACCTTCTCCAGGAGCCACAGGAACCCAAACTTCAGCCTTGCTTCTGCTGAACAGGACTCGTATGCAGAGACCCAAAGACCAGCCCTGACTAGGGTGGTGCTTGCAAGAACACACAATCAAGGAAGAGGGAGGCAGGCATGGACCAGGAAGGCAGGCACAGAAGAGGGAGGTTAGCCCTTCAGTTGAGGCAAACCTCCAGCACAACGCTAGCCGAGCTAATGGCTGCCCAGCAGCGCTGGCGTTGGGAGGCAGGCAGTGAACCCAGCCTTCAGCTGTGGGGAAGCAACAAACACTATCTCCACCCCCTATCAGGAGCCTGCTGCTCCTGGTCTCATTAGCTTACTGATAGTGGGTGCTGTAAACTCAGCTACTGCACCAGCACTATCCTCCCTCCACACCCAGCAGTCCCCACATGCTGCCTAAACCCCAGGCTTTGGACATCAAGCAGCACAGCAAGAACCCAATGTGTCAGCCCAAAGCAGAGGTTACCTGAGAGGTCCTCGTGGCGAGAGAAGTCCAAATCACCAGGAAACACCGAAAGCTGTGTCAAGCTCCTGCGTGTGTCCTGGGGTACCACAATACTGCCACACTCAGCAGAGCATCCGAGCAGACATATTCTCCCCTCTCTCCCTCGCTGTCGCCGTCACTCACAACCAGCGCCGAGCACGAGGCGAACGCGTGTCCCCACCCAGCACAGCCGTTGTCCCTGCCGGCACCGCGGAGGGACAGACAGACACCTCCACGCTGCCAGGCACGAGTGGTGCCTTCTCTGTGCAGCCTCTTTACACTTTGGAAATGCACCAACAGCCCGAAAGCAAACCCAGGAGAACAACCAGGCACCAAGCTTCCAGCCTGGAGTTGTCCTCAACACCGTAGACTAAACTCCTGGCAAAGCCAAGTCTCTCCACGATGTTTGAGCAGAAGGGATAAGTTTCCAGGAGGCAGCTAGAATTCTGAGGCAAGCGTGAAACATGGAGCTCGACGAGAGGAAGGTGCAGGCGGCTCCACACCCCGTAGGCACGGGGCACTCTCTGGCAGGCCATGGGCACACTCTGACAGGTGGCCTTGTTCTGCAGCAACTGCTCTTCACGCTGGCAGCTATCCCCTGTGTGCTCCCCGTCACTCTGCCTTGGAACCACGCTCCTGCTATGTGCAGGCAAAAACTCTCCAAGCTTGTCTTCGTTCCAAACCAGGAGTGAAAACACCCAGAGGGACTGAAAAATCCCATCGGGACCCAACAGCAAAAGTGGGTGCAAGGGAGAGCTTCAGGTCCTAATTCACACACTGCTCTTTTCACGAGGCTGCTCTTCCCTGCTGCAAAGCTTATCCACATCCCCACGAACCACCTGTCACTTTCCCTCCCACAGAAATATCCCTGCAAGATCCGAGTTCCACCACATGGACTCTCATATCTGTTTCTTCAGGAACCATTAATTACTCCCTCCCGAGAGACGCTTGCCGGGATAAAGCGCTTCAGTGTTTGTGTATTCCTACAGCGTTACTAAAACATTGAACAACAGAAGCCAGGATGATGCCAAAAGCTGGGAGAGGAGGATCACTCCCTGCTCTCTACGCTCCCCCCGACCTAGCCAGTCCGGGATGCAGTGGAAGGATGCGGGGGGCCGGGGTCGGGGTGGGTCCTGCGGTCCCCCCTCCGTTCGCTCGGGGCATCCTTTTCAGCACGGGGGGCTGGTAGCCAGGCAACGGTGGGATGAGGGAGACGGTGGTACCCGCCGTTGCCATGGCAGCCGCCACAGCCAGGGGTGCTGACGGACCGAGGTGCTGGGCGATGCCCCGGGGAGGGGATGGAGAAGGTGGAACCACACTCCTCTCCGCAGACCCCCAAGTCGCGGCAGGACTCCCCGAAACCCCCCGGGCTGGGCTACTAACCACCTCCCTCCCTCCCCTTCGGGGATATCGCGTCGGCCGGACCCACCTGAACTGGCCTGGGCAGGGCAGCGCAGAGCCGGAGCGGGCCGGGCAGTGGCTCCGGGGTCAGCGGACAGAGCGAAGCGGAGCCTACAGCCTGTGCTCGGAGCAGGGCTGCGGCACAAAGGGGAGCGGAGCGGGGCGGGGCGGGGGCGGTGCCTGCCGGGGCCAGGGGGGAGCAGGGAGCCTTGTGCGGCCCCGCCCGGGCACCGATGCTCGGGGCCAGGGATGCTCGGAGCCTCTGCATCCCGGGAGCGACCCGCCAAGGACCGGGACAAGAGGTCGAGAGGAGCCAGCCCCCCACTGCTATTTCCCCCTCCCGGGATGTTCTGCCCCCTCATCCGTCGGCAGTTGGGTCCCAGCGTGTGCAAGCTTCGCGAGGGTGTAGTGGTGAAGGGAGGTTTGCTCGATCTCAGGTGCTCTCCTTACCCCGCAGAAGGTCCTGCTGGGTGCAACTGAGAAGGGGAAAAGCTTATCAGGCTTTGAGACATCCCTTCTCGCAGCGAGGAGCAGAGGTGGACTCTGTCCCGCATTGGCATCTGGTGTGGGTACATCTGAATCATAGAATCATTAGGGTTGGAAGACACCTCTAAGATCATCAAGTCCAACCATCAACCTATCATCACCATGCCACTAAACCATCTAAACCATATCTATACGCTTTTTGAACCCCTCCAGGTATGGTGACTCCACCACTTCCCTGGGCAGCCTGTGCCAATGCCTAACAACTCAACTGTGAACAAGCAACATGCTGCTGGAGCTCCTATAAGGCTAGCAGAAATTTACCCTGATAAATCAGTAAACACGGTGCAGAGGTTTTCCTCTCACTCTCTGCTTCCACAGAGCAAAAGGCATGGCTGGGAAAAGGAAAGCCATGGCTGTCAGAGCAGGTGGCCCTGTTCACAGGGCTTCAGTCATGTCACTCAGAGAGAGTGGGCAGCAGGGCCATGTCCAGCCTGGTTTGCCTCTGTGGTGGACTGCCTGCTTTGGTTTCAAGCACAGTAAGGACCTGCTACCTGCATGGACTCCCCCAGATCTACCAGCATTTAGCAGCTGCAAAAAACAAACGATGTAGATCCAAACAGTCAGAAACCAGGCAAGACAAAACGTTGTCTAACAGAAGGAGAAGGACTGGACTTACTGCTGTGGTGAAAAAATGTCCTGTCACACAGCTTTGTAGTGGCCAACTAGTTGATTCCCATAAGGCAGCCAGGCATGTTGGGAGGAGCAGGATCTGGGAGGGAGAGATGTGTTTAACAGCACAGCACTGTTCCTGGAGGGAACGCCTGTGCCTGGCAAGCAGCTCATGGTCACAGACACAGCAGGGAAGCTCTAGTCCTGGCTGTGCTTGGAGCCTCTGAGGTGGCCATGGGCTCTGGCCAGGGCCACCACACAGGACTGTGGGCATCTGCAGCAGGAGTGCATGGAGCTGAGCTCCCAAGAGCTGTGCAAACCACAGCACCAATGCTGCTTGGTGGTGTCCATGCAAACCCAGAGCTTCCCACAGGCTGGGCACTGTGTCAGGTGGGTGCCAAGAGCACTGCTGGGCAGTAGCTGTCTGCCAAGTGCAGTGGGCATTGCTCCCTTTCAGGCCAGGCTGGCACACCCATGTCTGCTTGGCTGCTGCCCTGGAGAGCCATTTCTTCTTGAAAAAACACCCCAGCAATGCTGTCACTAGTGAGCTGGTCCAGCCCATAACGACTCAAATAGATCTTAGATAGAAGTCAGACAATAATGGCACTCAGGCTGTTTTGCATTCATTTCCCAGTTTCCAGTAAAATATAAAAAGAAAATAAACCAGCACTGGCCTTTCAAGGGAATTACTCAGAAGGGTCAAGAGATACAGACCAACATGGAGGAGCTGGACAACATCAAGCCTCTTTAATGTGTAGAAATAACATGATAAGGCTGTCTGTTACCCTGCAGTGCGTGATGGCAGGGATCAAGCAGTTATAATCAAGTTTGGGGCTTCTCTGACCTTACCCACTCGTCAGCTGTTATTATCCACTGCACACAGTGAAATATTCTGATGCTGTGATCATGCCCCAGGGACTGCAATGAACATGGTAGGTCCCTGCAGAGCACAGCCACAAAGCCCCCAATCAGGCAGCAGCCGGGACACAGGGCTGGCTGTAGCTGGAAGGGCTGTGTACTCTCCTTCCTTCACTTCTTTAAGTGTTAATTTGTCCAAAGCAAACAGAACCTAACAAACTGACAGGGTGGATCCTTTTTTCTGTACAGACTTGGACAAAACAGAGGCCCCAGTGTGCAGGGTCTGCTATGCTGCTCCCACAGAGGGCAAGGGGCTCCAGCAGCTGCTGAAGGCAAACACCGGCTCCACAGAGGCACACTGCTGGGAGAACTGGGCTGAGCAACGGGTTCCTGTCTGGTGAAATGGGGCCAAAGCTCTCGCTGGTATAATGTGGGCTAGCAGCAGGGAGGCTAGACAGGAGATGCTGATTTATGTTAATAAAAGGGGCTGGGCTGATCTCCTCATGCTATTTGAGTCAATAGGAGCATTGCCAGTAGCTTCAATAAGGGCATGATTTCATCCTGGCTTGTGTCGTCTTACAGTAGAGCAGCGAGGCCAGGCAGGGGGCAGGGGAAGGAGTTGCTTCTCTCCAGCACTGTCCCCTCCAGTTCTAAGGTCTTTCCTCTCTCTGTAGTGCCAAGCTTGGGTGACAACACAGCCCTCAGCCTGCTCAGGGCATGGGAGGAGCAAGCAGTGACAGGAGTTGTGCACAGCCAAAAGACTGCATTTAACCCTATACCATTGTCTTACATCATGCTGAAGTCACTCCTTGTGCTCTCAATTCCCCAGGAGCAAAGGACAAAGCAGCCAAGGGGTCTTGGGGCAGCTGAAGCCTGCAGTCACCAGGAGCTCACAACCAGCGTGGGTATTGCACAAGCTGAACTTCAGTGACTCTGTGCCAAGTGATGATGTTACTGAGGTGGAAGGGAACAAATCCAGACCAATAGGAAAAACATTTCTGTAGAGAAACATCATCACTGAGGCCATATAAACAAATCAGCTTTGACACAACAGCACAAAGAGCTATAAAAGGGAGAGTTTGGGAAAAACCACCACTAATGGGCAGTAATTCAGCTGGTGCCTGCCAGACGGTATGTTTGTCATTCATATTCCTCAGGGACACTACCCTGTGCTTTCCAAAACAGAGGAATATGGAAACAGCTTGGTCAAATAAGGGGCTACAGTCAGCACACCCCTTTGTCTTGGAAGACGCTCCAGAGCAGGATACAGCAGAGCAAGGAGGCTGCTCAGTGCAGGGTTCTCAGCACATGAGACTTTGCCTGGGCTGGTCCCAGGAGGCTCCTCGGGGCTGGGCTGCCACCTACCATGGCTCTGCTACCCCAGGGGCTATGGACAGCAGGAGCCTGAAGCAAAGGTGAAGTGATGCCCGAGATGTCTGCTGCATCTGCACAGTGTTGGCTTTGGGAGGAGCAGAGCACAGAAGCTGTGGCCAGGCAGCTTCGTGAGGGACTAATCGCTTCTAATCTGGTTAGAAAACTTCAGCCTCTGGGAAAACACAGCTTCCCTTTCTCTGTGGGCCTGTGACAAGAGACCACTGGAAGCCAGGCTTAGAAGAAATAAACTAAATTTTTATGAGGGGCTGAAATAATTTCCTTGCTTTGAGAGACTATTGCAGGGGGCAGTAGAGCAATAATCTCTGAGGAAGTGAAATCCACAGCAGCAGAACAGGTCCTCCATGCACTGAAGTGGTACCCTTACCAGCAAAACAGTTCCAGCAAGATCAGCTCTTATTAGGTTCCAAGTTTTGTTTTACTCCTCCTCTGAAGGTCTGTTTCCCCAACGTGGTATTTCAGAGTGCAATAAACCAGCACCAGCTGCTGCTCTGTGGGGCTCACCATGACTTTTACAAGCAGAAACCCCCCTGAGATCTAACAGAGCCTTTGGACAAACGTGAGCTGGGTCTGTAACTTAAGACCCCTTGAATTTACAATCTAATCAGACCAATACAAAACAGAGAAGCCATGAGGGGTCCCTGCTCCTGGCCCCCTCCTGCTTTCATTTACCTTCACCACCACCTGTGCAACACGGTTATTCATGACACGGTCAGCAAAGATGTGGTGGTTCCATGTGCCACCAGCTGTGCCAATGCCCAGCCATGCTTCTGCTCCAGCTCCACCTTTTCCCAGCTGAGCAGCACCCCTGAGCCCATTCCCTGCCCATCCAGCCTAGGCACGCTCCCCCTGCCTTGGGATTCAGCCCAACCTAGGGTAGAGCTGTGGATCTGCATCCCTGCATAGCTCTCTGGCTGCATATCCACAATGGAGCTCGACACGTACTCCTCCCCACGCCCACGGGCTCTACGTGCTCTCCTGCTACCACCACGAGTCCTGCGGCTCTGCACTTTCTAACAGGTCGCTTCCCTGTTAGAAGGGGAGCCTGAGCAGGGTGGGTTTGCACTGCAGCCACCAAGTCCCTCTCTGGCAGCAGGTTATTCCCCTCTGAACTGGCTGAGGAGCAAAGATGTTTTGAAGTGAAAGCAGCCCCTCGGTCCCCGCGGGTCATGGGAGGCTCGTGCACACCGTGGGAGGTTTCTGGGTTGCTTCTTTGTAAAGCTGTTTGAGGTCAGGCTGACTCAGTGTTTCGCAAAAGGCAGCAACCCTCATTGTTTCGGTGCAGGTCTGGGGCAGCACCAAGCACCTCTCCGAGTGCAGGAGCCTGCTGAGAGTCCTGGGGAAAGGCAGGTGCTTTCTGCACACCTAGGGCCAGCCTAGACCTGCTATCCCAAAATTCAAACGTAAACCACAGCTCTCTGCCTACCTTTTCCACAGCAGGAGGCCAGTTCCGGGAACCTGAGGGATTCTCCTAAGAGGTGAGGAGGGGATGTCCCTGCAGCAGCCCACACACCCCAAGAATTTCTCACCTTCACTTCGCAGGTAGCTTCTGCAGCTCCAGAGCCTGCACCCAGCTGGAGACCACAGTCAGTCTCCAGCACATTTATGGGAAATGAGCCTTCCCAATCCACCAAGAACCAGGTGGCCCTGCTGTAAGGGATGTGAGCCAGGAACCAGGCTGCTTTGTCCGTGCAGTCTAGTACTCACATCATTCAGGGAACTGCTGTTTCCAGTTCCTCTGCAGGACACAGCAGCACTGAGTCCTCTGCTTGGGTTTGCCTCCCACACCACATTGACCTCTATCCATCACACTCCCATGCTGGGGAGGGAAGGGGCCACAGCAGCTGGAGCAGCAGAAACAGGCTCCTGAGGCAGCTTCAGACTGTTTCAAGGAATGAGCTCCCCAAAGCTCCATTTCCTCCTTTAACATTTCCAGCTGCAAGAAGGTAAGTTGCAAAGAACAACTGCAGGTAACCCTTCCTCCTCCCAGGGAAAATTCAAGGCTCAGTGCTCATTACTGCCATTTCTCTAACATGAGGCAGTTGCACAGGCTGTGCAGCCTCCTCAGGAAAGCATTTAATTCTGGTCCACAGCATTCACAAGCTGAATGTTGATATCACTCTCTCTTGGGCTCATATGCATGGATCCCTATGCCTGGAGGTTTTCCCCACTCGTGGCTCCATGCCCACATTACCTCCATACCAGAGCATCTGCTTCCATTAGGTCATAAGACCTAAACACCCCCTTTATTCCCAGTCACGAGCAGTAACCCAGAGAATGAAGGGCAGGAAGGGCTTTTGAAAAAGCCACTCCATCACGTGAGCCCACATGAAAGGCAACAGCCACAGAGCAGCCCAGGCATGGGTGTGCATTGAGGTGTGAGCACACCCCACAGACCCCTGCCTGTAGGCTGCACACCAGCCTCATGGGCCAACTGCAGCATGCATGGCCTCGCCACTAGCACCCAAAAAGCCAGAAGGAGGAGGAGGTCAGCCCTGGAACATCAGAGCATGGTCTCCAGCCAGGACACAGTGCAGAGCTCTCCCTGCTCCCCAGAGCTCCCTTGGTTCCTGGAGGCTGGGGCTCACCAGGTTCCTTTCTAGCTTGCCCAACAGAGCCTTCTGCACACAGAGCACTACTAAACGGTTTATTGAGAAGAGTGGGGGGTGTTTAGGCTCCCCAGAACCCTTCTGCAGCTGACCACCAGTCAGAGGAGAGGAGTGCAGCCTTGGCAAGGGGCAGCCAGCCACTGCTCACACGACAGGCACTCATGCTGCTACCGTGGGGATCTCCCCATAGCACCTCGTGTGCCTCAAAGCATCCATGGGGAGATGCAGACACTGGTTTCCTTGGGGTGAAATGTGTCTCTGCTCTGAGGTGGCCAGGAAGGTGAGGCTGGCAGAGCCATTCCTCTGTGCTCAGCAGCTGGAGGGAGGAGAAAGCAATCCAGCATGGTCACTGAACAAACAGCTGTGAGATCCAGGGGTTGGCTCATGATGGAGAGGAGCTGGGTGCTGCTTGGGAAGGGCGACTAGTCTACATCACACTCCACCTTGGCCTTTGGCTTCTGCTGTCATACCTCCTGCAGCCACCCCTGGAGGGCAGGCCTACCTCACACTGCTCCCAAACCCCTCATCTGAGCAGAGATTGGCTGCACACAGTCCTGGGAGTGCTTAGCACAGACCACATCCACAGCTTGGCAAAAATAAACAAATAGAGATTTCTCTTGCAGGGAAGAACACATCTGCAAACATGAGAGTGACTGCTGCTCCTTCCAGAGGGGGACATAACCACACCTTGGGGTCCCCTTCGCTCAGCCCTCCCTGGAGAAACATGGATCATGGCCTGACAGGTGCAGGCAGCACGGCACACTGCTGCCCCATGCCTGCTGAGCCCTATCCTGCACCCCGAAGACAGAATGTCTGGGACCTGGGCATCAGGTTGCAACCACAGAGCTCTCCCTTTCCGTGGGCACCCCATTGCTTTCCTGCTCCTTGCTTCCATCTGTGACCTCCAGCAGCTGGAGGGGCAGTGCCAGCAGCCCCTCGCCCACTGAGCGTGCTGTGGTCCTGCCAGGAAGCTCTCACAACACCCCATCCAGACAGGTCTATTTACAGCAGAGCCACCACATGCACAGGGTGAGGAGCCACCACAGTCAGCCACCAGCACAGCCTGCTGTCCCCTGCATTCTGCCAGGCTGGGGCTCTGCCTGGGTGCTGTGCCCAGCCACTGCCAGGCCACCTCCCTTGCACTGGGCAAGGGCAGAGTCACTTTGCAGGCACTGTGTTTTCAGAGACTGAGGGCAGCTACAGGTCCCTGGCTGCACAGACAGTCCAGAGATGGGTGAGGGGAGATCTGCTGGAGGCTTCATGCCCTGGCAACAACCGAGGGCAGGGGCCCATGCCAGGCAGGGAGGCACAGCCCAGGCAAGTGTCCGTCCTGGTCTTAGTCATTCTCGCTCTGCAGGGGAAAGAGAGGAGAGCAAGGGTGAGGTGTCAGGGGCTGGGCTGGGGGGTGATGCAGCTGGAGGCATCACCTCCAGCTCCTCTCAATGGACCCAGGACCACCTGATCAGCATCCTTCCCCGAGCACAGCCCTGCTGGGACACCTTACCTCCATTTTGCTGTATATCCAGCTGAGGAGCTTTGTCACACGTGTGTAAACACCAGGTTTGTTCTTCTGGCCACATCCTGTCCCCCAACTCGTCACCCCGGCCACGTACCAGCGGCCGTTGTCCTCACAGACCAGGGGTCCTCCACTGTCACCCTGGCACAGGGAGGCAGAGCAGTGAGGAGAGGGGACAAGAGATGTCTCTCTCTGCTGGTACCCAGTCAGGGACACCAGCTTGTGGGAAAAGCAGGAAGCCCTGCTGGTCTTACACCATCCTGCCTGGTGGGACCATATCCCCAGCTCACCTGGCACGCATCTTTCCCTCCCTGCAGGTATCCAGCACACATCATCCGTGGGGTGAGGTAGCCCTCGTACACCTTGTCACTGTTGCAGAGCTTGTAGTCAATCAGCTTCACCTCAGCCTCTCGCAGCTTTGGGGATGTGTTATCTGCAAGGCAGGAGGAGGAGTGGGGCAGGGTGAGCCTCATCCCCCCACAGCCCCTTGGCCCCTCCACAGCACCAGGCATTTCAGCAGCAGCGTGGGAGGATGTTGGTAGCCAGGAGGGCAACTGCTGCAGGAATAGCCCTTGAATAGTGCAGCAGAGCTGTGCAAGAGTTCAGAAGTCAGGCTGCAGCACACAGGAGCTGCCTGTGGAGAGCCAGCTCCTCCCTCACCTTCATTCTCTCTGGTTTTCCCAAAGCCGGTGATGAAGCAGGACCTGCCGGTCTGGAATCGCTGGCCGTACATGGGGAGGCAGGCTGGGCGAACCTGAGCTGGAGGGAGGCATGAGGAAAACCAGGCAAGGAGAGAGGGATGAGTCACCCAGGAGCAAAATAGCCACTGTAGTCACCAGCCCTGCAGCTAGGGAGGAGCGTGGTGGCAGGAAAAGCTCCTGTCTGTGCCCACCCAGGAAGGGTCTCTGCCAGCTCCCTGTCACGCTGCCCACAGCGTGGGCACAGAGAGTGGCATGATGCCAACGGCACAGTTGAGCCCATGGCTACATGTACCAGCCCATGGCTACATGTACCAGGCCATTGCAGGGGAAGATGGGCCAGCTCCTGACCAGGGGACAGGCAATGTGGCCACAGTAAAGAAAGATGCTCCAGCTGGCAGCAGCCTCACAGAGGCCAAGGATGGCTCTGGGGGGGACCCACATTGCCTCATGCTCCTGCCCATCCCCAGACTCTCTCTGACCACCCCCCCGAGAACAGCAGCCCTAGCCAAATCTACCCTTGCAGCTTGACAAGCAGAGAGCATCACCTGAGAGTGTCAGTGGCCTGGAGAGCTTCATGAGAGCGATATCATAGTCATCATGATCATCACTGTAGTTGGAGTTGATGATGACCTGGGAGACAGGGATGCCCTCTGCCTGCTGCTTCAGGTCTGAGACCCCACCATACACCTTCCAGTCATCAAGGATCTTCATGCTGTTCCTGGGCAAGGAGAGGTGGGTGCAGCAAGGAGTGAGATGCTGGGCTGGGTCCTGGCACCTATAGCTCGCAGGGCTGGTCTGGAGCACTGCAAGCAGCTGCCTGCAGCAGTACTCACATGAAGAAGCAGTGGGCTGCAGTGAGGACCCACTGAGCGTCGATGATGGTGCCACCACAGATGTGGATGGGTCCATACTGCACACTGACTTGCCAGGGCCATTTGCTCACAGAGGTTTCCTTTCCTCCGATGATCCGGCCAGAAATCCTCTGCCCACAGGCTGAGGGGGGAGAGCAGGGCTGAGAGGAGGCAAGCCTGGAAGGGGATGTACACAAATCCCCACCACCCCAGGCACCAGCATTTTCATACAGACCAGTAGAGACCATGGGAATGCTGGAAAACACCTTATTTGCCCAAGCCTTGTGCAAGGAAAGGAGGAAAGAGCTCCCCAGCATGTGCTTGGCCATGCCCACCCGTGGCCAGCCAGCCCCTTACTTGTGCATCGGAGGGAGACGTACTTTCCCGTGAGACACTGTGAGCTGCAGGAGAGAAGGAGGAGACAGCCTCAGCCCTACCCCTGCAGCACCACGACAGGGGCAGGACAGGAGGTGATGCTGCTTGCTACCTGTTGAGGCTCTGCTGGATGGTCTCTCGCTCATCGGTCACAGTGAGGCTCTTGCCAGAGAAGTGCAGGGGAATGTATTCGGTCTGTGACACACTGAGAAGGGAGAGGAGAGAGGCAGTGAGGGACCCCCAGCTAGATACTGACCACCTAGTCCCTGCCTTCTCAGAAAGGCTCTGCTCTCTAAATCTGGGAGCAGGGACAGGCTGAAACACCCAGAGCAGCACTGGACACAGCCTTTCACTGGAAAGCACAATACTGAGGCAAAAAGCACAGCAGATCATGCACCCAACCAGGGCAGGAGAGTCAGAGCAACACCCAGAGGTCTGGCAGGCCCCAAGCAACCAAGCAGGACAACCCATCCTCAGGGAATTACTTCTGAAATCCCAGCTGCCGGCAGGTCTTTCTGGAGAAGGAATCATCCCAGTCACTGCTGCAGACCGGCAGCCACTGGCTCTCAGTGCTGGAGTAGACGTGGAGCAAGGACTGGTCGGATGAGAAGCGCACTGTGGAGATGGAGTAGGAGGGTCAGTAGTACCCTAGAGGAGGTGGGGGTCCCCTCTCTCCCAGAGCCTCACCACAGCCCAGCTCATCGCTCCTCTGGGAGCAGTCGACGACGCCGTCGCAGCGCACGGGGCTGTCCTTGCAGCTCTCGGCAGGTTCCTTGTACACGATCCCGGTCTGCGACCTCCAGAACATAACTGGAAGCAAGCGAACGGCGCGGTGAGGCTGGAGCTGCTGGCAGGGGCTCGCTGTGGGGGAAGGGGCTGTGACCCACCCAGACAGGACTCCAGGGGAGGTCTGTCATGCACAGGGCATTCCTGAACACCAAGCATGAGCTCGGGTGCAGGGCTGCTGTTTGAGGGCTGAAGGAGGACTAGCCAAGTCCTGAGCATCCCTCCATGCCAGCCCTGAGCATCCCTAAGCATCCCCCTTGTGCCAGCCCAGCCGTGTATGAGCTCAGCCTCCCTCACTTCCAGCTTGCTCCTGCAGACAGATGCTCTCAGCTGCTGAATGCTTCAAGCTACAGCAGCTGGATGTCACTGAGGAATAAAGGCAACTTCCTCGATGCCTGTTCCATCTACAGACTGCGCTTTGTTTGATGGGTTCTGCCTGCAAACCCTCCACCTCAGGGAAGGTGAGTGTGGGTGCGGCTGGGGATGTCCCAACACCTACTGAAGCAAGCCCAGGAGAAGACCCCAGATACTTCAGGCAGCTGCTCAAGCAGCAGACCTCCTTTCCTCGGCAATCTCCTCCTGCCTGTCCACCAGGTGTCAGGAACACACAGGAAATGGGGAGAGCACTGCTCTCTGGATCCCTCCAGCCCGTCGGTTTCTCCCCAGGCTAGGTCTGCCCAGCTTCTGCTGACTCCCAGCCCTTCTGAGGTGTCCCCCCGCCCAGGTAGCCCCAAGCAGCCCCAGCTGGGACCCCACTCACACAGAAGGATGAGGGCAATGAGCAGCACGATGAGGACAGAGACGCAGAAGATGAGTGCAAGCCGTCGCTGGCTCATGCAGGGAGCTCTGAACATGGAGGATCCTGGCAGCAGGGCACAGGCAGAATCAGGAGGAGCTTCTACCTCCTCAGCGAGCCCAGACCCTGCTGCTCACTAGCAGGTTGCTCCCTGCCTCCCCAGAGGACCCACAAGATGTGGGAGAGCAAGGCCATGCACAGTCTGCACTGCCCCGTGGTCACTGTCCCCTCCCTCGCCCTTAGCACCCCTCACACTTCCAGGGAAACACCAGCCTGAGGCTTGCACCAGGCACCCATTCCCTGCCTCCCTCCATCCCTCCCCACCCTAGGTGGGACTGGGGCCAGGGTGGCCAGAGCCTGCCCTTGGCACCATCCTCTTACGTGTGCTCTCACAGGTCGTGCAGGAGGCCGGGGCTGGGTTGGACTCTGGGCTGTAGGGCTTGAAGCTAATGCCAAGGACACTTTCTCGGGGCTGTGGAGGTCTGGCACCGAAGATGTTGCCGACTGTGGAGGCATGAAGGCTGGGAGGGATGCTGCTGGGCGATGCCGTGGTCTGTGAGCAGAGAAGACCGTTACTGACAATGACCATTACCCACAGGACAGTGCCCACAGCTGCCACCCCACTGCCCATGCAGCCATGAAGGCAAAGGTGACGTGGGTCTGAGCTCCGTGACGCAGCTCCAAGCTCCCCAGTACAGCCAGTCACTGGCACCAGTGGCTATTCCTCCATGGTACCACAAAGCACATAGAGATTCACCATCATGGTGCCTCTTTCTGTACCATAAAGCCTGAGCTGAACCTCATCTGGGATGGATGAAGACCTCTTTGTCACAGAGTTTTCCCCCCTTTAGGTGGCTGCTGGCCAAATTTCCCCAACTAATGGCTTTGATCAGAACAATCAGCTGGTATCTGGCATCAGGTCAGTCATGCTGTGGCCCAGTTCCACAGGGCTAATGTCCCCATTTATGCATCTATCCTTAATTAGCCATTTGAAAAATACAGTGCAATTTCCAGCTGTTATTTAGTAATACATAATAATCAGTGTTTTCCAAGCCCTGAAACGTCCTGCACCCTGGAATGTTGTTCTGCTGTTGTGTCACTCCTGATCCATGAATTTGCAGAAGAATATGTATTTGTTTCCTTTCCTCAAGACTCTTCAAAGCTCTCAGTCAGCTACAGAAGAGAGAACTTCTCATGTTCCTTCAGAAAGGAGCTGTGTACAAAGCCCACAAGAAACATCATTTCCTGTGCCATTTGTAAAATCCCAGGAACACCTCTGGCAGGAGGAAAGGGCTGTGCTCCTTACAGGAACATCAAGAGCATCACCAGCCAGCACACGGCACCCACAGCCCAGCATGGGCTTTGCTCTCAGCAGTGCTTACCACACTGCCTTGTTCTTGCTGTCTGCTGCTCCCAGTGCCACCACCACGAGCAGCCACGTTCACACCAGGCTGCCCAGGGGAAGCCAGCCAGATCCTGACCGGCCCCTACAGACACCATCACCGCTGCCCCACAGAAGGGGCACCCTAGGCTGAGAAGCACAGCACAGCCAGCTTGGTACCCACACCCCAGCCCACCAACCTGGGACCACTTACCAGCTGGCAGATGAGCTCAAACACACCTTTCTGGAAGCCTGGCTCTGTTTTTTGGCCCTGCTGCTGCTAGAGATCACATTTCCCCAGAGCAGAAGGCATCCCTTTCTGTGCCAACCCAGCAAGCAGTGCCAGAGCTGTTGCACGCCTCTGGAAGAGGCAGAGAGAAAAAGGCCATGGGCAGAGCAGGATCAGCAGCTGAGTAGCCTCCTTCCAGCAGGATTTTCTCTGCCCTCGTGTTTGCTGCCAGGAATCAGGAGCCCTAATGAGCACGTCAGGAGCCTGCTCAGGCTGATGCTTTGTAAATATGGCTGTGCCCTCTCCTGCAATGCAGTGGTGTAACTTCCTGGGCATTATCCCCTGAGTCACCCATCCCAGCGTGGCCACGCACGCTCCTGTGCAGGGTCTGCCTCATCCCCCTCCCCAAACATCCCCAGGGACACACTCCACCTCCCAAACTGTGCCTCTGGAACTGTTCACAGCCCCAGGCTCCTGGGGAGCCTGCCTGGCCACGTGCCCTAGTCAGCAGTGGGATGCTCAGGGCACTTCCTAGCACAGACCACCTGAGGGGCCCTTGGCACAGGCTCCACTAACATCTCCCAGCCACCAAGAGGCACCTCCCCACTCATGTCAGGGAACAGGGACCTACAGAGCAGCTCCCCAGCCTCCTGCATGCACAAGAAGGAGCAGCAGCAACTTGTTTCACAGCATCCCTCACCCCTTCCCCAACTGACAGACATCATAACAAGCCTGAATTTGCTCAGCGCCTGTTTCTCCTATGCCTGCAAGCCCAGGGCAGTCATGCTGCAGGTTCTTTCTCTCATGGGCTCACTCAAAGGTTCCAGGCAGCCCAGGAGAGCCTCTTGGTGAGTGCTATGGGGCTGGCATGCAGCCGGGCTGCCCCAGCAGCATCCTCCCTTAAGGAGTCTGAGCAGTCATGCCAATGAGATTCAAGCTCTTGCAGCTGGTTAGGCACAGGAAGAGGCTGCCCAGGGCAGGGATGGAGTCACCATCCCTGGAGGGGTTCAAAAAAGTGTAGATGTGGCATGGTTTATTGCATGGGGGTGTTGAGTCAATGGTTGGACTTGATGATCTGAGAGGTCTTTTCCAACCTTAGTGATTCTATGATAAGTGTCACCCACCTGCCTGGTGAAATGTCCCTGGGTACCCTCAGTACCCCTCCTTAGAAAGCAATCAGCAAAAGAGGCAGAGCTGCAGCAGGTCCTACACCACTGCTTTGCAGACCAGGAACCTTTCCCAGGGAAAGCATTTCTCCTGGCTATGTGTAAGTGAGGTTTCTGTAAATGGCCAGGCAGTACCATCTAGGTTGGCATTTTCCTGCTATCTCCCCATGCCTCATCCTGCAGCAAGCACAATCCTTGGGTTATCAGATCAGCAGAATCACAATGCTGTTCAGGACAAACCTCTCCCCCCATTAGAAAACACAGCCCAGCTTCACCAGTAAGCCAGAGGTGCTGGATGCACCTCCAGTGTGCAAACATTCCAAATGAACACCTAATTTATAGATTAAATTGCCTTTATTGCTCCTCAGCATGAAACACATACCCCTTCTTGCACCTGGGTGAAATATAAGCTACTTATTTCCTTAAAAGTCTAAAGTCCAAGGATTATTTTTCTTTTGAGGTCTATCACAGAAGCTAACAAAACTTTTACCAGAGGCTCTCAGTAACCAGCATAACTGGTTGGAGTTTTATAGCCACAGGAGCAGAGAAAAAACAGTGGCTTTATGAAGATGTTTCTGTTAAGGAAGGTGCACTACCCTGGTGAGTGAGCTGCAACTTCTGCCCACAAAACCTTTACTCATCCTTTGCTGGCTTTTGAGTAAAAGTCAGACCCGGAGCCATGCCTATCTCACACGAGAGGCTGCGGTCTGAGCCCTCCCTTCTGATGTCCTTTCTGCAAAGGTTCTACCACCCACCAGCGCCTTCAGTGCTGCTGGGGGGAGGAGGAACACCACCAGTTCCTTTCCCCACATGGGGCTGACATTCAGGCAGCCAGGGAGGAGGGATGCTGGAGGCACTGGGGACTCCTGGCCAGCTCTACTCGAGCGGCTGGTGCCTGTCTGCAGCGTGAACCCTTTGCTAAACCTGTCATGAGCAAAACCATCACCCTGCTCTTTCTTTGCTCTGCTCTCAGGCTTTAAGCAGAGCTGGGAAAAGCACCCAAGTCCCAGACAGGAGAGGCCCAACCCCTTCACACCCTGAGCTGCCATGTGCACTGACCTCCAGCTTGACTCCCTTCTGCAGAGGCAAAGACACCAAATCCCTGCCAGCAGACGACAATCACCAGGTGAAAGGCAGTGGAGGCTGGGACAGAGACTCAGAATCCACACGTGGTGGGGAGGAAAGGCTGGGAACACAGCCAGCACTCACCTGCAGTTTCGGAGTGGGAGGGAGAATGGAAGAAGCCAGGCAACACCTGGGGTGTTGCAACCAGACCCAGGGCCCATAGGAGCAGAAGGGCACAACAGCTCCATAAACCTTGGAGCATTAAGAGGGAAAGGAAGCAGCCTGGTTTAAATAAGCTGGAGGGAGCTTAGTTAGGTGATAATCTTCCCCAGCTAAGCTGGGCAACCTACCCCTCCCCTCTGCTGCTCCCAGCCCAGTGTTGTGGCAGGAAACTGGCTCCTTCACCTGGTTGTGGAGTTCTGCTTGTCCACAACAGCTCAGCAAGCGCACAACAGCCACATTGTTCACACTGGATAAAGCCCTCCCAGGCTGTGAAAGCTCCGTTCCCCCCTGGTGACACCCATCCTGCTGGAGTGATGCAGCTGAGCAGTGCCTCGCTGGGCAGAGACAGAGCCTCAGACCCCCCCAGGCCCGGCACAAACTGGACAGGAGCTGTAGGAGGATGTTGCCGAGATGCAGATGCCTTAAAGGGTCAATGCACGGGGAAGTGAAGTCCTAAAGTACTCAAGGGCCATTTTGCAAGCCATGTCGATGGGGCCAGGGCTGGGTTGCCCTATGCCCCTGTGAGCTGAGCATCCCTTCTGGCAGAGATCAGAAAATGTTCCAGGGGGTGAGTAATAGCTGCTCGCCCCATTCCACTGATGGGCAAACTGAGGCACAGACAGGTGAAGCCACTCTCCCACAGTTGCAGAGCTGAGGGTGGCACCTGCGACTCCTAATAGCCCTTTTAATCCAAGTGACAAAGCCAAGGTGACCCAGCATAGATACTCAGTGTGAGGCAATTGTCTCCATAGGTGAGCATCCCATCTCCTCCCCTGCCTGCTTCCAGGACCACCCAGAGCCAGGCTCACGCTGTGAAGCAGTGCTGGGGACAGGCAGCACCTCCTTGGGGATCCAGCCAGGATCTGGCACAAGCCCACTCTTTCCTCCTGCCTCTGAGGCACCCACACACCAAGGGGCAGGAAGAGGGTTGCTGTTACAGGTGAGCCTGCCTCCCCTCCAGCCCCATGCACCCTGTCACTGCTGGCACAGCCAAGCACTGCTCAGTGTGGTAATTAGCCATCGCCTTGCCTGGGCGGGCTGAGCCCAGTGCCCAGCTGGGGATGGATGTTTCCTTCATGACAGGATGCTCAGCAGGGCTCCATGGCTGAGGCTGAGCCAGCCCTGTTCAACCCAGCCTAAAACCAGCAGGGGGATAACGCGACGGGGCGAGGGAGAGCAGCAGGGCCAAGGCCAGCAGCACGCTGCCTATATTACTGTGCTGGCCAGAGGGCCCAAGAACATGCAGCTCCCGTGGGTGCCAAGTGGCACTGGCTCCCATCAGCAGTGCCAGCCCATCCCACCAGCCAGTCTCCCTGGTTCACAAATCCAGGAGCCCAACACCTCCTCTGCCAGCACGGGGCTGACATCAGTGATGCTGGAGGCAGCCCTCCTTCCTCTATGCACAAAGGGAGGCAGCAGCCCCACAGGCAGCTCATCCAAGGTCCTTCTCCCCGCAGGCAGCAACAGGTTACTGTGAAGACAACACCTTGGAGAGCAGGAGGAGAGAACCTGAGCCCCACACCAATCCCCAAGGAAAACAACCCCTGGTACTCTGAGCCAAGACAGAGCTGGGGGAGCTGCCCCATGCCTTACCGGAGAGTTTTTCCCGTCCATCGGCCGCTGCAGAGCTGGGCTGGGATCACAGCTCCGGCACAGCCATCCCTCGCCGCGCAGCCAGCGCTCAGGTCCGTGGGGACGGGGCAGAATCTGTTTGGCGAGCGGCTTCGTACGTCAGTGCCAGCGCCGGGTGCGGAGGGAAACCAGTCCGACCTGCCGCCCGGCTCCAGAGCTGCCTCTTTCCCAACTGCTCTAGGCACAGCTTGTAAAACACCTGCTTCTGCTGCCGGTCGCCCAGCCTGGAGATGAGGAACGCTAGGCAAGGGGCAGCAAGAGCCTTGGCTGTTGCCAAAGGTCTGGGACAGCTGGGAGCAGATGAGAGCTGGCTCTGAGGCGGAGTGGCATCTCGGGTACTGCAGGCTTCTTGTTGCTCTCCTGGATGTCTGCTCACCCATGGGCTGCCTTCTCCACTGTGTGCCCCCCACACGCTCACTCACACCTCTCCTCCCCAGGCTGTGAGTACCAATGGAGGATGGGAGGGAGAGGAGAGGACGTACAGCAAACCTCCATCAAAACCCTCTTGTAAGCCCCTAGGTGACTGAGAAGTCCCGAATGTCCTGTTTCAAGGGAAACTAAATGCCATTAATCTCTAGTTTCTCTAGAAGCTTTTTCACTCCTTCCCTCATGGAGCCATGCTTTAGTGGTGTGCAAGGAGAAAGCAGCAGTCTCAGCAGTCTGCCACAACCTCTGTGGCTATGAGCTAGGAGATGCTTTGCTTAACCCAGAACTCACATTTGGGAGGAACAGGTAAAAACACCCAGGTTAAAAGGAAAAAGGCCCTGTTCCATTCTGTGCTTTCTGATGTCCAGTCCCATGCCCTGCTCACCCCAGCCCCTGGCTGCAGGGCAGACGAACACAGATGATGGGAAGCCTTTTCCTGCACTCCTTGCTGGCCAGGGCTGCCACAGTCTCTGCTCTGATCAGCAGAGAGGTGAGATGGTTTCCCAGAGATGCAGCTGGTGCTTCGTGTTATCCAGGCTGCTCCCAGCTTCAGCCAGCGTATGGATGAGCAGCCTCTGGGCTAAGACATCATTGCAAGAAATGGCCACCTCCTGCAACCTTTCTGATGGCCTGGTCCTGGGAGGCTCTGTCTGGCAGCGTGGTGCCTCCTGTGAGCCTCATCACTATTTTCCAGGTGCATTTCTCCCAGCATTATTCATAGCATTAAGTCCCTTATTCATCCAGCTCTCCACCCACACCTGCTCATCTGAAGGGCAGGAGACAAGCAGAGCCATCCAAGCTTGAAGGAAACCTGCTTCAAAGCTCCCTTGAATTCAAGGCTGAAAAGCCCAGGATGGATCCCTGCTGCCCCACCCTCCCCCCAGCCTTCCCTGGGGCTCCCTATCCTATCCCTTCCCAGAGGGGTCAAATCCTGCCCTTCTCCAGCACACAGCCTAGGGCCAAAACTGGGCAGCCAAAGGGAGTTGCTTGACACTTGAGTCCATCCTGACCTTGGTCTTTACTTCTCTTTTCTTTTGGTAAGTTCACAGTGAAGACCTTTGCCTGCCTCTCTCCAATCAACTGCATCCCCAAACAGCCCTGAGCCAGCCCTGCCTGTGTGCAAACTGCCACATCCTCTTCTGAAAAGGCCTTCTCAGAAAGCAGCTCCAGTTGGCAGCTCCAGGAATGTTTCCTTGCTGGTGTTTCCAAAAAGCCACCTACAGAAAACAAGCTACAGAGAACTGTGTGTCTGGGCTTGACCTCAGTAACCTGATGTTAAATGCCATGTGTGCACAACACCTCCCAGGTGCAATCCTCACACTTGCTTGCTGGTAACTGCTCCTATGAGCCCTGCTGCACCCTCCCACCCTCCCAGCTAGCAATCCGAGGTGCTAATAGCATGCACCGCTAGGCTGGGAGAGCCCAGAGGCTCCTCTGCTCTCTGCTCTCACCTCCAGGCATGAGGGAATTGGGAAGGAAGAGGATAACTGCTCTACCAGGCAAGATGCTTTATCCTGTGCCTGTGCAGAACCACCCTCCAGCCCCAGCCCTGCACTGCATGGTGCAGCATCACTGCCCAAGCCTGCCCCTCTGGGGCTTTAGGACCCCCACACCACCTGGGAAAAAAACCCTAAGGTCCACAGTGGTGGAGAGCAGGGAAGAGCAGAGACCAGCTGGCAGAGCTGGAGAACCTACAGGCTAGGTTTCTCTGTGGTAGTGTCAACCTGCCCAGCCAACACGGTGGCCCAGGAGGGGAGATTTCAGGGTCAGTAACATCACTCTTGGGGACCACTGGGGACCCAGTCCCACTCCAGCCTTACCTGAGAGGAGTTGCAGAGGCTCTGGGGAGAGACCTGCTGTGTGGTTCTGACTCAGGTGATTTCCAGGTTGTCAAAACCATGGCTGGCTCTCTTCAAAGATTAGTCAAATATTCTGAAGCTGAGAGGGAAACTCAGCAGTGTTCTTGAGGGCTGGTTTGACTTGTGAACTCAAAACCTCTCCTTTGCCACTGGGAACATGAGGATGCTCTTTGCAGTGATACTTTGGTTTTTGGGTGATGCCTTGTGGGGTCAGCAACGCCTGCTGCAAAGCTTATCTGTGGTTATCACCAGACCCCCTCCTCTGCCAGGGCTTGGGGTGCCTCAGCACAGTGCATGAATGTGGGACAGCCATGAACCCACCTCTGGGGCCCTCAGCACAAGAAAGACATGGACCTTTTACAGCAGGTCCAGAGGAGGCCACAAAGATAATCTGAGGGCTGGAACACCTCTTCTGTGATGAGAGGCTGGGAGAGTTGGGGTTGTTCAGGCTGGAGAAGAGAAGGCTCCAGGGAGACCTTATTGTGGCCTTCCAGTAACCTAAAGGGAGCTTATAAAAAAGAGGGAGAGAGATTTTTTTATGTGGGTAAGTAATGATAGGACAAGAGGAAAGGGTTTTAGACTGAAAGAAGGGAGAATTAGATTAGATATTAGGAGTAAATACTTTACTGAGGGCAGTGAAGCACTTGAGCAGGATACCCAGAGAAGCTGTGGATGCCTCATCCCTGGAAGTGTTGAAGGCCAGGCTGGATGGGGCATGGATCGACCTGCTCTAGTGGGTGGCAACCCTGCCTATGGCAGGGGGTTGGAATTAGATGATTTTTAAGGTATCTTCCAACCCAAACACTTCTATGAAAGGACTGCATGCTGGGTAGGGGCTGCTGTGCTCTCCTGCCTGGGGCTGGGAAGAGACGTCTGCCCTCCTTACTCTACGAGAGAGCAGATCCTTCCCCAGGTCCCCTCCCAGCAGGGCCAGTAACAGCAAAGGCAGCATGGAGACATGAATCCTACACACCAAGGATGCTAAATGGTGGTTCATGGAAGGTGAGAGAAAAGCAGGAACAAGACAGGGATCCTGGGCAGCATCTACCCCTTAAGCCACAAAGCAGGCAGCGTGCAAGGACACTGCTGCACTGTCCCAGCACCAGCTCCTCACCTGGCAGTGCCCACACTCCTGCAGCAGCTCAGGTGCCAGCAAGAGAGCTGCAGGCAGGGTGGCTGCAGCTCATGGCCTGAGTGTTCATTCAGCAGAACTATCATTTCTCCTCAGCCTGTTTCAGGTTCCCCTAAATTGCCAAGCATTTCCTCCAAGCCTTTGAAGTGCCCCAGCTGCAGAACCATCCTCGTGGTGTCTTTTCCACAAGGCTCCCTCCTTCCCCGTGTTTTGCTCCTGTCGCTTTCGATTTTCATACCTTTACATGAAACACGAGCTGTGGCTTTGTGTAGGATGGGCTGTGCTTCATCTCAGGACTCCTAAATTCAATGGTTGCCAGATCTGACTCAGGAGCTCATAGCAGAGGGCAGGACATCTCAAGCCAAACTGTGATGAAGCCAGGGAGGGGAATCTGCTGCTGGAGCCATCCTCCCCTGTTCAACCCTCAACAGAGGAAGGGCCATCAGTGAGGGAGAACCTCTCCCTGCTGATGAGCATCCAGCACCACCACCCTGAGCCTGTATTCCCCATGTCCCTGGATGCCACAAAAGCCAAACATGCCACTGTGCTGTGCCTGAGGTCCTGCTGCTGAGGTCATGGTGCTCTGGCAAGGGCTGTGAGTTCATGGAAGCCTGCCCATGGGCTTTAGCAGGAAGGATGAGTCAGGGAACAGACTATTCAGAGTCAGGGGAAAAGAAGTCTTCTACTTTGTGCATTTAAGATAGATCTTTGAAGAGACACTCTGCTGTGGCAAAGAGACTTGAGGTCCTGCACCTCGCTGCCTGCCAAGCCAGGGACAGCTCTGACACTTTCTGAGGCTGTCCGGAGCACTCTTGGTGGTTTCTCTTGAACTTTTCATCTCTCCCCTTTCCCTTAATTCCCCCAGTGGGAAATTCCTCTTTTTGAGACAAATCACTCTCCATCACAGGAGAGTTTGCACAGGAAAGCCCTCAAGCAAACTGTGTTGTAATTCAGCCTGCCAGAAGGCAAAGCAGAGGACTGGCAGCCTGCTTGGTGGTAATTCAGCTCCTAGCACCCAAAACCAGCATCCCCAAACAAGGCAGGACACAACCATGGGGTCTGGCTGGCAGTTTACAGCCCCTTCCACTGCACCCACACCAGAGCCTGCGATGCCACCCGTGAGTGTAGGACACATAATAGCCCAGAGATCATCACTTGGCCCCAGAAACAGGGAAATGCAAATTGCAGACTGAAGAAGGAGGGTACAGGCTGAGCTCAAAGGAAGGGAAACCAAGAACCTCCTCCTGGGGCTCCGAGGCTGGCTATGACCTGGCTGGCATTTGCCGTGGCAGGACAGGACATTGGCACAAGGGGACACTGCTGGACGGGTGCTGTGCAGAGTAAAACCCCTGTAATGGGATGGGTCACCCCTTGTGCTGTGCTTTTAACACCTCATTTACCAGTGAAGCAGAAAACACATGATTTACTTCTATTTTCCCTTTCTCAGCAGCATACCATCTTGATGAGAGAAGTCCCCCAAGCTCTTCCTTTAAGCCTGGGCTGAGAGGTTAGCTGTAGGTGAGTGGGTGGACGGCAAAGAAAAGTGGAAGTTGCTACGCAGCTACTTTCCTCCCACTGCACAAACGCCTCCGAGACGTCACCAAGAGCCAGCCTACAGGGGGAAAAACAAGCCTCCAGCAGCCTGCCAGAGCAGAGCCCAGCACCCTGCTCACCCAGCTCAGCCGAGCGTCCGCAGAGGATGCTGAGCCAGCATGGCTCCCTCGGCCACAGCCCTGGCACTGTGGGTGGCACTGCTCCTCGCCTGGCCGACGGATGGTGAGTCTCTCTTGCCCAAACCGTTCTGCTTTTCATGTCCCTGCTCCCTGTGTGTGACCACACAGTTCCCTGCAGGAAGCTCTGCTCCCCTCTGCATCTGAGATCCCAGCACCGGGCTGGGGACACCCCGAGATCCCAGCACCGGGCTGGGGACACCCAGTTCAGATACCTTTGCTGTCTGCTTATGCCCACCGGCTCCTGCCTGCTTGGAGCAGAACATAGCCAGGGCTCCGTGCTTGCCACTCACCTTTCTTTGCTGTTTGGGGAGCCTAAAAGCTGTGAGTCCTCAGGCACCAGCCTTGCTACCTTCTACCAGCGTGGAGCACAGTGCTGCGTATCATGATGCCTCCGTGGTGGCTGGCACGATGCTCTGCTGCCAGCCATCCTCCCTGGGCAGTGGCACAGAGTGGCTTGATGTTTGCCAGAGGAGAGGCAGCTGCTGAGGAAACCAGCAGAGAAAGGGTGACAGATGAGATCTAGTGACACTCTGCTGCCAGGTGACAATTGAAATTGAGGCAGAAGGTGTGAAAAAGGCTTTTTCTTCCAGGCAGCAGACAAGTATTAAGACAGGAAAGCTGAAACCAAACACATCTGCTAGCAAACAGCAGGGGTGCAAATGCAGCAGGCTCCATCTTAGGTCGGAAAAGCACCAAAAGCCTCTCAAATGGGCTGAGCTTACATTGCCCAGAGGAGAGAGGAAGGGAAAGAGAGGGATGAACAAGCATTGAAACTTGGAAATGCTGGACAAATCCTTTTGCTTTTTGGGTGGGTGGTCACTGATAAACCCATAGAATGATTGAATCATTAAGGTTGGAGAAGACCTCTAAGAGCAACAAGTGGAACCTTCAACCCAACCCTCTCATGCTCACTAAAGGTGGTCAAGCTCCAGGTGAGCCATTGAGGAGGCAGTTGTAAGGCATTGTGCCCAGGTCCTGCAGGCAGAAGCAGGATGTGACATCCTGCAGCCTTCCCCAACGCTCACCTTTGGTCCCTTGGCAGGTGAGAAGCTGGCAAGGCCCAGACATGTGCACTTTGCTGCGGAGATAGCACATCACCTGCTGCGGTGGGAGCCAGGACACAACCTCCCCAGTGACGTCTGCTACGAAGTGGAGCACAGAGTGTGAGTACAGGGATGGGGCTTCAGCCCCTGCCCAGGGCCCGATACCGGCAGCAGTGAGCACCAAGGCACTGGTACCTGCCTGCACTGTGCTCATGCCAGGTGCTTCTCCCTGCAGCTATGGCACGAACAGCTCCTGGACACCCATCCCAAACTGCATGAAGATCTCAGGGCACTCCTGCGACCTCACCTACTACACCTTGGATCCTGCCCAGCGCTACTACGCACGGGTCAGGGCTGTGTCTGGCAACCACACGTCCCCATGGCAAAGGACCAACTCTTTCTCCCCACAAGAAGGTAGGTTGGGTGTCTGCTTTCACCCTACAGCCAGGGGCAGGAGGAGTCAGGGATGACAGAGTTCAGGTTGCCAAACTGCTTGGGAACTGCTCTGGGATTGGGAAAAGCGGGGATGTCTCCTTCATACCTTCCTGGAGGGCAGCCCCAGCTCTGTCCACTGCTACACAGGCTTTTAGAGAAAACCCTGACGTACTCTTCCAACCGACTTGTTTCCAGCCAGCCTGCGCCTGTCAGGCCAGAGCCTCTCTGTGTCAGACAACACCATCCACGTGCAGCTGCAGCTGCAGCTCAGGGCAGGGAATCTCACCGTGAAATACGATGACATCCAGAAGCACATGAAGCAGTACTGGGTGTACGTCAGGAGGGCGCAGGACAATCGGACGGTGAGATGTGTTCCTGGTCCCATACTGTCCCCATCTGTCGCGCAGACTGCTGCTCAAGCTGAAATACACATTTTTAAAGTACAGCCTTCTGTAAAAATTAGTGTGGATCTTTCTGACACGAGCCACAACACTGCAGAGAGTTTTCTCTGCATGCTTTATTGCAGTAGGCTCCCCAGCTCTCGTTGGGGTTTTGGTTCTAGCTGCTGCCAGTCCTGCTGCTAAACACCCTGGGGACTTTCCCAGGGGACAGTGGAGGAGAAGGAGGGAGGAAAGCACAGGGCCCAGGACTCCTGCAGGGGCTGGGGACTCTGGGGTGCCAGCCCATGCTCTCTGGTCATTGCAGTACAAAGTGATGGAGACCACCCCAGAGTTCAACATCAGCAACCTCTTCTGGGACACCGAGTACTGCGTCAGCGTGGAGCCCGATGTGGCCAGCAGGCAAATCCGCGCCACGCGCACCAACGAGCAGTGTGTCACCATCAGCAAGAGAGACAGTAAGTGGCAGAGGAGCCTTGCAGGACACAGATCCTCCTCAGCCTTCTGCCCCTGGGGACTCTACTCCATGCCTCTGCTCAGGACCTTTGTGTTCTCTGAGCTGAGGACTCTGCCTTTCCCCCCTCACCTTGACACATCCTCTCTTGCAGGGAGTGCAGAGCTTGTCCTGGGTGTTGGCAGCTCCTTCTCCATCACTTTCTTGTTCTTGGTTCTCCTCGGGGCTCTGCTGGTGTGCACCTACATAAAGAAACCAGTGAGGCCACCTTCTGTCCTGGTAAGCAGTTGGGCATGTGGCACCCTTTGGGGCTGGTGCAAGGATGCAGGCTTGGGTAGCTGTTAGGAGAGGCAGGCAGGAAGCAGGGATGAAGCACAGCTCACTTCTCTCGTTTTTCTCCCTCCCAGAAGTCTTTCATAAAGCAGAGCTCACTCTGGCTGGAGGAGTCGTCCTTGTCCTCAGGCAGCCCGGACACGGACCCTGTCCAGCAGCTGTTCCTGTGCCAGAAGGAGCCCCAGCAGGACATTGGCCCCATCAGCAGCACTGACACAGCCCAGCTGCCCCTGGAGAAGGACTGGAGGCTCCCAGCATGGCCTGATGGCCAGATGTGCCTTTTGGGGCCAGGGACCCTGGGGAGCAGGGACAGCAGCTGCATCAGCACTGACAGCGGCATTTGCCTGCACAGCTCCTCCTCTGAACTGAAGTGCTCCTCAGGCCATGAGCCCCAGGGCTACAAGCAGCAGCTGCCCACCGGTGATGACAGTGGTGTGGGCTTGGAGAGCCCTCACCCCATGTGCTTTTCTGGCAGTGAGAACACCACCCCCACGGAAGCCAGGCAGCCCTGTGTGGAGGAGCTCAGCCTCTCCCCTACCTTGGGCCAGCAAGACGTGGAGTTCCGTGGCTACCTGCAGCAGTCCAAGGGCATGGTGGAGCCAAGGCAGGACCCAGCCAAGGGACTGTCCCTCTCAGACCATGCAGGGTCCCTGCAGGGTCTGAGCAGAGCTGACATTGTGCTGGACGTAGAGTTCCCCGAGCTGGCTGTGGCCAAAGGGTATTTGAAGCAATCTTCTGCATATCCCTGCAGCCACACACAGGACCTCACTCCATGGAGGGCCCCTCAGGAGCCTACTGCCTGGAACCTGTCTGGCCAGGTGGGGCCCCAAGCCCCCACTCTGATGAGCTATGGAGCTGCAGGTGCTCCCTCAGCCTCTAAAGCAGGCCCTGAGCTCCTGAAAACTCCCTTCGACCTCAGCACCTTCAACACTGACCTCCTGGGGACACTGCCCCTCATCTCCAGCCAGTGGCTCATGGTACAGATGAAGCCCCTGAGCCTGCTCAGTGGGGACAGCAAGGACAGTCGCCTGTGAGCCATCCCCATGGTGGGGAGTGGGTGCTGCCACCCCACACACTGACCCAACTACCTCTTCTAGCCACTGCCCATGGGGAGCAGCTACTCTGATAAGCTACTGCCAGCCCATGAACGTTAAAGGACCAAACTGAGCAGTGCCCTGGGTCAGACTCACCTGAGAAGCACTAGCTTAGGTCCTTCTGGGGGGCTGCTTTGGCCCTGGTACCACTGTGGCCAGTCCCAACACATCCTGCACCTTCTCTCCAGCTAGTCTTTGGTGTAAAGCTAACGAGACACAGGGATGGACTGCACTGGAGGGGCTCATCCCCCACCAGCTCTGACCACCAAGCCCAAGGGTACACACTGGGATGCTTCCAAAGGGTGATCCTGTCTTGGTTGCCTTCTCAGCAGCCCAGCACAGGGCACACAAGCCCCTGGGCTCAAGGCCACCCTCAGGGCACTGGGGCTAGCCTTGAGCTTCCCCTCCTCACTTCACTCTTTCACAGGCCAGAGCCAGGCTCCTCCAGCTGACGCTATCCAAACCTTTCACAACAGAGATACCCAAAGCAAGGAGCAGCCTGATGTCAGCCATCCTGCTGCTGGGAGCAGAGTTCCCACCCTGGCTGGCCACACTTGGAGGGAGTGAGGAACTTTCCTGACCCCACAGAGACCCTTCAGCATTCAGCCCCTATAGCAGAGATCCAGGGCACTGGCTATGCCCCGATGGGGTGCAGGATGTGTGCAGCAGCTGCTATATGAGCCCAGAATGAGTCAGGACAGCCCTGACCACACTATGGTCTGTGTTTTGCCACTATTGCTTACAGACATTATTTATTTAATTTAATTTTTAAATACAGAAAGGATGTGATGTTATTTCTTTGCTCCATTCACTTGTACATCCTCTTCTAGGGTCAAACTGTGCTTTCCATTTTTGGATATGGGCTTTTCCCTGCAGCTAAGGGCAACTTGCCTTTGTCTTACACAGGAAAAGCATTTCCCCATCACAGATGGGGGGGAAAAAAAAGAACAAAATCCAGCCCAGTGAGAGCTTCACTGTCATCTGAGGACCAGGGCAGCTGTCCCTGACAAGTGTTGTGGGAGCACAAACCAGAGGAGCAGCCAGGGAAGGACCCGGGCAGGACACGGTGATGCCCCAGGAGTGTCCTGGGTGTGCAGCAGCTCAGGGACCACGCACCAGGGAAGGACAGGATCAGTCCAAACAGAGGGTGGGGGAATAACTCCTGTCAGAATGGAAACAAGCATGAGATGGGGACAACTTACCACCAGCTACATTTGACTATTGCCAGGTCACCAGAGTGTTTTTCCAGAAGTCACTTGGTTTCCAAGAACCCTCACAGCAGGATAGTCCCAGGAAACCATTAGTGGAAACCCAGTTTGGGGAGTATTTTGGGTTTTTTCAGATGAAAACATGAATCACAGGAGAAAGGTTGTTGATGTACAGCTACACTTCCTTCTGTTAGCTCTGATGTTGCTCTGCTTGCAGTCAAGAACCACTCCCAGTGCCACGTGGAGGGACCTGCTGCTGCCAGGGGTGGGTACCCACTGGTGCCAGCTGTCAGCATCCTCCTGCCTTCCCATT
The DNA here is from genome assembly GCA_013399015.1 of Galbula dea. Taxonomy (NCBI): domain Eukaryota; kingdom Metazoa; phylum Chordata; class Aves; order Piciformes; family Galbulidae; genus Galbula; species Galbula dea. Next base: position 1,267,740 of record VWZX01000495.1, read on the forward strand.
CCCACTGCCTCTTCTGCCTCTGGGTATTTTGGGGGTTGGGGCTTTTTGCCTTTTTTTGTTTGGTTGGTTTGTTCTTTCCAACTTCCCCAGAAGGCAGAGTCATCAAAACTCTGCCTTTTTTCTTTCTTTTGAGCACTCCTGACGTCAGCCTCTGGGGGTTGGATCCTGTGCAGTGCTGGGTGCTGCCAGTTCCTGCTCACTGTGAAAGGCTCCAGCTCCCAGGGGCAGCACTTTGGGCTGAGATCACGTTTCCCTCCTCCTCTGCCAGCAGCCAGGACTCTCCTCCTTTCAACCAAACCCAGAGGAGTTTGTGGGAAAGCCACAGAGCATGTGCTTTGGCTTTGATAGCCAAGGGTATTGATGGTTCCTTAGCTCTCTGGAATTGCTGAATTAAGTCACAGCCTAACACAAGGAAGATGTTTGGCTCTGAGTCCTCCTGCCAGCAGCTCTCCTTCTGCTCCTCCTTGCAGCAGGGATCACTGTACCTCAGTTGTCCCAGAAAACACCTGTCCTCCCCCAGCACTGGCCTGTGGAAATGTCTCCAATGCATTTCCTACCATGGGGCTACAGAGCCCTTAGCACTGCACAGATCCTGCAAGGAGCAGCACTGGGGAAGAAGGGAGGGGGTTCATGGCCACCCACCAGTCCCCTTGCAAGCCAGGGTGCAGATCAGGGCTCCCTGCTCTGACCTCTCCCATTTCCCTCCACACAGCCACATGCTTTCCTGACTTTGCTTTCCTTTGGGAAAACCGTTCATAGAGAAACAGTCTCAAGAGCCTTGCCAGCCCCCATCTGCTGGGCAGGGAGCCCTCTCTGAGGTCCACAGCAGCTTTCCAGGGCTGCTCTTGTGCTCCAGGCACTTCCATGGCCACTTGCTCTGTTGAGGGTGAAGGTGGTTGACATGAGAAAGCCACCAGAAAGCCCATGGGAGCCCATGGGGGCTTTCTAAGGTGTTTCCTTGCACTGTCAGTACAGAGGACAAATTTCCAGCTTGGTGCAGATGCTTGCCTGAGGAGGGAAGTCTGAAGAAGACTCATTTCCTTATGACATTTTCCCTTCTTGCACAAGACCAGCCATGCAGTTCTGTAGCTCATTGCCATCCTCTTTAGCTGGTTGTCCACACTCCCACTGCCCTCTTCACTCAGAGCCTGCCCCAAGGTCTCCTGGGCATGCAGCTGGCTGGTCCCGAGGGCTGGAGCGTCTCTGAGCCATGGAGAAGGTGGCTTTTTCCTTCGGGATGCATGCTGAGGAAGCCTGGGATAAGGCAGCTCCTCTCTTCCTCCAGCTCAAGCAAGAGGAGGCTGTGGCAGTGCCCCAGCATGGGGGTGGGAGCCAGCCTCAGGCACTTGCCCAGGGAGGGCCAGCAAACGAAAGCAACTTCAAGTTGCAGGTGGAGCAGCTCTTTTAGAACCAGAAACCACATGGTTACACTTTCAGTAGAAAAACAGCACATTCAGGGGCTGCTTTTTTAAAGAAGTAAGAATAGAGAAGTCCCCCCAGGGCTGGTTTTGGTTGATCTTTCTGTCTCTGCAGGAAGGTGGGTGTCAGCAGCAGGGGAAGCAGTGCAGGGAGCACACAGGCTCCAGCCCTGAGCTACCTTCACCGCTGGTCTTGTGCCCAGTCCCATGCCGAGGACAGCAGGACACAGGGAAGGAGATGCAAACCAAAGCCTGCATGGGGCAGAAACAGAACCAGAGGCCAGGGAAAGCCCTAGATACTCCACAGGCATGGGGAGGACTTTTGCAGGGAAAAACCTTGGGACAATCCCAGGGAAAAAGCTGCACTGGGAGGGAACAGAGGCTCTGGGACACAGTGCCTGGCCACTCTGAACACTGAGAAACCTCCTCCCCATCGCTGGGCAGAGAGGAGCAGGGTGATGTCCTACCTGCAGGCCAGCCTGGCTCCCTCCTCACGGCCCCTGGCTGTGGAAAGGCAAGTAACCACTCCCTGCCCTGCTCAGCGAGCCGCTGATGCTGAACGGTGGCACCAGCTCCACTGCCACCGACCCCAGCCCGCTGCAGAGGAGGCAGAGAGGTCAGGTCAAGGGGGGTGGGACTGGCAAGGGTTTGTGACACCTCTGTGCCACGTGAAGGGTGCACCCAGCCCACTCCAGCTCCCTGCACAGCCTCACTCACCGTGTGTGGTAGAGGTTGAAGACGAAGTCAGGCCCTGGGGAGGAGGGAAGGTGAGGTCTCAGAGCTGTAGTGCCCCAAACTCACCTTCACTTTGCTAAGAGTCTGTGTGGCAGTTTGGGAACAGGCAGGACAGCCAGTGGGACAGCCAGGCAGCTGCACCAGGACATCACTGGGCATCCCTCTCCTTGGCCTCTGCATGCCCCCAGCTTGCCCCAGAGCCACCCTGCAGGCAGTTTTCCCCACTCCTTGGGGACCAGCAAATGTCAGGCATGCTCCTCACATCCCAGACCCTGTAGCCCCTTTTCTCTGGAGCCCTCCCTGCCCTGCTGCTGCCTCTCCCCCTGCTCTGCCTGTACTCACCACGACAGCACTGGCCCCTCTGGTAGCACCGGATGAAGCCATAGCCAACAAGCATCAGCATCAGCATGCCCAGCCCAATGCCAAAGACAACCCTGAGCACGTTGGTGGGCTCTTGCCCTGTAAGCAGAAGGAGAAGGAGCTTTGCAGATACACTCCTGTGGGAGGTTTGGGGTTCTGACCATGCCTGGGAGGGACAGGACAGCTGTGGGGTTGGGACACAGCTCTCCACCCTGTGCTGTCCCTGTGGGGTGAAGGGAATGTGCTCCACAAAGCTGCTGAGCCTTGTGGCATAGAGTTCTTTGCTGTCCCCAAAGCCATGTGCTAGAAACTTGTGACCTTGGTCACACAACCACCACCTCTGCTGTCCCCAGGTGAGCTGGCAGGCAGGATGGTGACCTGGGAAAAGAGCCCAGAGAGGAATGGGGGTGACTCCCTGCCCTCAGCCTAAACAGGAAGGGAACAGCTGTAAACAGGAGCCTCTAAGCAAGACCCCCTTCTTTTCACACTCCTGCCATTGCCAGGAGATCATGCAGACCCCAATCAGCTTTCAGCTGTGTTTGGGGCCCACCCCACTGTGCTGGAGATGGGGAGCTGGCCATTCTGACCACGCTAGTATCCCCACTCCTGGTCCCACGTACACTCTCTTCTGGCATGAGCACCCTTTTTGGCTGTACAGAGAGCAGCAGGGTTTAGCCAGGTCATTTAGCTGCAGTTTTTGCAGCAAAAGGACAGGCAGAGGAGGGAGGGATGTAGCAGTGCAGGGCTGGGGCTGAGAAGACACTCACTGGCTGCCACCTCCCCAGCCAGGCTGGCCTGCAGCTCTGCTGCATCTTGCTGGTAGTGCCCCAGCAGCCCTTGGCTGAGCAGAGAAGAGCAGCAAGGTGTCCCAGCTGTGGCTGTCCCAGTGCTCCCACAGTCACACAGTGCCACACCCAGTTCAGCCCTGCACAGGCCCATTTCTGGAGAGGCAGTTCCCTCTAGAGGACGTATCTGTCAGGGCGAGCAGCTGGGATGGGACAATGATGCAGTGTGCAGGACCTCTGCATCTCCTCCACCCTCCCCATCCACACCCTGGGGTCTGGTGAAGCCCAGCACCAGCCAACACTCCTGGCATTGCCCAGGGGACACCAGGGTGTCCCAGCACAGCCATTTCTCTGCTGACAACAGGTCACATGCTTCACTGAGCAGATCTCACACAATGCACAGCAGGGTTTAGCCACCACCCTGCCCCACAGTGCTCCCCTGTCTGCACAGAGGGCTTGGGGGCAAGCACCTGGCACAGAGACCAGGTGCTGTGCCCTCCAGCATCCCGAGCGAGGAGACAGCGGAAAAGGATGACCTAAGAGCAGCTAAATTTAGACAGATGCCAGTGGAGTGAGAACATTTCCCCTGTGGTCACAGTGTTTACACAGTGAGCAAGGTCCCAGCTCCTGCTGCAACCCACAGCACTTGCTCTACCTGTAGGGATCCGGTGAACACCCGCAGAGCATCACGCCACCAGCCCCCAGGACAGGCAGCAGATGAGCAGAACCAGTCTGTCCTTCCCTTCTGCTGGGCCCTCAGCAGGGCTCTGGGGGCCTGGGTACATGGGCAGAAAATGCACCCTGCTTCTGGTGGCCCAGGGGAGAGCTGGGGGCCGAGGACCCAGTCCCCAGCACAAGCCAGCGTGGGTGAGGTCAGGGAGTCTGCTGCAGGAGTGACTCACGCAGCAGGAGCTGCGGGACAGGAGCATGGTGCAACAGCCTCCCTGAATCAGCCCACTGCCGAAACTGCCCTCTCCCCACACCTGTCACTGGTGGGAGGATGGTGGCTTGGTGCCCAGCTCCTGCTCCATGCCACATGTGGGAGGCACTCCCTGCCCCGACACCTTCAGGAGCAGACATCCTTGAGTCCAGAGAGATGCCTCCAAGCAGCATCACCACTTGAGGCAGAGCCATACCAGGAGCCAAGCCACAGCTCCACAGACAGCAGAGGGAAGAAGGTTCCCAAGCCACTTCCCATGCCATAAAACATCCCCATCTCTGCTCCATAAGAGGAGGAAAAAAAAAGGGAACCTACTCACCTGCCCTGGGGTCCATCGACAAGCACCGTGCCACAGGAGCTGCTCAGGGTCACTCAGGCTGGGAGGGAGCTGCTGTAGCAGAGCCTGGCACGTCCTGCCCGTCCCCTCCTCTCCTGGTGACACAGCCACCTCACTGCCTGTGCCACATCGAGACCAGGTACCACTCCTTGCCCACTGGTTCAACTGGTTCCAGGGGAGAAAGCAGAGGAGCTCTAGCAGATATCACTCTTCATGCATTAGCACATCACTTGTGCCCTAGCTCACGATGGCTACTCCCAGCCCACCCTCTGCACTGGCACAGAGTGGGCACAATGCTTGCCCATACAGACAGCACTGTCCTGCTGTTGCTGCTGGTAGGGACAAGCACCTGGCAGAGGCTGAACTGGTAGCAGTGGGCAGGGATGCCCTGGACACAGGGTTGTCCAGCCCTGACAGGGTAGCTTTGTCCTCCAACTTCCAGCTCCTGGCAAAGACCAGCAGCTGGGAAGGGTCAGGGTCCTGCACAGAGCTCAGGCTTGGGTGTTTAGGGATGCCTGCAAAGGTTATAGCCCTGTGCAGGGCAAAGGCACCCACAGGGAGGGCAGGACCCCAGGGTGAAAAGGCCATTCCCTATCCACTTCCCCCCAGTGTGATGCACTTACAGCTGTATTTGATCATCTTCTCAAAGCCCTGAACCACAGGCTTAGGTGACAATCAACATCTGCTTGCAGAAAGAGGAGAAACCATCTCCTGTGGCTGCAGGCAGGAGGTAACAAACAGGGATAACCATTAACAACCTGGAAACTGGGCAGCCAGGGGCAAAATTCCTCCCTGCTCTGTGCATGTTTTGCCAGGCACAGCCTCTGACTATGTGTCCTGGTTTGAGCTAGAACAGAACCGATTCTGTTCAATAGCCTTTCTGTTCTAGCTCAAACCAGGACACTATGTCATGCCCCGACTCAAGTGGCACAGAGCAGCCAGGACAGGAGTCAAGGCCCTGAGCAGCTCTCCCTGGGAGGAAACATCTCAGTGCCAAAACTCAGATGTGATGCCTGGGACCCATGGGGATGCCGGCCAGGATGCAGAGGGGATGATGCATGTGGCAGATTCCAAGGCCCTGGCAGTGCCTAGTGTGGACAGAGAGGCTGGAACTCCTCTTTACTAGGCAGCAAAGAAAGGGACTGGACCCGTGCCCGTGGGAGGCTGCTCAGAGAGCCCTGCCTGGCCTCTGCCTGACCCTAGACGGAGCTGGAGTGTCCGGAAGCCTGCGTCACACCAGGGCTCCGTGTAGAAGAGGCCAGGGAAGGGTGACAGGGCTGGAAACCCAGCTGCTCTCCAGGAAGCAAAGCCCCGAAGGCACGTGGAGCTGTGACATAACTTCTACAAACCTCAGCTGCTTCCTCAAAGCCTTCACTGAACCTCAAAGGAGGAAGAGCCTCTCCCTGCCATGCCGCCTCCCACCCCGTGGATGCTCCTGGGCTGCTCTCCCTTCCATGGCAGCAGGGAAAGGCATGCCCAAACTGGACAGGAGAGCTCTCTCCACCACGCTCCATCAGGTGCCCACACAGCTATTAAGCTGTGCTGCCCCAACCAGGAGCCACCAGTGGCATGCCAGAGACACACTCTCTCTGTCCAGCTCCCCCCTGCTGCACACAGTCCCTTAAACCAGTCTGCAAGCTGGAAGGTCCCACTGGAACACTGGGCAGCCTCCTGCACAAAGCATACAGCTGGACCCTCCAGCTGCCACTGCCCACCCTCCATCCCATGGCCTCTGGGCATCCCATGGGCCATGTGGGCATGAGCTGAGATTGCAGCCTGCCGAGATCCCCATACCTCCCGAGAGTTGTGCTGAGTCTCTGCTGTGGCAGAATGAGCTGGTGTAGTGATGATGGAACAGCAAGGGCACAAAGCTCTCCAGCCAAGGAGCTGAAGGTCCAGGATCCTCCACAGTCTCCCCACCTGCACAGTGCACCCCCACGGCAGCAGCAGCTCTCCGTGACCTAAAGCTTCATTACAGGAGGAGAGGGTAATTAGCTGCTTGGCAAACCCCGCACTCCCACCGCTTCTAGCACAAAATGAGCCAGCTGCCAGCAGGGCCAAGCACAGCCTGTAGACTCCGTGACCCCAGCCCGCTCCCTGCACCAGCCTTTGCCCAGCCTGAGTCAGCAGCTCCTAAATGCCTATCCTGCCTGGCAGCACTGCCAGTGGTGGGCTAAAGCAACTCCTCTTCCTCCCAGAGAGGGATTATTCCAGATTCATAGCCCAGCTTTGCATCATAGACGTGCAGAACTCCACAAGCAGCCTCAGCACCTGCCTACAGGAACAGCTCTTTGCCAAAACAGGGTGTGGAGGCTGTAAGAGCCCCTCTCCTCATCCACCTCTGCCAGCCCCACCTTGTGCAACCGCAATGAGCTCATCCAACCCCGGGCAGCTGCCCTGCAGAAGGATGGGGGCTCGTGAGAGAGGAGCATGGCCATCCCTGGTCTCGCACTGCACTCCTCCACTTGCAGACAGGCATTGAGCCTGGTGCATCCTCTGTAAATTCCCATAAACAGCCCTGGATCATCCCAGAGGTGTAGGAACCAGCAGTCAGCATTGTCACAGAGCTGCTGTACCACAGCTGGGGAGGAAGAGGGAGGTTTGTCCCAGAGGGGAGGCAGGGAGTCTGGAGGAGCCACGCTCAAACCTCTGCCCTTCCCAGCTTGTTGGTGTACCCCCTGTTACCATGGGCAGGGGGTGGGCACCCCTATCCCCTCAGGAAACAATGACTCCATACAGCCTGCCCAGGGCACCAGCTACTCTGCAGAGCCAGGCACCTGCATGGCAGCCTCAGAGGTAAGTCAGAGACAACTCAGGGACATGGCTTAGTGGCATGGTGGTGGTAGGTTGACAGTCAGACTTGATGATCTTAGAGGTCTCTTCCAACCTTAATGACTCGGTGAGCACCTGTCAGTCATGACCAGGGGCTGGGCAGGGACACACAGACCGAGTGACCTGAGGAGCATATCATGGCCCTGTAACCTCATAAGTAAACTCTTCTCCTTTCCTCCTCCACCTACCAAAACCTCTGTTTAAAAACAACCCAGTGCAATGCGGAAGGGATGGACAAAGAGCAGGATGGCTGTGGTTCCTTTTACCATCAGGAGAGGAGCAGGAAAAATCCTGCTCTGTCAGTCAGTTCACTCCTGATAAGCTACTTAGTGACAGCAGCTCTGTAGGTGAGTCACCTGCTAGTGGCAGATGCTCAGGAGATTGCTGCAGGTGGTAGTGGTGCTGATAGACCGGTGTTCTATTACACTACAAATCATAATTCCTGTTTCACAACTCCTGTTGTGGGTTTTAAGGTGTGCTTGGGCGGTCCTGCTCCAGTCTTAGTACAGCACAGGCAGAGCAGCAGAGGCACAGAGGTAGTGGGACCATCGCTGGCCCAGGCTCTCTGGGCATCAGGGCACCTACAGCCTCCCCGTGGCCTGGCCTGGAGGATACTTGCTGGGTTTCTGCAGGCAGAAGACCACATCAGAGCTGGATGAACATGGTGAGTTACTGACACCCCTGCCCCCTCCTAGCCCCTCACCCCCAGAACTGGCAGCCAGTACTCCACACACCCCACAGCCCAGCTCAGAAGATCTGCTGATCCCTGGCTCCAGCCCCCTGCAGCATCCAGGCAGGGAAGGATAGCACCCACCTCTCTCCATCCCCCCACCATGGCTGTTGGATGTGGGGCTTGGCTATCCCCATGAGCTCTCACTCCTGCATTTCTCCATGGCTTGTCTTTGCTCTCTCCCAGACCTGGAAGCAGACAAGACTGCTTGCTAAGGGGAACGTGCCCTTCTGGAGCATTTTATTGCCCCTCCAAGAAGGGGCTGGTTCAAGAGCCTGCCACTGCTGCTCCCAGTGCAGCTCCCACTGTGGAACTGCCAGTCCCTCTGCTCAGCACAAGGGACACTATCGTCCTCCCGCAGTGCCTTTTGCAAGCAAAGCCATGGCCACCAAGCCCCAGTCTGGCATGCAGTCCCTCCCTAGGAAGAAAAGGTTTCCTTAGCAGAGGGCAGCTTGCTGGGCACCGTGAAACCCTGTCCCAGTGATAGGCTGGGACATCATCCCCTGCAGGGTGGAGAACTCTCAATGGCTGCACACCCCCATGAGTTAAATCCCTGATCCAAGCCCCCTGCACCCTCTGAAGCTGGAGTTTGCCCAGGAACATCTCACCTTCCCTCACCCAGGAGCAGCTGGCACAGCCACTTGGCTCTCTACAGTATCTTTCAGCCCCACACTGTGGAGGGCAAACAGCAATAGTCTGGCAGCACCCCAGCTGCCCAAGCCTGCTCAGATGCTGTGGGTGCAGGAGTTCCTGAAGACTCCGTGGCTCATGGGCTGGCATTTGCACCCATGGGGTGCAGACTGGCCATCGTGGCATTAACATGCTTCCAGAGATTGTGGCAAGGGAACTCAATTAGTTCCAGTAGCCTTGAGATCTCCAGGAAATGCTGTGCTTCCACTCCAGGCAGGAGCTGGCACAGCTCTTGCCTGGCTTTGAATTTAACCAGTGTAGCTCTTGTTTGTAGTGGGGGTTTTAAGAGCAAGCGGGAAGTCATGGAGCCTCTGGGGCAGCTCCAAGCTGTAACTCTGAAATGGAGGAGGTTCATGGACTGAAGAAAATGTAAAAAGAAGAAACTCAACAATAGGCAACACCTTCTCTATGTGGGAAGGTGACCAGCATCACAGCACCATCCCTCCCACCTGTGTCCACACCAGACCTCCACAGGGTTGTCTGAAAGGAGCCTGTGGAGCCAGAGAGGCACCAAACAACATGGTGGGCATCAGTACAGGCAGCTTGTGGGCATGCAGGAGCAGCTGCAGTCCCCTCAGCCACAGAGCCTTAGTTGTGCCTTGGAGCCTAGAGAAGCCATCAGGGCTGAGGCCCTGGAACCGTTCCTGCAGGGAACCGTTAGGATCCCATTATCCCAGTCATGCCCAGTCCAAGTCCATGGTGACACAAGAGGTCAGCATGAGGAAGGACTGGCCCCACATGCCCTCAGCAGGCTCTGCTGGAGGACGTGGGTGGTGTTTGGGAGCAGCATTACCAAACTCTCAGTGCTCCTGCACTCACCGGGAGCTGCAGACGAGTGGATCGGGAAGGGTGGCTGAGACAGGAGGTCCAGGAGATACAGTCCCCTCCCCACCCTGCCCTCTGGTCCCCCAGCTCCCTGCCACCAGGAGCCAGGTTCTATGCTGCCAGGAGCTGAGACACCCTGGCAGCACTGCAGTGCCCTGGCAGGAGCCAAAAACACCTGAGGGGGCTGCGCAGAGCCCATCTAGGGGCCAGGTGCTCGTCATGACTTGCCCATGCTTGGCACAGATGCCAGAGGAGCTCCCAGCTGTTGGGAGAAAGGCCCCTGGCATTTCCTCAAAAGAGCCAGACCTCTGCATGCTGGTGCATGGCCATATGCCCACAGCCCTGCAAGCCTTGACATCCCACAGGGAGCTCTGCCCTCCTGTGAGACACCAAATGCAAACATCTCCAGCACTCTGCTGCTGCCCAGGGCACAAAGCCTTCTGCTCCTGAAGCTCCACAGCCAAAGAGGCTCTGGTTGCTAAACCCCAAACCTTCCTGAATCCTGCAGCCTGGACCTGTGGGTTTATAGCAGCAGTTTTAACCGTTCTTACCTCTGTTCATGCTGGGTACAGGCCCTGCAAAAAAGTTCCTCTTACCTGTGGTGGTAGAATCCAGGAGCAACAGCAAAGGAAAGAGCTCATTCAGGGCTGAAATGGCATTCAAGGAAGAGCAAGTGTGGTGCTTTCCGCAGCCTCAGCAGGGCAGGAGCAAGCTGCTTTCAAACCACAAGCTGTTGAGGAGCAGCTCTCAACAGGATGGCACCAGCATAGCTGCAAAACAGGGCAACAGGAATGTACAGTCTCCACCTGACACCCTTCTCTCCCCCCCTCCCCCCCAAAAAAGGGACTCTGATCCTTGTCCAGCACCACACCCCCCACTGAGGACAGGGGCAGCTCCTCCAGCTGGAGCAGCTCGTGGGACCTTTCCCACTGCAGATGGGCACCTCTCATACAGGAGTGATTACAGGAAAACAATTTGGAAGAGATCAAGTGGGATCACTGCCTCATCCACCTCTTGCTCCAGAGCCGACTGCTACCAGGGCTCTGTTTACTGCGTGTCCTAGCAGCAGCACAGCCCAACCCTCCCTCCCTTGTTCCCATGAGCCAAGCTGGTTTCTCCAGCAACCTTTCAGGGAGAACTCAGGCTCTGCCACTCGGTTTCTGACCCCACACTGAGGGATCCTAGCCTTGTCGTGACATGTCTGGGTGGCACAGCCCTGCAGGCACATGGATTTTGACTCAGGGTTTCTTGACAGTGCCTATGACTTCTTCCCAGCCAACTAGTAGTAGTAGGAGAGGAAATTGCCTCTAGTTGTGCCAGCAGAGGTTCAGGTTGGACATTATGAGCAATGTCTTCCCTGCAAGAGTAGTTAGGCATTGGCCCAGGCTGCCCAGGGCAGTGGTGGGGTCACCATCCCTGGAGAGGTTCAAACAACCTGTAGACATGGCACTTGGGGACATGGTTTAGTGGCCTGTGGGTGTTGGGGTCAATTGGACTAGATGATCTCACAGGTCTCTTCCAACCTGAATGATTCTGTGATCACATTAGCTGTGCACTCGCTGTGGGCCTCACCAGCTAACCACGCTGCTACAGACCCTTCCCACCTGCCAACTGCTTCTTGGCTGACGGTTCAGCTCCCTAACTGGTTTCCCCCTCTGCTTTGCAGGATTTAGCCTCCGAGCGGCTGAACGGCAGAGGTAACACCCACAGGGGCTGGGGGTGTGGGTGCTGCCAGGCTGGGCTGGGCGAGGCAGGGCCACGCTCCTCTGTCTTGCAGGTCTCAGCGCAAGACGCAAACCTTCCACGGCACGAGAATCCTTCAAGCGGATCGGCATCCCGGTCCTGGCAGTGGTGCTCAGCCTCGCCTGCCTGCTCATGGTCGGCTTCCTGGGTATGGATCTGGCTCTCCTCTCTCCTGGGCACAACCACGGCTCAGCAAACACAGCTCTAGAGCCAGGGTTCAGCTGAGACCGGCTCTGCCACCTTCCTGCTCAGCTCACAAAGGCAAGCCCTGAGCCTGGCCAACGTTAAGCTTCCTCTTTCCCTCTAGTCAAGTTTTACCTGGACTACCACTACTTCTTCTGCAAGCAGCCCCTGAAGCTGGTGCGGCTGCAGCAGGTGTGTGACGGGCAGGTGGACTGTCTGCAGGGCGAGGATGAGGCCAACTGTCCCCAGTGGGTCCCCGAGGGGCCACCAGCTGGGGGTGAGTCTGGTACACACTGTCTGAGCTCCAGAGGGGCTGGGCTGCCGCAGCAAGTCACTGCCTGCTGAAGTCACCCGTGACAACACCAGCTTTGTGTCTGTCCCCAGCCCGTGTTTCCAAAGACAGATCCATCCTGCAGGTGCTTAACAGAAACACTGGAGCCTGGTCCTGCATCTGCCACGACTACTTCAACCTGGGGCTAGCAAAAGCAGCCTGCCAGCAGATGGGCTACAGGAGGTACACGGCAGCTTCCTCACACCCCCCTCGCCTGCTTTATCTATCCCTCCCCCATCAAGGCTCTTCCTGAGTGGTTCTCTGTTTATTCATGAAGTACTTAGAGCTCTGCACTAACGGTTTCAGTCTGTTCCCACCACACAGAACAGTCTGTGCCCCTAGGAGCTGGCTGGTCTCTCTGCTAGAAGCCCTGGCAGCTTCCCATGTAAGCAGAGCACTGTGTTCAGTATCCACTGCCCCATCCCCAGCCCATGGGCACCCTCCCCTGCTCCTGCCTCTTGTCTCCTCCCCACCTACCTGCAGCAGGGCTGCCCCACAGCTCCCAGCATCCTGCACCTACCTCAGCAAAACAGCTCCTCCAGGTTCTCACTGCTGATGGAACTTAACCTGAGGAGGGCCATAAGGCATGGCACCCAACTTTTAAAGCTCCGGGAGAGCAGCAATTGGCTGGGGGGTGGGCTGGATTCTTACACCTCTAAAGAATCTTTAGGTGATTCAACCTGCCCTATCCTCCCTTGTAGTACTGCATCCAACTAAAGCTAGTGAAAGGCAAAGCAGCTTGCTAGCCCTGGTACCAGCCCTGGACTGAGGGGGAGTTTGAGTTAGACTAGGAGTATGTTAGGAAGAAGATGGGTTTCTGGTGTTTGAGTTCCTCTGGGAGCCCAGACTGAACCCAAAATGGTATTCTCCAGTTCCAAAAAATAAAAATCAGGGACTGAGGCTTTGAGCACGGGCCCCAAATGTCCCAAGAGGTAGCTGCAGGGATACCCCTGAAATCCCCTGCGTCCCCACACCTCCCCAAATATCAGGGAGTAGCCTCCCTGCCTTCAATACCTCCTGCCCCTTGTCCAGGGCTCAGTGGCCAGTTCCCTCCATCCTGCCTGTAACCATTCATGCCTTTGGCATCCCTGGCCTGAGGAATCCCCTTTTACTAAGGGGTCTTTCTCCTGCTCACTGGTGCAGGGTTGACATTCCCATCCTAAGCTCCTGCTTCCTTCCCATCTCACCAGCTCTTTGCTGGGGCCATAGGCAAACCTTTAACACCTATTGTAAAGCTTCAGTCCCTAAAGTTTTGGAGCTGGGTTATACCATCCTGGGCTCAGTCTGAGCCAAAACCACCACTGCCAGGCGCACAGCAGTGCTTGGTCCCCAGTGCCTGTCCTCTCCCAGCACTGTGCCCCACAGCAGGACTGTGCACTCCAGGGTGAACTGCCTGAGCCCTGCTCCCTGTCTTTCAGCATTCCCACTTTCCAGGGGGTGGAAGCAGGCACAGGACAACCCCTGCCTCCCAGAGAGCTTGTGCTGAGCGATGGCAACCTCCAGATGCCCGAGCCAGGCAGGTGAGTGGCTGGGGCTGTGCAGAGGTGCTGACCATGCCCTGAGCAGGTACCTGCCATGCCTGGCCACAGAACTGGAGCCTCTCCTCCATGGAATGCAGCCCTTTTCCTCCTTTTTCCAGGAAATGCCTCTCTGGAAAGGTTGTTTCACTCTTCTGTTCTAGTAAGTATCATGATGCTGTTTGCACCTTGCAGGCACATGGGACCTTGTGTGGTTCCAGGTCCTCATAGCTGGCATGGCCCTGTGGGCTGTGCTGTGCCCCAAGCCCTGGCCCTCCCCTATTCCCACACTGTCTGCAACAGAGAAGTCATTTAATTGCTGCTAGCCTCCTTCTTAAGGCAGCATAAACCTCCCAGAAATCAGACACCTAAGAGAGGCTTAACCAGCTGCCTGAATGGTTTTACTTTTGCTGATGAATTACACTAATTAATCTGCCTGGAGGGCTGGAGAAGGCAAGGAATGGATTTCAGCAAGCCTGGGGATGATGTGCAAAAAGAGAACAAAAGGGGATGTGCCAAGCATCCCACAAAGAGGTGGCATGGAGGAGTGTCATGGGGGGGGCAGATGAGGTACCGGAGCCACGCTCCCCTCCCTAGGAGGGGTGGGAGTCTCCATCCCTGCTCACCCAGAGGGTAGAGGAGGGCAGAGGGGGTGCCCTTTCCCTCCTCAGCGCCTCAGCTAACGTGTGCCTTTGTCGCTGCTCGGCAGAGGACTGCGGAGAGAGCATCAGGACTCCGCGGGTGCTGGGGGGGAGCCCTGCCAGCATCGAGGCATGGCCGTGGCAGGTCAGCTTGCAGTACAGGAAGGAGCACATCTGCGCAGGCAGCATCATCGACCCGAGCTGGGTCCTGACAGCAGCACACTGCTTCAAGTGAGTCATCACCCTCCCTGTCCAGCCAGCACCGACTGGCACATGCCAGGGCTGGCTTGGCTCCTCGACGCCAGGCTGAGTCCCTCTGGATTTAAGCTACATGTTGCTTCGATGTCCCATAATTAACACATCTGGACTGGGCTTTGTGCCCCCTGGGCTGCTGCAGCTGACTGGTGCTGAGCAGTGTGTAGGCAGGGCTGTGTTGCCTATCCCCACAGTCGAGTCATGAAGTAGTAACAGGTGTGTCTGTGCACAGGAACAACCCCATCGTCCAGAGCTGGCGTGTGAAGGCTGGCTCCAACCTTCTCTCAGGCACTGCCACCCTTGCTGTGGAGAAAGTCTTCCTGGCTGAGGTGGCAACCACATCTCCCAAGGACGATGACATTGCCCTGGTGAAGCTGAAGTCTCCTCTGCAGGTCTCGGGTGAGATGCGGCACACACCTCCTTGGATTGAGAGTCCCAAGTGTCTTCTGGTGGCACCAAGAAGTGGGTTAGGAGAGCAATGCCCCACGGCAATGCTCACTGGGCACTGAGCAGCGGTGCAGAGAGGGTGATGTGAGTGGTGCCTTACCCAGAGCACAGCAGGGAGCTTCCCCATGAGCCTCCCCAGACTTTTGCAGCTCACCTCTTCCTTCCAGACAGCAGCAAGCCCATCTGCCTGCCCTACTTCGACGAGGAGCTGGTGCCAGGCACACCCCTGTGGGTGATAGGCTGGGGCTACACGCAGGAGGACGGTGAGAGGGAGGCATGGGGACAGGTCCTGTGCCTGTCTGCAAATGGGGGGCTGCCCAGTGCCCCCCAGGGGGTGGTGGGTTCCCTGTTCCCCTGAGGCTGCTGGGGAGCCCCTCTGAGGAGCCACCTTTTGTGCAGGCAAACTCTCGGAGATCCTGCAGCAGGCAGAGGTGAGGTTGGTGGACAAGAAGAGCTGCAACCTGGATGCCTACCATGGGGCTGTCACCGAGAAGATGCTGTGTGCTGGCCTGCCCCAAGGAGGGGTGGATACGTGCCAGGTGGGGAGGACCTGGTCCACAAAGGGGAGGGGGGACGTTTGTCTGCCCCTACCCATTGAAAGGGCCCCTGGGAAACGGCTGCAAGCTGTGAGCACCATGCTGTGGGTCAGGGGCTCCTTGGACCCCACTCAGAGAGTCTGTCCTTCACAGGGGGACAGCGGTGGGCCCCTGCTCTACTCGGGAGGGCACTGGCAGGTGGTGGGCATTGTCAGCTGGGGCCAGGGCTGTGGGACCCCCAGCACACCTGGCGTCTACACCAGCGTCCGGGACTACCTCAGCTGGATCTACAGCGTCCGGAGGGTCAGTGCTGTAACACGCAGAGCTGCTCTACCACACAGGTTTTGGGGAAGGGTCACAATCCCCTTGGTGTCTCTGCACAGAGGGGACCCACAGCAGTGGGCCACACGGGACTAGGGTGGGGGGCTGAAGGCAGCCAGCTCCCTTTGGCTCTGTGCAGGAGGTGAGCCGGTTCCTTAAGGACACAACTGTTTTCCTCCTGGCTTTGGCTGCCCTTTCAGAGCTTGCCACTTCTTCTCTCTCTCTCCTTCCAGTCGGAGCTCTGAGACCTGCCGGCACAGGTCACCTCCTCTCTCCCCAAGCCTCCCTCCTCACCCCTACGTGCTTGGCTGTCCCAGCTTCAGCAGCAGCTGGGAGATGGATCTGCAGCCACAGAAGGTGAGCGGTGCCTCCTGAACCCTGGCTGCCAGGCTGTGATTTACGGTGCCAGAGGCCAAGCCAAGAGGCAAAAGGCAGCTGGGAGTGACAGCCACCGACACCGTGAAGGAATCTGACCGGCTCAAGCTCCTTTCCGGAGAAAGACTAATTTATTGCCCTGTGCTGCCCCTGTGGCAGGAAGGCTCCTGAGGGGCTAAGCTGCTATTTGCTCACTACTGTCATACAGAGAGAAATGATGTTTGTGCCCATTAAAAGAACATATTTGTTTTTACACTTAGCCTCTTAAGGCTTTGTCCCTCTTGCTGGCAGAGGTATTTTTGGTGATAGCCTGTGCTGTGCTGGAGCTGCTTTCCCAGCTCAAGGCTGAGTTTATTTGCTGGCTCTTGTCAACAAGCTGCTCCTGCACATGAGGGAAGAAAGTGCTGCGTGGACCTCAGCCACTCAGACAAGCTGATCAGAATGGATCGGTTTCAATGACTGTACACAAACAAGGATGTTAGGTGGTGTTGTAAATCAACTTTTGCAACGTAGCCTCAGCCCCAGTAGAATTCGGAGTGGGGAGGGACCTTGCTTCCCAGGCAGCTGCACTCAGATTGCCCTGGGCAATACCCCCAAGTACCCTACAAACCCATCCAAAGGCAGGGCTACAGCCATCCCACACCCAGCTGGCTCCCCAGCTCCAGGCACCCCTAGCCCCTGGGCTCACATGGGCAATGCATGCTCATGGGTGCTGGGGAGCAGCACCCAGTCTTCCCCCTGGGGTGTTCAGTCATTTACCTGGGACAAGCAGCTACAATGAAGAGACATGGTCCACACTCAGCACACAAGGAAAACGCTGCTGATCTTTGCATCTGTGCAGGGCTTTTAAGTTCATGGTGAGGCTGAACAGACACACCCAGAGCAAGCCAAACCAGAGGGAGTTTCTCTAGTAAACAAACTTTATTTCATTCAAGGCAAAGCTTAACTAAACCTCTGCAGTGCAAAAAAAAATGTGCTGTCAGTCACCACAGGGCATGTTACACACACCCTGTGTTTATTTGCAGGTATCTCCTACGTGTGTTTACAGATGCTCATACACATAACGTGCCTTGTCTCAGCACACACCTTTTCCAAGCCTCCCCTTGCTCTGCACACCCTGGAAAGCCTCTGCAGACCTCACCCCCAGAGCCTTGCTGACAGCAGGGACCCCTCAGGAGCCATCTTGAGCTCCCTGGGCACCCTGCCCTGTGCACAACACCCACACACATATACACGTAGAGATACACTTCAGAAACTGCTTATGGTGACGGTTTCCATCAGCCAGAGGAGTAATCCATGCATAGAAGAGCATTGCATATCCTGTGGTAAGTGGACCTGTGTCCAGATACCGTCTAAAAAAAGGCCAACAAGTTAGGAGAGCTAAAAATAGTTCTTTAAAAAGAAAGAAAAAAGAAATCCCTTCCTCCCCTCACTGCCCTCTCTCGTGGGAGGTCTCCTCCAAGGGTGGGCTGGGCGAGGGGGGTCTCCTGGAACAACTGGGAGGTCCCATGCCTTCCTGCCCAGACTGCCAGGTGTGACAATGGTATGTTAGTAACACTTTGCATTCAAAGGGTGCCTCTTGCCCCAGGATCTTGGAGCACTTTGCCAAGGGGTGCAGGGAGCCTCACACCTCCAGTGAGGCAGGTCAGATTGACTGGCCCCGTTTTACAGATGGGGAAACCGGAGCAGAGAGAAGTCAAATGATCTGCCTGAAGATCTCATGGATCCTCAGAGAGGAGACCTGGATCCCAGGGACCTGACTCCCAGTTGCCCATCTAACCAGCAGCAAAGGAAACCTGCTTGGGGCCAGGTGCCATACCTGTCTCCTGTCCCTGGCGGGTGCCTCCAAGCCCTGTGGGGTTTGGCCAGCCCAGCCCAGCCCAGCCTAGGTGAAGGCTGCAAGGTGCTCTCCATACGAAGCAGGTGGGGTCCAACCTCTCCCACCACAGACCCCACAGAAGGTAACACCTAACCTTTCCATGTTTGCCTTGGCCAACAAATCCTCGCCTACCTTTTACTCTGGCACCTCTGCCAGGGTGCAAGGCCTCGCAGATGGGGAGGTCAGGGCTCAGCTTTGATCCCCGGTTTCAAGTGGGGACAAGGGAGCTGCCTGTCCTGCAGCTTCCCTGATAACTACCCACAAATAAAGCAGAAATAGGGAACAAATCACATCATAAAGGACATTGCCATCTTCAGCTGTAGGATCAGCTCGTTCTCTTCATGTCTCACATCCTGCTACAGCCCTGGGGAGGGGCTGGGTTGCCTGAGTTCCCACTGTGGGTACCCTTTACAAAGCCCATCTGGCTCTCTGCAGCACCCCTCACCTGAGGATCTCAAAGCACTTTCCAAATGTTAGCCTCACAAACAACCCCTGTGAGGTAGAGCAGTATTATTATCCCCATTTTACAGATGGGGAAACTGAGGCATGGAAAGGAAGAGTGACTTGCCCAAGGTCACTCAGCAGGCTGATGGCAGGCCTAGGAGCAGGCTGGCACAGCCCTGGCCTGGCTCTCCCCTCGCCAGGGCTTGACCGTACTCCCTCCCAGCATCATGGATGGAGTCTTCCTGGAGTGGCAGGGAAATGCAATCAGCTGCTTTCCCACAGGAGTCTGACATAGGAAATACCTGTGTAATGAGTCCAGCCTTGGCGAGTCAGCATTGAAAGCATCAGTGCTCTGAGTGTTGAGCTTTTAAGAGGGGAGAAGGAGCAAGAGCAGCAGCAGCACAAGGCCAGGGAGCATCTCCCTAGAAGGCTGACTGAGGGGGGTGAAACACCCCCCCATTGCCCCTGGGGATGGCCTTGCACAGAGACAAAGCGAGGGTGAAATGAGGAGCTTCACCCCACCATACTCCTGCCACGGGTCAGCAGTGACCCTGGGATATAACCAGCCCCAGGCACTGGTTCCCTCAGCCCTGGCACAGGGGGAACCGAGGAACCTAGGGACCAGCCTGCCCCTCAGGAGCATGGTACCCAGCCCTGCTGGGACAAGGTGACACCCCTGGCAGTAAAGGGCCTCTCACTGATTTGGTTCTCAAGTGTGCTTAACAGGAGAGCTGAAGCTAAGCCCTGTCACAACAGCTCTGCCTCCTCCTTTCCTCCCGCACTGGGCCCAGGAGAAATGCAGCAAAGGCAGGAGAGGACCCTCTATCTCTACAGCGAGTTTCATGCATCCTTGCTCTGCTCCACAAACCTCCTGCATAATGCAGGCAGCTCCTGCCAACCCCAACTCAGCATCACCAGAGTCAGACAAGACACCCCAAGCTCCTCACAGCCTCTACCTCCCAGGCACACCAGGACCCCTGGCCACCCGTCACCCCACACCCCTGGGAGCAACACACACGTAGCGCAGCACTCACCTGGCTTCAGACCAGGGTGCTTTCCCAGCACGTGGCCCCATCCTGCCCACCCAGCACCCTTTTGCCTTCACTCAGAGTGGAGCAGGTGGCTCCCTCCATCCCAGTGGTGTCCCAGTCCGAATCCACAAGAAGCTCCCAAATCCCAGCGGCAGCCGAAGTCTTCTCTGAGAAGCAGTGCAGGTTGCAGGCACGTGTGTAATAGAAACATGTCTCAAGCGTCGGCAGTTTGGAAAGAAAACAAAAGGGGAAGGCTGGTCCCCTCCCTGCCCACCCTCCCCGCTGCCGGGCGGGCTGGGGCTCGGGGTGCCACTGCTTCATGCCTTTGGTGGTGCTTTTTGTTCTGCCTTGGAGCCAGCCAAGCCGTTCTCGGTGTTGTCGTTCCCTGACGAGCTCACGAGGCACTCCTTCCTGGGGGAGAGCACAGCTAACAGCCCCCGGCCACCCCGGCCCCTCTCGCCACAGCCCCGTGGCAGCACCCACCAAAGGGTGCCGGAACCGGCACCCACACTCACTTCCCATCCTGGGTCTTCTTGATGATGAACAGGACAACTCTCTTGATGAGCATGAAGAGGATGAGGAGGCCGATGAGCCCCCCTACCACGCCCACGATGATGAGTGTCAGTGTGTTGTCTGTTTCCACCACTGCAGGAGAGAAGCTGCTGAGGGGCCTCAGGAGGGGAGCGGGGAGCTCCTTGCTTCACAGCACCCCCACCAAGAAAAGCAGCAACCCCCTCCACCAGCTGCTAGCCCACAGCACACAGGGCCATGAGGCCAAGCCTTGCCTTTTGGGGATGCCAACTACCTCCAAGAAGCCAGGATGCCCCATGCACTTCTATAGTTGTGAGCCAAGGAAGGGTCAGCACGGGTTTGGGTCCCCACTGCCCCCACACTTACTCTTCTGAACCACCGTGAGGAAGATGGTGGCGTTGTGCTGCGCGTTCTTCTCCTTGGGGTTCTTGACGTGGCAGGTGTACTTCCCAGCGTCGCTGAACTCCACGTTCTGCAGGACGATGGAGATGTTGTTTTCCTTCCCGGTCGTGGAGCCGACAAACTCCACCCGTGGGTTGCGTGCCACGACCATGGGCTCCGAGGTTTTGCTCTTGATCTTGCCGTGGAAAATCTGCAGAGGCAGGGATGCAGGATGAGGGCTCAGGTGGGTTCCTGGCAACCCCAAGTGAAGGAAAGGCTCAGGTTCTCCTGCCCCAGCTCTGCACACACAGACATGCATGGCCAAGTGTCCCAGCACAGCCCTACTAAAGCAGGAACAGCCACGGAGGGGAACCTGAAACAACAGATCAATCTGACTTGCCCTGCAGCAGTGTTACAGACCATGGGAAAGACAGGAGAAGCCCAGGGGAGAGAGTCCCCATCATCTAGGGCCACCCAGGGCTGCCAGCCTGTGGGGACAGACCTGCTCTACACCAACTTTCCTGCCAAGGAGTTGAAGAGCAGAATACCCCCAGCAGGAAGCAAATCTATAGAGAACCTTTCAGATTTCAGAGAAAGCACAGGAGGAGAAAATAAAACCTATTATTGCCCAAAGTGCACACTTGCATCTGAAGAGACAATTTAGGACCAGTTTATGAACAGAAGCAAGCCTGTGGGCAGCAGAAAATCCAGAACAGCTTTGTGCCAAAGGCACAGATGTGTCAGGGTACTGAGTCCCCATTTGCACAGCCCTGTCCCCCCAGAGCTGATGTTGCTGGGAGGAACAAGCAATCTGCAAGAGGTGAAAGGGAGCTCTGTGAGAACTGCAGAGCTGCTCTGCACAGTGAAAACACAAAAGGGTCTGTCAGGAAAACAGGGGCAAAGCCACTCACCATCTCTGTTGAGTTGAAATACCACGTGAAGACTAGGTCCTGAAAGCCTATGCAGGTGGTGAAGGTGCAGGGCAGCAGGACATGGGAGTTATTCAGAGCCACCACAGTGTTGGTCTTCCCCACAGACACCTCCAAGGCAAAGGCGATGGCAACGACATGCAAACCTGGTAGGGAGAGGGGAGGAGAGAGTGAGGGCATGGCACCAGCACACAGCCCAGCCTGGTCCTTTCCAGACCCTGCTGCACGGCTCTGCTGCAACCCTCAGGGCAGATGGAGTAGATGGGACAGGGAGGAGAAGGCTGCATGTGAGGGGTCACTTCCCTGGAGCATCAGCCTCAGTAGGGAATCCCTCCCAGAGAGTAGAGGGGGCTCAGCCATCACCCTCCCAGCTTTTGCTCCTGCCTCTGCCAGCACAGCACCCTCAGACTCAGCCTGAACCCAGCTCTCCTCCTCTCCCAGAGCCCAGGGATGGGTTTGTTACCCCTCATCTTTGGCACAGCAGGCTACCATGGCAGGAGCATACACGCTTGTTCCTGGCCCTAAGACAGCTCAGCAGAGACAGGAGACCTGCTCCTGGAGGAAGAGCAGGGGTTGGCTGGCACCCAGAGAGAGAGTGTGGATTGAAAGGGAACCATCATGTCAGCACGAATAAAGTATGTAAATCAAAGCTCTGATTTGCATGTTATCCACAAAGGCCTTCAGCCAAACCTTAAAGAGGGGGCAAAAGAAAAGCCCAAAGCAGAGCAGAGCTCTGTTCTTCAAGCAAGCAGCTGGAGCACTGATTAGCATCGCTGTCCTGGATGGCTGCCACTTTGCTCTTACCCCAGCCCAGCCAAGGACCCCGCAGCTCCTGTGTGGACCTCTAGAGCAGCACCCCTCACCCCTGCCTTGCAGAGAGTTTCCTCTCCCACCGGAGCTAACAGATGACCTTCAAACTGCAGAAGGCAGCTCTCCTGCTCCTCTCCTCCCCAGCAGCAGGGAGGAACACACTAAGGAGTAGTGTGGACATGCCTGAAAGGTCCCTGGGTCCCACACAGAGGACTAGCACTGCACCCCTGTTCTCCAGCTGGGCCAGCAGTGGCCACTTTGCTCCAGGCCAGCCCCAGCAGCCCAACTCCCCATCCCATCAGGGCCCTGACTCGCTTGTGTCATGTGATGTGGCCAAGATGTGACACAACCCAGCTAAACACTGTCCTCCCCTTTCCCAGACCTCAGCCACCAAAGGAACCTTGCCATCCCTGCAGAGCTTTCCTCTGACAACCAAACCACAGGGGACACAGCTCTTCTCACAGATCCAAGCTGGTCCCCAGCTCCACCAGCCACCTCAACGTGCCCTCAGCTTCAGATTTGCATCTCTTTGCAACAGCTTCAGCTGCTGATTTATTCTCCCACACATGCCCACGCTAACAACTCCCCAGGCACGTCGCAGCCCAAGCCAAGCCCAGAGCCCTGCATCCTGGGCTTCAGGCCCTGCTGCAGTGCTGCATTGCAAGCACTGCAGGGAAGGAGTTACTTAACTTCTACAAAGCAGCTCTCTCCGTTCTGCCTGTGAGGCTTTAGCTAACGTCAGGGAGCAGTTCCCACCAGATGGAGATCTCCTGCAGTTATCAGGCTCACAGAGCAGCCCTGGAGATGCTACAGGAGGAACTTCACATCCAGAAGTGTCCCAGGGGAATCAAACTGCTACCTGGAGTAAGACTTAGCAGAGGGATGCCTGGCTCTGCAGGTATGCCTGAGTAGGCAGGATGCTGCCAGAAGACAAGTTACTTATGGGAAAGATGATTCCTTGCAGCTTGTAACACTTTAATCCTGCCTGCTACTGTTATAATGTCATAAATGTAACCTGACTTGAGCGCATGGGGTGAAGGGAGGCTGATCTTGTTCCTGTCATGAGATGGTCTCAGGAAGACAGAACTGATATGTTACCACTAAATAAAGCACAGAGGAAAACACACTGAGAGGCTGGAAGATTACCAGCTGAACCTGCCACACCAGCTGCCACCGTTCCTCTTCTGGATACCCAAAGCTGCCGTACTTTGCACCACCAGAACCCCAGCCTCCAGTGCACAGGGCAAGCCCCTCCAGGAGCTCCAGGCTGACTCCCACACCTGCAGGCACACGCTCTGCCCAAGAGCCTGGGAAGGGGAACCAGGGGGCAGCCACTCTTGCTGCTGCCAGAGCCTGGGCTGCCTGCTCTTTGCTCTTGCAGAAGGTGAGCCCCCCCAATGAGGCATCTAGAGCCACAGAGCTATGTCCCAGCCCAGGACCCAGCCCCAGTGACAGCAGACAGTCCTCTATCACAGGGCAGGGGCCAGAGCAAGACTTTTCCCCCAGGGGCTGCTGGCAGCCTCCCACTTTTCCTGCAGCCTGTCAGGAACATCATGTGGGAACCACTGCTTTTATGGAATGGGCACATGGGATTCACCTGAAAAGCCACGGGACACCTCCACCATCTGTGAGAAAGCTGCTCTGCACAAACTTTCTTTGCCCATAAAAATCAACATGACCTCCTGGCACAGACAGCAAACCGTGCCTGGCAGGCTGGCCAGGATCCTCTCCATTCAGGTTGGGCAGGAGGAACTCCAAGGCCAGCCCAAGCCCAGGCATCATGTGCTCCAAGACAGATCACTTGGGTTTTGCCTCTCCTCTGGACACCGATGGCAGAAGCTGTGCAGCAGCTTCCTGTCACAGCCAGGAGCCCTGTGCCAGTCTCTGGAGAGCACAGCATCTCCTGAATACACAGAGACCTGCCCTGACACTCTCCTTTCCTCAGTTTCCAAGCACACCTCAGCGACCTGTGGGACCATGTTCCCACCTCCACAGCCTGGACCCGGACCCCCAAGTGTCCTGTTCTTCAACATCTCCAAATCTCTCCTACCACTCCAGTGCCATCCCCACGCAGCTCACACTGCGCCTATGCAAGAAGGCACTTTCGACCAGGTACCAGCACCCAGATCCTGCATGGAGTCAGGTACTTACATGTCTTTTTGTGTCTCCAGCTCACTGAAAACACACCTAAGAACTATGTCCTCTAAACACCTCCCCAAGGGAGTTTCCCAACAGCCAGTGCTGCTAGGGCATCAACATGAGGATGACCTACAGAAGAAGTGTAGTGAGTGCGTGAGGGCTGATGCAGGTGCTTGGAACCAGCCTCAGTGGCTGCAGCGAGAAGGAGGTGGGTCACAAGCTCCTTCCTCCACCCTGCAGTTGGGAATCTTAGGGATCACAGGTCTGGGCATCATGCTTCAAAACAGCCTGGGCTCACCCCCATGCTGGGAGAGAAGCGCATGCAAAAACAAATGGTTGTTGTACAAAAAGGAGTGTAAGAAGAATGAATGACCTGTCAGTGGGTGTGCTGGAGGCTGAAGCAGTGCATGGCTTCCCTAGGGGTCACGTTAGCAGGCAGGTAGCCGCGGTCCCTTGCCGGCCCAGCAGCAGAGCGGAGCAGGGCAAAGCAGGATGCAGCCGCAGCGCCCACGGGAGAGAGCTCAGGCGATGGGCAGGGCAAGGGGGAATCTGGAGCCAGCGTTTCTCCCGGACTCGGCTGTGAAGTCACCTTGGACAAGTCACTTATCCTCAGTGCTTCGGACTCTCCGTCTGCAGAGCAGAGATAAACAGGCAGCATCAGCGCCGGGAAAGTCATCCCAGCGGCTGCGTCCGGTCCCTTGCGGTGCGGGATGCCAAGCGGCTGAGCGCCAAGCCAGGGTGTCCAGCCGCCCCGGGATGCCGAGGGGGGCGGCTGGGAGCCTCCCACAACCCTCCCCGGGGTGCAGGAGAACCGCGGAGGGGTGGGGGGCAGCAGGACGGAGCGGGGTCGCCGGTGACCCCCATCCCTCCCCCCTAGACCTCCCGCGCCCCTTACCCAGGAGCGCGGCCAGCAGGCGCGGAGCGGCGGCGAGTGAGTCCGGGGCCATGGCTACCGAGCGGGGCTGCGAGCTCCCTGCTGGCCAGCAGCGGCCCCGGCTCTGGCCACCCCCCGGCGAGCAGCGCCGGGCGGGGCCGCGCTGAGCCTTCCTCCGCCCACCTCCGCCCTTCTCCGCCCCTCTCCTTTCTCCTCCATTCCCCTCCACTCCTTTCCTCGCCCCTCCGCCCTCCTCCATCCTCCTCCACCCAATGTTGCCTCTCTCCGTGCCCCTCTGCCCTCCTCCATCCCCCTCCGCACTCCTCCGCCCTTCCGCACGCCGCTTCGCTCTGCTCCATCCTTCTCCGTCCTCCCCCGCACACCTCGACATGTGTCCCCCGCACTCAAGTCACTGCCCTCGCATCCTCCTCCCCAGCCCAGTCCAGCTGCCCAGCCCCCGAGGGTTCCCCGTTTTCTGCCCGGTGTGCTCAGGGAGCACCTGGGAATGCTGGAAGTGGGCAAAGGACCACTAAGCCTGGTATCTTCCAGCACTGCTGCCAGGAGGATGATGAAACAGGATGAAGCTGGGGCTCAGCTCCCGTTCAGTGCACCTCAGCAGGGTGACCCCCAGCAGCATCCCTGCCCTTTGCCCTCTAGCCTCATGGCAGACAGCTCTGCAGTCAAATATGAGGACACAGAGCCCGACAGCGATGGGCAAGGCTGCAGCCGGAATCCACCTTGTGCCGAAGGGAACACTCTGAAAACTTCTTTTCCTCACTGTGAGCTTGTTCCAGGATAATTGGCTCTGCATAAATCCACATCTCAACCAAGTTCACCCCTCAGCCTTTTCCTCACCGTCACCCTCATTAGCCCTAACCTTTAGCAGACCACAGCCCGAGGTGGTGGTAGGGGCCCTGCTAATGGAGGCCTGTGGTGATGTGGTGTGCACAGACAGAGCTGCATCTTTGCACCCAGGACCATTAGGCAGCCAGAGCCCTGTTTGCTGGAGGTGATGCATCCCCAGAACAGGCATGGCGGGAAGGGAGAGGAGGTGCTGCTGTGCTGGAACAGCAATGACTGTTTTTCCAGCCTGACACAAGGTCCCAGTAAAGCTCACCCCAGGGACTGGTTGAGGCTGTACCTCCCTTGCTGGGTAGAGAGAGCACTACAGCATCACTTCCCTGAACAGGATTGTTTATTTTCTGGTGTGAGAGCAGATCACTCACAGGGTTGCTGCCTAGGGCCCTGTCTGCATGTCCAGGGTGGCACAGACTGTCAGCTCCAGGGCACCCTGAGACACTCCTCAGCCCCACTCCAGCCCCTCTGCTGCTTGGTCCCCTCCCCACCCGGCTAGGAGCATGAAGCAGGAGGGAAGAGGGAAAGCAGGAGGATTTGCAGGGCACAGGTCATCCCAGGGGACCCTGAGAGGATGCCAGCAGTGCCTCTGGGTTGAGGAGTTTGAGCTGCAGAGCTGGCAACAGAGACAGGAAAAGTACAGGCAGAGCAGGCTGGGCAGTGTTGGCAGCCAGTTCTGCAGGAGCAACGTGGAGAGAGAGAGAGACTGCTGATGCAGCAGAAGGTGCCTCAGCAGGCAGCTGTGATGGATACAGCTAGGTGATGGTACAGCTAGGTGATGGACGTGGCTAGGTGGTGGATACGGCTTGGGGAGCAGAGTTGCAGGCACCAGTGACCAGGCAAGTGGTGTACTGAGAGAAAAGGAGGAGTGCTGCATCTGCTGGAGCCTTGCTAANCAGCTCTGCAGAGAGGTCTGGAGGGGGTGGAAGGATGCCTGTCACCCCTGCAAGGGTGCATGATAGATGGTAGGGCAACGATCACAGGGACTGAACTGTGTCTGGTGGAGGGGTGGGTAAGGCTGAGGCGGGACCTTCCATCATCCAGCAAGCAGGACCACAGAGACCTGCAGCACTGGGGACTTGAAATAGTAGCTCCCATGCCCTCATTCAGGGACAGGCTGTTAGGTGTGGAGGACTCCTCCCTGGGATGCTCAGGTGCCTGCCAAGTTTGCTTCCAAAAAGAGGTGAGTCAAATCGGATGGGGCCACTCTCTCCCCACTGAGCATCTCTGCAGAGGCCATGCTGCCTGCTCCTGCTGCTCACCTGGGGCCAGCCATTCCCTCCTGGCCACACAGCCCCAGGGCTCGGAGCAGGACGCTGCCTGTCACGGGAGCCTGATGGAGCTGTCACACTTGGCAGCTCTGGCTCTGGTCTCCTCGGCTGACTGCTCTCATGAGACATGTGCCACAAGCCTGGGAAAGGCTCTGCTCTCCTGCAGCCCATCTGGGCTGAGTGGTATGTGCTGGGACAGGGAAGGGCACTTGCAGCTGCTGGCCCTGGGATTTTGGCTTGATGCTGAGATGTCCAGCACAGGAGCCAGGGACACTGTGGCTCAGCGGAAACTTGTTTTGCTGAGTCCAGTGTAAGGCTGCTGTGTCTGGTTTCGGTGGAAAGCGAGCACCCCCTGCTCGGGCACTGTCACCTCCCAGGGGGACAGGAAGAAGGGCTCAGGTGTGCTGCCAGCTGGCTTAAAGCCTGCCAAGAAGGTTGGGGTGGGTTGGGGGGGATGTCAGAGTGGCTGCCAGGCGTCTGTGTACCCCTTAAGACTCTCACCTTGCACTAATGGAGTTGGGAGGGTTAAAGTGCTAGGCTGCTCTCCGAGGAGGGCTCCTGTTTCCCTCCACGTGGGTACAGAGCGATTGGGGTAGGGCTGAGCCAGAGCAGTTGGGCTGCAGCCTCCCAGCTCAATGCAGCAGGCGCAGTGCTGGCCTCGGCTGCCCTGGAGCATCCTGCTGGGTGCAGCCCCAACTCCACTCCCAGTAGCACTGGGAGGACAGCCCTGTCACACCCTCCCAAACCTCCTGGAGCTGCCGATGGAGGAGGTGGAGACACTGGAACAGAGCTTCCCATCAGCACCTTATATTTACTGCAAGGTCCTCTGGCTGTGACCTTTAAAAGAGAAGGTGGCCTGGCAGCCCGGGAGCTGGCAGCAGGCAGGAGATGCTCCTGGGGATCAGACACTGCAGGACAATCCCGGCTTGGCGAGGGATGCTGGGCTAGGAGCTGAGCGAGAGGTCCTGGGCACACAGACGGCTGGTGAGTGCTTGGCTGCCTTTCTCATTCTCAGCCCTTCCTCGGAGCAATGCTTTCCCCTCTCCCTACCTCCTTCTCCCTGCACAGAGCCCTCCTGCTCACTGCCTGCTCAGCACCCCAGCAATGCTGGCTGCCACCCGGGCTGGGCAGCTTCCTCGACCCCTTTCACAAGTCCTTTAATGCAAGGAGGGTAAGAGGAGCAGTGTCCCCACTGCAGAGGCATCTGCAAGAAACACTGAGGCAACTGTCCTGTATCCCAAGAGAAAGTTTCTTCCTGACCGGGCACAGTCTGAGGCCACCTCCACCAGACACTTGCCAGCTCTGGCTCTCCAGTGCTGCCCTTCACACTCCTCAGCTCCTCGAGTTCACTGTCCTGGGTTGTTTCCTTTTCCAGGTCTCCCAGCCCCACGAGCAGGGTGGCCAGGCTGCAGGCATGGGCACTGTGCAGGGACAGTGGCTCTGGGCTCTCTCCAAGGCACCCCAACCCCATCCCCTGCAGCTCTCTGCACGGCACTCAGCAGAGGTCCCTGATACCTCCCAACCTGCTCTCTTGCTCTTCAACACCCCTAATCCCACCTGGTCCAAGGAAACACATGTAGGCTGTCAGAGGGATTGTCCCCAGTTCTGAAGGATCTGTGAAGCTCTGGTGTTGTGGCAGGGGTGGGGGGGTGGTGCATTCACCATCCTCAGTCCCTTGCAGCAATGAACTCAGCCTTGTCACGTCCCGTGGGGCTCTTATCCATGATCCCACCATGCCTTCCTCATGAGTTTCTTGCCAGCAGCTGTCCCAGAGGTGTCCCCAAAACCTTTGCCTATATCTGTACTCACCCCTCTGATGCTGGGTGAGGAAAGACCTGTGTGCTCTCCTCCAGAGTTCTGCTCCTTTCAGCAACAGTCAAGCTGTGTCTTGCCATGGGCCAGGTACAGATTGCAGCCTGGGTAAGCTCTGCCCTCCAGCACAAGCCCAGCAGCTCACTGGGGGTGCACTGGAGGCAATTTCAGTTCCATTCCGTGGGGATATGAAAGTTTTCCGCAGTGTTAGCTCCCACGGGCAGACAGTGAGGGGTGCAGGGCAAAGTGCTCAGACCAGGCAGGTGGCACTGGTGCTGCTCACTGTCACCCTGCTGCTTGGAGCAGCAATAGGCCGAGTGACATGGGGTCACTGGGGAGTGGGTAAGGCAGGGCAGGCGGCGTTAGCCCAGGAAAGAGGTAATCATAGGGGTTGTGTGTAGACTTGGGATGCGAAGGTGTTCAGGGGCCCAAACTGAAGGGCAGCTGGGGGAGAGGCACAACTGAGGTCAGCTGCCAGAGCTCCCCCTCAGCCTTGTGTCTCCATGGTAGGTAAATTGATGGATGTGCCCCAGTTGTGCTGTGCTGCTCCAGCGTGTCTGCGCGGCACTGCTGGATTGCCAACGTGGAGAGCAGCCTGATTATGGGTGTCCATCACCCAGAGTGTGCCCTGGGCTCTGCTGGAGCCTTCTGAGCCTCACCTGCCGCATCCTGATCCATGCTCAACTCTCTGAGGAGCAGAGGTGGGGGGGCTCAGCAGGACACAGATTCCTGCAGCACAGGGAGCACCCCTGGAATCTTGCTTGGTGAATACTCAGGCAGCACTGGCCGTTTGCCTGCTCCAGTGCTGCCCTGCCTAACCCTGCCTCTGCAGCAGCTCCTGGGGACTGAGCTGCAAAAGTCACCCAATGCAAACCTTCTGCCACAGTGGAACCAAGCTCCAGGCATGCAGAAACTTTCTCATCCCCTCGGGCAGACACACAGGCAAGAGCAGAGATGAGAGACCTCATCCTGCCCTTCCAGCAGGCAGCAGCAGAAAAACATCAAGTGCAAAGTTTGTGTTTTGTTGTTCTCTTGTTTCACTGTACAAAGAGCAATAAAAACATCCTACACTCAGCAGAGTGTTTGGCAAAGGAAACCAACCAGAAGGCGCAACCCCAAAGCCTCAGTCAGGACCGAGAGCAGCCTCTCCTCTGGGTAGATCTGTATTTGTAGAGATTCTCTCTGCTGTGTACAGCTATGTACATACAAGGTGCATTGGCAAGTTGCAATCCAAGGATAGTGCATGAAAGAAATGAAAGGCAGATGCAAGACTGGTCACAGGCAACAGCCAGAGGCCTTTGGCCTGAGAGTTGCCAGCTCAGTCCTGCGTGGAGCCGCAGAGGGCTCAGCTTCGAGCAGCAGATGGTCCTGGGGAAGCAGCCTTGCGGCCAGCTCCCCATCGGCACTGTACGGGCAAAGCCATCCGTGGGGTGAGGGGGTGTGCAGGGGAAGGCAGCCTCAGCCCAGCTCTCCCTGGGCAGTAAATCCCACAGGAGAGGGGGAAGGAACCTGGTGAGACACTGGTGCATTCCTGCTGCAGACGGGAAGGGGAGCAGTGCAGAGTCCAGCGAGGTCGAGCAGGGTAGAGAGGGCATGTGGGGCTGGGGCAGAAAGCGATGGGGCAGAGCAGGGAGCACACAGCCATCCCTTCATCTCTGGGGAGCACACAGCCATCCCTTCATCCCTGGGGCCTGATGGCATTGCCCATGGCACTGCTGGGACAAAAGTGTCCCTTCGTGTGGTAAAGGTCTCCCTTCTGTCCTGGCAGTGCTGCTCCTGGGCGGCAGGATCTCCCTCACCCGGCCCTGGCAGTGGCCCCTGGGGTTCCATGTGCTGCCCCATGTCCCACCCACCATGGAGGGACGGGGGGAAGAAAAGCAGCAGGGGATATGTCCCTGGGTCGTTTTCCCTGTCTGACCTGTAAGAGGTCCCAGGGCAAGCTCCCAGCATGCTCCAGCCAGCACAGCTCACCTACCAAGTCTGGCACAGGAGGCAAAGAGCTTGCCCATGGCCAGGAGGTGAACTCACGGCAGGCAGGACCAACCCTGGGGCTTGCCACACCCCCTGCACCACAATGGGGTGGGACCAGGCAGGATCACTACTTGCTCTCACCTGCCCTCACACCCCTGAGCTGCCCAGGCCAATGCTCATGACAAACTGGATGAGCTGCCACAGGCAGGGCAGCTGCCAGAGCGTGGTCAGGGCTGAGGCAGGCTGGCAGTGCATTGCCATGGCAGTTACAGGTTGTGCAGTGCTGTTCAGGGAGGCTGGAGGAGACAGGATCAGCATCACAGGGTTGCTCAGGGGGGTGACAGAGCTGTCCTGCCTCTGGGCCCACAGTTGTCCCCAGTCCTTCCCAGCAAGCACCCAAAATCTCCTCTTCCTCCCAGCAGCTCCTTATCCCTAGCAGCCAGAGCCACACCCTGCTGCTCCCCGTCACCTTGGGCTGGCACATCCCATTAGAATTACCCTCCTCAAGAAGGAAATGAGCACAGAGAAGTCAACCCAGCACCTTTGGCTGAGATGCTCAGGCCCCAAAATAGCCCATGAGGCAGAAGGGTTACATCCATTACACACAAAGAGCCCACAGCAGCTCCAAAAACCAGCAAAGCTCAGAGACAGCACGTGGGCTAATGGACATTATCTGGCCACCAGCTTCTGAGTGGGCTGGGACAGTCCCTGAGGAGCATGAGCTTCTTGTCACATCACCCTCAGCACTGGCACAAAAGACTTGCAAGGAGGAGATGGGCAGTTATGGGAGATCCCTTGGGAACAGGGACAGCAGTGCCTATGCCCTGGGCACAGCAGGGGTACATCAGGGGTGAGACTTGGCCCTGAGGGCAGATGGTTCCTGGCCCCTGCTCTCCTTTTCTAGTGGGACAGGGCACAGACATCTGGGCAAGGGGCTGCCTGGCTCTGCTAGGACATGTTAGTCTCAGCTCAGCCTCAGGGGCAGCCTCGATGTGGTTCAGGCACCCTCCCCAGCCCTGCCTGCTGTGGCCAGGCTCCAGGAACCACCTTCTCTTCGCACCCTGCTCCAGGCTGGTTGGGTAGATGGAAGGAAGGATGCTCTGGGGAGACAGAAATCCTTGCTCAGGGAAGCACATCAAGGGGGTCACGCTGTACAGGGATGAAGAGGGAGGAGAGGGCAGGGGAAAGTTACTTGGTGCCCTCATCTGGGTTGCCTTCACCATCTGTCTTCCCTTCCTCCTCCGTCTTCTGGTCATCAGTGTTCAGCCTCTGCTGCTTTTTCCGGCGCACGCATTTCACCACCATCAGCACCAGGATCACCACGGCCAAGAAGCCACCTACAGAGGCACCCACGATGACAGCCACTGTCGAGTCGTGCTTTGGGGGCTCTGGGGAGACAGGACACAGGCTCAGGGTACTCAGAACCCCCCCGGGGCAGGCAGCAGGAGCAACAAGGAACAGGCAGGGTGAAGGAGCAGAGAGCCAGGCAACACCCATGGGTGCCTGATGGCAGAGGGAACCACTCTAACCTCTTACCTTTGGTGAGCACCTTCAGGCTG
Organism: Galbula dea; assembly: GCA_013399015.1. Taxonomy (NCBI): domain Eukaryota; kingdom Metazoa; phylum Chordata; class Aves; order Piciformes; family Galbulidae; genus Galbula; species Galbula dea. The sequence goes on from VWZX01000495.1 coordinate 1,300,227, forward strand.
ATGCTGGCATGACCCCGCTGCCGGTCGGGGGGGTTCAGGACATAGCAGTTGTAGGTGCCCTCGTCCTCCAGCTGCACGTTTTTGAGGGTGAAGGACACATCGTATTTGGTGGGGTTCCCGGTGAACTCCACCCGGTTCCCAAAGCGGTCCAGCTGCTTGTTCATGATCTTCGTCCGGAACTGCAGGAACTGGGCAGCCCCCGTGGGAGAGGAGGTGAGACAGTGTTTGGCATCCCACAGCCCAGCCAGGCACCCTCCTTCCCTCCCCGTCCTGCCCCGGGCTCATGCTCACACTGCACGCTTGCCCCTGGGCTGGGCAGCACCCGCTCAGCTCCATGAGCAGCATGGTTCCTGCTCAGCTCTGGCCACCACAGCAGCCAGGGACGGGGTCTCCTCTCTACACACACACCCTCCTGTACTGACACATCAGGGCAGTTTGCCCTTAATGCAGCTGGTTGCTAATTTTCCCTGTGGCAGAGGACAGCAGATAGCAGGAGCACATGTAAGAAGGCTTGGGACCCCCAAGGAACACACATGACTACTTCAAGCTGGTCCTAGGACCTCTCAGCAGATCCCCAGCCCTGAAGAGACTCACCAGCTCCTCAGAGCAGTTCCCGCACTCCTGGTATGTCCAGTTGAGGGAGAACTGCTTGTTCTCCACCTTGTAGCAGGAGTTGAAGGTGCAGGAGAGCTTCACAGAGGAACCATTCAAGGCGTTGATGGTGGGGGGAGCCATGACCTCCATGCCCAATCCCATGGGTGCTGCCATAAGCACAGAGAGCAAGAGCAGAGGTGCAGATGAGTTAGAAAGGGAGCACAAGCAGCTGTGCTGCTGGCTGAGCAGGTCTCCCCATCCCACCCTGCACCTGACTGCCTGCACAGAGCTCACCCGAGAGCCTAGGACTGGCACATCCACACAGGGAACAAGGAGGGGAGAAGCCTGATCCCTTGGCCCTGCTCTGCAAGGGATGACGACCCTTTTCTCTGCCATGCCTGCCCTGGCTGTTGCCCCGTGCTAAATTCTGCTGACTCCAGGCAGGACCTGCTCCTTGCCGCTTCCGTGAGGCTTTCCTGCTGCAGGATCGATGGCGCTGGGCGAAGGGCTGGATGCAGCATCAGTACGGCAGGGCTCAGCGCCGCAGCCCCAGCCGCGGGGAAATTTATGGCTGCGCTCATCAGATTTCACTGCCGGCAGGACGCAGTACAGCAGCGAGGGCTGGGATCTGCCAGGGCCAGCCCCTGGGGGCTGCAGGGGGAATGCGGATGCTCACCCCTTCCCCACTCCCAGTTCACATAAGGGTTCTGTAGCTGGGAAGAGCTGGGTCAAGATCTCAGTTACTGCTGGCTGGACCACGCCAGGCCCTGCACCCTGGTTTTGCTGTGGCAGAGATTTGGGGGCATTCCCCAGTGCAGCTCACAGGGCAGGAGGGTTCACCCGGGGCATGGGCGGGGATGAGGTGTCTATACCCTGCTCCCTCCTCCTTCTCTCCTTTCCTGCAGCTCCCTTGTCTGCTGGCTGCCCCAGCAGCACCTGAAACCCAGCGTCTGCATCCAGTGTGTTCTTCCCAGCCTGCAGAGGGGAGGCTGCATATCCCATGGCAGGCTCCTATGCAGCCAAATAGCTGCAAACAATAAGGCTAAGCCCCGAGAAGGTCAAGGAAGAGCCCTGGGAGGACTGCTGGAAAAGAAGGGACTGTAAAGGAGAGCTGTGGCACCCCACAGGGCAGGGACAGTGACACTGCCAGCAGGTGCTTTTCTGATCACCTCACCTCTCCCCTTTGGCTGCTGCTCTTTGCTCTCAAACCTTCTTCCTGAAGTGCTCTCAAGTCCAGCCCTGTGGCCAAGCTGGGTGCATGTCAAGGCTGCTCCGCTGGCTAATCCACTCCGTCTGCAAGCAGGGCAGGAAAGGGGCCAGGCTCTGCAGCCAGGGAAAAGAGGCTTTTCCAAGTTGCAGATATGGCTGCTTTGAGCCAGAGGTCTTGCTGTGAGGTGCAAACCACCAGCATCCTGAAGCCAGCTCTCTTAGAGGCAGAGGTACCCTCCAAGTATGGCTGAGCCCCTGGAGATGGCTCCTTGCTCGTGCTGGCAGCCAAGCAGCCATGGTGAGCACCTTCCATCCAACCCCAGTGCAGGAAGGGCTCCTCACAGGGTGCTGGGTGATAGGGACGGGGAGAGCTGGTGCATGGGGATGAGTTGCAGCATCCAAGGAAAGAAGTGTCCAGGCTTGTGCTGTCCCATCTCAGCCACACAACCCCCTTAGATGCTTCCAAGAAGACCTTGTAGGGGTGAAAGAGGTCTGAGATGCCACTAGGAGCTCTCCCAGGCTCTGCAGCAATAGGTGAGCCCCTGGTCAGGGCAGGACCATACTGCAGCAGAGGATCCTCGCAGGCAGCCAGCATGCCATGGGCACACGCTCAGGGAGCACCCATGAGCGCAGGTCCAAACTCTGCCCTGGGTACCCAGCACCAGAGGACAGCAGAGGTGGGGAAAGACACCTGGGGCTGACTGTCGAGGCTGTGTCCTTCAGTGGTGTGCACACTCCCAAACACTCTGTCACACTACATCTTGCACCCAGGGCTTGGAGGTAACATTACAGGCAGCCTCTAAAGCAGACCTCGCTAGGCTTTTTACCCTCCATTCCTCGGCCTCTCTCCTAAAGCAAAAGCAGCCCACCAGGAGCTCCAGGACAGTGCTGCCAGCCCTTCCAAGAGGTGATGCCTTCCTGTTTCCAACCCATATAGACCCAAACCTGCTGACACACGCTGCTGGCTCCGGGGCAGGGCAGAAACGCAGAGAGCACAGTTCCCCCCCNTCAGCCCAGAGCCTCCCACCCCAGCAGACAGCCACAAACCAAAGGACAGTCGCAAGCCACCCGCAGCCCCACCAGCCACCACCTTCCCAGCCAGGCAAAGCCAGGACCGCTCTTTCTCCCCTGCCTGGCATGCAAACAGCCTCGCACCCAGACAAAACCACCAGCGAGCAGGATGCACAGCGTTAAAAAGAGAAGATGCAGTTGGCAACCTACCCCCCACCCTGCCTCAAAGCAGGTCACCCTGGCTGGAGGGTTTCAGCAAGCCCACCTCCATCCCCCTCCCTGCGGCACAGCATCTCTCGCCAGCTCGCTGCTTCCCGGTGACAGGAGGGGCTTCTCGGGGCTGGCCTGTGGGGAGGGGGCTCCTGGCCAGAGAGGGGGGTTTCTCCCCAGCCTAGGTGCTCTCCCCTGGCTGCCGTGCGCATGCAAGGGAGTCAGGTCGACACTTACCCAGCGAGAGGAGCAAGCTGAGGCCAGTGAGGAACAAGGTGGGCTGCGGGAGCCAGGCTTCCAGGCTCATTTTGAAGGACTTTTTGGGGTGTATGGAGAGGACCTGGTGTTGGTGTGGATTTTGGTGGTGGTTTGCTATTTTTCGAACGCCCCGGGGTTATTTGCAGGTGACATATAACATTAGAGCTGCCTTATTTCTACAGCCCAATATGGCTGGTGGAGTGGTGCTGGATCAGGAAAGCAGTAAATGCTATGGTTGGTGGATTTCAACAAGAGAAGTGGGAGGGCAGAAATTTTTTTTTTCCCTGAGCAGAAGGCGAATGTTCCTGACGTTCCCAATGCTCCTGCTCCTGGGGTCTGCTCGTGGGCTGTGTCACAGAGCATTTCCTGCAGCCTGCTGAGCCCAGGGCAGCCAAGGAGCTGGTTTCTGCTGGAATTCCCTCTGGTCCTGCAAACTTGCTGTTGGAGCAAGCAACGCTCAGGACTCCCCTGATGCCAGGAGCTCAGGGACTCCAGCAGTGCCCCACAGCACAGGCCTGACCCTGAGGGTTCCCATGGCCCCTCTGCAGCCCCCCAGCTGCGGTGGGGTCATGCAGATGTGTCAGCTCTGCCCAGTTGGAGTCTGGCAGTCCACCCCTGCTCATACTGGTCACAGCAGCTGTTCCTGTTCTTGAGCATCCAGGAACATCAGAAATGCTCTTCTGAAGCCAGGCAGAGAGCAGAGGGACTGGTCTGGCCTGGGAAGGGCAGAGGGTCCAAAGGAGGTTTCCTGCACAGCAGCCTGGTCAGCATATCCCAGAGAAGGCACAGCCATGGGCAAGCAGCCTGCAGTGAGTAGAAGCACTCCTGGTACTCCTGCCTGCTCCCATGCTGATGGGAGGACAGGCTCCTCGCTTCCCAGGGGGATGACATCTTTCCCTTTCCCAGGGCAACTCCCTCTCTTCATCCAGCCCTGGAGTTGAGGAGGCTCTGCCCAGCAGTGACAGGGCTGGAGAAGGTCTTTGGTCTCCTTCACACCATCTGTCAAGGAAGCCTTTGGGTCATGGACTCCAAACTTGGTTTCAGGCTGCGGGACTGGTTCAGGAAAGAGCCAGCATGTGACCTCGTGAAGACCAGAAAGCCAGTGAGAGCAGCTGCTCAGCCACACAGTTCTCACACTGCAGGACTAAGTTTAGTCTATAGCTGGGGCTAAACTCTAGCAGTTGCTCTATCACCCAATGACCCTTCACCAGCAGAGGAGCAGGAGGAGGAGCAGGAAAAGGAAAAGGAGAGGAGAGCCACGGGTTGAAATGAAAATGGATTTAATGAAACAGCCAAACTAGCACCAGTGCCAACATAAAGTACATGAAGTTATACTCAGCCCAGTGAACATACAGTGGCCACAATAAATGGGAAGGTGTCCTCAGGAACAGAAGGAACTGGAGCAGGGTCAGGAGAAGCAGAAGGCCTCCTCCTCAGCAAACTTCCCCCTTTATAAAGCAGGATATTTATGGGATGAGATACACCTGTAGATGACCTGGCTGACTCCAAACTGCTACCGTTCTGCAGGCCATGGCTGGCCTGGGATTCTGTCCCAGGGAAAGCAGGACAGGGATGCAGGGTGATGGGGTTTGCTGCAGCAGTATCAGTGAAGACAAAGGCAAGGGGTGCCCTGGAGCCAGAGCACTTCTCAGTTCCTGTGCACCTGAGTCCTGGGGAGGACAGTGGGGAGGCAGGAGGGACACAGAAATGCTCTGCTCCCCGACCAGCTCCAGGGGGTGAAAAGGGACAGTCGAGAGAGAAGGCATCAGAGAAGTGCCAGGGTGAACACAGGCACACTCCCTGCACACACAGCATGGCTTCACCTCCACACCAGGCATGCAGAGCACACTCTGCTCTGCTGGATCAGGTCCCACAGCCCTGCAAAGGCAGTGGAGGTCATGTGTAACCCCCTGACACCCCAAAATCAGCCCTCCTTGCCGAGCCCTCCTGTAATTTCATCACTTGTCTTCCTCCAGGAAAAGAGAGTAGGGTGTCAACGTGAAACGAAGGACTGCAGCTCGGAGCAGCCTGTGCTGCAGTCTACCATCCACCAGAGCTGGGTGGGAGGTGGGAGGTGGTCCCTGGGCTCCCAGCGCAGCACCTGCAGGTGTCAAACATCTATATATAGTGCAGGAGAAGAGCCAACACCTTCTGAGACGCTGCCCCGGAGGCCCAGGAGGGGTTGCTGGGCTTCCCCTGCCAGGCCTGCCAGTCCCAGACACAGGGTGCACAGAGGGGTGCAAGTGACCTGTGCATGGGTGGCACAGGGGACCCTGCTGCCCCTGGGGTCTGCCCCTCTCCTCTCCATCCCCTGCAGAGCCAGGGCAGCAGGAGGGCTCAGTACAGCCCATGTGGGCTCCTTCCTGCTGCAAGTGGACCCTCTTGGTGGCCCGTTTGGCTTCACTGCTCCCTGGAGCCAGCAGGGCAGGCATGGGTGCCATGTGCGAGGCTACACGTGGGCCAGGCAGCTCTTGGCACATCACACACTTAAGCAGGAGGTGAAAGGAAGCCAGGAACAGGGAAGACTCCCTGAGTTTTATTATCTTCAGGGGGTGCCACTGGCATGCCTGCATGGCAATCCCCAGTACATCTCCCCCTTCCTGCCCTGCCCAGCTGTCCTTGGAGAGTGTTATCTCAGGACCTGGATCTGCACACACCAGGATGAAGGCTAGAATGTGGAAGTTCTCCCCCCTGTGCCCCGCTCCAGAGACCAGGAGACAAAACCCAGGGAGATATGTCCCCCCTGCTCCACTGGCAGACAGCTAGGGTAGGCTGTGTCCCAGCAAAGGCTCTGGCATGGAGCATTCAGTGCAGTGTAACCTGGCACAGCTTCCTGAGGAAGGTGGCAGAAGCAGTGTGTTGGTCTGCCCAAGGGAGCAAAGATGGCTTGCACACACCTGTTTACATCCCCCAGCAAGGCTATTTGTCCCCCTCTGGAGTTCTGGGGAGTGCTGCCTCTGCTCTGCTGCAGGGTTCCTCACTTTGTCCATCATGCTGCCTCCCTTCCTCCATCCATTCTGCTGGGATCACCCTCCTGGCCAGCTCCACGTAGATGCCATTCTCCCGAAAGGGAGATGGGTGCTAGAGAGAGAAAAGGACAGGGTATGAGTTGCCCTGCAGGCACCAGGACCCCTTTAGAGGCAAGGGATGCTGCTGCCTGGTGTGGGGAGTGAGAGGTCAGGCCTGGATGGCATCACCCTGGGGAGAGGGTAGTGATGTAGAAGGTCACACCAGCCCTCCAGCTGCCTGCCCTGCCCACACCTACCACAGCCCAGGACAGCTGCTCGCCTCCTTACCATGGTTATGTAGGTCTCCTCAGCTTTCCTCTTCTTCCTTGCATCCTGTTCAGTCTTGGGTACCTCAGCTCCAGGGATTGAGGAGTAAAGTGTTTCCTATGAGAGGGAGATCAGGACACTTGGAACAGAGCAGTCCCAAATACCCAAGGACCACCTCACCCCATTCATGGGACAAGCACCCAGAGCCATGGCTATGGTTGGCCAGCGAGCAGCACCTTGTGCTTGGCCAGTTGGGATCTCCTCCCTCAGCATCCCTAGCCCTGTGCCCATTCACCCCAGGTCACTGATCCCTGCATGACCCAAGGACATGCAACCTTTGCTAGTGATGAGACAGGAACCACCCTGCCTGAGGATGGCCCTGGTGGCCCAGGACCCCACCTCCCCCTGGCAAGCCTTTCAGCTCCCAGGCTCTTTGGCTGCTGCAGGAGCATTTGCCAAATGAAAAGGCAAGACCCGGGCTCCTTCCAGTCAGCACCCACACACGTAGCTGCTGGCACAGCAAGGAGCTCTCCTGTGTGCTGGCCATGCCAGGGCACAGCCACATGTGTGCACCAGCGTGGGTGCGCTGCACAACCCATCCCTCCCCTTCTCCCACCTCTCCTCTCTCCCTGTGGTTCCCAGGGGCTGTGGCCCGGGGCAGGCACACACTCCCCTCCTCTCCACTCAGCTCAGCCTCAGTTCTCACCTCTGCTTTTGTCTTGGTGCCAGTTCCAGACCTCTCCAGGGCTGTGTTGCCTGCAGACCTTAAGGGAAGGTAACAGCAGCGTCATTGCTGGCAAGAAACATCACCTAGCTCCTCCTGTCCCTGCCCTCCCTCTCCTAGGACACTGAATGAATTCCTTTGCACGTGTCTTGACCAGGTCACCCCTGCTGCTGGCATGAAGGAGCCCAGAAGGTTTGGGAGCGAGGAGGGGAACCGGCCAGGGCAGCATGACACTAGAGGGCAGCAGGAGCCTGCACCCCACATCACCCGGGCTGATGAACCCTCTGGTTCCCGCTGCTCAAGCCCCGCTTGGGGCAGATCGGGGTAGCAAGGAAATGCTTTGCTCAGCCCCACAAACCCATAGCTAGCGTTGGTACCTCTTCCTCAGGCTGCGTCCGGCCAGGAAAGCCAGCACCACGGCCACACAGCCACAGCCCACAGTCACAGGCCAAAACCCGGAGCTTCCTGGGGCCACAGGGTCCTGGGCACCTGCCGCTCCTCGTTCCGCTGCGGAAACACAAGGCAGGGGATGGGATGGTGCACACAGGGACCCCAGCCCCACTCCAGAACCATCGCGGTGGCAGGTCTGAGAGCACCCCGGAGCCTGTGCAGCCCCTCTGTAGGGCCAAAGAGGGTGATGAGAGAGGGAACCTGCCCCAGGACCCATACCTCTCTGCTCTACAGGGCTGACGTGCAGCACTGTGCGGTTCTTGAGGATGCTGCTGCGCTGGAGCAGTCGGATCTCACACACGTACGTGCCGCTGTCGTTCACCTGCACGTCCCGCAGGCGGATAGAGCCATCCCAACGCGAGGTGTCCCCTTCCCACCGCGCCCGCTCCTGGAAACGGCCCACGGGGACGCCGTAGTTGCTATAGTAATAAAACACCATTTCCTCCTGCCAGGGCACAGACAGCATCAGGTGAAAGGAGCCCAGCAGAAGGGCACTGCCCTCCGTGCTTTCCCTGCTCCAGAGCCCTCAGATCCATCTCTCTCCCCAGCTCACTCCCGTGCTGCCTTGCCAAGCCTCGGGACACAGCAGGCAGCAGCGCGGTTCCCTGCGGTGCAGGGCCGTGGGAAGTGGTGGAGGTGCCCTGCTGTCACACGGGAACCTTCCTCCTCTGGTGGCCTGGGCCGGGTGGCCAGGCTTCCCCACAGCCTCCTGAGAGCAGCGGGGCTGCCTCACTCATCCGTCCCCTGCCACCTGCCCCCATGCACTGCTCCACCACCCAGCCCCTGGTCCCGACCCACCTTCTGTACGCCGGCTCCTGCCACACGCAGCCAGTCCACTTTGGTCACCGTCCAGCCTTTGGACACCGGGTCGTGGAAGAGGCATTGCAGCAGGACAGAGTCCCCAGCACTGGCTTGAAGCTGAGGCTCCGTGAACACCCAGCCAGCCGACCCACTGCTCCGCTCTGCCAGGGACAAGGACAGCAGGATGAGTCCGGGGAGGACAGCCACACGCAGCCTGTCTGTCCTCATAGATTATCTCCTCTCCAGATAAGCCTGGGGCTAACAGCACTGGCCGGTCCAGAGCACAGCAGGGAAGCCCTGCTCCCTGTGTGGGCAAAGCCTCTCCCTGACCCCTGCTTTTGGCGTGCCTGGGATGCAGGGCAGCACATCCTCCCAGCCACCAGACCAAGGGCTGCTGCGCTCACCGACCAAGCCACACAGAAGGTGAGTGGGAAGCACAACCCCCTCGGCCCTCTGTGTCTCCCAGCCAAAGCCTGCAGGTCCTACAGGGTTGTTCCTGTGAGTCACTGGCTGGGAGAACCTGTGCCACTCTCATCTCCACCAAGCCAAGGGCAATTCCATCGCTTCACAGGCATTTCAGTTCCTCCTTCACAACCTGCCCATTTGGCTTCCTTAGCCCTTGCTCACAGGCTCCTGACCTGGGCTTGGACTTGTCTGGCCACATAACTACTGTTTAGGGTCTACTAGGGAAGCTGGACAGTGGGGAAACAAAAACAGGACAGAGGAACATCAAAGAGCAGAGAGCTGACATAAGTAGGGTGAAGCAGCTGCCAGGGTGGGCTGCAAAGCATGTGGCAGGAAGGGGAAAGAAGTAGAACAGAAAACGTCCTCAGAGCTCATCAGGAGAAGCCCTGAGTGCCCCAGAGTCTGCAGTGGCAAAAGCTGGTGGTGAGAGCTGCTGGGGCTCTGGCACTTGTTTGTCAAGCAGGAGGTGAGGTGATTCAGCAGGGAGCTGCTCAGACAGGTAGATTGCTCCTGGTGTCGTAGCCACTCCACTCACTCTGTCCACAAGCCACTGAGGGCTGGGCCCTGGCAAAGCACCAAGTATTTGTCTGATGCCCTGTAAATAATAAATGCAAAGTCCTACAGCTTCCCAAGCAGGTTTCTGTAGGTCTTGACCAGCTGTGGAGCTGAAAATGACAAAATGTTTGCCAGCAGAGAGGACCAAGGGAGCCTTGAGCAGAGCCAAAATCAATACTTTGGAAACCTTTTCCTGTATTTAGACCTAGGAAAGCAGTTCTTCTTCTTTCAGAGCCTTGGAGCTTGGCAGAATAAGCACTGGACTCCATCCAGGGATGCAGCTGCAATTTGAAGCCTATATATATATATGTGTGTGTACATATATATATATACTTGAGCTCTGCAGGAAGGGAACAGGCAGCACCCAGATAGCAGACAAGTTACTGGTGCCCAGGAGCCCACTAGCTGCTGCCAGCTCCCTCTGAAACCCCAAGGGGTTCTCACCACAAGAAGAGAGGAACCAATGGGTCTCAGAGCAGAGGCAGAGGGCAAAGCAGGCAAAGCAAAATCAACCAGAACGACCTAGAGCTTACCCAGCCAAGTCAGCACCAGAGTCAGGCTCAGCAACACCTTCATCTTACTCAAAACAGAGCAGCAGAGGTGAGGGGATGAATGCATTGTCTTCCCCTGGGGCAGGACACCAACAACTTGCAACCCAGCTGAACCCCAAGGTCAGAAGAAGAATTCCTTCAGCTCTTCAGAGGGAGACACAATCTTTGCTGCCTGGCTGTTCAGTCTTCTGAGTCAGCCACTATCCCAGCTGAGAGCCTGAAGCTCAGTGAAGCACAGATGGAAGGCACATGGCTGGTTTGAGACTGCTCTGAGCCCTGGAAAGGAAGAGAGAGTGAGTGGGGGGAGGGCTGAGCCTGAGGCACTTTTGCATTTTCCCCTCAGCACTGAATCTTTCCGGTGGTGGTTTGGGGGTCGAGCCTCTAGCATCTGCAAAGAGATGCTCACAGACATCAACCCTGCTCAGAAAGCAATGGGATGTGTGCTCTACTGCATACCCAGAGAAGCTTGGTCCTAAAAACACAGACCTCTCACTCTAGAAATAACCCTCTTGCTCCAGGGTGCTGCCCATGGTGAGAACTGCTGCTGGAAACCTCCAGGCTCTGCTCAGAAGCATCCATTCTGACCTGCTGCACGTGTCCCAAAACAAAGCCAATGTCTCCTTGCCACACATTGAGACATGTCCTGCACCTGAGGAAGGACTGGCTGTCATCAGCAGGGATTCACACATGTACAGGAAAGCAAAAGTCAGGAGTATCCTGCTCCCTGAGCCAAAGCTGTGGCCATTCCAGAGGGAGAAATATATTTAAGGGCCAAAAGCTATGGAAAGAAGCTCTCCTGCCTGGAGAACCTGCACATTCCAGCCCAGTCTGAGGCTGGACACTGCCATTACCAGTACATGTTTCCCAGAAGATGAGATCCAAATCATCTCTGACTGGAGCTTCTCCAGTTTCTCCTCCATTGCACAAGTCAGAGGATCTCCAGACCAGCTCCAGTAAGGCTTAGGAAAGGAAAAGGTCCTGGGTATTTCTCCTCAAGAAAGAGCCATGGAAGAGTTAAAGGTGGAAAGCAGACATCTACCCTCACTCCTCTTGCTCAGAGACCTGTGGTTCCTTTCAGTGCTGTGGAGCAGAAAGCCACACAGCAGGGCCGTGGCCCTGGGATGCCAAATTTCCTAGGGCAGCACCACCCTCCCTGCCACTCCCTGCAGAACCACCAGAGACAAGGTCAGGTGAAAGGGGCAGGGGAGAGGGGACATGCCAGCTCTGTGCCCACGTGGAGGAGCAGCAGAGTGAGCAGGGGGTGGGGAAGGTCTCCTGCCCACCCCTGCTCGAGCCCCTAAGAAAGCTTCTCTCTCTGCATGGCCAGACTTGTTTGCCAGTTCCTTTTTTCTTTCCAAATGCATTTTTCTCCTCAGAAACACCTGAGACAGGTCCAGGCAGAGATTACAGGCCCTGCATTGGCTGCTGGGGGACCTATGGCTCTGCTCTAGGCTGAGAAACAGCCACTGCTGCTTTCTGCTCAGTGCCTGGTCTCCTTGTCTGCAGCCAGTGGTGTCCAGCTCCCTCTGCCCTTCATCACCTTCCCCTTTCCACAGGCAAAGACCTGAAAAGTGCCAGCATGGCTTCTGGAATTCTCTCAAGTCTGCCTTTCACAAAGCCTGACCTGTTGGGGGGGTTGGGTGATGTGGAGGTGGATGTGGAGGGGAGAGCTGTGTGGTTTGGCTGCTGCTTGCAGCTCTTCCATGACACAGTTTGCTGTAGAAACCAATGCTTGTGCACACACCACCTCCAAACAGCACAATTCATGCTCAGCTCCAGAGCTCTCAGCTGGTGCAGCCTGTCCAAAGCATCCTACCTTCCAGCTGTACTGCCCAAAGCTGCAGCACTTCAGCAAAGCTGCACCCTCCCAGGATCCCCCCTCATGCAGGACCTAATATTTGGAGCCAGCAGAGAGAATACTGGGGTAGATACATCCAGAGCTTCTCTAGCTGAGCTACTCTGCTCCTTCCTTGCCATCACATCCTGCCTGGACTTAATCCTCTGTTTCTCAGACTCAGCTCTGGTCTGTCTGGGATCCTGTTTTTGCAGGGTCTCCCTCTGACACACACCAGCTGAAGCAAGCACCCACTCCCCCAGGCTGCTCTGTACCTTACAGGGCTGACTGACCCAAATCCTTCCACAGGGTCACTGCCTTTACTAAACAGATTGGGGGGGAGGGGGAAACCCCAACACATAGCTACCATACTGCCTTCACAGTTTCCTACTCTAGCACGGCATCTAACCCTCAGCAGCTCTGCACTGCCCTAGTTCTCTTTTCAGACAAGAAAAAACAACCAAAAAGATGTCAATATTATGGCAAAAACCACTCACCCAGTGTGGCCTGGGGCAGGCACCTTGCTTCTTGCAGGAAGGGCTCTTCAGTGACTAATCTAGAGTATCTGAGGCAGTAGCTAGATTGTCCTCAGGTTGTACACGCTCCACGTTTGTCTGACTTACCAGCCTTTGGTTTCAAGTCTCCTTTCAGGTTCAGTTTGGTGGTCACTTGCAGCTTGCATGAGGAAGTTAAGAGTCAGATGGAGGTCCTGCCACAGCAGAATGGAGAAGGAACTGGTGTGAAGAGAAAACAGCTATAGCTGTGCATGCCTGAGAGCAGGGAGTGGGCATTCACCTCATGAGAGGACACTTCAAAGGTGCAAGATGTGGCTCTGTCCCAGCCCTTCCATCACGGCACAGTGCTGTGGCCAGTCATGAAGTAAGGAACAGAGAGATTCTTGCCCTTCTGCAGCCTGTGCTCCCTCCTGGTTTGTTTTGGGGGGGACAGAGGTGGTTAAAGCACCACCACTCCTGCAGAGCAGCTCTGGTCCTGATGGGCTGTCAGCACAAGCAACACGGAGTGACTCTGCTAAGCCCTGCTGCTGGTGTCAGCAGGGGACACAGGTTAGCAAGCACCTCTCAGGCAAAGGGCCCCTGCCAATGTGCTTCTCACAGCAGTCAGCTGCTCCCTTCTGAAACACAAGGCAGGCAGCAGAGAGTGCTGTTAGCTGGCATACCCCCCCCCCTCCCCCCAGCCCCCTCAGTCACTTTGAAAGCATGTTTTCACCCTTCCTCTTCCCCTGGACTACCACAGCAATCACTGCTGTCTACCCCAGTAGCAGTTTTGATGGTGCCCAGAGCATCTTCCACACAGCTGGCAGAGGGAGAGAAGGTTAAGTCCTGCTCATGCTCAGCACCATTCCCACTCCAGAATGCTGCCAGCCTCAAGGTGGCCACTGAGCCTTCCACCAGCAAGAGATCTGCCCAGGGTCTAGCCCCCTGCTTGCTGAAGGCCAGCATTGGTGCAGAGAACAAGGGACTGGAGTGATCTCTTGGTGCTGAAAGTGGAACAGCAAAGCCACTTCCTCTGGGCTGCCTAACCAACCAACATCCTTTCTCAGGAACGTTTTGCTTGGGAGAAACATTGTGGCACCAGAATGTAGCAGCTTTGGTGACCATGGCTTTACAGCAGGCAGGAGAGAAAGAGATTTGTTTGTCTAGGCCTAGAGCTAAGCTGCTTTGCAGTCAGGAGCTTCAGGATACCTGTAACTGGCAGCCACCAGAGAGCTGCTAACTGCACTTCTTGTTCTCTTTTGAGTTCTCTGTTTTCTGAGCACCTTTACCCACCACCCCATGACCATGTCTATAGCCAAGCAACAGCTCTGGAAGGCAGCTTTAAGAGTTCAACCATATTCAGCCCAAATAAAGCAATCTACAGCCCAGACTGAAAGAAAGCAATTTATTGGTAAGGGCACATCAAATCAACAGTGAACCTGTAACATGTGTAGAAGGAGCTAGAAAGGAACAGAAAGCAGCAGTTGTTAGGCACTGAACAGACATGAATTCCACTGCTCTCTGCTGTCCATTGCTGGACAAGGCTGGTGAAAGAGGGATTACCCTTCCTTACCAGGCAGTAATGATGCATGTTTGGCTCTTTCCCTAAAAGAATAGCTAGAGGAAGAGAGGAGGAACAGGATTGTTCTTCTTCTGTCCTTTGGACACTGCTTGAGGCAATGGCTGAGGTAGATGGGGTTATGTTTCCCCTGTTACAGAGTCCCCATTTGCATTTCTGACTTGAAGCAATGAGTTGTGTGTGAGCTGTGCTTCACTTCCACAGGCAGGAGATGTGCCTAGCACTGCAGCTGTTGGACAAGTGAAAAACCAAAGCAAAGATCAAACTCAACGATGGAAAGTGACACTACCATGCAGGGGTGACTGAGAACAGAATCAGCACAGAGTAGTGATCCTGTAATGAAGTGGAAGATTAAACCAAGGAGCAAGTTAAAAAGCAGAAGGTTTCTCTTCCCTCTCAGACCAAGGATGCCACATGTCAGCTTGATCAAACTCTTTCAAGTCCTTAGGAAATACAGTTGAGGGGAAAATGTTGTCAGTGCCCAGAGGTGCTCAGGTCAGAGAGGAGCAGCCTGTGCTCCAGGCAATCCCAATTCAAGGGCACAGGAAAGGAGGGATGGCACCAATGATAAAGGAACACATCTGGAAGTAAGCTGAGAAACATGCATAGGCAGACTGCTGGTAGCAGCCAGGGTGGAGGCACTGGACAGGTGAGGTTTGCAGTGTTTGGCTTTGTTCAGTCTGTCATTACTTTGTACCCAAGAGAGGGGAATGATCCCTTCAGCATCACTCTCCCAATTTACCAAGATTAGAGCAGGGCCTTCAGTCTGCACAGGTTCTCCAGCAGCCTTCAGACCTATCTAGCCAGGATTTGCAGTGCTGGGATTGTGTTCTTTATCCATAGCTTTAGGCTTTCCTCAGTAGGGGTCTTCCTCATCTGTGTCCTAGACAGGGAGCATGGAGAGACAAGCTGAGACTATGTGCCAAGGCAGGAGCCAAGTTAGGAGAGCAAGAACATTCTGAGTCTCCTAGGCTTCTGAGAGGAGAAGCTCCTGGCCTTGAACCAGCCAAAGGCCTTGTGACCACATGAGCACTTGCAGCTCAGTCTGTGGCACAGACACACATCCGTCTGCCACTCTAGCACCAACACATCAAGTGAACTTTAAGAGAAGCAGCAGCTAAAGCTCAAGCAAAAGATGAACCATGAAGTGCAGCCAACCAGCTTAAAGTGCCCCACAGTCCTTTCAGAGCAGGCCCAGAGTACCACAAGCTGTTGGTTTCCAGCTACCATTAACCCCATGTTTCAGACCCCCATTGCCTGTGGGGACAGCATCAGCAACCACAGCAGCCCTCTGGTGGCATCCCCACAGCCCAGCTCTGCAGCTCCCAGCTGGGGAGAAACTCAAACAGGGAAAGCTCACAACTTTCCAGCCATCTAAAGTCCAAGCAGATTTTCCCTGCCTTTGCAGTTCTCATCTCTGGGTAACACATTAAGCCTGGAAAAGCAGTTGACAGAAGATGTGAACCAATGGGCTGCAGCAGAGGATGGTGCCCCCCTGCTCCCTGCATGCCATGTGCATCACCTCTCCATCTCCTTTGCCTAACCCTGTTTCAGCACTCTTGTTCCCAGCCCTGCTGCACTAGAACTGCAGACACTTCACATGGAGCTTGCACAACTGCTTGTGTTTCACTTGGTATCTAATGAAGCACAGAACCCCCAGCACACTCCTGTCCTAAGGCTCATGCATTTAGTGCATCTGAAACCCCTGGCACTAGAACAGTGAGCCAAGCAACACCTCTTTAAATCCTCTTTAACATCCTGACCATGCCTAAAGATGTGCAGGTGTGTCTGGGGTAAGCCTGCTCTGTAGGACACCAGGAAGGAGCAAAATCCCTCTCAAATTAGGCAGATTATTGAGCTTGCTCTGGAAGGGGCCACACTGCCTGCTGTGGCTGCTGCTGCCAGCACCCAGAACCTAGAGGCACAATTTACAGAAGAAGGGCAGCAGGGGGCAAAAACACCCAGCAGTTTCAGCACAACAGAGATCCTCCTGGCAGAGGAGCAAGGGAACCAGGAGAGCTGGGATTAGACAACCACCACTTCCCAAACCCAAACAAACAGAAAGGCAGAAACAAAACGAGCCCAGGAGTTTGACAACATTCTGTTGAGATCAACAGTGTAAGTAGGAAGATCTCCCAAAGAGAGGCAAGGCTGCAGGCTACCCTCTTAGCAAGAAACACAGTGGGCTGAGGTATTGCTGCCTTCATGCCTCACCACAGCACAGTCACACCCCCAAGTGGTTTGGCAGAGCCTTGGAAGGAACTACACAGCACAGCAGCTAACACTTCAAACTCTGACTTTTCATCTGAAAATGTCTGATTTCAGTAAGTCAAAGAAACAGGCACTTTGGTGGAGCTGAAGGCAACTTCCCCTCCCAGTAATGCAGGATGACCAGCAGCTCTCCCCCCTGTAGCCTGCCTGTGGAAGGCACCAAGGAGCACAGGCCTAGCCACTTGGGACAGCTGTCTGACATCAGAGCTCTTGTAACAAGCCCTACCTGCTGCCCTTAGCACCAAGGCTGACAAAACCACTTCTGAAAACACCAGCTTTCACTTACCACACAGTTCAGACACCAGTTTCTGAGCTTCCCCAAGCAGTTGTCTGTCTCTGTCTGTTCAGGCCTGCAGAAGAAGCAGAGGATTAGGCTGGGCTTTCCCCCAGCAGCCACGCTCCTGCCTCCTAGGGACTGTCCACTCTGCTTCTGCCACACTGAGTGGAGGCCTTGGGCCCTGCACAAGGAAGCCAAACAGAACAGGGCATGCCAGGTCCCTCACTTTGGGGGCAGAGGTTTCACTGAAGTGCCATGAGGAGCACAACAAGAGCTGCTCTCTGGCAGCTGATCAAAACCTGGTACCAAAAATCCATCCTGCAGGAGACTATGGCACTGAATTCCCTGCAGAACCAGGTGCAGCTGCAGCAGCAGCAGTGTTACCTCACTGCTCTCACTGCTGAACCTTCCCAGAACACAGTCAGAAGGGAACTCAGCCTCCAAGGCTCATTCAGCCCCTGGCAGCCCTGCTCAGTTAGCATTGCTGAGTTCACAGCTAGCACTATTCAGTTTGATTTGTTGTTATGGATGCTTGATGCCAAAGGGCAACACACAAAGCCACAGGAGCAAACTGTCTGCTGATCTGGGCTGAAATGTGCCTGATTACAGGAGTGAGAGGCTGCCTAAGTGCTTCAGTCCCCTGGCCTCACACAAAAGGCAGGGACATGAGGGTGTACAGCACTCAGCTGATGCTGCAGCATGGGGGTTTCCTAAAGCTTCCTGACCACTGGCTGAATGATGCTCAGAGAGAAGCAGAGGTCAGTGACTGCACTGCAGGTGCTGACAGCTGAAATGAAGAACAGTAAAGAAACTGTCCCCTGGCCTGTGCCAACAGGCCACAGGAGACACACAGGCTTCAGGTTCCAGGCAGGACTTACTCATCAGACACCTCAATGGAGGATTTCTTGCAGCCAGACTTCCTCTTCTCCTTGAGCACACCAAATTTCCTTCCCATCCTTACCAGCAGCAGAACCACCACAGCAAGGGAAGGGAGGAACACAACAATGGAGAGCAGCACTGCTGAAGTCAGCTGGAAGGAGAGGCCTGCAGGGAAGACAAAAAGCAGCCCAGCTGTGGCAGCAGCACAGCATGGCTTTCTCCAGTCTGGGACAAACGTGGATTCAGGACACAGGTTGCTCCTCTTGTCACCTAAAGCACAGAGCTGGCAGAGTGGAAACAGCTTGTTGTCAGGTCTGTGGGACTGCTCTGTCAGGTACCCAACACAACAGAGTGCTTTATGTGCAGAAAAGCTCCAAAGGGAGGTCATGGCACAGTTCTACCCACATGTCTGAGCTGGAGATTTGGGGCAGGTCTCACACAAGGCAGAGGAGGAAATTAAGCATGACTGAGAATCAGGGTTTGTGGTCTGACAGTTATTTTTAGAGCAGTATCTCCTCAACTCACTTATCTGCTGCTGCAACATGTGGAGAGCAGAGCTCCTGATCAAAAGGACACTTTTCATTTCTGGCATCACCACAGCTTCCTTTGCCCCTTCCTGCCCCCAGCAAATTCAATAGTTCAGGTGTTTAGCTCAGAAGGAAGAAGGGCTGAGCTAACTCTGGCTGGAATGCCAATGCACAGCTCCAGGGAAGCTGTTCCAGGTGTGGTGCTCAGACCTCAGGGATCCTGAGAGGCCACCTCTGGTGTATCCCCTGGGTGGGACGTGCCAGTGCCATGCAGCCTCACCTCTCTCTGTCACTGTCAGGGTTGTCTGGGGGATGTTGTGGTACACATCTGGAGGGTTCTTCACACTGCAGATGAATGTGCCATTGTCACTCAGCTCTGGGTTCTGGATGGCAATAGAGGCATCACCCTTGGCAACGTTTCCAGCCCAGGATATCCTGTCTTTGAACTTGCCCATTGTTGTTGGGTATGGAACAGACTGATAGTGAAAAATCTAAAAAGAGGCAAAGACAGTAATTGCACCAATGAAACACTCACCTAGGAGAGCAAAGTCAACACTTCTGGGGTTTCTAAACAAAGGAATATAGGTTAAGAAGTCAGAAAGAACACTTCTTATACAGGAGGCCTTCTCAAGAGCCAGTTTTACACTGCTTAGTCTGCCCCATTTCACTAGCTCTTCAATGCTTTTGTCCTCAGCTCTCAGATGTCACCATCAGCATGAGGAACAACTGACTCCTTTCTGCAGGCCTGCAGTGGAGGACCAAAGCAGGCTTCCTGTCTCATGCAGGACAAAATCCTGTGGTTCTTCAGCTCTTGCTTCTTGCACTTCTGCTCTTGCTGTCCCATGAGCAGAGACTTAGCAGAGCTCACGTTATACAGGCAGCACCCTTTTGTTCCAGATGTAAGGACTCTCCAAAGAACTCCCACTCTTCAGGCAGCAGAGGTCACTGATAACCCATTAAAAAAAGCAATTTCCATGGTGAAAGAGGGTGAGAGGATGAGAATCCCAAACCTCAAAGTGATGAAGCAGCACAGCAGAGCAAACAGAAGCAGCAGCATCAGACTTTCAGCCTGCTCAGAGGCCTGGTTAGCCTCCACTAGGAGTAGACTGCCTGTTCCACTTACTGTCTCCATCTGGCCACCGGTGAGGGGCCGGTATGTCCAGTCTACCACCAGGTGCTCGCTGATGGGGGAGCTGGATTTGAAGGAGCACTTCAGGAGCACTTGTTCACCAATGAAGGCTCTCACTTTAGGGCTGGCCTTAATTTCCAGGGAAAGAGCATTGCAGACAGCTGAAGGAACAAGCACAAAAGACAAGGGTTAGACTTCTCTAACCTACTCTAACTTCTCTGTGGGATTAGAACTAGCCTGGCTGCTGTTGACCAACACCCCCAGGTCCTTTAGTGCTGGGTGGTTTCCAGCCACTTTGCCCCAAGCCTGGAGTGTTCATGGGGTTGTTGTGACCCAAGACCAGGACCTGGCACTTGGCTTTATTGAACCTCATCCCACTGGCCTCAACCCATAGGTCCAGCCTGGCCAGATCTTTCTGCAGAGCCTCCCACTCTCAAGCAGATCAACACTTCAACCCAACTCGGTGTTGTCTACAAAGGGAGAATACCCTCGATCCCCCTCAGACACTAAACCTGGCCCCAAAACCGAGCCCCGGGGCACCCACGCCACTTGTGACCGGCCACCAACTGGATTTAACTCCATGGGCTCCATTCGCTTCAGATTCGCCAATTCCCGTGTGAGTTTCTGGCACTGCAAAAGCAGAGCTCTGGCCAACACTCTCCTCTTGCTAACCAGCCGAGAGCTGAAATCCCGACCGCAGACCTAGCCGGAGCCGAGCAAGGCGATCGGAGCGGGGTCAAAGGCCCCCGCGGCCCGAGGGCGAGCGGCGGGCAGAGCCGGGGGCAGGTGGAAGGAACGCTGCCAGCTGCCTCCCGTACCCTGCCGAAGGGACTCCGCTCGCTCCGCACACCCCTCCGCATCTCCGGCCGACCGCACAGCCAAGCCGGAGCCCGGAACGGCCCTTCCCGGAGCCTCCGAGCCAGCCGCCTCCCGGGAGCCCACAGTCCCGTCCCTCCCCTCCGCCGCCCCAGCTTCCCGTTACCGAGCAGAAGCAGGACCCCCCGCGGAAGGAGGCGGAGGAGGAGGCCACCGCCGGTCCCGGCCACCGCCCTGCCGCTCCGCATCCCGGCCGGACTCATGACCGCAACATGGCGGCGCCTCACCTGGGACAGCGCAGGTGAGGGCGGGGGCAGCCTCAAGATGGCCGCGCCCGCGTCGCCATGGTGACAGGCGCTAGGCAGGCCGCGGGCCGGGGTACCTAGGGCTCCCTGTAACCCCCTGTCCCTTCTGGGCTCCTTTTGGGCCGCTGGTTCGAGATGCTGCACACCAGCGTGTCCCAGGGGTTTGGTAACAGGCACGTTTATTTATGGCACACACCGTTGGGAATGAAAACATACACACAGATAACGTAGGCAGCACGCTACAGAGAGAGCTGTAAAGTCATAAAGCTGCTCTTGACAGAAGCAGGCTGGTGTTTTGATTTGGTGCTGGTTAAATACCCTAACAGCTCTGCGGCTTCAGTGATCACAGAGTGGTTGGGGTTGGAAGGGAACCCTCCCAGCGAGCAGGGACATCTTTAACTAGACCACAGAATCGTTAAGGTTGGAGAAGATCTCCAAGATCATCAGTTCCAACCATCCACCCAACAGCCCCATGCCACTAAACCATGGCACCAAGTGCCACATCTACACATTGTTTGAACCCCTCCAGGGATGGTGACTCCAGCACTGCCCTGGCCAGCCTGGGCCAATGCCTAACAACCCTTTCTGGGAAGAAATTGTTCCTAATGCTCAACGTGAACCTCCCCTAGTGCAACTTGAGGCCATTTCCTCTTGTCCTAGTGCTAGTCACCTGGGAGAAGAGACTAACACCCACCTGGTTCCAACCTCCAGGTCTCCTCTGAGCCTCCTTTTCTCTAGACTAAAGAACCCCAGCAGCTCCTCACACTGCTGTCCTATCTTCAAACACTATTGACCAGCACCCTCAGGTCCTTTCCAACCAGGCAGCTTTCCAGCCACTCTGCCCCAAGCCTGGAGCATTCATGGTTCTGTTCTGACCCAATTGCATGACCTGGCACATCAGGAAGCTTCATTTGCCTCAGAGAGGTTAAGCCTACAGAAGCCTTAAGTGAGCACATCAGCTGTAGGGTGAGATGTGCAACAAACAGCACCCCAAGAAAGTGGGATATTGCTATTGTTGCTGGAAGCCTGATAGCATGCCAGCAGATCATTGAACATGGCTGTCACACTGGCCAGCAGCAGGACAGCTTGCTCTGCCACAAAAGTTTTGCAGGATCTGCACCAGTACATGGGAAGCTGCTGAGCAGGAGAAAGCAGCAGCCTGCCTGGGTGGTGAGAAGGGGGGAGTGGGAAAAGGAGGGCAGTTGCCAAAGCACATGGCCACAGCAGAAAGCAGTGTCCTCAGCTACCACAGTTATGAAGCTGCAAAAGACTGACATACAAAAACACCCACAGGTAAATGTTGTCCCTAATAAGCAAGGGCAAACATTCCCCAACTGTAACACTCCCCATTGAAAATACACTGCAGCAGCTGGCTGCTCCTCCAGTCCCTCACACAGTCAGTCTTCCTTTGCATAATGTCAAAGAGGATCTTGAGGGAGGAAAAATAGAGCAACACATATGCACCTTGTGATTTTTAAGGGGCAAGAGTCTGTCTGCTCAGGCACTGGAAGTCTCTGGTCACTCAGAACCACTTTGGCTTTCTTTTTTTGTTGTCTTCAGACCAGCTTTCTTCCCATTCTGCTGGTGTGAAGATAAAGGCAAGTTCCTTGTTCATGGGGCGAGTTCCTCCTGCTTTTTCTTCGCTGAAGGAAATTTACATCAATGTTAATGCTGTCCTCTTCCCTTGCAGGAATTTCAGGTTGGGCAGGGACAGCACTCTGGCAGCGTGAGGCGTCTGTAATTCAGCTTTGTTCAAACCTCTGAGATGACAAGCTTTCACCACCTGCCTTAGAAGCACCTGAGAAGAAAGATTATGAGAAAAACAAAACAGATTCATTAACTCAGGGTTATTGTTGAAAACAGAAACAGTAGAGGCAACTGCTGACCTCAGAAATGGAGTGGGTAAAAGCTGTGTTGAAATGTTTCAGCACATCCAGCAAGTCTGGAAAGAGTTTCAGTCTTCCTGAAGCAATTTTCAAACAATAAAGATTAAATGAATCAAAAAGCAGATTCCAAAGCAGTGAAAGGAAAGTAATTCATTGCTTTTTATCCACAAAACATATATCCTAGAAAGCAGCAGCAACAGGTTTCCTCCCAGGGATTCTAGACACTAGGGTAGAGTCATCTCTTCCAGGGTTAAGCAGCTCTTTCTCCACTCCCTGTTTGGTTGTTAGTCTCTCTGCAGGCTTCTCAAGAGCAAAGTGTGACTGTGGTCTCAGTTTCTACTTGTGGCTACCATGGCCACAGAAGTGAAATAGCTAAGTAAAACTGCCTTGGAAAGCCTGCAGGAACCCTGAGATATTCAATAGATACTGTCTGAGTGGATACCTGCATTGTAGATGTCATCAAAGACCTCTAGTCTTCTAAGGGACCAGCTTCCTTTTCTTCTCTGGTCTTCAGAGTCTCCTTTTCTTTACTGTTATTAAAAAAGGGGAAGGGAAGGGAGAGAAAAAAAGCCCAAATCACATGAGATATTCTAAGGAGCAGACACCTGAGTCACATATAACACAGAAAACATACAAAGATGAGTTATATGGTAAGACACTAAGCATGCTACATGCATGGTGACCAGTGCTAGGTTCATGGAGGAAAACAGAGGGATCATCTGCTAACTACCACCACAACAGCTGGGTTCTTCTCTGAATGAGGAGCCACTGTGAAGGAGAAGAGCAAAACGAGGCCTCCAAAGCCTTTATATCCTGGGGCTCTGTTCTGCCTGCAAGTTAGCAGCCCATCATTGCTAATTGTGCTGGTAGTTTTGCATTGGAGATGCTTAGTGTAGAGTCCAAGCCAATGAGTCAGAAGAGCTAGAAATTTAACAAGCTGTTCCAGAAGCCTTTCTGACTCTCCTCTGTCCTTACAGTTCAGCATCTGCCACCTCCATCTCCTTCTCCTGCCCTTTCTTCCGACGGTGCCGACAGATAATCACCACCACCACCACGATGATCATCAGGGCACAGGCAGAGCCAATGGCCACTGCCAAGAAGTGGATTTCTGAGAAATGCACTGCAGGGAGAGAAACAGAAGAGATGAACAAGAGGGACACACAGAAGGCTCTTGGTATGAGGCTAGGAACCTCTATCCCTGAGTATAACCTTTCCTCAGGCTCCTTTTTTCCCCTTGTATCCATTAACCACCTTCTGGCTCTCCACAGCTCCCTAAAAGGAGCTTGGTGCCAGGTGGGGGTTGGTCTCTCCTCCCAGGTGACTAGTGATAGGACAAGAGGAAGTGGCCTCAAATTGCACCAGAGGAAGTTCAGGTTGGACATTAGGAACAATTTCTTCCTTGCAGGAGTGACCCAGGCTGCCCAGGGCAGTGGTGTAGTCACCATCCCTGCAGGGGTTCAAACACCATGGAGATATGGCACTTGGCAACATGTTTTGGTGGCATGGGGGTGCTGGGTCAATGGTTGGACTTGATGATCTTGGAGGTCTTTTCCAACCTAAATGATTCTATGAACTCCCCTCATGTTTTATCATCCTTTTTCTTCCCCAGATGTTCCCAAATGCAGAGGGCGACCTGCCACAGCTTTGCACTGACTACATTCCCATACCCTCTGCTGGGGTTCTTGGCCTCTCACCTTTCTGCACAACCCTGAGTCTCACTTCACCAATTGTGCCATAAACATCTGGTGGGTTCTTGACCTGGCAGGTGAATGTCCCATTGTCAGTGGGCTGCAAGTTCCAGATAAGGATGGAAACGTCGTTGCGCTCAATGTTCCCATCCCAGGTGACTCGCTCCTTAAACCTCCCAGCAGGAGGCTCATAGGGCTCCTTCAGGTAACAGAACACCTAGGAAAGAGAGGAGACTCATTCTGTGCAGCAGGCTGCCTTTGGGATAGAAGCAGCATGAGAAGGTGGAGTGGCACTGGCTGAAACACGTGGTCTCGGAGAAGCAGAGCTGCTTTGGCCCAGTCACTCTCAGAT
Source organism: Galbula dea (assembly GCA_013399015.1). Classification (NCBI taxonomy): domain Eukaryota; kingdom Metazoa; phylum Chordata; class Aves; order Piciformes; family Galbulidae; genus Galbula; species Galbula dea. Next base: position 1,324,367 of record VWZX01000495.1, read on the forward strand.
GAGCTCTGAAGCCACCTCAGGAGACAGTTCCCTCTGTGTTTCAGCTGTGCTTCTCCATACCCACACCTGGCAATTTTGCAGTCACCTGGGCTTTGGCACTGGTTTGTTTAGGCAAGTGTGCATCCATGAAATGGAGCAGAAAAAGGTCTCACTTACTGGCTCATGAGAGCTCAAGTCCTCAGGCTGGAAGTTCCAGGTCACAGTCAGGTCCTGGCTGATAGGGCTGCTGCTGGAAAAGGTGCACTTCAACCTCAGGTTGGTGCCGTTCACAGCATTCACCTCCTTGGAAGTGTGAACTTCCACAGCTGCTGCAGGCCACAGTGCTGCAGGGAAACCAGCAGGAGTTAGAGGGGAACAAAGCTATTGCCTAGGAGTAAGCTCATCACTTCTTATTTGCATTTAGCCTCTCCAGGAGCCTGCCTTATCTATCCCTGCTAATCACAAACAGACCTAATTACTGAGGGAGGTGATCCTGTGTATGCAGGATCCAGGAGATCCCCTGTGCTTGGTGGATCTTGTCAGCTGACATGCAAGCTGCACAGGGCTGGTTTTGAGGGAGTTTCCATTCATCTGAGCTGCTGGCACAGTGCTTGCTTTGTGGTTTTGTGGCTGCACAGTTAAACACTGACAGATCTGACAACTGGTTGTGAAAGGACCACTGAGAGGGACAACAGGGATTGTCCTAAAGGGACAATAGACTTAGCTATGGGGGGAAATATCTCTATTGAGCAAACTTGATATCTGAGAGGTGCAAAGCTGTTGTAAATGCCACCCTGCCTTAAATACACTCTTCCTTCTGACTGGTACTAAAGATACCACATAACTTTTCATGTGCTTTTCCTGATCACATTTTCACAAGAGGTTGCACTCTACTGCACTCAGTTTCCCAAGCAGATTCCTTCAGAAAAGCAAACCTGACTTTTCAAGGAGGGCTGCTGAGCCCCAGTAAACCATTCCTGTTTCCCATACTAGAACTTTCCTTTAGACTCTTGGTCTTATCATCCCGAGTATCAGGCACACCACGGTGAAAACTGCCCTTATGGATGTAAGAAGTGCCTGTTGGAAGGTTCATAGCCCAGCTAGACACCTACAGTCAAATACAGTCAGTCTGAGGAACTCCACAGGAAATCCTCAAGGTAAATTTGTAAGCATTTGCTTGGCAAAGAAACATCCTCTGTTGACCAAACCACCACAGCTGCTGCTTTAAAAATAAGCTAGCATGGCTAACTCCATGCTGCCCTGAGAGAGAGAGACAGCAAGAGAAAGAGCATCAGGAAAATGAAAAATAGGAAAAGCAGAGGGTTGCTGGGGAAGGTAACTCTCACACCTGAGCCCTAGCTGTCCCTCTGCCTTGCTCTGCTGTTCCAGGCAGTTCCATCTCTCTTGGTGTTGCCAAAACTGTGGTGCTCCAAGGTCTCGCTTTCCCCAGCCTGTGCTGGGTGCCTGACTGCTTTAGCTCTCCAAGTTCATGGGTTAGTTTCCACAAAGCATCAGAGCTGGGTGAAAGCTCTTGCTTGCTGCTGAAAGGCAGTCCTCCCTGCCGCTGATCATGTGCTCCCATTCCTCCTTGGGCAAGTAATCCGTCAGAAAAAGAAAGGATTAGTAATTTCCTGTCACTTCAGGGAGAAGAGTTAACTCACCCTCCTGTGATTCAAGCCAAAAACAAACCCCCCAAAAAACCAAGCACTTATCCATTAACTTCCTGTATTTGAAAACAATTTATGACCAAAGATTTCCTGGCCAGATTTCTTCTCTCAAAGGATAAAATATTTGAAATGCCAGAACACCGAAGGCATTCACATGTTGAATGCTTCCTTGGCAGAGCTGAAGTTTCTCATCCAAAGGACTCAGTGTCAAACCTTTTCATTTGAAACTCTTTTAAAAGAACAACCCTGGGGAAGAAGTGTAAAATGCTTTTTCCAGGACAGGTTACCAAGTGTGTCCTTATGCTGCTGCCTGTAGGAGAGGAGGGCATGAGGCTCTCAAATCCCAGCGACATTGATATCACCCACTGAAGATTCCAGTGAGTTCATTGTCAGTCTGGAACGGCTGCTGTGTAAAGGATCTAAACCCAGGGCTGCTTAACAATCTCTGATTGTCCATTAACAAAGATAGCGAAGAAAACATCTAGGAGTAAAGTCCAGATCCCTGGCAGGAGAAGAAAAGATGTGTAACCAGAGCTCAGAATGAGATCAGTGTTCTCCTTCCGCACCTAAACCTGTTTGGCAACGAAACTCAATCGCTTCGTGTCACTCGCAGTGAACCCCGAAAGAGTGGCATCGATCGTCCACAACAAATAGCCGAGACTCCTACAAAGTCACTGCCTTGAAGAGGATAATTAAGGGATCAGAAGAGGAAAGTCAAGATGACAAGGGAAGCCAGACAGTAGGAGGTTTCCTTACCTCGGAGCTGTACCCCAAGCAAGAGCACAGCCACCAGGCAGCCAGGGCCATGCATCGGGAAGAGAAGTCTGTACTCCGCAGGCGGAGCAGCCCTGGAAAGAGGCATTCGTCTCTGGTTCTCAAGGACCCAGGTGAAAAAAAGATGAGTTTCTCAAAGTCTTCCCAGCACAGTAAAGCAAATTCTTTACTCTTTCCTGCTTGAGTCAGAGAGCACTCCCTGCCCTCGCCTCTGAGAGGCAAGGTGCGGCCAGCACAGCTCACTCCTGGACGTAGAAGAGAAAGATTTTCAAGGTAAGCTTAATTTCTTCTGCCTCCCATATTCCTTTGCTCTTTTGTGTTGCAATCATCCCTCCTCCCAGCTTCCACCTGAAACCACTCCCCTCTTGTGGGAGGTAATTTTGCTGCCCCTAAAAGAAAGCCTGAAGGTGTTTACAGGTAGCCTAAAGGAAGGAGGATCATTTGTTTGGCAAAAACCTGCAAACAACCCAAACCAGACAGCCTGTGGCAGCAGTGTGGGCACACACCCCGAGAATGGAAACGTCCTCCTGAAACACAGACACCTACAGTGCAAAGCGATCGTTGTATTACTTGGTCGCAGCTATCCTGCAGGAGAACCAGAGGCTTCATTAGCTGCTGCTTGCACAGCTCCTGGAAAAGTCAAAAGATGATTCCAGTGGGCATGAGCCCAGGCTGGTGACAGCCCAGGCACAGGCAGGGGAACTCCACTGCCCTTACCAAACAGCATGAGGTACTAGAGAAACTCAGCAGGACCCCGAAGATTTTCCTGGTGGCAAGTGACAGTTGTGAGAGCATGCAACTGAGCTGTGAATGTGCCTTGGAAAAACAAGGATGAACATAAACCCCTCTGACAGCAGAACCTGCTGCTGGCTCTGGCTGTGTTTCTGGCTGGTCCATGGTCTACTTCCAAGGAGACCTCTCAGGTTATGAGCTTTCCTTGTGACTGATGCTAATTGTCCTTGTAGTGGTGCCAAGGCAGGGACAGGAGGATGCCCTAACCTCTGGCTGTTTTGCAGGAGTCTCCCTTCAGCTCGGAGCTAAGGGGTGGAGTGTGAGCACTTGCAGTGCAGCAGTGTAGGCTCCAGCTAGGATGTTTTGGATTACCTGGGACACACTAAGAGCATGTCTGCCCTCAAATCCCCTCTATTTCCAATACTGTATGAGCAGCTCTGCCACCTCTGTAGGCTTCAAGCAGAGGGAAATGGAAAGAGAATGTATTCCCACTTTGCCCATGCCTGCATCCCTGCTGGAAGCAAAGCTTGGAAAAGCTCCTGCCCCACTGCCATGGAGGTATCGAGGTCTTTGCCTGCCTCAAGCACCGGTTTGGAAAGAGAAGGCTCCCGCTGGGAGGCAGGGGGAGCTCAGAGCAGGCTGCGAGGGGCAGGAGCCCCCTCTAGTGGGGCCAGGCCGCTTCCACCCGGGCTGGCAAAGCCAAGGGAGGGCAAAGGCAGGGAGAACTCTTCGAAAGAGGCACTGCAAAGCCGTAGAGGCGGGCCAGTAGCAGAGGTGTCCGAGTACAGAGCACGGACTCTCCCTGGATGTGCACGGAAGAGTGGCTCAGGCTTTCAGGGTGGCTTTGCTACACCCTGTTTCCTTCTGCTGTTGGCAGCTTGTGAGACAGAGGCTTTCTCCTGACAGCCTCAGCCTTCCTCCTAGCATTTACCTGTTGTGAGGGCTGCTAGAAAGAAAACAAGCTGATTTGATTGTAGGTGCAATTCTTAACGTGAGTAGGAATGCTGCAGGAAAATGGAGAAGTGCTCACATTGAGCTGGAGGAGAAACAGCAAAAGGTCTCTTCTCCCAAGTAACAAGGGGTAGGATAAGATAGGACAACAGCTTCAAAGTGCATCAGGGGGGCTCAGATTAGGTATGAGGAAGAATTTCTCCACTGAGAGGGTTATCAAGCATTGGCCCAGGCTGCCCAGGGAGGTGGTGGAATCACCATCCCTGAAAGCGTTCCAAAAAGGTATGGATGTGGTGCATGGGGACATGGTTTGGTGGTGAGCATGGCAGTGGTAGGTTAACACTTGGACTTGATCATCTCAAAGTTCCCTTCTGGTGGGAGAGCATGTCACAGAATGTCTGCTGGGAGCAGAGCATTACCTTCAGGTCAGAAGCTTGCAGCAGGGATTGCTGTGCTTAGCCACTGCTTTCCCTCTGCTCCTTGCTGTCACTGTGTGCCCAGAGGAGAGTCTAGATGAGGAGCTGGCAAGCACCACTCTTGAAGAGGCAGCAGGAATAAATGGGTTGTGTTAGAGCAAAATAACAAAAGTGGAGTCCAGACTGCATCATGGGTGACTGAAAGCCCAGGGTTTTACAGCCTGGCACTTCCAGGCTGGTTTCTGCTGGCTCTGCAATGTCTCTAGGTGCTGAGCTTCTTGCAGGGTTTCTGGTTCCTTTATTCCTTCCTATGTGAAGTTGCTTGCAGGAGTTTGAACTTCACAACTGCATGCTTTGGAAAGCTGTTAGGTGGTAAATCTAACCCAGGCTCATTTACCTCTCCTGCTGTGCACTAGGGTAGTTACAACAGCTCTTCTGAGCCTTCAAGGGGCTGGTGCAGAGCAGCCACCCCACGCTGTCAGTGACGTTGGGTGAGTAGGTTTTGAGCCTCCACACTTCCTGACATGTGCTTATTTTACCAGAGGTGCTCTGTGTCTTTCTTGGCTTCTTGCAGGTTTCACTGGAAAGAGTGAGTCTCCCCAGCACTGCTCAGTTTGTTGCTGTTCATAATTCTGGGGAAACACAAATAGAGGTTTCTTTCTTGTAAGCAAGAACTTGAAAAGTCAACATCCTCCTTCCTTCACAGCCAGCCCTGGTGATGGCAGCCTGAGGTGGCAGAGAAGAGCAAGAGAAGGAGGAACAGGAGGATGAGGTTGGAGCAGTCCTTGCCTCTCCTGGGACTCCTGCTGTGTGGGGGTGAGTACAGCTGGTCAGAAGCCCTGAGGACCAGGAGGGTGCTTGCCCTGGGGCTGCAGAGGAGAAAGGAAAGTACCTGCAGCCACAACTTCTGCAGCTGGCATGCACAGTTCCTATGGAGCTGCTGCTCCAACCCTCTCAGGCTAGAGGAAGAACCTAGGTCCCTGGTGTTGATTCACCAAGGCACTTGGTCTCCAAACTTCGTGCAGCAGGGTTGGAGCTTGATGCACTGCTTTCTGCAGCAGAGTGAACTGTAGGGATTTGTGGGGTTCATTTGATTTTAGTGCTTTATTCAGGCACTTCTCTTACTCCATTTTGTGATCATGGGTAAATAATTTGGGTTCAGATTCACTGTGATATCATGGGAGTGGCAGCACTTTCCATGTGACCAGTTGGACCTGGGCAGCACTTAGAAAGCTGGTTTAGGATGAAGGGCAGAGTATCTGTAAAGACTGCAAAGAACCTGGTAACTATGAGAGATGAGTTTGAAAGATCATTAAAAGATTAAAAATCACATGTCAGGGTCCAACCCTCCAGGGAATACACTCTTGCAGGCACGACTTTGCTCTCAGGCATCATTTTCCAGCAGCCTTTGGTCCATGACAGAGCAGAACTGCTGGTGTACAGCTTGCACTAAGCCTGCTCCTAAACTGGGCTAGAAAAATCATTTGAATTTCCATTCTGTGCTGCTCTGTGTTAAGAAATGGCCTCCAAAGGCAAAGGCTTCGTTTCAGAACAACATCCTGTCCCTGCTAACAGGATGCTTCTAATGGCTTCAGCACAAATCCAGGCATATAAACACCTCTTTCCAATAGCTGAGTTCAGAAGGGGCAGCCTTGCAGTGGGAAAGGTGTAATGATACCAGGCGCTACAGGACTTAAAACCTATTGTTCTTTCTTTTGTAGTTGGCACCACAGCTCAGCAGGGTAAGTGCATTTTACCAGCACCCTCAACTATTTAATGTGATTAAAAAAACCCCAACTGTGTCTCCCAAGCAAGGGCTAAAAGTCAAACAAATATTGGAATTATGCAAATAGTGTAGGATAGGGAAAAGATAAAGATCCCTGTTCATGAATTGCTACTGATCTCTGCCATCAGGGATTGTCCCTAGTTAGTGCTAGTGATCCCCAAGCAGGGCTGGGCACCTTCCCCAGCCACAGGCAGAAAGGTAACAGCAGATTGTTGACACTATTCTCTCCTTTTGCAGATGATGATGATGATTTTGAAGCCCAGGAGGGTGAGTGTGTTTTACCAGCATTCTGAACTACTTACCATGATATAGAGGCTGCAGAAGAGGTCTAAGAGGCAGAGAGGAAACCTGGAGTTCAAGCAGTATTTTAGGAGGAAAGAGTTCCTTGTTTGTCAGCTGCCATTGCCATCAGTGGTCAGAAAAATGAGCTGGAATGAGTTGCACCCAATTCCTGCTCTGCCCCTTGCAGAGTCCAGCCTATGGCTGAAGAGAATGATGACTAGCAGGTGGGCAGGCTCTCTGCCATCAAGCTGAACACTCTCTGATGGTATTTTGGTATTGCTTAGTGCTGCAAAGAATCAGTGTAAAGAACCAAAGGGGAACACGTGTGCAGAAGGCACATACACAGGCAGCTGACATTTCACCAGGAAGGCAAAGGCTTTGCAGAGCAAAGTGGGGTCAGGGGTGGGCAGGGAAGCCTGCTCAGAGGTTATTTGTGATGCTTCTTTCCCCTCCTGTTGGCCCATCTCCTGGTACAGAGTTCCTGGTGGAGATCTCTGGAACCACAGTGACAATCACCTGTCCTCTGGCTGAAGACAGCATAAGCTGGCAGCTAACTGGGTCACGACCAGGCAGCAACGAGAGGAAGTATGTTCTGGAGAACCACGACAGCTCTCCTGTCAATGTCAGCTGCTTAGCAGGTGCTAGGAAGCGTGAAATGTACCTGAATGCCAGAGGTGAGTCAAAAAGCAGCTGGTTTATAGGCTCCAGTCTCTGCATTTCAGTGACAGATGCTGGGAGCTGAGATCTGACTGTCAGTGCTGCTGGGCTGGGTGGCTGTGGTTCTGCTGAGGCCCTTCCTGCTCTGCATGGGCAGTAAGAGTCCAAGAGCACACTTTGGCTAAAAGAATCTCCCTGCTCTCTATGCCTTTGCCTTCCACTGTTCTCAAGCTGGTTACATGGCAGTGGTTTCACATATACAGCTTCTGCCATACTACTGTGCAACAGTAATGTCTTAAGTAAGATATTAAGCTAAGGCCAGAGACATTTCTTACCTTGCAGAGTGGACACCTCCCATCTAGAGCACACAGCCTGGTTTCTGTCACTCACTAAGCAGGGGCAAGATTACCCCCACCCTGAGAGAGCAATTTAGCCTCTGAGCCAGGTGAAATTGAGGCAGCTGCTCTGCATTTAGGAGTCAGACCTGCACATGCAGAGAGGGCAAGTGATCTGGGAGATGTTCTGCAGCCTTCAGCTCAGGCCATGCAAAGAGCAGAGGGTGGTGAAGGAGGCTGCACACCCCAGCCCCATGGCTGGGTCTGTTTGCAGACAGAAATGAGGTGTGGAAAGAAGGGCCTGTGCTGTTCCTCTGCCTTTCTCGTTGTTCTTTCCTCCTTCTGACCCAGAACTGTATCTTTGCTGCTAGCACTAAGCAGAGGAGTGAGGGCAGGGCTTCCCTTGCTGGGAAGGAAGGGTGCCCACCTCTGAGCAGCTTTCTCTCTCTCCTGCTGGCAGTGTGCACCAACTGTGAGGAGCTGGATACCTTGGCAGTGACAGGGATCATCACTGCAGATCTTCTCATCACCCTTGGAGTGTTGATCCTGGTCTATTACTTCAGCAAAGCCAGGAAGGGGAGCACAAGCCCTGGTGCAGGCAGTCGGCCACGAGGTAAGAGCCAGGTCAGGCACCTCTGGTCTCCATGATGTCCATGGAGCACTGAATAAAGCCCTGGCCCCTGCTGAGTGCTGGAGCAACCTCTGCTCCCCCTGAGCCTCCAAGAGCTCACCAAACAAGGCTCCTGCTGGCCACATCTGTTGCTTCAGGCTGCCTTCTTGGATGGGATGGGATGGGATGGGATGGGATGGGATGTCTGGGTCTGCTGTGTGTGTGTGGAAGGCTTCCTGCCCATAGGAAAGCATTTCCCAGGCTGTTGTGCAGCAGCACTGAGCCTGTGCTGGAGCTGAGGCTCTATGGTGCATGCTCAGCTTGCAAGGGTAGCTGCAAACCCAGCCTGGCCCTGGCCCATGCAGCTGCTGTCTCAGGCCATCAAAGACCAAGAATTAGAACCTCACACAAAACATGTGATTAGAAATCAAAACTACAACTTCCAGCTTCTGGCCTCTGAGGCCATGGTTGGGTGACCCAGTAGGTCCAGCAGTGGGGCTCATGGGTTACAAGTGCTAGGGTAAAGTGGTGCAGGATGCTGGCCTCATGATTTGTTCAAGAAGCACTGACTCTTTGTCACCTGTACTAGGAGACTGCCTGTCAGAGGAGCACCATGGGTGTTTACCAGGGAGGCTTTCTGCAGACTGAGCTTTGCCAATTTTCCCCTAGCCTCCACAGAGCTGATAAAAACCTTCCAGGAAGTCTGAATTCCCTGTTGTGTGCTCCATGTGCATGTGGTGAGATGTGGTGATGTGTTCATGCCCGTGAGCTTGTTGAGGCAGAGGAGTACAGGTCTGGCACCACCCTGTGGAGCTGTGCCCATGCCACCTTCTTGTTTCCAAGTCTCTCTCACCAACCAGGAAAGCTAGAACTAGAAACTTACCCTTTCTAAAAGAAAGCTGATTTCCATCTAAATGACCAGAAGGATTCCTGCCTGCAGCAGTTGGGTCTTCCAAAGTTCTCAGCTCACAGTAAAGCCACATTAGTTGCCCCAATGTATGCACTACCCTGGGATCCCCTCTGTGCAAGTCCCTCCTGTGTCCTTCTGCATCTCCCCCACGGGTAACCTCTCTTTGCCTTCACTGCAGGCCAGAAGATGCAGCGTCCTCCTCCTGTTCCAAACCCAGACTATGAGGTATGCAAGTACCTGTGCTTTTCCCATCTCTCTTTGCTCTTTGGGGAGGGGTAGCCACAGCTGAGAAGCTGTAGCATTTATCCTTTCTGCTCCCTTGGAGAAGCACCCAGCCAACCTCCAGGCTTCCCTGGGAGCAGGGGAAGGTGGTGAGGGTGGAGCCCCTTTTCCTGAGCCTGCTGCAGGGGCTCGGGAGCAGAACTGCAGCAGTCCATGCACTGCACACACTACCAGAGCAGCACTCCACCTGTTCTTCCCATTGTGGTTTTCCCTCCTGTCCTGGTTTGAGTTAGAACAGAACTATTTCTGTCCAATCCTACATACTGTGTGGAGCAACTGGTGCTGTTAGAGAAATTCCTGAGCTAAGCTCTCTGCTGTCCCCACAGCCCATCCGGAAAGGCCAGAGGGAAGTGTATGCAGGCCTGGAGTCCAGGGGCTTCTGAAGCTCCTGCAGCTGCCAAACAGCAGCAGAGGAGCCAAGTGCTTCTGCCTGGCTCAGGACTGGCTCTCTGCACATCAGCTTTGGTCCAGATGTTCCACAGGAGAGGCAGCCTGCCACCATCTGCTCTCCCTCCCTGCTGTGCTCCTTTGGCCTCCAGTGTGACACTGGGGGGAAGAAACGGATGAGCACATGGCAAGAGAAGTTTTCCCTCTCATTAAAGGACTGCAGCCTTGCTCCTGGTTTCTCCTTTTCCCTCACACCTCTCTCTCTGCTCCAGTTGCACTCAACACAGGGATTCTAAACCTTTACAAGCTGTGGCTTCCAAAGCAGCAGCAACGAGACAGGTAGGAACTGAAGCCCAAGAGATGCTGTGCTGGATCTCTTGGACCCTTCTGAAGTGTTGGACATTTACTGATCCAACCCTGGCTGTGAGCTGCATTTCTGTTGCTCTTCAAAGAGACCTGAAGAAAGGAAACAGCAGCAGTGATGGGGGCTGGGGGTGGTTTTACCCTTGAGTTTCAGCATGAGGAGATGAACACCCAGCAAGTTTCATGCTTCAGATTGCTGTGCTTACCCCTGCAGGATGTGGTTTTAAAGGCAGCACAGCTGGGTTTACCTTACAAGGTGCTAAACATCTAGGAGGGAGATTGCAAGATATGAAGGGCACTAAACCCTGGCAGCTCTAAAACCACTCTGGGCCATATTCTCAGCTTCTGCAAAGCATCCCTGCTCCAGGGATGCTCACTCTGCCCAGCCACACAGCCCAGAAGCAGCAGCTCAGACCACCCTGGGGGTACAAGGTCTACATTTTACTTCAAGCTACACCCCTGGAGCTTCTGCCACCATTTGTAGGGCTGCATCTTTGCCCCAAGCAGTGCCACCCCACACCCTCCTTACCTCAGTGGGATCAGCACACACCCTGACAGCATCTCTCTGCCTCAGTGCTTAGCTGCACTACAGCGACTCTTGGTCCTCCCACGGGTGAGGTGCTGAGCAGCCTCTCACAACCAGAGCAGATGGAAAAGTTGGCTCTGGCAGCTCTTTGATTTCTGCAGAGCAGAAAACTCTGCTCCTGGCTTCTCCTGCTCTTTGGGTGTGGTTAACCACCTTTGCTGATTGCTTTGAGATGTGATAGTGGGGAAAGCTACCAGCACAAACCAGGCAGCCTGCTGGTCACTGAGTAAGGCCAAACCCAGGTGGCTTTGCAGACCAAAGGCAGCCATGGGTGTACTCTACCTGCAATGACCACAGCAGGCTCACCCTTCACTGGAGGCAGGCTGAAGCAGAAAAATACCCACTAAGACATCATTCTGCTCCCATGAAGAGCAAAATGTTGTCATGTAAAGAGCTGACAGCAGAGGAAAACAGGTCCTCTTCTCATTCCCTGCCTGAAGGGCTGATCAGACAGCAGTTCCTGTAAGGGCTGTGGGTGCACCCACAGCTCTGCACAGCCTACATGGTGTCTGCTTGTTCAGACATGTCACAGAGCTGGGGCCAGCTTTTACTGACTGTTAGTCAGCTCTTTGGCTGCTTGGTTTACACCACTGAGTCAGAAGGCAATTCACAGCCTGGTGCTGTCTACAGCCCCTCACCCAGAGCCTTAGGAAAGCAGGGAAACACAAGCTACAGGTGTGTGCCACCGGCACAGGGAGGGTGACCTCCTTTCTGAGGCTTCTAACTGCTAGCTGATCCTGCCTGTTATCTGCTTCCCATTTTGGCCAGAGTCAGACCATGTTAGCTGTTTCTGCTCAGAGCTAGGGAGTGGAGACCTTGCCAGGAGGAGCTGGCTGGTGTGGGGAGACCCACCACTGCTCAAAGTGCCTAGAACACTGGTTGAGCTGGGAAAGGCTCTGAAAGTTAGCTCATGCCATACTCAGCACACTGGGACTGCTAGTGAGCCTGGAAGAGGGGTGCCATTACCTGGGCACAAAGGTGAGTCACTCTCTGGTTTGCTGCAGAAGCAGAGGAGGGTAGAGAAGCCTCCCAGGAACATCAGATGTGCAGGGAACACCGACTGCTTCTGGCTCCACTGCCTGGCCAGCTCTGCTGCCACGTTTTGTACAGTCTCTGCTGCAGTTCTCACCCTCTCTGCTGTTGCACTTCCTCCTTGGGCTCAGCCCCCATGAGCTCTTCTGAAGAGCCAGCACAGTTTGCTGCTTTGCTTGTGCTTTACTCCCCTAAGCACTGAGGCATCTTGCAGGCTGGCTAGCTGCCATGGACCAGGCAAGTCTCTGCACTTTGGAGCCTGTGATTAGACACCAAGCCCTGCATGTGCAGAGGAAACAGCCTCCCAGCCTCCCTCCTGCCAGCCTCCCAGGCTCTGTCCAGGGGACTGAGGCAAAGGTGACACAGACCCATGGTGCCCCTGCTCCCTGCTCTGGAAGAGGAGTTAAGACAAAACCTCTGCTGTGGCAGGGGCAGCAGCCCTCTCCCTTCACAAGCTCTTCCAGCCTCAGCAATGAACCCAGAAGCCACAGTCCTGGCACAGAGAGGTGGCATGGACACAGGCAGCTGCTTGCACTGGCAGAGCAGTGTCCTACCAGGACAGAAGGAGCCTTAAGGCTCTGCAGGCATCAAGGCAGGTCACATCCAGACTGCACCTTCCCCAGAGACTGCAGGGCTCCCCAGGCCTCAACACAACCAATAGAGCAGGCAGGCTACGGGATAGGTTCACCTTTAATGAGAGGAACACAGAAGGGCAAGAGCTCATGGAAAGAGCAGAGTGCTACAGGCAGCACATCCTGACAAGGAGCCAGAAGGTTCTCTAGTGAAAACCTGCCCTGTGTGAGCTCATGAAGGCAGTGCCAGGGCAGGGTACCAGTGCTCTTATGCACTGCTGCTGTCCAGGAGTCCCAGGTCCCAGCAGCTTCCCCCTTCACCTGCGGGCTTTGGCAGGTGCCAGCTGGCTGTACTGCCCCGCGTCGCGCTCGCCCAGGGGCTGGGAGGGAACAAAGGGCAGAGTCAGCTGCAGCTGTTTCTGTCCAGCCCCAGCAAGGAGGGGACAAGGGAAGCTGACCCAGACCTCTCTTTGGCAAGCCTTCCCTCCCCACACCCAGCTTAACGACCCCAGACAGTAAGGGGCAGGGGGTAGCTGAGCTTGCCCTGTCCTCTGGGTCCCTCAGGGGGAGAAGGATGTGAATGCCCCACCAGACAGCGATCCCCAGTGCAGCTCAGTGCCTCGAGGCATCCAGAATCCCCCAGCTCATGACCATGCTGGTGCCACCACACAGCCCCACAGCACAGGCTGAAGCCCACAGCCATGCTCACCTGGTAGAGCTGCTCATTGGCAATCAGGTTCTGCCTGTCAGAAGCTAAAAGAAGAAAGAAGGCTGTCAGAGGTCAGGGCTGTCTTGAGCAGTGTGATCAACCTTTGGAAGCAAACCCAAGCAGCCAGCTGCTTTCAGGCCTGTCCTTTCATTTCTTCTGGCAAGCTCCATGTAAACCCACCCCTCAGATGTTCCTGTGCCACCAGCTGCTGTCCCTGGGATGATGTTGTGGTTAACCTTGTGCACTCACTGGCTTCTCCTGGGAAGCTGAGCTGGGAGCAGGAAGGGTACAGGGAGCACTCACGTGGATCCCTACCCTAGACTGTGTGCTGGCTGCCACCTGCAGCGACTGGGCAATGGTGGAAAGTCCTTAGGTGCCACACAGCTCCTAGAGATGCCCTTCCCACCCCCACCCATGGGTACCACACAGCCAGGCTCTGCCCTCACCTCGTGACATGTGCCCCTTGCCCGGGCCGGTGATGCAGTACACGGCGACTGCCAGGAAGACAGTGGCCACGACATCTGCAACCACGATCCCAGAGATGGTGGGAACATCCACTTCAATGCAGTTCTGGCACACTGGAACCCAAAAGGACACAGAAACTGAACACAGGGCCACATCCAGGACCCCACCCCTCAGCCACCTCATCCTGAGCTAGCCTGAGCCCAAAGCACTCAGCCAGCTCTGAGTGAGAACTCCAAGCAGTTCTGGCTCGGGTTTCCAGCACTTACTTCGATAGTACACCTGGAGGGGAGAGCTCTTTCTGCTTTCAGTTTCACACATATAGGTGCCTCTGGGATCATTGTAAGCTACTCCCAAGTCCAGCTGTGTATTGTTTCCTACCAAAGCCCCATCCTTCCGCCATATGACTTGAACTGGTTTGTCTGTTGCACAGTGCAGGAACACCTTCCCACTGCCTTCTTTCACGATTACTTTCTGTCCTGTGAAAAGATAAAAAGAAGAGCAGAGAGCTCCACAGCTGAGCTCTCAACCCCCAGAGTGGTGCAGAACCCAGAGATCTCCTTCATGGAGATGGCTAATGAAGAAAACATCACATTAAGCTGTCTCCCGAGCAGTAGGAATGACACCACAGACAAAAAACTCTGGAAAAAACAGCCTAGCCAGTGGAACAGTAGCTCAGTGTTCAACTGGTGGTCACACTAATGCAGCTCTGGGCAGTTTAGAGATTTAAACTTCCTTAGAGTAAAAACTAATTGGAATTGGGCATCTACCTGGACTCCATCCAGAGTGTGTGTGCACAACCTTCCTCCCCCACACAGCCTGCACTGGTGTTAAAGTGCCACCGAAGCAAGAGACATTTCAGCAGAAGGAGAAACATTTCCACCAGCAGGGACAGGAGGCTGAGCTCAGACAGGGAGACAAAAACCCCTGGGGGTTTTTACCCAATAGCAAACCCCACATTTTTAGCAAACAGAATACCAAAAGCCACCCAGAATTGCTTCCTCAGCACAAAGGCACCACCTTCAGATGGAAAGTAAATTCCCTGTCTTGTTTGTTGAGCCCTGGAGCCAAGTACTGACCACAGCTTCTCCTGCTGCCATCTCTGTGCTGGGCCCAAAGCCCATGGCTCCTGTGGTCTAACACCACAGCACTGCTCTGTCATTGCAAGGTGGGTTTGAGCTATCACAGACAGCCACGGAGTCATGCACACAGCTGCAGACTCTGACAGCAATGGGCTAAGGCAGGCAAAGCCATCAGAGCAATCCCCTCCTCACAGGCCATTGCACTGATTCACTCCCTTTTCCCCATCAGTATCTATGAACCTCACATCAAGGTGCTGTGATGGAAAACCGCAGCAAGCCATGGGGGCTGCTCCCTAGCCACCCTCCCACCACCACAGAGGCACCTGAGGCGTAAGCACCATGGGTGGCAGCCTCCCGGGTCCACGGCGAGTGCCCAAGGGGCACCGCTGCTGACCCACTGACAGCCACTGACACCCGGGGACCTACCTCGGACACCCCAGCTAGCCATGGCCAGGCTGGCCAGGAGCACCCAGGAGCCCAGGGCCCTTCCCCTCCACATGGCACAAAGCAGCGGTGGTTCTTTCCCTCGCTTAGAAAAGAGAACGTGGAGTTTGCTTCTCACCACCACGCATCACCCGCCCCGAGATCTACCGGATGCCGGGGGCTGGAGCCTCCCTCCCCTAGCAGCTGGGGGATGTCTGAGGTGCCCTGGCCCTGCCTCCTCACCTCAGCTCCTGCCATGGTGCCCATCCAAAGGCAGGAGACAATGGCTGGGCCGGAGGTGGTGGGTTCCTCAGCAGTCACTGACCCCCAGCAGCTAAGCAGCCTCCTGCAGCAAAGGGTCCCCCACAGCCACAGGCCACCAGTAGCCAAGGGTGCCCCAGCAGCCACAGAACCGTGCAGCAGCCAAGGAGCTCCCAGTATGCATAGGTCCTCCTGCAGCCACGGGCTCCCAGCCTTCAGGGAGCCGCCCACAGCTCCAGAACCCTGCAGCAGCCACGGGCCCCCAACACCCACGGACCCCCGGGAGCAGTCAGGGAGCCCTCAGCATCTATAGGTCCCCAGAATTCACGGGTTCCTGTGCAGCCAAGCACTCCCAGAGCTCACGGAGCCTCCCGCAGCTACAGAACACTGCAACGGGCACGGATTCCCAGCGCCCACTGCCCCCTACAGTCATGGACCCCCGGGAGCAGCCAGGGACCCCCCGCATTCCCCGGTCAGCGCCGCAGCGCCGCACGCCCCGCGCAATGCTCTGCCCGGAGCAATGCTGTCCGCCGCCGGCCACCGTAGCTACATCCGGGCCGCGGCCGCCCCGTGGTGCCGTGCGGCGGTGGCGGGGCTATGGCGGCACCGGCGGGCTCGCTGGTGGCGGCCGTGCTGGCTCACTCGGGACGCCTCGACAAGGAGGACCTGGGCACCCGTATCGGGAGGCTCTCCCGGCGCGTCGAGGAGCTAAAGGCAGGGCCGGGAACGGGGCTGGGATGGTATTGGGGAGGGCTCCTGGGGCGGCGGCCCCGAGCTTCCCGCCCGGCTGGTGGTAGGGCCAGCACCGCTGCTGTCTCTGCCCCGGAGAGATTTGCTGGGCTCTCCAGCAGCCTCACCTGGCAGCCTGGCTGCTTGGCCCTGGCAGCTGGTCCGGAGCAGGGTGTTCCTCCCGCCCCAGCCGTGGAAGGGTCTCTTATCACTGCTTCGGAAGGTCCACCAGAGGGTGATGGTGTCCCAATGCTCCTCTTCCTTAGGGAGAAGTCTGCAACATGATTAACAAGAAGTACAACGAGTTCCTGCCCAGCATGCAGAGCGCTGAGGATCTGGTGTCTCAGGTGGAGGGGCTGTCCAGCAACATCGACCTGCTGAGAGCGGGGATTGAACACGAGGTGACAGCCTGCTCTGCCTTGGGGAAAGGGAGAGTCTATTCTGCTGGAGAGCCCATTTACTTACACCCCAAACCTCTGTCCCCTTGCCCCCATCTTGGGCCACTGAGAGAGGGCTGAAGGAGGAGGACTCCTGACTAAGAGCCCTGCATGATATCACCCTTAAAAAATGCCTTTAAGTGGCACATGCTGCGGGGATGTGTGTCACGTCAGGGCTGGAAGTAAAGGACTGTCATTAAGTCATCAATGTCTTTAATGGGAATGGGAGCAGCTGCTGCAGACTCAGCCTCTGGTTTTTGCTGCTTTGATTGGTTTTCCAGTATCTAGGGTTTTGTAGCTGTGTTAATTGAGACTTAACTTCGGGCTCAGTCAACCATTCTTGCATTGTAGGTGGCTGTGTTTAAGGAACACTGCAGACTGGTTTACTGCCTTTTGAGGCTGAATTTGCTTACAGAGCCTATAGCCTGCAGTATATTAAGAGAAACCAGTTTATAAGTGTTTCCAGTGCTTTGACTAGCAAGGAGTGGAATTGATGGAGCCTTTCCTCTCCCTCACCCAATTACCCTAGTAACAGAAATCTATTAAATCTCTGTTGTTAACACTTCCAAAAGGAACTGGGTCTGACATTTGCCTGCTGGGAATGAACTGGAGGTTTGTTGGTTTAGGTTCAGCGAGATCTGAACATCTCCATTGCTGAGTTCACTGACCTGAGGCAGCAGCTGGAGCGAGACACTCTGGTGCTGAGCGTCCTGAGGAGGCTGCAGGAGGTGAGGAGGGGAGCAGGGTAAAGTCACTGAGCAGTGCTCATCCTCTCTGCTCCTCAGTCTATGGCATTATCTTGGGCTTCTCTTGGGAATAACTGCCTGGAACTCCCCTGTCTCAGTGTTGCTTAAGAGATGCTGGTTGAACAGCAGCTGCCCAGTGACCCCTGGCTGTTTGCCTGTTGCAGTTTGATACAGCTATCAAAGAGTACAACGCTGCACTGCTGGAGAAGAAGTATGTTACAGCAGCTCAGCAGCTGGAAAAGGTAATAACATCTTGAACGTGGAGCAGTATTGTGCAACTGTGCTTCCAGAAGCTGCTTGTCAGTAGCAGGGCAGCAGTTACCTGTGTTTTGTGCTTGATCCTTAACCACCAGGCACGAAGCAACCTGAAAACGCTGGAATCCCGGAAGGGCTTTGAGCTGAAGATCTTGAAGGCACTAGGCACAGAGCTGACAGTGCAGACACAGAACATGCTCTACCATCTAGGAGAGGAATGGCAGAAACTGGCTGTCTGGAAGCTTCCTCCTTCCAAAGGTTCTCACAATTCTGGTTTGGTTTGCTGTGTTGGCTTTGCTCTCTGCAGTGCCTGGTTTCCAGCACCCACAGAGAGCACATGCAGTTGTGCTGTTGAACTGAGGCTGGGTGGAGGAGCTCTTTCTGCAGGTAGCATAACATAATGAATGGGAGTGATGGGTAGCAGTGTTCTCTAGATGTCACTCCTCTCCTGGAGTGTTTGGGTGCTACCACATGCAGTCCAGTGCAGTCAGTAGATTTTGCATGGAGTTTTGAAGGTTCCCCTACCACATCTGTGGCATTTCTGCCACACTGATGAGATCAAAAGGGTTACCAGCCTCTGAGTGCTTCAGTCTTGTGATGTAGCAGGAAAAGGATCCCCTCTTGCAAAGCTCCTGCTCCCAGGGAAATCAGCTGGGCCAAATGTTTCTTCAGCCTGAACATGTTTCCCACTAGGCTGCTTTTCAGGACGCTTTCACCTTCTCTCATAGGGTTTTCAGTCTGCTGCTTTTGTTGTGGGCAGCTAGTGGCAAGAACTGCTCCAGAGCCTGCATGTTGCTGTCTTCACTGAAACACAAACTCTTCCTTTAGAGAACACCTTCTCCTTTGGATTTGGCTGAAAGATGGGGAGAGAGAAGGAAAACAATTGTTAGCAAATGCCATTCAGTTGTAAGGCAACTGACATGAGGACTCTGAGTTATTCTAAGAGACCAGTTCTTACTCCCTTGTCCTGCACTGTCACACAAGGAGCTCTGTGCTATCTTCTAGTGCCCTTTTACAGGAACTGTGTGTTGTGGGGATGGGAGGAAGGAGAATACTGCTTTAGCTGCCACCTGAGGCATGCAGGAGCTTCTTGGATCTGCTGGATCTCAGGCTGTGCTCTGACATGGAGATGGTTCTTTTTCCCTAGAGAGCAGCAGCCTGGAGTCAGTGCTGCACTCAGAACTGCACCTACACACAGTGCCATCAAAAGAGGAGGAGGTTGCTGGGCCACCTGTTGCTTCTGTGCTGCAGGCATTTGCTGTCCTAGGAGAACTGCACACCAAGCTTAAAATCTTTGGTAAGAGACCATGGATGCAGATAAACATAGCTGTAAGGAGCCCCAGTGGAAAGGAGTTCAGATGTGTTGTATGATGGATATTGGGATCCAGTTCACTTCAGCTTTGTCTCTTGGCTTGTGTTTCCCTCTGAGTGGGAGGTGAATGCTCTGGTTCTCATTAATAGGAAATGATTTATCCTTTCCTGTCCACTTACTCTCCTGTACTTGTGCTCTGTGGCTGTGTAGTTTCATAGTCTGACACCTAAACAGTGTTTCCAGTTGCAGCCTCCTCGCCGACCAAGAGCAAGACTGTTGGCTTCAGGCTTCCTCTAGGCTTCAGCATTCTTGGGTGCTGATAAAGAAGTCAGGAAGTATGGCAGGTGCTAGGGCAGGATTTCATGCTCCCAGCTGCTGAAGTTGGTTTTCACTTCCCATTAGATGTGCTGCTCTTTGTTAAGCCTTCATGTGTGTGATCCATGAGTCTTCAGTGAAACCACTCCTTCCTCTCTTCACTTCATGCAAGGGATCCGTGCATCCAAAATAGTCACCTCTGGGCCTCACTGGAGCAAAGAGCCTGCCTCCTGCCCTTGGAAAACACCTGTGCCTTTGTGTTTTTATTTTCCTCAGGCCAGCTGTTGCTGAAGTGCATCCTCAAGCCCCTGGTTCTGTACCCATCTCTTCAGCCCTTCACAGAGGAGCAGTCAGATGTGGTCATCCTACGCTTCAAGTCTGAGGAGCCTCACGTGGACCATTCCTCTCCTGTGGAGGTCTTTGGCAAGATCAAGCTTGTTTTTGAAGTTCTCCACAAATACCTGCTCAGTAGGTGCTTTCTCCCTTTGGGGGTTAGGCTGAGATCTGTAGCTGGGTCATGGAATGGGAGCAGGAGCTGTCTAGAGGAACTGGTGGTGAAGCAGTCTGGAGTCATGTGAAAGCTCTAAGCAGCTTTCAGTGTGAACTTGCTAGTCTGTGCTCTGGGGCACAGGTCATGGAGCAGTGGAAAGGTGCTGTTCTGACAGGAAGGACTGAGTGAACTGGTGAAGGGGCTAGTGCAGGAAGCAGGGGTATTAAAATCCCTTTCTGTCCTCTTGAATTCAGATGTGCCTCTTGAGCAGCCTGCAGAGCAGAAACAGGAGTGCAGAGTGACTCTGGCAGAACTGCTAGGGGAGATGATATGGGAGGAGTTATCAGACTGCCTCATTCAGAACTGCCTGGTGAATTCAATCCCAACCAACAGCAGCAAACTAGAGCAGTATATAGAGGTGAGTCTCCAACTCTCTCAGCTCCATGTGGTGGAGATGCCAGGTGGCCAGCTTGGAAAAAACAAAGAAAAAGCTGTGTTTTGCCAATCTAGAGCTGTGCATGTCTCAGTTAAGCTGTGGCTTGTTCTCCCTGTCATGTAAGCAGTGCAAGGTCAGTGGAACTTGGGCTGTGTTTAGCTAAGCTGGAGAGTCCCAGGTTGTGTGATGTGAGGCCCTTGCCTGAGCCTCTGTGAGAGGCTGAAGGTGATGGTGTGGCTGTGCTGTCTGCCACTGGCTTCCTGAGGCCTGCCTGCTCTTTGTGTTGATTGTTAATCATCACAGGGGTTTCTTGCCTAGACTGCTTCATTTTTACTTTGAATTTTAACTTACATGCATAAACCAGAACTTAGCTGCTAATGAAGAATGCCAGAGGCTCCTTCTGGAGAGGGAGCTGTTTCCTGGGACACAGTCCCAGGTGGCTCAGTCTAGGGAAATTTCATCATCTTGTTCCCCTGGTTTTTCAATTAAGTTGCCAGCCCAGTCAGGGGGGCACAAACCTGCAGTTCAAACTCTGTATTGCTGGGGGATCACAGCCTCTAGCTGAGGCAGCTGTTTCCAGAAGGCTGCTGATCTGTTGGCTGGTTAGTGCCCTCTGAAACCTGCTTTCATCCTTTGCTTTCAGCTGAGGAGAAGAGTTTGTACCCAGCTTCAATATTGCACTTTGAAACTAGGTTAATGTGGAGCATGTGTCTGCTCTCCTCAGGTGATTAAGTCCACAGAGGAGTTTGAGAAGGCCTTGAAGGAGCTGCACTTTCTGCAGGGAGACACAACTGATCTGCTGAACTACGCCCGCAACGTCAACTCCCACTTCGCTAACAAGAAGTGCCAGGATGTGGTTGTGGCAGCCAGAAACCTGATGACCTCAGAAATACACAACACTGTGAAGGTGGCTGTTGATGCAATACACTGCTTTTCTGCCATGGATGGCCTGGTTCTGCTCCAGCCCAAACCAGGGCAGTGGAAAAATGGCTTACAACTGAAGGAGGCTTATTTAGAACAGCTGAGTCCTTTTGCTTGTGGAGCACTGGATAGCCTTGATTATTTGGCAACCAATAGCTTCAAAGCCTTTTCAAATACTGCTCAAGGGGTTATTTCACTCACAAGGTGCTTCTTGAGATACTCAAGAAGCCTAGGCTTTGCTGGTGTCAAAAGCATAACAAGAATTAGAGGGTTGCTGAGAGTTGCTTCTAGGTCTGCAACACCCTAGAGACTGTTTGCTGGGCTGATGTCTTGGTCATAAGCCAGGAGACTTCCAGCAGTCTTAGGAGACTTCTGCAGCCTTGTGTATATCTTAAGTAATCTTAAATTACTTGTAATCTCTGGCTTTCAGGGGTTTGTGTCTTGTGCCATCTCCTTTCTGTGGAGCCAGAAACTGTATTGCAGGCTCCATCATATCACACCTCTCTCTCCTTTTCCCTTAGATCACACCTGATTCCTGCATAGCCTTACCAAGGCTTCCTGATCCTGGGGCAGGAGATAACTTGAAAATGAAGAAAGCTTCTGAAACTGTGCATGAGGACATGGTGAATTTGGAGAGTGAGGCCAAACTGAGCCAGCACACCTTCTCTCTGCCCACCTGCCGCATCAGTGCCTCGGTGGAGAAGCTGATGGAGTTGGCTTACCAGACTCTGCTGGAGGCTGCAGCCAGCACAGATCAGTGGTAGGAATTGGCCATCACCTGGGTGGCAGATACCTCCTGCCTTTGGCAGCACCAAGCACCTGTGACTAGATCAGAACAGCTTTGAAGAGGAAGTTAGAACCGGTCATTAGAGTTGCTGTGTTCTGCCTGGCTTGGTGCAGCAGGAACTGCTGTGGCCCCTGCAGCACTCAGGCTAAGCAGCATTTTGGACTTAACATTTTCAGCAGACATTCAGGTGCCCTTTATTGTAGTTCAGCTGTTAAAGCAGTGGAAACATGGTGCCTCCCTAGTGTGTACTTCACAATTCATGGCTGCAGCCTTTTGGCTGGGAGAGACCCTGCTGCAGCATTCCCGTCACTGTTTTACTGTACACTAGCTGTTAGTTGTTCAGAGGAGTCAAAACTATCTCTTGTTTCAAACCTGATAAGTGATGGCTGCCATTCTGAGAGGGGTCCTTGCTTTCTTTGTGCTGGCTGAAGGCAAAAGAACTCTAGCTCTGCATCTGGCAAGGCTCTTCAGAGCAAACAGTGAAATGTTTTGAGGAGCCACATACAGTCTGCCTTAAAAACTGGAGCCCACAGCCCTGAGGGAGAGTTGCCTAGGCACTGAATGCTCTTCAGTGTGCCATGGCAGTGGGGGGCTGACTGCCTCCACACACCTGGTGTGGAAGGGACACTGTTCCCTTTGTTCCTGGGGTGTCATAGATCTCCCTGTGACAGGTGGGCTGCGTCTTGTCTTTCCCTCACTGCACTGCCAAGGTCATCACAGCCTTTGTGAATTTGCCAGAGCTTTGCCTCTGTTGACATGGCTGTAACTGATCCTGACAATCTACTCTGTGCCAGTACTTCACTGCTCATAAAACCTGGTTTTGGAGAAGGCTGGGAGGTCACTGACAAGCTGACATGGAGCTGGTTTCCCTTGCAGCTGTATCCAGCTCTTCTACTCCGTGCGGAACATATTCCAGCTCTTCTGTGACGTGGTGCCAACATACCACAGGTGAGAGAGAGAGCTGCTGCTGGGACAGCCCCACTTGTCCCCAGTTCTGTCCACCCCAGCCAGAGATTACCAAGGGTTTCCTGCAGCAGCAGAGCACTCCTACTCTGAATCCAGTATTAGATCATCCCAGCTGCTCGAGTGTCTTGAGCTGGCAGACTTGTGGCCAGGGAGACAGCTGCAGTTCTTGTAACAGCTGTGTTTGGATCCAGCCATATAACTTTGACCCCAGGTCTGACACAGAGTTTTCATTGGTTTGTCTTCCTGTACTAGAGAGCAGCAATAAGGGCTGGAAGCAGACAGCTCTGCCAGAGCACACTGGAGCACTGCTGAAAAGGGTTTCTCTCTCTTTTCCTCACCAGTAATTCTGCCAGAACCAAGTGCCTTCCTGTTCTTCCACTGCTAGAAACAATGTGGGTGTAACAGGATCTGAATGCCAAAATTCCATCTCACTAGCCATGAAACTCCTTTCCTCCAAGCTCTTATGTGGCTGCAACAGGAGGTTCAGTCCTTTCATCCTGGCTGATGTCTCAATCAGACATTGCCCACAGTTAGTTACCTGCAACAGCTGAGGCAGACTGGGAGTTTCTTTAGGGTAAACGTGATCATCTTGAACAGAGTCAGGTCTAAACAAACCCATTCCTTCCTTCTCTCTTCCTCCTTTCTGGGACAGGGAGAACCTTCAGAAATTGCCCCAGCTGGCAGCCATCCACCACAACAACTGCATGTTTATTGCTCACCACTTGCTCACCCTGGGCCACCAGTTCCAGTATCGCCTCACCAACATCCTCTGTGATGGAGCAGCTACTTTTGTGGATCTGGTGCCTGGCTTCAGGAGACTTGGTAATTCTGCCTTGTTGCTGAATGATTTAGTGAGTGTGGCTGCTGACCTGAGCAGTGGATTGGTATTTAAGAGTTTTGGATGAGTAACAAGGACATGTCCTAGGTGGGAAGTCTAGCAGTGTTATGATTCCAAGCACCATGACTGCTTAGGGCTTGACTCTGAACCCAGCTCCTCTTGCCTGGCACAAAGTTCCAGGAACAGTTCATTATCCAGCAAGAAGCTGTGGCATTGGATACTTGGGATTTACTGCTCAGTCCTTTGATGTTTTCTTTAGCTTACTCTCTGGAAACAAGTTCCAAGATAAGTTTGTAGGAGCCCAGCAGGAGCCTGTGCTCCATTCTGCTGCTCAGCTTGTGTTCACAAGTGCTGTGGCAATGCAAGGTGGGCAAGAGCTGACCTCTTGGGCCTGGGCCTGCTTAAAAGGGCTCTGTGAGGCTCCCTAGAGGCTGGGGATGCCTTTAAAAGTAAAGCAGCATAGCAAGGTCATTATTCAGCATCTGCAGCCTCTCAAGTGGCAGAACAAATTTAACAGTTGCTTCATTGCTTCTCTCTGCTTGCTTTTGCTCCTGCAGGGATGGAGTGTTTCCTGGCCCAGATGAGAGTGCAGAAAGGAGAAATCCTGGAGAGGCTGGCAAGTGCCAGGAACTTCTCAAACATGGATGATGAGGAGAATTACTGTGCAGCAAACAAAGCAATAAGGCAGGTGAGCAAGGCCAAAGAGCCCCTTGGCTGTAGGTGCTGTCCTTGGGGAGGTTCGACTGGTGATCTCAGCCCTGGCACCTCAGCAGTGTTTCAGCAGTG
This sequence comes from Galbula dea, assembly GCA_013399015.1. Taxonomy (NCBI): domain Eukaryota; kingdom Metazoa; phylum Chordata; class Aves; order Piciformes; family Galbulidae; genus Galbula; species Galbula dea. The sequence goes on from VWZX01000495.1 coordinate 1,348,643, forward strand.
GCACTTCTCAAAGCAGCCATTTTCAGGCATGGCTTTTTTATTCCTTGGGCTGTGTCTTTTGTGAGATGGAAACCTGCTGAGTTCAGATCCTCTTGCTCCAAGCTGAAGTGAAAACCTTAACCATGCTCTGTTCCTTGAGAAATGCCAGAGAGAAACAAAAGATTCTGAGGAGCTGTAATGTAGACTGAAAACACTGCATGTTCTTCCAGGAGTGGCTGCTCTAGGTGGGAGCAGAAGGTCCTTTGTTGCCTTTTCCTTCTCTCAGACTGGTTTCTGACCTCCTCAGTTGCTGTTCTGTTTGACAGCATGCAGATAAGGCAGAGCTGTTGTCTTGCAGGTGCTGCACCAGCTGAAGCGGCTGGGGAAGGTCTGGCAGGATATCCTGCCAGTCAACGTGTACTGCAAGGCCATGGGCACTCTGCTGAACACTGCCCTGGCAGAGATTGTCACCAGGATTGCTGCCCTGGAGGTAACTGCATGAGGGAGACATGCCAGGCAGAGGGGGGTGTGAAGAGCTCACAGCTGGGACCTCTGAAATCCTTAATGAGTTGCTTAATGAATAACTGTTACATTAGAGAACACTGCTTGTGATCTCAGCCTCTGCTTTCATGACACACACAGCCACCCTGGCTTTGCTTCACTTAGCCTTACTTTTGACACTCCACAACCAGAGCTGACTGCTCCCCTGTTCACACTGGCTCAATTCTAGGACATCTCTGCAGAAGATGCAGACAGGTTGTACTCCCTCTGTAAGACCATGGTGGAGGAAGGGCCCCAAGTTTTCACCCCACTGCCTGAAGAAGACAAGAATAAGAAATACCAGGAGGAGGTCCCAGTCTATGTGCAGAAGTGGATGACCTTCAAAGAGCTCATGATCATCTTGCAAGCCAACCTCCAAGAAATAGTAGATCAGTAGGTGTCTTCCTTCTTTCCTTTCCAGTCAGCTCTTCAGCCCAGGGAGAGGGAGGTGGGAGGGGGGGCTGGCAGCAGCAGGGCACTGCCCTCAGGGGACTCTGCTCAGATGAAGGCAATCACCTTTAACAAGGGTCAGATAACTGCTCCTGGCAGGGTGCTTAGAGCCCCCTTCCAGCTTGCTCATACATTCAGCTGCCTTCTGCAAGGGAAAAAGCACTGGTCAAGGGCAGGTGCTGTGGGAGAGCCAAGCAGGCTGTGATTGTGCAGCCCTCATGGCTCCTCCAGCTTCAGCAGGCTTTCACAGCGAGCAGCCTGGCATTCTGCCTCCTGCTTCTGATCTCAGCTGTGCCTTGCTGCTGCAGTTGTTCCACATGCTTGGCCTTTGCTTTCTTAGGTGCTGTTTCTTGCTTCTTTGGACTTGAAAGAGGGATTCATCTGAATTCTTAGGAGGAGTGGCAGAATTACTTCTGTTCTGTCAGAAGCTGAGCATCCCCTGGTGACAGCTGCCTCACCCAGGACACACCCAGTCCTCAGCAGGCTGGGCTGGAAAGGTTTTGCCTTCAGCCTTTGTACTGGGATGAGTGCTCAGAAGGTTTGTTTTAACCCAACATTTCTGTGCAGCTTGGTTAAATCAAGATCTCTTTCTCTCCCCTGTAGGTGGGCAGATGGGAAGGGGCCTCTTGCAGCTGAGTTCTCTGCAGCTGAAGTGAAGAGCCTGATCCGAGCCCTGTTCCAGAACACAGAGAGGAGAGCAGCAGCCCTGGCCAGGATTAAGTAACTCTCTCTTTGCCCCAGGTTGCATCTTCTGATACAGCAAGAGCAACCTGAGGCTCTCAGATGTTGTTTTGAATTTGATCCTTATTTGTACCTTTGGTAAGTGATTCCTGGAGGCTTAAGGGAGGGAGGAGAAATTTCCTAGCTCAGTGTTTGTAGAGCAAAGAGTATCGCTCTGTGAGTCTGGGACCAGACAGAGCAAAGGTGGCTAACACATGGACACTCAACTGCTTGTGCTCCATCTGCCAGGCAGGAGCTTGGTCTTGCAAACTCCATCTCCTGCCCTGTTCCCTTGAGGTGCTGTGCCCAGATCCAGATGTTCCTCCCTGAGCTAGCAGGAGTGCCATCCTGCTGAAGGAGAGAGAGATGCTTCTGGTGATCTCTGCCGATTCCCATCCTCTAGGATTTAATCATCTTGTTAAGCCCAGCCTAGGGAAACAAATCAGATCTTGTGTCCCATCATCTCTTTGTGAGAGCAGGCACTGCTGCCAGCTGAGCCTCTCCTGCAAGGTGCTCTATGTATTCATGTCAGCTCCAGCTTGCTTCCTTCAGGGTCCTGTAGGGGGGTTTTAGTTCCTGACAGTCACTCCTATCTATGCAGTTTCACAGCAGGGGTGTGTGTGTCCCCTCTGTGTCTTACCTCTTCTGTCCTGCACATGACACATGAAGCCCAGACTGCAGTAGCTGTTGATATCCTCAGATGCTGAAGTGCCAAACTTTGCTCTTTCCCACCTCAGGTTTCCCTGAAGAGCAGAGATCTCCAGAGTGGAAGTGTGAGGAGGGGGCAGGGAGGAAAGGAGAGCCAGTCTTGAGGGAGCTGTTTATCATGCTGATGGGTTTTGCACAAGTAACAGAGTTCTTCATGGCTTCATGACTCTTGGAAATAAAACTTTTATCTTAAAGCTGGCTTAGAATTCTTCAGCCTCCCTTGACCAAGTGGAGAAGCCAGGCCAGCTCCTTCCTCTCCCTTCTTGCTGGGCATGACCTAGGTCTGGCAGCTCTTGTCTTTGTGGTAGTGAACTTTCTCCTTGAAGAGTGAGAGAAGTGGAAGTGCCTGTGTGAAGGGAATGAAAGGCACACTCCTAGCCTCCCCTGAAGTTAGATTAAGCTGCATTTGAGACAGAGACACATTCCTGTTCACTGACAAACTCACCAAGAGCATTCATTGAAACACAGGCCAGAGGCCAAGCTGTGCCAGTTGCTGCACACAGGGAACACAGCATTTCCTACCAGCTAGTGCTTGCAGCCTGCTTACAGAGGCTTGTCATGGAGCTGAGTGGTTTATCCTTCTCATCTGCACTTCTGTCTGACCTCTGGTCACATTTCCAGGCAGCTGAGCAGGGCCTGGACCTGATCTGGCTTTCAGACTGCACCCAAGTCACTGCAGAACTGAGTGGCTGCTTTGCCATGCCTGGTGGGGAGGAGACTTCTGCTTCTGCCTTTGGCTGGCACAGGAAGGGGGCAGACACAGAGTGGCAGTTAGCCTGAGCCCAGCACAGGGCAATGCAGCAAGGAAGGGAGGGACTGATGCAAAACCTGGCTGCCACTTCCACCTCTGGCTTTTCCTTTCCTTCTCCTCCCAGTAATTGATGTGAAGGCTGAGAGTGTTCCTGTGACACTTGCATCTCCTGGGATGCTCCTTTCCACACAGCAATCCCAAAGCCCCATCTGCTTTGAAAAACACCACTTCTCCCAGGGGGGGTTGTTCACACCAATGCAATTTGTTTTCTTTAATAAACTATTTATACTGAGCATGTTTTCTGGTGGTGTCTGGCAGAGCTACACTAACACAGCATGGAGCAGTCCTGGAGCATTCTTCACTTAACTGCTTGGAGAGGGCAGAGTGATGTGTGTGAAGTCTCTCCTTGCCTTATCTCTAGTAGACCTAGGATAAAAGAGGAAGAAGGAATCAGTACCATGGAGGAAGCTGTCCCAGAGCTTTCATGCATCAAGGGCGAGCATCAGGTAGTGAAGGAAAGGGTTAAGGTAGGATGCTGACACTGGAAGTAGTTTGGGTAAGGCTGAGCACAGCCTTTGCTTGCTCCAGCTTACCTCAGTGGTGTGGTAAATCCAGAGCAGCAGCTCAGGCACGTTGGTGTAAACCCCAGGGTGGTTGGCTTCAGCACAGCCCTGGCCCCAGCTGACCACGCCTGCCAAGCGCCAGGTGAGCTGATCCTGGCACACCAGGGGCCCCCCACTGTCCCCCTGCCAGGCAGAGCAAGGCCTGAGGGGGTGCCTCTGCCCCACAGCAGGCTGGGGTCTCCCTCATGGCTTTGTTCCATCAGCCATACAAAAATCCTGGGATGGTTAGAGTTGGAAGGGACCTCCAGAGGTCAGCTGCTCCAACCCCCTGCAGCCAGAGCAGGTTGCTCAGAGCCCCAGACAACCTGACCTGCAATGGGTCCAGAGGTGAGGCAGCCACCATCTCTTTGGGCAACCTGGGCCAGTGCTTCACCACCCTCATGGTGAAAAATTCCCTTCTATCCAGCCTAAATTTCCCCTCCTTTAGTTGAAGGCCATCACCCCTTGTCCTGTCACAACAGCTCCTGCTAAAACATCCCTCCCTAGCTTTCTTACAGGTCCCTTTAAGTCCTGGAAGGCCACAGTAAGGTCTCCCTGGAGCCTTCTCCAGGCTGAACAACCTCAACTCTCAGCCTGTTCTCACAGCAGAGAGGTTCCAGCCCTCAGATCATTTTTGTGGCCTCCTCTGGACCTGCTCCAACAGGTCCATGTCCTTCTCACACAGAACTCCAGAGTTGGATGCAGACAAGCTAAATCCCAGCCCAACAGCCACACAGTATGGGCACCCTGCAGCATCAGATGCCACACACCTAGCACTGCCTGTTTACTGCAAGCCACAAACCCCAGCATTTGCTGAGACAAAACCCATCAGCCCTTTCCACACCTGCTGCCTACCCAGCACCCAGCATTGATCCCTTCTGTTACCTGGCACGCATCTATCTTCCCCTGCAGGTAGCCAGCACACAGCATCCTGGCAGTGAGCTCTCCTGCATACATGCAGGAACTATTGCACCTCTTGGTACTGATCAAGGGAACAAGAGCTTCCTTCAGCCTCTCAGTAACCTGTGCTGGGAGGGAGAAGGAGAAGCCAGGAGGAAATACAATTTGCAGGGAGCTAGAGGGGAAAAGCAGGGCTGGGGAAGTCAGAAGATGGGATTACCTCATGGGGTTAAATAGGGTCAGGCCCACGGCAGCTGTGGGCGAGGTGCAGAGCTGCTGGAGCAGAGGTGGCATGAAGGCAGGAGGGAGCATTTGCAAGAGCACATGCAGCATGGAAGGGGCTGGATGGGGCCAGTGGGGAGCAAGGGGAAAGGCTCTGATCAGGGCTAAGCAGCTGGGACAAGATGTGAGCTTACCTTGGTCTGGTCTGGTATAGCCCCAGCCAGAGACCCAGCACTGTGTGCCCTGGAAGAGGTCCTGCTGGAAGGGGGGCAAGCACACAGCTCGGATGGCAGCTGGTAAGAGGGTGACAGGGTAAGGGCCAGGCAGCTTCAGGCTGTGCTGAGCACTGGCAGCCAGGGAAGGACTGCAGAGCCATCAGCTCCCACAGGCACCTTCCCAGTGACCCATAGCTTTGGCACAGCTCAAAACACAGCACTGCTGTGCATGCTACCACAGGGACCAGGCTGGATGTCCCTGTAGAGCTGCTCTGCCACAGCAGGCCCGGAAGAGGCTCTTTTGGGCATCTCTTAATTGTGGGATACAGCAAACAACTCCACAGATGGGAGAAGGACACAAGAGCATCACCACAGCATCTCACCTGAGAAATTCAGAGGGACTTGGAGCTTCAGCAGAGCAATGTCATAGTCCAGGCTGCTGTCATTATAAAGTGGGTGGCAGATTATTTCCTTTACTGATACCCCAGCCTCCTGCTTGACTGAGCCATGGCTGATGACACCTGCAAACACCAGCCAGGCAGAGGCCTGGAGCTGCCTGTAGCTGAGGAGAAATACAAATGTCTGGGAGAGGAGGAGACAGACAACATCCCCAGGGCCAGGCACGGGGGAGCTGCAGGTACCTGTGCAGGCAGTGAGCTGCTGTGAGGATCCACTCCCGCGCCAGCACCGAGCCTCCGCAGTGGTGCTGGGAGCCATGGTACACACTGACCTGCCAGGGCCACCGTCCTGGGGGCACATCTGTCCCCCCGACCACCCGGGCAGAGCCAGGGCTCCACCCACACTCTGCAGGGCAGCCCAGGAGCATGTGTGAGGCGAGGAGCCAGGTGCCAGATCCCCACACTGCAGGGTGAGGGAAGCGGCTGGAGTGGGAGCAAGGGAACTGCCGGATACAGGCAGAGATCTTGGGGATGCTGGAGAGGAGAGAGGCACTCACCTGAGCATTTCAGAGCCACAATTTGACCTGATTCACAGCTGTTCCTGTGCAGGAATAAGCATCTGGTCAAATTACACATGAACCAATATCCCTGGGGCACTGAGGAGCTCGGGGGCAGCTCTGGCAGTCCCCAGAGGAGCTGCTCCCTGCAGTAAACAGGACACTTTTCTATGTTCTTAAGCCAGAACAAAAAAAAGGCCTGTTCCAGCTTCCCCAAACTCTGCTTTCCCCAGAGCTGCCCTTACCTGACCTGCCACAAGTCAGCCAGGTGTCCTTCCTGGTGGGGTCTCACCTGAGCAAACTCCTGTGTGTCATTCACCCTGACATCTGCCAGGTTGACTCCCTTCTGGTGGGTCATTCTGCAGAAGCAACAGCAAGTGTTCCAGGACCTGCTAGGAGGTCAGGAACATAACCCTGCCACAGCCCTGCTGCTCAGGCAGCCATGAATCAACCTCCTTGCCAGGAAGGAACTTCTGTAGCTCTTCTCACAGGTCCCCATGCCAGCCCAAGCACCACTTTCTCTCCTGCATTCACCAGGGAGCTGTGTGACCTGGCACTGCTGCCCTCCCAGCCTCCAGGCAGCCTGTTTACCAAGATCATTCCCCCTCAGAAAAGGGCAAATGGGGCTGGGAGTGGCTGCCTCTGCCATACCCACCTGAGGTGCCCAAGCTGGCGGCAGAGCTTGGTGCCCAGGGAGAGACTCCAGTGCTTGTGGCAGGCCAGGAGCCAGCCAGGATGACCTTCAACCTGCACTTCCAGTAAGGAATTTGCCATGTTTATCCTGAAAGACACTGAAGCCATTCCATAAGATAACCTACAGGCTCCCCTCTTCACAGTGTGTTGTGCAGAGCCAGCACAGCCAGGGCTCATGCACCTCTAAAGCAAGAGAAAAGAGCCAAACAACAGAAAAGCCATTTCAGGCCTTGAGGTTCATGTGTAGTTTCTATTTGCATGTTCTCAGTGCCTGTGTGGCAGCTCTGCTGAGGGATTACATGCCAAGGAGTCCTGCGAAGAGCTGTCTCTGCTGTAGCATCACTCCCTGTCACACAAGGCTGGGAATGGAGCAGGACTTCGAAGCAAAGCAAAGTGATCACAGAAATGCAGATGAAAAGCAGCTAGGAGATATCTGTTATTAAAGAGCAACTTTTCTGCTCTTGCTGGGCTTGGCAGGCACTGTCCTGCACACTGTTCCCCCTCTCCCCAGCCTCTGTGGTAAAAAGCAAAGATCTAAACCTCTTCTGGGAGCCCCGTGGACCACAGGGTCTTCCTCTTCACCATCACTGCACACTGGGGTCACGTCTGGCTCCTGCAGCAAGGTGAAGCCCTGGTCTGGCAGAGGCTTCTTCAGGTGTTTCACTTGAGGAAGCAGAAAAGAGGGTGGAGGTGGACTCACGCTGCCTGGGCACCATGAAGGATGCACAATATTGTGAACAATCCTCCACTGCCCACTGGAAGAGGTGCTGAGCCTCTCAGTGGGCACAGCTGCAGCCTGCTGCTGGGACCACAGCAACCAGCAGCAGAGCCTGCACCAGCCATGTCCTCCCATCCCTGGCCACAGCTCACTGACCAAGGAGCTCCCTTCCCCACCAGCTCTGCTGCTGGAAGCCCAGGGGGTGCTCACCAGCAGTGGACACTAACCTAGGAGCCATGCCCCAGCCACTGTCCCCACCAGCAGCCCAGTGACCCCCAGCAGCAGGAGCATCCTCCTGATGGTGCAGAGAGTTTGGAGAGATGCAGTAGCAGAATCTTTAAGAGACACAGAGAGAAGGAGGTTTAACACAGCCTTGTGCATCTCCCACGGCACTGTCAAGCCCCTGCTGAAGCCCTTGGGTCACTGTACATCTGGTTTCACCCAATCCTTTCCCCACAGCACCAGGAGAAGGTGAGTTAAGGCCATGGATTCTGCAAGAGGCCAAGACACAAAGGGCTCCCCCCACCCCCTGTTCCCAAAGCCCCTAAATAGCTCACCTACCTTGTGCCAGGAAGGCCTGTGTCCTTGGCTCTGCTGCCAGGCTCTTGAAGCTTTGCTCAGCATCAGGAAACTGCTCAGCTGGGGCTGGTCTCTGGGGAAAGGAGTAAAGCCCCAAGTAAAGGTCTGGTGGAAGGGGAGAGGCTGCAGGCAGTGACACTACTGCCCAGGCTGCTGCTGCAGGGGGCAAGGCAAGGCAGCACTTCTCACCATGATAGCAAGGAGCAGGACAGGTCCTAGTCTGGGCTGCTGCTGAGCTGGGGGGTGCAGAGCACCCAAGGTCTCCTCCAGAGCACTAGCTCCAGTTTCCCTCTGCACACTGCCTGCAGGAGCTGTGCATGCAGACAGCACCTGCAGCCACGTTGAAGGGACTCCTTGTGCCAAGGTCCTCCTCTTCTGCTGACAGGGCTCTTGCTGTGCAGGGGGGGATGGTCCCCAGCAGCCCCTTCCCACCCTTCCACCCCCCTGCTGCCAGCAGCAGAGGCTGGGGAGCCCCAAGGGGAAAGCTTCTGCTGATGCCATGCCAAGTGAGATCAGCAGCTGGGGAGCTGCCTCAGCTCTCAAACCCATCTTCCACCTGCTGCTCACCTACCTTCCCCCTCCCATTATTTACTTAGCTGCTGCTCACTTACCTTCCCCCTCCTGTTATTTGCTTAGCTGCCATATGACAAATGCCAGCAGCTCCTGGGCTGTGTGTCAGGGGCATGTAGACACCCCAGCACCAGGGTGTCTTCAGCTAACCCATTCAGCTGGAGCCTGAGCTCAGGCAGCACCAGCAACTGCAGGTTACAGGGCAAAGGAACACAAACCCCCTCTTCCTTGCACATAAACCTGCCCGGCACTAGAGACCATTCCTGCTCACAGCTCCTGCTCCTCACTGCTGAGCAGAAACACCCTGGCCTCATGGCTGGTTTGTAAAAGATTGCTAACACCCAAGCACAAATTCAAAAGTCATTTTGGAAATGAGATGCAGGCAGTGAGCTGCAGAGTCCAAGATCATCACCACCACCAGGGATTCCTGGTATGGCAGCAGCAGCCAGAGCCCCAGGTGACCAGCACAGCACACTCTGTCTGCACAGGCTGCTCCCTGGCCACACTGACTGCTTCCCTGCCTGCCTATCCCCTCCAGACATGCTAAGGTGACCTCCTCCATCTCCACTTGTCAGGGGAGCTGCCAGCCTAACTTCCCCTGCAGGAGAGAGGAGAACAAGGCTCAGTTTCAGCAGGTCTCAAAACCAAAAGGCAGCAAAAGCAGACTCAAGGAACTGCCTCATGAATGAGACTTTTCTTATAGACACACTCCTCCACCTCTGAAAGGCAGAGCTGATGGCTCCTTGCTCAACATATTTTTAATGCTATTTACTCAAGGAAACCCCTATGAATATTTCATGCCAGCCTTGTCTTGCAGGCTCAGGCTAAGCCTCTGTGCTGTCAGTGAACAGCCCTGAGTGTTGTTCCACAGGCAGAAGGTGTGCTGAGGGGGACATGTGGCACCAGCTCCTGCTGAGCTGACAGCACCAGCACCCTGAGAGCTGCCAGGCTGCTCAGGACCTGGCCAGGATGCCAGTTACAGTTCCCTGAGCTCAGGCTCCTGTGACAGCCTGGTGCTTTGCAGCCCCTCAATCTGGGCAGAAAACTGGGGCTTGGTTTGGGTTTTAATTCTCCAGGCCCTCTATAGGCTGAGAGGCATTGGCCAAGGCTGCAAATATCCCCCAAAATTCCAGTCCTGCCTCAGCCACTGACCCTCTCCTGGTGGTGGCTTAGCTGTGCCCGGTGGCACTGGAACACTTCGGTCTGCAGAGGACTGTAGATGGTGCTGGAGGACAAGGGAGCACCCGTGGGAAGTGAAGCAGCAGCCAAACCAGCTTGAAAATCCTCTGCTGACAGCTGCCCTGTGCTGGGGGGTGCTCAGAGGAGGGGGAGGACCCCCCCAGGGCTCTCCACCCTGCTGCCAAGCACCAGCTCCAGGCTGCTGCAGGACCAGGTCAGGTCACCTCCCCTCTGGAACATCCCATGGCTCCTCCAAGCATCCCATGGCCCTGGGCTGCTGGAAACCCAACCTTTGCAAAGGTTCAATGAAGAGGCAGCCAGCAGAAGACAAACATCCTCCCTGCCAACAGCAAAACACCAGGGGCAAGCACGGGTCTGTGCCAGGGAAGTGCTAAGCCAGAGCAAACCTCAGAGGCATGGGCAGCAGGTAAAGCCCAAGAAGCATCAGTCCCTCTGGGGCACCTCACTGCTCTGAGTCACACTCATTTTGCTTTCAGAACACATGGAAAGATCAATATTGTCATCCATCCTGCAATAAGAAAAGAGTGACTAAAAGGAGAGGGCTCTCAAAATTCAGCAGTGACACAGACGGAAGGGGAGGCAGGAGAACAGCAATGCAGCTTTCTCCTGGTCTCCAGTGTTTTCCTGTGGTTCTTCAGAACAAAACACAACCTCAAAGCAAAGGCAGCAGCAGTGATGACAGACACTGTCAGCTGCTGAGCTGCCCAAGTGTTCCCTGCATGCCTGACAGGTGGCAGAGAGCTGCTGTGGAGCAGGAGACATTGCCTAAATCCCTGCCAAGGCAACAACCTTCCCTTCCCTTCCCCACCTGAGAGCAGGCAGCAGAGCACAGATGCTGAGCCACAAGCCAGATGTTAACTCCTGTTGCTGAAACACCAAAGCTAGGCAGAGCCAGGTGAAGATTTGCCTTACAGCTTGTCAAATGACCTCTTCTGACCTTGTGCCACAGCAAGGGAAAAGGTTCTCTCCAGTTGTGCAGCCAGATCAGCTGAGATGAGCAGGAAAGGGTCACCTACTTGCACATCAGACCGCACGCTGACCACCAGAGCCTGATGCATTCTCCTCCAAACTCAGCCCAGAGGCTGCTGGGCACTGCCAAGCTAGGGTAGGAGCCCAGGACAAGCTGGGCTCTTCTTGAGCCAGCCACTTCTCACCAGGGCATCCCAAAGTGCCCTTTGGAGCTGGGTGCAGGACAAATGAGCTGAGGTCTAGTCTCCTCCTACCAAGCTTCCCACCGGGGGTGAATTTTAGCACAGATCCCTAACACATGAGGGTTTCCAAGCAGCTTTAAGAGCCAGTTTCTGAAGAGCACTTGCCTGACTCCTTGGTCTCAGCCTGTGCTCAGGTGGCTCTGTCTTTTCCCATCCAAAAGCTGAGTTCTCCCTCGGGGATCTAGCCAGAGGGACCCTGAGCCTCCAAAAAAGTGCTGGAAGGAGAAAATAAAGAATCAGTTTAACTGATCAGGATTTAAAGCATCTCTTGGTGGTGGAGGTTCCAGCTCCTGTCTCAGGGGGAGGTTTTAAAGCCCCTCCTGCAGTCTGAGCTCTCCCAGCCAGGCTGGCACAGTAGGACAGCCCTGCTAGGAGCAAACCAGTGTTTCAGTTTTAATTAGGGCTGGGAGCTCCCGGCAATGTTTGCTCGACTCAGTGCCTCAGCCAGCATCCAAGCTGAGGTGCCTGTTGCCTGCCAGGTGCCAAGTGAGTTTCCCTTTTGAAAAGCAGCATGTGAATTCCTCTGCTGTGCTCCGGGGCAGATCCAGGCTTTCACTTCTTACCTATGAAGCACTGAAGTGTGCAGTTGCAGACTACTGGTGCAAAGCCCTGCAAGGCTGAGAAATGTCTGTACTTACCCCAGAGGAAATCAGGAAAAGACCCAATAAAAAGCAGCCAAAACCACCAAGCAAGGCAGGATCTGATTCAGGAGGAAAGCACATTCCCCCTCACACTCCTAGCTGTCAGAACAAAAAGCTCTGCAATAGCTGAGGGCAGGGGTCAGTAAATGGGAAGCAATCCCTGATTTAATCCTGTAGCTGGAGTGCCCAGGGCTCCCTGCCTGTTCCATCACCTCAGTAGAAGTGGTGGCATTGAGCTGTGTGCAGAGGGGAGCTGGTGCAGTGACAGATGAGGCAGTGGGAGCTCATTGCTTCCCAGGTGCAGCAGCTGAGAATGGGACCTGGTACCCAGAGGGAAAAGGCAGCAGCAGGAGGCTGTGATCCTGCAGTTTCACCGAGAGGCAGGAGGAAAACCAGAGGTTCTGAGCAGAGCAGGGCAAGGCCCCAGTGCTGGCACAGCTGCAGCAGCAGCTTCTGAGCTCTCTGGGAGGAGACCTCAACCCCTCCTGCTCTGCCAGATCACCAGCAGCAGCCCAAGGAGGTTTCCCATGGCAGCTCTGAAGAAGTCTCCCTGTCTAATCAATGTGCTTCTCTGTCAGATAAGGCTGAGAGCCTGGAATAGCAGAAATGGCCAAAGGCACCAGCCTAAGACCTGTCTAACCCAGGTAGGAGTCTGCCAAATCTCATCATGGATCATGAGTCCCGGATGCCCAGACTGTGCTTCCCAGCAGTGATGCCATGGTAAAAAATAATCATCAACTCCCAAACAACCTTCCAGCCTCCACACCCCTCCAGGTGCTCCCTAACCCCTTCCCACCTGCCCCCATCCACCACCATCTCCAGCAGGGTTCAGGGTGTCTCTGGCAGGAAGGTAAACCAGCTTAAGCAGAGTTTAATCCCACACATCACCATAAGACAGAAGAGCTTCCAGAGCAGAGCTGACTAACCATCCCAAGGGGGAGAGCACCTTGCATCTCACCTCCAAGAGAGGCTGACATCCCAAACCTCACAATGGGAAAGGATTCCTGGGAGCAGCTCCCCATGGATGTGCCTGCTTCAGCACAGGCAGGTGCATGCAAAGCAGGCACTGGCTGCTGCCCTCTCCCAGCCTCTTTCCCCAGGCAGTTTGCTGGGGAATGATTATGGAGTTGAGAAAGCAATTTCAGGAAACCAAGTTTCTGTGCAGAAGGAATGGAAGAGAGGAGCTGCTGTAATAACCTGATACAATCAGGTACTTAAGAAGCAGCTGGCACTGAATGAAGCAAGCAGAGACAATCTGGAGGCAACTCTCCACAGAGGTGGGAGCAGGGCTGGGCCATGGGCAGGAACTGTGCCTTGCTGTCTGTCTTTGGCTTGTCTTTGGGGCTCAACTGGAGCAGTTGCTCTAGCACCCCATGAGCCCTTCCCAGCAGAGGAGAGCAGGAAAAGGGCTCCAGGCTAACCAACCCCAGCCCCTCAGCTGCTCCTCACCTCACCAGTCCCTCTGTGCTCCAGACCCTTCCCCACCTTCCTTGCCCTTCTCTGGACACACTCCAGCACCTCAGTGTCCTTCTTGGAGTGAGGAGCCCAAAACAGACCCCAGGATGGGAGCTGTGGCCTCCCCAGTGCCCAGTCCAGGAGGACAATCCCTGCCCTAGTCCTGCTGCCTCACTAGTGCTTATCCAAGCCAGGATGCTGGTGGCCTCCTTGGCCACCTGGGCACTCTGCTGCCTCAGCTTCAGCTGCTGAAGACCAGCAGTCCCAGCTCCTGTTCCACCAGCAGCTTTCCAGCCACTCTGCCCCAAGCCTGGAGCATTCCTGGAGCTGTTGTGACCCCAGTGCAAGACCCCAACACCTTCCCTTCCCTTCCCAGGGTAACAGCTCCAGCACCACAACCATTTCCCTCTGCAAACTGTACAGTTTGCCACCACAGCTGACACAGAGGAACAGAAGAAGCTGGGCAGAGACAAGCTGTGACCTGGGCTGGCCTCATGTCCCAGCCAGAGGCTGCAGCCAGCCCAGACAGGCAGCCTGCCACCCACCCTGTGAAATACAGCACCCACTTGCTCTCTCCTGGCACTGCAGATGAAGTCACCAGCTGATGTAATGGTGGCTGAAGGGCTGCTGGCTCTTGCCTGCTGCAGCACAACATCACCAGCTCCCTGCTGCAAGCAAGATGAACATTTCCAACTCCTTCCCCTCATCAAAAAATAAAAACAAACAGAAAACACACACACAACCACCCAAAAAACCCCAAACCCCCAGAAAACAGCCCACCTTTTGAGTTTTCAGTGACTCCTTAGGCCTTAGCTGGGCTGAACTGCACCAGGGGGAAATACAAGTGATTCTCATGTCCTGCCCAGCCAAGGCCTGCAGAAGGCAACTGAAGAGGAAACCCAGATATGTCCAATTCCCCTAGAAAGCAGCTGTCTGAGGGCAGCCAGGGACACTGCAAAGGATTAGAGTTTAGCTAATAAACCCTTCTGGAAGGTGGCACCAGGAGCCATGGGGAGCAGGATGGGGCTGTGCAGATGCACATGGACCACTAACCCCTAAGAGGGCATCTAAACAATCAGAGAGACTTCTCTGGATCCTAAAAACATCCCTAAACACAGTCTGCAGCTACTGGCATTGCATATACTTCCTCCCCTACCCCCCCACGTTTCTTTGCATGCTGTAAATGAGGCTCTTTGGGATGCTGCAGCAGCAGTTGCAGCCATGAGAAGCTGCATGGTGGGAACATCCTTCCTCCTCCTAGGCCTTCTAAGTGCATTCCTAACCTGCAACCCTTTCACCTTCCCCTGTCCTCAGCTGAAAAAGCTGCACCAGGCTTAGGGAAGGCTACCCCCCCTCACCCCTGCCTTCTCCAGGGTGAAGCCATTGTCTCCAGAACAAATGACTCATTCCACTGCTGTCTCAAGGCTATGAACATCTTCTGCCTCTCCAGGGACAAGCTTGCTGGATTCGACCTTTCACAGCCCATTGCTCTCCTCTCCTGGCCTCCTGGGAGCCCCTCCCTTGCAGCAAACATTGCTCACTCAATACAGCAACTTTTCTTTCCTCCAACCAAAATTATCTCCTGGGTTTGAGCAGGATTTGTGAGTAGCTTCATTTGCCCTTGAAGCTCAATTGTTGGGGAGGCAAGGGAGTGTTTGGTATTCCTTTAAATCACTTCTCCTGCCTCTGTTTTCCCTGCTACTGCTGTAAGAGTGGAAGCAAAACCCTTCCCAAGTGTGGAGAGGGAAATCACCTGAGAAACTGTCTCCCTGGACCCTGACTCCACATGTTAATGTGAAACCTGCTTTGAAAACTCTTCTTTGGAGCCATATTGGTTCAGTGCAATTACACAGCCATCACCTCCCTTCCTTCAGGCTCCATCCAGCCTTTGCCAGCAAAGTGACTTTTGCACACTGCTGCTGCAGTGGGAATCTCCATGCTTCCCTTCCCACATCCCCACAGAGAGCCTGGGCAATTGAAGCACAGCTTAAAGCACCACAGCAGCAGCAGCTGAGCCTCTGGAAATGACCTTTCCAGTTTCTTCCATGCCATTACTCTTTTTAGACACCCTAAATCCCACCCTTCAATGCTGAAGGTGGACACCAGCAGCAGGGACAGCTCTGGGCAGTAAGTCCACCCCAGGTGGCCACCTGAAACTCCCTGGAAAGGATCTGGACTGGAGGAAAAATGCAGGCACAGAGGAGGAGCTCCAGCCTGGCAGCATTTGATGCCTCTCTGGGCTTGTGTGTGGTGCTCAAGTGTAGATGAGAGGCACAAAGCCTTGGTGAACCTTCATCCCCAGCTCTCTGAGGCAGAGGATGCCCACTCTCCCAGCTGCTTTGCACATTTGTGGGCTGCAGCTACCTACATGTCTCCCCCAGTGAAGGAGATGCTGCAGTTCAGTGTCATTAAGCTAAAGTTCCCCTTGGCCAACTAACTGGGTTTTAATTAACTTGCTGCTTCTGCTGTGAACAGCTGTCAGAGCTGCAGATTTCAGCCCCATCCTGAAGGACTCTGCCTCTCCCCTTCCTTGGGTGGGGGTTTCTGTGCTCTGCAAAGCACACAGCAGAGATGTGCTGGCAGCCACCCCTCTGCTGGCAGTGCTGTTCCCATCCTGACACCACAGCCAGCTGCTCAGCACCAGAAGCAGATGATGTTGCATGTGTTTTCTTCTCTGTTTATCCTGCCCAGTTTTGCTAAAGGCTTTTTCTCACTCCCAAGAGCTTGTTTACTTTGCCATTGTTACCTGCAGGGCTGAGCATGGGTTTGGGTTATTCTCAGCTTGCTCCATGTCATCCTGGCTACTGGTTCCAGCTACAGTGAGTCCAAAGCTTTACAGACTTGCCTTTTTGGGGAGAAGAGATGCTTCAGTCCTGCCCCTAAGGTGCACCTTTGTAGCAAAGCCATCCCATGAAGATGCAGGAGCAGGGAGAGTGACTCAGGTGCACAGGGAATCAGCCCTACTGATGGTGAGAGAGGGGAAGGTGAAGGGGATGCTTGCAGTGACTCCTTGTCACACAAGACACTCCTTCCTGTGGCCTGAGGGTGCTCCCAAAGCAAGGTGCCAGGGGGAAGCCTGACTCAGCTGGCTCAGGCCAGGGCCACCACTTGCTTCCTCTCAGAGGAGCAGCTATTTCCCAGTCCCCACAGCCTGCAGGGAACTGCACAGCCTGGACAAGACCAGCAGCAAGGCATCCACTGGAGCTGCAGAGCCCTCAGCCTCCTGGCACTCAGTCTTCCACTCCATTAGCTCCTCTTCTTCCCAAGAGGCATGGGAGAGGCAAGGGTCAGCAAAACCTTACTCAGCTGTCAGAGCCTGCAATTCCAGCAGATGCTTCTGCTGAACCTCTGCCCCTGCCCTCCTGCCTTTCCTCTGCTCTGCAGAGGCTGAGCTGGGGAAGGTTTCTCCCAGGATTTCATCCCAGCTGTTAAGAGTCCACATCAGTAGAAGAGGGGCTGCTTCTGATTGCCTCTAGCTCTCCACCATGGGCTTGCTTGGAATTAAGATGTGTCTGTCTCACTGTTCCTCCCCCTCTGCAGCACCCACCAAGGCTAGCAGTGCCCCTAGCTCTGTCTGCAGGACATGGCCTTATCTGCTGCTGCCCAGAATGGCTCTGCTCTTCAGCTCCCAGAGGAGTCATTGAAGTCCATGCCAGGGGCAGCAGAATTTTCCATTTCTGCTTCTTTCTTAAGCCCAAGGAGAGAAGTGTTGCACTGGCAGAACCTTTGGCATCCTGTGCTTCCCTGGGGATACATCCTTGGCAAGGCTCTGGGGTCTGTAAGGGAGAAAGTCTAGTTGCAGTCAAAGTCCTGCCAGGAAGTTCTCCAACTGCAAAGACAGCCAGGTCCTTGGCTCTCACTGGAGCCTGCTAGACACCTGATAAAGTTAACTCCATGCACCCCAGGGGAGCCTGCACTTTTCTGTGCAGTCACCAGTGCCCCATGGAAATCTTTGTTCAGCTCAGCACTCAGCAAGGGAAAGGTTCACCCTGCAGGAGGTGGGACACTGCTGCCAGCTTTGCCTTTAAGATGTTTGAGTTAAAAGCTACCAAAATCAACCTCCTCCTTGGGAACACCAAAAAAGCCTCTGCCAGGCAGCAGCATCCTTCTTCTAGCCCTCACTTCCTGGCTGTACACTCAACGACTCCCTCTCTCCTCTCCTCAGGGGGACACAAAGCCATGGCCAGTGCTGTTAACCCAAACCATCTGCCTTCAATCTTCCTCCTACAACCTATTATTTAGTCCATTTTACAGATCCTAATTAACTGATTATACATTTTAATTAGCTGCAATTACAGTCCCTCCTTATGGAAATAAACATGCTGGCTGTAATTACAGACTTAGGAAAAATTAGAGAATTAGGAAGCATAGATTCAGCTCAAGAGAAACTCCCTTCAGAGCTTCCACCCAGGCCCAGCCCACCCAGGAAAGGGCAAGCCAGAAGACACAAGATCTTATTTCACACCAGGGCTTCACCTAGAGCTGGTCTGCAGTCCTCCAGGCTAGGCTGTGCCCTGCTGCACCTCCTAATCCTGCAGGCCTAGTCACAGCCTGGTTCATTCACCTGCTGGAGGAGTTTTCTTTCACTGCACAGTTCAGAAAGGAGAGGGAAATCTTCTCCCATGGAGCCTTCAGAGGCAGAGAAGTCACACACAGCCACAGAATCATGAAGGTTGGAAGAGATCTCCAAGGTCATCAAGTCCAACCAGCAACCTGTCACCCCCATGCCACCAAACCATGGCCCCAGGCACCACATCTCGATGGTTTTCAACCCCTCCAGGGATGGTGACTCCCCCCCCTGCCCTGGGCAGCCTGGGCCAATGCCCAATGTCCCCTCACTCCAGAAAAGGACAAGGAGCTGGACTCTGTCAGCTGGAAACTGCTCACACAACCAATTGGCCTGGAGTTGAAATGTGGAGCTGATGAATGTGATTAATTGTTCACCTCCAATTTACCTGAGGTCTCTTAAGTGGCTCTGTGTGCAGCTGAGCCCCTTTGTTCCATGCTGACATGGAGTTTGTGCTGCTAAGCAATAACCCACTGAGGTGAGACAGGAACAGGCAAGGTGCAGATGGCAAAATATCAGCCATAAACTGCAGCCCTGGATAAACAATGAGCAACTTTCCTTTTCCCCTCCCTATTCCCCTGCTAACAAACAGGTTCCTCATTGTCAAGAGAGCCTCAGGGCAGGGCCACACCATCTCCCAACCCCACTCCAGCTGCACCTTGGCTCCATCACCACATTTCCACATCACCAGGACCCCAGTGCCCAAGTCCAGGCAGTGACACACCCTCAGCATTTCCCCAGCAGAGCACAGTAGCTGTTGTGGCATAAAGAGCACAAGTGGAGAGGAACAGGATGTTATTTCCACCCTGTTTCCGATGTGGCTAATTAGCATGTGTTTCACTAGGCAGCTTTGGTAACAAAGCTGTGCAAATGAGCTCAACTTAGAGCTGAAGCAGTAATTCGATTTTGAAGCCTTCAACAGCTCATCAGCCAATGCCTCCTCTGTGGTGAGGCTCTTGGGCTCCTCCTTCCCTTCCAAGGGCAGTCAGGAGTTGAGTTGTGCTTGCTGAAGCCCCTCCAGATCCCAGACCACAGCAGGGGAACTGGAAGGACAAGTCCTGTGCTGTAACTACCACACTTGTTCAGGGCTTCCAGGGTGTTTGTTTTACCATCTGGGATTTGCCTGCCAGGCACTGTAAGGCTCAGGAGCACAACATATATTTTAGTTAAGTCCCCACAATGCAGCTATTTTGGGGTTTTGAGCTAAAGGGGTGGTTTTCAAGCTGAGCATAGCTGTGAAGCTCACAAGAGGCTGTGTGGACGCACACCTAACTCACTGAAGTTTCTTTCTGGGGCACTACCAGCCTCCCAGGAGCTGTGTGAAAGCTGGTCCTGGTATGGCTGCACTAGCCACTAGGGCTAGCACTGAGCATCCCCTCACATAGGTCACAGAATGGTTAAGGATCACCAGAGGTCACCTGGACCAACCTCCCTGCTCTAGCAGGAACCCCTAGAGAACAGCCCTCAGGAGACTGCCCAGAGTGTTTGAATCTCTCCAGAGGAGGAGACTCCACAACCTCTCTGGGCAGCCAGGGCCCTGGCAGTCTCACAGGAAAGCTCTTCCTCATGTTTAGGTGGAGCTTCCTCTGTTCCAGCCTGTGGCTATTGCCTAGCACCATCAAGAAGACCCCTCCAAGCCTCCTGCTAGCAAGGTCCCAGACCAGCAGGCTCCCCACAGCCCCTCCCAGCAAACAGGCACCAGGACCTGCTGTCCCTACAGCCCCTGGCTGAGCTCTGCTGCAGAGAGCTGGGAGAGGCAGAGCTGAGTGATGGGCTGACAGCTAACACCTTCTCCAGCAGTTCAAGCTCCTCAGTGGTTCAGGGATGTGACTCAGTGAAACTCACTTCAGCATTGTGCTGCACTGGTAGCACTTAATTAAATGCTAATCAACTGGGGGNAAGCCACAGCTGTCAGTCACAGACCTGCTCTAAACATGCAGTGTCCCAAGTGCAGCATTTTTCTTCCTTACAGCTCTCTTGATCTCTACCAGAGCTGCCTACAGCTAAAAGCCAGCATGAAGCTGCATGAGGGCTACTGAGTGTTTGGAGTCCTTTGGTAAAACAACTGATGCTTGTTCTGCAGTGGACACCAAGGGCTGGGTTCCCAGGCTCCTGTCACACAGCAAACCATCACTTCCATCCTTCACTCCCACAAAGACACTGAGTTTTCAAGAGCACCTTGCCACCAAGGCAACCCCTAAGAGGGCACTGGCTCAGATCTGCTGCTATTTCAGCCCTGAAGGTTGTTTCCCTTATTGAATCCCCACTGTTACAAAGAGGTGGTTTACACAGGCAAGAAAACATCATTTCCCCCCCACACTCCCAACCCCAGAGAGAATTTTCCTTCTGCAATCAGCAAGGCTCTGAGTCAGCCTCATGTTTGCAGGCAAGCAAGGAAGAAAAGTTCTCCCCCTGCACTCACAGATACTCTGGAGAGCTGCTCTTCTCTGTGGCCACCTGCAGCAAAGAGGCAGGGGTGGATGGCAGGCACCCTTGTCCCTTTGCCACCCAGCTCTGGGTGCTACCAACCACAACATCTCCACAGCTCCAGGGGCAGCTCCCTCTCTTCTTCCTTCAGGAAGGTTTCACTGCTGCAGCCAAGTGCTGGAAGCTGATTTACCTCCTTCCTCTGCACTCCAGAGCCAGATTTGTCAACCCGTGTGAAATGAGAGGGAGGCAAGGAACAAAGACTCCTGACATTTGTCATTTTTTGCACAGACCAGAGCTAGTTATTGCCCCAAGCACCCCAGGGAAAGAGGCAGCAGCTGGTGCTACAGAAACACTTATTTCCCCCTTTGGAAAGAAAGGCATTTCCATAGGCCAGGGGAGATAGCAAGGCCAGCTACAGAGTTCTGCAGTCAGATTTGCCTCCTGGCAGAGAGGTATTTGCTGCCAATAAGATGCCTGGTGCTTTTTCCCTTTGATTAAAGCTCTGCAACATTTGTTCACCACCACAGAGGCTGAGCCTTGGCCCCAGCAGTGCACAGGTCCTGGTGGTTCCCAGCCACAGAGACCCCATGGGAGCACAGCCAGGCTTCCTCAGAGGAACTGTGGCCTTTGGCTGGAGGAACTTGAGGGGAGGGGTGGCAGGAGCAGGTGGAAAGCACCCAAGGGGTGGCAGCAAGCCTTGTTCCCCCATCCCCAGTGACGTCCCCAGCTAAGTAGCATCAACCAGGACTGAACCCCCAGCTCAGGGGGTGCAGGGTTGCCTCATGCCCCCCTCAGCTCTGCCAAGAACACAGCACCACAGCCATTGCACTCACCTCTAGTCCTCACTAAAAGATGAAGGGGCTCTTCCCCCTCACCTTTTATAGGGTCCTGGGTGCAGTCCCTGCCCCAGCTGAGGGCAGTTAGCAACCTCAGCAGCCCTTCACCTGCCCCACACCTGCAGCCACCTGCTGCTCTCTCCTGTTCTCCCTTTGGGAGCCAAATTTGCCCCACCTGGGGCAGGGCAAGGCTGGGCTTTTCACCTTGCAAAGAGAGGAAAAGCCTTTGCCCCTCACTGTGTGAGGAGAGGATGTGGGGTGCTGAGTTTTACCCCACTGTTGCCTGTGCCATCTCCTCCTCTTGCAGTGTCAAAGTCTCTGAGGTGTGTTTCTGTCACGAGTAAAGATCAGCTCCTGGATCCAGAGGCCCAACAAGCAGCCCTGAACCTCCAAACCTCCTGGCCACTGGCTTCTGCAAGGCTTTTCCTGGCAGCAGGCTGCTTGCTTCCTGCTGCCAGCTTCAAAGGTGCTAACCTAACAAGTCATTAAAGACAAATAAGAACCAGAAGCAAGGAATTACTTAGCACTTCTCCCCTAAAAGTGCTGCAACTGGAGGATTTTAAGCAGAGCAAAGCAGAGCAATTTTAATATTATTAAGCTGAAATTGACAGTGAAAGGAGGGAACACAAAAAAGCAACAAAAACCCAAATATATATAAACCATAAGGCACTGTGAAAAGAATATGATTAAGCTTTCAAAGTCACACATTCAAAATTCAGACAGTGCTGGGGGTGAGGCCTTTTTCTGCTCTGGGTGAGAAATACTCTACCATATAATCACATAACAAAGGCTGAATAAGAATTCATGCCAAGGGAGCTGATGCCTGCAAGCCTCCTCTTGGCTTTCCCTGACTCTCCAGTGCTCAGCCCTGCAGCACCAGCACCTCTGGAGTGCCCTGGGCACCTCTGTGCCCACATCTCATCCTGCACACACCTGGCCCCACTCACCCCCTCTGCATGGCAGCCTGCTGGCAGCTCTGTGGGGTGCAGGAGCTGCACGTTTCCCCCTGCTGCTGGCAGGAGGAACCCTTCACGCCCCTGCGGAGCCTGCTCAAGCCTGTGGCACTGGCAGAGTCTGAGATTCAGGTTTTACCAACTGTGTGCAGGTAGCTGCTGCTCTGCTGCCACCCCTGTGGGTGATAACCCACATGAACCTTCCACTTTTCACAGATATGGAGTCAGACTCCAGCTCTACCTGTTGAGATGTTGGTACAGGAGAGAGAGAAAAGCCAGGCAGGGACGTGGGTTTTCTCCCACCAGCTCTTGACACTCTTTGCCCTCAAGCCCTTTGCTCTTAGAGACAGCCACCAGAAGCCAGGGGGCTTCAGTGGGCTGGGGACCACATGGCTGCAGCCTCCTGTGTGCTGCCAGCCTTCCTGCCAGGCTCTTGCCTTAGAAGCATCTCCCTGTCCCTTGGCCCAGGTGTTCTCCCACCCCTCTTTGTATGGGGGGTGCTGGTTTGGGTTCAGTGCACTGAGAGACTGCATCACAGGGTGGCAAGAGAGAGAAACTGAGATGTATGCAGGGGTGACTAAAGAAGGGTAGGATCACTACAGTGCTGGCTTTTCACTGTGTCAGATGAAGAATAATAACAATAATCATCACAATAGCACAGTGCTGACAGCTAGCAGAGGATTAAACAGCAAATCAGTATTTAGCATGGTTGGCATTAAGCAGAAATAACAGCTTTATGAGCAGAGGCTGAAACTGCTGCTAATAATGACTGATTATGCTCCTGCAGAGGGAGAATTATGGGTGCTTCAGGAAAAATAACTTGCCAAAAGTTGGTAGCAGTGTGAAGTAGAAAAGTAGGGAGAAGACCAATAACTTGTCTGCTGTAATGGGGCTGCAGGTCCAGTGGACAGAAGGGAGGATGTGGCAGTGGCTTCCAACAGCTGATTGTCTCCATGCCCACAGCCACCAAAGCTTCAGGGGAAAGCCCAAGTCCTGACCAAAAAACAACAGCAGAATAACCCTCCTAAAGCTCCTGCTGAGCAAGGGAAGGAGGCAGCCCCTTCTCTCTGCCTGGGACTTTAATCCCTTGTGTGCAGAGCCCTTGTTTATCTGAAATTGGTTTAACTGCACCTTGGCAAACTCTTCCCTTGCTGCCAGTTTCCAGCTCATTAGGTTTGTCTTTAGGAAGGTTGCCACCTCCTCTGGGCTCCTCTCGAGTTCCCAATGTGTTTGTTTGCTCCAAAACTGCTGTCACTTGGCAAGCCACAAGAAGAAGGCAGAGGCAGCAAATCTCTTCTGTTGTGTAAAGCTTGGAGTGAGAGAGAGGCAGAGACTCCTGAAGGGAATCCCCAGCACTTGCCTGTGGAGCACCTCTCAGTTCCTCTGCAGCTCCAAGGGTGTTTGTGATGGTCTCCAGAGCAGCATTTTCTCTGCCACCTGACAGCTCACCCGGGGCTTGAGTAAAGACTGGAGAAGCTCTGGGTGCAGGGTGTCAGCTGAGAATCATCCTCCCATCCTCTCAGGTGGGGCCAGCTCCTCCCCAGTTTAGGTCTCCTGTGCAGAGGGGCTCCTGAGCACAGCCCAAACCTCCCTCTCTGGGTGGGAGAGGAATCTGCTGGTGGAGAAGCAGCCACACTCCTGGTGCTGCTGGAGTCTGTAAGCACAGAGATGGTAGCTCTCACTGGCCAGGAAGAGACACCCCAAGCTGGAGCTGGGGGAGTTAACCTCCCACAGCCATCCCCTGTGGCCAGAGCCAGCTGCCCAACCCTGACACTAGCCTCAATTCCCTTTGCCTCACGCCCAGCACGCTTCCAGGGCTGTAACAAGCTCTGGGACCATGTCATACCTCTCAGACAGGATGTTCTGAGGAGCTCTGCAATGCATTTACCTTCTGTCCCCCTGTGTCACCCTTCCCTCTGCTGTTCCACAGCCAGGCTGGTCTCTGAGGCTTGGCTGCAGCCTGAGGAAGACACAACAGTTCTTGGTCCAGATCTGTGATGGTTACAACACATCCCAGCCCATCTCACTCAGTGCTCACCATCACCTTCAACCCCTTATCTGTGGCTGAGGAAGGAATTAGAACCCTTTGGCCTTTTGCTCTTTGTTGGAGATGTTCCTTTTTGGGCTGCCTGTGGATACATGAGGGATTCTGACCTCACACAGAGAAGGGAAACTGAGGCAGAGAGAGGCTTGCAAGAGAGCTGTCTCTCAGATGTGCCCTGACAAGCCAGTGTGTTCATGCTCCTCTCATCAGTGAGGGCTGGATGGTCCTTCTGGAGTAGGGATGTGTTTCCAGGCCACCAGAGCTGACATTCCTCCTTTTTTACTGCTGCATCCTCTTTCATTTCCCCTTAGCTGGGAAGAGTTTCAGATAAACACTGCTTGACATTTTAAAGTATGAAGTTTTTTGTTCCCTGTAATTACTCCAAATCTCCTTAGGCAGCTCACAGCCTGGATTTCTCTTGCCAGCTGGAGCCCCTGCCTTTTCCTCAGGGCTGGAAGCTGTGTGTGCTCATTGCCTCTCCCCAGGATTTGAATTGAAGGGAAGGTTGCAACAGCTCCCAGTGAAGTACCCGCTGCTGATGGGGAAGATAAGCACTCAAAACAGGAGGGAAGGTGATGGTAACTCCATCTCCTTGCTGCCCCTCCACCTATCAAAACACCCATAAGATATCCTGTGTGATACACCAGGCTCTGGAGTGAAGATAACAATGAAACCAGAGAGAGACTCAGAGCTGCCAGCAGAGAGAACGAGTGGCCTGTGGCAAAGCAGGGCAGGGGAAATGGAGAGGCTTCTGGTACTCAAGTTGTCCTGAGCAAAGAAAGTCCTCATTCTGGGAAACCATCCCCCTGCATGCAGTGGTGCATGCAGTTCATGGCTTTGCTGCCTGATGTCCCAGCTGGCCATTGATTAGGTCAATAGGAGGTCGGGAACAGCATGAAATCCTGATCTGCAGCAGCCTGGAAGGGGGAGAGCTGGGTGCTCTTGTGCTACCAAGGCAATAAGAAAAGCTTGATGTTAGCTGTCAGGAGTGAGGAGAAGGGAGAAATCTGTCTCCTTGCTGACTAGTCCCTCAACAGGCTTGGGATTCTCTCTCTGGCCTGCCAGACTCTCTGCAAACACAGCTCCTTGCATCGATTGTTTGCTAGCCCTGATTTATTTACTGCACCCAAGGCAGTCTGGCCAAGGATTTCAGCTCCTGTGGCTCCAGCTGGCTGTTGCTGTTGGAGACTTGGGCCCTTCAGACCTGTTCTTATCTCCCAGCCCTCCTGCCAGAGACATTTCTACACCTCTGACCCAGCCCACTCCTATCTGAGCTCCTTCTACTCCTCTTTGCCCTGCCTGAGGTGAGGGATGGGAAATGAATTGTGCAGCTGGCATGTGGAGGGAGGGCAGTTATTGATGGGCTCTGCCTGCAAGGCTATTTACTACAGTATCATAATTAAACTGACATGCAAGCAGACTCTGGCAGCTGGGAGCTGTGATTCATGGCTGACACGAGGCCTCCAGTAGCACATAAGCAGGAACTCATGCCTCTTCCACTTAGCTAATCAAATGAAAATAGAAGAAATTAAGTCTTCAATTAATCTTCCCCTCTCCCCTGAGGTTTGCCTGTGGTGCTGAGCAGATTCACATCAGTGTGCCAGGAGCTGAGAGGGAAGCAGGCTTGGGAAGAGGCACATCTGTGGCAATAAACCAGAGAGAAAAGTCCAGGCTCTGGTTTAGGCTGTGACTAAAAAGTTGGTTTTCAGATGCTCACAGTGATGTTTTTGCTTATTAGGAGCCATTTCATAAGAATAAAGCTCAGCACAATCTCTAGCTCATTCACAGGCACAAATATGTGACCTCAGAATTAAACACTTCCAGCCTGGCCAGATGAGAGGAGGTGAGGAGAAAGGAAGCTCCATGGGGCACAGGAGAGGAGCTGCCCAGCAGAGCCCCAGAAGTTAGCCAAAAGACAACCACCACTGCCAGTGGAGATGGTGCTCTGCCACCTTCACCTCAAACCAAGGAAGCCTGATGTCTCCTTTACCTCCAGACAGCTTCCCAGCTCAGGGCACTAAACTGGATCTAGTCAGAGAGAGAACAATAGGTTTTTTCTTGGAAAATCAATCAGAGGGCAGATCATTTGCTTGGCTGGTTGGCTGCCAAAGGCAGTGATGAAAAAGAAGTGATAGGAAAGCTGGAATCAGCTTCCACCAGCTGAAACAGAGAGGTTGCAGAGCTCTAGGTGGCTTTCCCAGGCATTGTGTTCCATAGGGTTGAAATGGTGCTGCCAGGCCTCCTGGAGAGCCAGGGCAGTGGAAGGGATCTGAGGGAACAAGGCTGATGGCATCTATCACCCCACCCAGCTTCCATCCCTCTGCCCTCTGCCGAGGAGGATGGATTTTACTAGAAATAGTCTATGGCAAAGCCCTTTCTCATTGCCAGGGCTCTACCCTGCCAGGCCCTGGATGAAAGCAGCTCCCTGATGTCTGGAGAGAGCCCTGCTAGCCTGGAGGTTTGCTTCTGGTGTTTGTACTGGTGTTGGCTGGGACAGCCAAAAACCCATGAGTGGCTCTTTTCTGTCCCACCTCCTGGATTAGCCCTCCCAAAATAAAAGGAATGTTTCCAAGCTCCCTAGCTAAACACCCCTCCACAAGCCTGAAAGGTGAGGTCTGGCCCCTGAATTCCTGCTGCTTCACTCCTCTGTAGGTGTAAGGATCCCTCTGTTTAATCATGCAGGACAGTGGCTGCTCAGTCTGCCTGTGAGAGGTGAGTGCCTGCACAGGGCTCCCCAGGCAGCACCTGCTCACTTAGCAGAGCTCCCAACCTTCTGGCTGGAAAGCACAGTGCCAGGGGAAGTGGCAGGACAGCTGAGTGCCAAGTTCTATCTGTCCTTCTCCTTCTGCCACTTCACATAACAACTCACATCCCATTTGATTTTAGAGAGAGGAGCAAGGTGAGGACATCACATTGACTAATGAGCCATAGCACAGAGGCCACTCTGGCTCCTGCTGCACTCAGCAGAGCTGATCCTCACCCAGGCACAGAATCTCAACAGACATTTCTTCTGTCATTCTGAGTTTTCTTTTCAGGATCTGCCATGCCAAGCCAGTGGAAGGACAGTTTGGAGTTGGAAATGAACAGCTTGGCTGTGGTGTGGCTGCTATCTCCCACTCTGCCGGCTGGAGATGGGAGGTGGCTCCTGAAAGACAACAGCTCCCTTCAGGCTGGAGCTTTGCTGCACAAGTCCTCGGAGGGAGGCAACTCTTAGCCATTCTTCCCCTCTCAAAAGCCAGCATCCAAATGCAGCTGGGTGAAGAGCTCTCCCTCCTGCCTACACACCCAGGGAAATGTGGGCTGGTAATTAAAATCAGGAGTTTAAATCACCAATGAGTTGTTGTTTGATTGCTGTGCATCACTTGGGGAGCAAATCATGTATATGCATGGCTCTGCCTCCAAACCATCCCAGCTCCCATGGAGCACAGGCTGAGCCACTTCCTTTGGATCCAGAGACACATCTCCTGATGCCTGGTCATCTTCCTGACATTCCTGTTTGCACACCTTGAGACAGCTAAAAATAACCAGGTTCAGTCCTGCATTAGCCAATAGACTGAGAGCAGCAGAGTTAGCAGAGCATGTTTGGGCTCCTCACTCCAAAAAGGACTCCAAGAGGCTGGAGTGTGGCCAGAGGAGGGCAATGAAGCTGGTAAAGGAACTAGAGCACAAGTGTTGTGAGGAGCAGCTGAGGGAACTGGGCTTGGTTAGCCTGGAGAAGAGGAGGCTCAGGGGAGACCTTCTCACTCTCTGCAGCTCCCTGAGAGGAGGTTGGAGCCAGGTGGAGGTTGGGCTATTCTCCCAGGTGGCTAGTGACAGGACAAGAGGAAATGGCCTCAAGTTGTGCCAGGGGAGGTTCAGGTTGGACAGCAGGGACAAAAGTAGTTAAGTATTGGCCCAGGCTGCCCAGGGCAGTGGTGGAGTCACCATCCCTGGAGGGGTTCAAAACATGAGTAGGCATGGCACTTGGTGACAAGGGTTAGTGGTATGGGGGTGTTGGGTTTGATGACCTTAGAGGTCTTTTCCAACCTTAATCATTCTGTGATTCTGTATTTTCTTTGTACCTCTTAGCACAGAGCTCCACTGGCTGCAGGCTCTGAGACTGATGGGAAAGGACACACGTGCTTCTCTAACCAGCAGCAGCTCACCTTCATCTTCCACTGGAAGGGAAAGGTTTCTGTAGCTCTGCTACAAGCTCAGGAAGAGGTTTTTGCAGAACAAAGTTCAGTAAACATCAACATTTCCCCCTGATTATAAATCCAAGGCAAGAAAGAACCCTGTACAGCTACAGAACACTGAGCTCACTCACCAAGAGGATTTTCTGTCACAGGCTACTGAAGCAACAGCTAGTGGAAGTTATTTAAGGCCCTAGACTGATTGGCTTCATGCAGAATAATTAAAGTTATGCTTTTTAATAATGATTTATACACTTGGCTTCATTTCTTCCTAGTCCTGAGCACTACTCTGGGCTTATCTGAACAGCACTCAGCAGCTGTGGAAACATTGCTGCTCTCTAAGGCAGGAATGTTCTCATTGCCACTGTCAAGTGCTTGAAAATCTCTGCCTCAAGACTGGCCCCAAGACCCTGCAAGGGTTGCTGGTGGCTTTCAGGCCTCTCTTCTTTCACATAAACCTTAGAGGCCACGTTCAAAACATGTCTGAGCCACCAAAATCAGCAGAATCACAGAATATTAGGAGTTGGATGGCTGCACTCTGGTCTTGGCAGAGAGAAAGAATCTGCCTGCTGTGGGGAGAGTCAGGCTGGGCAGTCCCAGAAAGTCCTCTAAAAATTCCCCTTCCCTTATTTTAATAACACCAAAAAAATAGTCATAATTTCTGTCATTTGACTTTTAAATCCAGCAGAAAGCTCTACCTGATGCTTCTATTTTAAAATGCAAGCCTTTCTTCTCTTTTCTTCTCACCTCCCTTGCAGAACCAAACATCAGCTTTCATCTTCCAGCACTGAGATTAAAAAAAGCCCAAACAATTAGTGGGGAGCTGATGAAGGTGACAGGGTCATAATTAGTGCTGTTCCTCAGTGGCATGTGCTGATCATGCTAGCAGAAGTCTCTCACAGGTTTAGAGTCAGGAGCTGCAGGGGCACACATGTCTTTTTGCAGCTGGAACTCTGCTGGGTTTGCTTTGCAGGGAGCAGAAGCACAGATGAAATGGTTTAGAGGTGGGAGATCTGACCCCAGTCAGCAAACAGGAATGGTTGGGCTACTCTCAGTGCATCTGTTGGGCCTGACAGTCTACAGCCTCTCCTTCTGGCATTTGGAAGGTGATCCCTGCAGATCATGGATCTTCCCTGTGCTAAATCAGTTCAGATTATGATATTTCAGAAGAAAAAAGGGTTGGTGTTCCAGCACCAGAGACACTGTTGGACACAGCAGCACCTGGCACCTGCAGGAGGAGCACAAAGGGCAGGAGATGCCGGGGCAAAGCCTTCAGCAGCCCTTGCCTGGCACCCCAAAATCCCCTCTTTGGTGTCCCAAAGTCAGACAAACTCAACCAGACACTTGAGAGCTGGGGTCAGAGCAGGTGGGATGGCTCCATGTTTCAGCAGTTCCAGTTAGAGCTAGTTATGTTATTGGTTTAACAAGCTGAAGGGTTGGGCTTCCCACTGATGGCCTGCTCAGTCTGCTGAGCAGAGGTGAACTGCTGCAAGGTTAATAAAAGGCTCCAGTTTAGAGTCCTAATCCCTGAGGAAAGCTTTCTAATTAAGCTCATTGCCACGTGCTCCCAATAGCATGCAGCCTCTTATGTGCACTGCTTAATGCAACTGAGATGTCTCCTGGGAATGGAGATGGGCAAATCACAATGCAGGGGGCACCTGGGAAGTGGAAATAGGGCAAATAATCACCTGCCAGCAAACATTAGCAGCTCTAAAACGATTTTCAGTCCTCTACAACACTTCCCCAGCTGTTACCACTGGGTCTCAATGCCACACAGCCTCTCACAGCACTCACCTACAGCAGGAACAAAGGATCCTTGTTGTTACTTCCCAACGTACAGAGGGACTAAGTGACAGGGCACAGGAAAAGCCTGGGTCAGAGCAGGGCACCAAAGCTGCTTGGCTCAAATCATGGCTGAGTGGAGGCTTCTCTTCCTACCAAAGAGTTCTCCCAGCATGAGCAGCTCTAAGGTAGCTGTAAGCTTGCTGCTCTCTTCTGTAAACTCTTGAGTGAGGGCAGATTTTTCAGGCATTGGGAGAAGATGACTTCTTGTGGCACCCAGCAGCACACCTAGGAACAGCAGGCAAAGATCCTGAACCTTTGCTAACAGCTTAAGAGGTTCAACTGAGAGACAGCCCAAAGCCATGGAGCCCAAAGGAAGGGCAGTCAGTTCTCCTTGCAGCCTTTCCAGCACTCCCAGTTGATAACAACAGTGCTAACACCACAGAGGAATCAAACTGGCAGCCACAACAAATTGCCACACCTGGAAAGACATGTCCAAGGCAGCAAGGAATGGCACTTTCTCTCTCTTCTAGAACTGCTGGAAGCTTAGCTCAAATTTTCACCCAGTTCAGTGTTTGTCCAGGCAGTACTGACTGCTCACTCAGCTTTGCTGCCAGCTTCTAAAGAGGGAGCTTGCTTGTTTGTTGGTTCAATAAAAAGCAGCCTGTTATCATAGTTATCTGCCAATTTAATCTAAATTACAAGTGGGATGCACACCATAGAATCTCTCTGGGTGATTAGCACTTCCATCCCTCTCTTCTTTTATTTGTAATAGCATAAGTCCTCTGATTGCAGCAGGGATACACTCTGCAGATGCAATGGTTAAGCCTGAAAAGAATGCAAAATAAAAGGGGGGGGAAAAAAGAAATAAACCAGAAAGTGCAGAAAAATCTCAAGCACCAATTTGCCTATTAAAGCTGATTTACTAACTCAAGAAACAAGCCTGGGCTTGTGATGGAGGAGGGAGGAGTTAGGGAATGGAGATGGCTGGAACATTCCTGAGAAGATGGGGTTTTTTCCCCCTGAATATGCTGCTTTTCAGTTAACTGTGAGTTTCACCAAAGCCTGGGGAAAGGACAACAGGAGAGGCTGACTCTGGGGTGCTGGCCTCACAGGCTGGAGACCCCAAGTCCACTCCTGTCTCCTGGGCAAACTCCTTCAAGCTCTGACCTGCCTCATCTGCCATGCAGCCCTGACCTTTTCTGGCTTTTGTTTAACTGGAATCTAACAGGAGAATCTCCTGGGGGATGGAAGCTTGGGCTCCTCACAGCAGGTGAGCTCTCTGCAAACACAAGGCCTGGATTCTCCTCCTGAACTTTGCAGAGGTTCCCAGGGGAGAGGCAAAGGCACATGGCAGGGATGAGCATCCCAGCCCTGTAACGCCTTCCTGCACACCCCCAGAAGCAGCTCCAGATCCTAGCACAGGCAGTTTGCCCTTCCCAGCTTACCTCAGCACAGCAAAGTGCTCCAAGTACAAGAGCCATCCAAATTCTAAGGTAAAGGCAGCAACAATAGGAACCTGACCTTGCCACTTCATTCTCTGGGTGTGACAGTTCAAAGGCAGAACTCCGTGACAGTTTGCCCCCTAATTAGATGCATAATTAAAAATCACACTTGAAAAAATAAGTGTTTTTTTTTCCTCCTAGTTTCCCATTTGAGGCAACCAAACCCTTTGAAGATCTGTTTAAAAGCAAGATTATATGTGAAGAACTCCACAGGCAAGACCTTGGGAAACAGCTTTGCAGGAAGAGTTTGCTGAGGTTGTTCAAGATGACATTAATTCAGCTACATCTAAGTTATGTGCATCTACTTTCCAATCTCTTGAGAAATCACTCTAGGACTTGTCTCAGGTGCTTTATCTTCTCCAAAGGAATCCAGAGAGGCATCACAAGCTAACTCAGAGCAGGAAGCAGTGCATCTAATGACAGATCACAGAATCATGAAGGTTGGAAGAGACCTCCAAGATCATCAGGTCCAACCATCAACCTAGCACCAGCATGCCACTAAGCCATGAGATGGGAGGCATAAGCTGCTGTGTCATACTCAGGCAAGGAGTTTGTCTAACCAAGAGGGCAGGTGGTGGTCCTTGACAATGCTACTTGGTCAGGATGTAAATGGGGACATGGAAAGCTCCTGTTGGTTCTGTAAGGACCAACTACTTCTCATGTCACCCTTGGAAATGTATTCAGTGTTACTTTGCCTGCTCCTCCAGCCTGGGAAGCAAAGCCTTGGACAGACTATTTGTTTCAAGGCCAATCACTGCTTTCCTCCCTTTTAGTTTTTCCCTCTTTCCCCATTTTCCAAGGAGAACATGACCTGGCTGGCCACCAGACCATCCATTTAGGTCCCTCTTGCCATCTCTGACCTCCTCAGCCAAAGATGCTTGGCAGACAGAAAGGATTCTCTCTGAGGTTGTATTTCTACACAGAAGAGTGCCCCAAGTTAGCATCCTAGGAGAGAGGAGGTACTTGAGGCACTGCTGCAGCCCTCAGGTGAGGTCAGAGGGAAACTGCCACAGGGGAATCCTCTTCTCAGAGCACAAATCCTATCAGACACTCAAGAACACAAAGAGAAGGCACAAATGTGTAGGGAACAAGGGAATTTGTGCTGCTCCCTGATTCATCTTGTCTTCTAGCATCAGGACACTGAACCTGATGCCAATGGACACAGGAGGAGCCTGGGGAGAAGCAGACACAAGGTGTCTGGAAAAAATAACCTGCACTGCAGATAAGAATGTGCAGGTTTGGAATCTGAGTTTTCACACCCAGCTTGCCTTCATCCTCCAAACTCACCTTCTTCAAAGAGCTGACCAATTCTTCCAGCTCAGGCAGTGAGACCTAGGAAGTGTGAGGTGGTTCCTGCTGCATAGGCAGTGGTCTCACCCTCCCACACTTGCATCAAGGAGGGAAAGCTCAGATCAGGCAAAGAAGAGCAGAGGAACACTCACACTTTCATGGGAACAGCCCAACTGCTGTGGTGACAGGCAGAGAGCTTCAGAACACTCAGCTAATTACAAGGTGCTGCTGCTGATTGGTGTCAGCCCAGCCTTCAGGCAGCTGCAAAGTGCTGGTGTCAGTCTTCAGGCACCGAGTTACAAGGCTCAGAAATGTCAAGTCAAAATTTCAGCTTGAAATCCAATTCCAAGCCTTTTATAGACATGGATTTTAGTCTCCTGACAAGCTGGAAACCTGTACTCAGGAAAAGAGCTTTCTCCTGTGGGTTGGATCAGGGGCTTCGGTCTCCTGTTTCTCCTCCAGAAGAGGACAGGCTGCTGCTGCCACACAAGCCTTCTGCTTTAAGGCAGATGTTTTGCTTTCTTTAGGGGGTTTTTGTTTTGGGTTGGTGTCTGTGTCTGGTTTTTTGGGGGTTGGTTTGCTTTTTTTCTTGGGGGGAGGAGGTTAGGTTTGGGCTTCTTTTCAGATGCACTTTTTCCTTATGTATCAACGAACACCAAAGCACCAGCTTTTGGCAAAGGCTTTGTACTGCTTTTCCTTCTCAGCTCTACCTGCTGTGGGTGTGCAGAGTCCTCAGCAGCCACATCCTCAGAGAGCAGGA
Source organism: Galbula dea (assembly GCA_013399015.1). Taxonomy (NCBI): domain Eukaryota; kingdom Metazoa; phylum Chordata; class Aves; order Piciformes; family Galbulidae; genus Galbula; species Galbula dea. Next base: position 1,382,091 of record VWZX01000495.1, read on the forward strand.
GATTTGCAGGTTCCTCTCCTGTATTAATGTAAATTACACTTAATTGGTAGGAGACAATAAACTTTTGCCAGAGGCATAGAGATACAGAGATTGGATGCAACAGGAGCTGTGAAAACAAAGGGATCTTGCCACACATGGTAGGGCCATCTGCTCATAACCTGCCCTGCTCTGAAGACTTTGGTGCCTTGATTATGTAAATAGGGGAGATGATTCCATCCTCAAGACTCCAGCAAGATAATTACCAAACAATAAATCACCACAACTCAAGCAGCTGCAAATGGATTTCCAGCTTTATTGCTATAATGGCAATTGTGCTGGTTATTAACAGAGCAGGATGGAGGACATCAGGCCCCAGAGACACTTCCCTACTGGTTGTGATTTAAATTGGAATGGTTTGGCATTACCTAGCTTGCTGAGAGGCTGCAAAGAAAGGGCTTGAGTTGTCAGTAATTTGACTTGGCTTCTCTAGGTCTTCTGGCTGGCTCAGGCACTCTAAATGCCTCATGCAAAGTGTACAGAAGTGAGCAGCCTTTCTACTGAGATCCAGTCCTAAAGCCTCATTTATTCAAATTACCACAATCAGAGCTGGAAAACAACTTCCTCAGTCCCTCTTGCCTGAACCCAGCTTGATTGTCACCCTTAACCCTAAGGTCCTGAATGTGACTAGACAGCATGTGAGCAGATGCTTACCTCACATGTGAGCTTCACTTCAGCTTGCTGTGGGTCATGTCCTCCTCCAAACACCCAGAAAGCATCATCCTTCCTCAGGGCAGCTTTTAAAAGGAGCTGCTTCTTATGAGCAGGCAACAGAAGAGAAGGTAAACTCAGGTAACCTCTTAGCTTTAAGCAGAGCACAGCCAATCCAGGAACCCAACAGACAAAACAAATCTCAGGGGATGCTTCATCCTAAAAGGCCAAAACACTGTCATCTGTGGCTGCTTCAGGCTGTGTTCCTTGGAAGAGCCTCACTCCAAGGGAGAAGGGAGCCAGCCCTGGGGCTGTGCAGCAGCAGTTCTTTATTGCCATGTGTCACAGGTGCCTGCAGTGTCTCAACAAATTAGATGCTGTTTCCTCCCAGGTTAATTTCAATTCAAACACAATCAGTTCTAGGGATTTAGACCAGACATATGTTGTGGGTTTAGGTGATAAAGGATGAGATATGTTCTAAATACTTTTCTAAAGGAGGAAAACCCCTGATGGTTTGGGAAATGGAGAGATATTGAAAGAAGGGTTTGACATCTATATTAACTCAAAGCCCTAAATGGGCTGGGCTTGTTTACATTGCTGCAGTCTTATTACAGGGTGAATTTTCCCAGCTGTCTTGCTGAGCAGTCATTTAGCCTTAAACTATAGTTAAAACTGTCATGGTTTTAAGCAAATTACATTGCGTAAAGTAATTATTTCCCTAACTGCAAAGAGGATCCAGGTAGCTTCTGCATCTCATTGCTGGGAGTAAGAGCTAGCAGAGTGCCCTCTGTAAGGTCTGGGAAAGCACAGAGTGAGGGGTTCTGGAGGACTTTGTCATCCCCTGAAGGTGGAGCAGGCTTGGTTAGGTAGCTGGGTGCCTTTGGGTGCCTAGCAGGCAGGAAGGGAAGAGGTTTCTGCTACAGCAGTCTGCTCCTTGAACAGATTGGCCATGGGGTCCCAGCCAGCATGGCAAAGCTGGGTTCCTTCCCAAGGAGTTCCTGCACCAACAGATGATTAATACCAGCTCCATACTTCCTGTGCCTGAGGGGAAACTGCTAAAGAGGCATTCTGGGGAAATAAGCTACAGCAATCAGAGGCTAGGCAGGGGAAGGAAGAGCATTCACTGAACCATGAAGGTTGGAAGAGACCTCTGAGATCAAGTCCAACCATCAACCTGTCACCCTCATGCCACTAAACCAAGTCCCTAAGCACCACATCCCTGTGCTTTTTAACCCCCTCCAGGGCTGGTGACTCCAGCACTGCCCTGGGCAGCCTGAGCCAATGCCTAACCACACTTAGAGCAGAAGAACCCAACCAGAGCCACACACACACACCATCTACTCCCTCTGAAGCTGGGAGTGGGAGGCAGGGGTGCAGCTCAGCTCACTGCTGTGTCCTTCAGTGATCACTCCTCCCTAAAACCACTCTCCAAGCAGTGACTTTCCTTTGCACAACCAAAGCCCAGGCAGAACTGCACCCCTCTGGTTCCTCAGGCTATTGTAATGCATTATTTCCCTCCATGCCTGACCACCACCTTGGCCTGACAAGATCATTATGCAGACGTCTGCCCCCGGGGGACAAGGGGAGGTTGCCCACCTCCCTCTAAGAACAGAGAGAGAAGTGGGAGACACTCTCCTGTCCTCAAAGGCAAACAGTGCAGGGGCAGGGGGGAGGCTGGGCATTGGAGGAGGCTGCCACGGGGCTGTGGGGACTTGGAGAGAAGTGTTTCTTCAGACTTGTCACTCTGAAGCATGCCCAGTGGTGTTAAAGGCAGCAGAATACAGGAGCCAGGGGCACCCTGAAGCCACAGCAGCAGGGGGGATGTTGCATCACCAAGCAATCACCATTAACTTTAATTACATGTCTACAGGGGCTGCCAGGCTCTGGGAAAACAACAAGAAGGTGAAGAAAAAGAAATAAATCAAAAAGAGAAAAGGCAGCAAAGAGGCTCTTACAATCCAGGTGAATTTTTCCAAGCTGATTGCCAGCACTCCAAGATCCCAAGGGCCTTTGTTAGCAGAGCAAAAGCAACAGACAAAGAGAGGGAGAGAACAGGAAGACTTCTTTCAGAAGAATCTAGTTAACATTCAAAATCTGGGACAGTTATCCACGTGCCAGTGTCTCCAGCTGCATGGGGGCCACCCCAGTTTAACATCTCTCTGCTCCCCTGATGGGAAGCAGCTCTGACAGCACCTGACCAGCACTGGAGTGTTTAGGTACTGAATTTTCCTATGGTTACTCAGAATTCATAAGCTGCACCTAGACAGGTGCTTCTAAATCTTCCTGGTCTTGTCCTTATCTGTTCTGAAGAATATTGCCTGCAGCAAGATGAAGATCCAGATGAGCTGGTGAAGAACAATGGCACTGCCATCAAAGCTTGCCCCCTTTCAGCAGTATCTTTTGTAGCTGGCCACAAGAAGGAAATTAACTGGGGTTTTAGCTTCCAAGAAGCCACCCTGAGAATGAAGAAATGTGTGCTCTGCAATGCCAAGAGCAGCACTATGCATATCTCAGCCCTTTGTGCACTCACAAATCATTATTGACACTGCTTCAAGCCTGGGTTTGCTCTCTCCAGGGCTAAGGCAATGTTCCTTTAACAGTGTCTACATTTAACCTGGGTCTGGGGCTAAACTCCAGCACTTGCTCTGTCACCCACCAACCCCTCCCCTGCAGAGAAGGGAAACAGGAAAGGAGAGAAGAGCTGTGGGTGGGAAGGAAAAGAACTGTGACAAAACAGCCACAGAGCAATGCCAGTATAAAAGAGATGAAGTTCCACTCAGCCCAGTGAATGCACAGCAGCCACAATAAATGGGAAAGCATCCTTGGGAGTGAGTGAGTCCCTCCAGGGTCTGGGAGAAGCAGGAAGAACCCAACCTCAGCAAACTTCCCCCTTTATTCTGAGTGGGATGTTTATGGGATGGGATACACCTGTAGCCAGCTCAGGTCACTGCCATGGCTGCTTCCAAACTGTTACCAGCCTGCAGCCCATGGCTGCTCCAGGAGTCTGTCCCAGGGAAGGCAGGACACACAGCTACAGCACATTGTATTTTCTTTGAGTGTGCACTGGTTGATGGTGTCTATGGCTGGCTGTGTCAGGCTGCTCAGGAATGCCAGTTTATGTTATCCAGATCAACTGCTTAACAGCAGATTTGTCTGCAAGGAGACAGACTTCATTCACCAAAAGAGGTAGAGAATGCAGATTGGGCTGGACCCTGGCTGAGCATGTGAGATGCTGGTTTAATATGTAAACTCCAAGCCCACAGTGATCCAGAAACCATGTCCTAACTGTAGGGTAAGGCAGACAAAAGGCAAAGTCTTGCCCAGTGCCCCAGTGTAACTGAGAGGCAGAGGCAGGTCAGGGCTCCCTGCTCCCAGTCCTCTCTCAAGCATTAGAAATTGCTGGTGCACTGCTTTTGGAAACTAGAAGTATTTCTCTTCATTCACAGGAGAAGCCAGCATCCTGCCAGCCCCTCTTTGGGAAGGAGAGGAGAAGATGAGAATTCATTTCCTTCCCAGAGAGCTGTCAATATCCTCCTTGGCTTCTGAAGAAATCTCACACAGAACACTATTGATTTCCTCATCTTGAACTGATTCAGGCTGGCTTGGCTAGGCTGTGCCTCAGCTCAAATGCACTGAGCATGCCACAGGCATGCAGCAAGCAGAGCACTGAGGATCCCTTGGGTGAAACAGGACATGTCCACCTGCCCCAGCCCACGCTCTTCACCTGCACCATGGGAAACCTCTGTCCTCCAAGGCACAGCTCCTTCATACTCCAGCATGTTCTCTTGGGTGACAGCCCAAGGGAAACACGCCCAGCACTTCAGAAGCCATCAGGCCAGTCCCTCAGATCATGGCAGGGGAGGCATTGCTGCTGCAGCTCACCATTTTTACACACCGTTGGCCTTGCTGGCTGATGTTTTACTACCACATTGATTTTTCCAGTGCAGGGTGCAGTGCAGGAGGTGTCTCCTCTTCTTTCACTTCCAGTGCTGTTCAGATTGACTCAGTTTTCAGCTCAAGAAGCAAAAAGAGAGAACACATGGTGATGAAATACTGCAGAACACTCACAGAATCAGGAAGGTAGGAAGAGACCTCTAAGATCATCAAGTCCAACCATCAACCTATCACCCCCATGCCACTAAACCATGTCTCTAACACATGGGAGCTGCCCCAGGAGCTGTGCTCCACTTGTTTTATATGTATATATACACACACATATCCCTAAAACCAAAGGAGATATGTCCTGGGAGTGATGCATCTGCTCCATGTTAACCAGTAACAACTGCTCAGAATTGTTTGCTTGCAGAGAGCTGCTGAACAAGTTCTAACCAAAGAGTTAGTCAGAGAGCTTCCTCAGGGAGCAACCACTAACCAGAAATGCACTGAACAAGAGATTAAATCATGTTAAAGAAGGAAAGGGAAGGAAAAAGGAAAGGGAAGGGAAGGGAAGGGAAGGGAAGGGAAGGAAAGGAAAGGAAAGGAAAGGAAAGGAAAGGAAAGGAAAGGAAAGGAAAGGAAAGGAAAGGAAAGGAGAGGAAAAAGGAAAGGGAACTTTGCTTCTTATAAGAAGGTTATACTTGTGGTTTTGAAGTTTCCATGTATTTTGGCTTTAGGGTCAGGGTTGGGGATTTTTTATATGTCAGTGTTTCTTGTTATTGTGCTTTATTCTCTCCCATGATTCATCTAACTCTAGGGCATTATTGAAATCCTTGATAGAAAATTCGAGGGAAATGAATCTCACTTTAAACTTCATAAGCAGAGCTACATAGCCTGCTGGAAGTCTCTTGCAGCTTTCACCAGCTGAGGATGGAGTTGTTCATGTTACGGGCTAAGAGGCAGGAGATGTGGTTTGTAACACCATCTCCCATCAGACTGCTTCCCTGGTGGGCAGAATCACAGCTCTGTTCTTTAGTAGGACTGAAACAGTGTGGAGGCAGCAAAAGAGAGACATGACTCTTACAAGCAGTTCAACACATCTTCACTTCCAACCCAGAGGCTGAGGCAGATGGCAGAGTCTGTGAAACTCAGAGCTCATCCATTAAATGGTTACCCAGTTGTTAATTACTAAATTACCACTTTCCTGACATGGAGTCTAGTTGATTTTCATGTGGAAAGGAAACTTGTGGCACAACTGAACACCCAAGGAGGATAGGAGAGGACAAGATCCTTCTTGGCCTCCAAGAAAGGATAAACATCTCAAAGAAGTGTTGTCCATCCATTAAGCAAACACATTCATTATAAGGCAAACAAAATATCATCAGCACTAGAACTTTCCTGTTCTGCTTTCAAGGAGAAATCAGTGTTCTAGATATGCCCAAACAATACTGTCTGACACTTCCTGCACTGGCACTGAGTACCAAACAGTTTAGCACTTCAGAGGAATCATTCCAAGTTACTGCAATGTTCTTGCAACTCCTGTGGCTGTTTGGTGCTAAAGGTGTCAGCTCTGGTATTTATTTGGCTGCCTTGGCACTGCAAAACTCACAGTGGAACATTACTGGGCTGAAAAGGAAACTATTTTAACAACACTATCTAATCTGTCCCTTCTCTGGCACAATCTGAAGCCATTTCCTCTTGCCCTGTCTCTTGTTACCTGGGAGAAGAGATCGAGACCCATCTCACCCCAACCTCCTTTCAGGTAGTTGCAGAGAGCAAAGGCACAGTCAGAGAAGGTTTGGAAGCAATACTCTAGAGCCACTGCTCTGTAGAAAACCCTCCAGAAATTAGAATTTTTAAAAAAACCCCAAAATAAACCAAAAAACCAACCCTAAGCATAGGGGTTGGTTTCATTCAGTTCTCCCTTTGTGTGCCTTTATTTGGTGATATGGAAAGTATGTTCAGAAAAGAGAACTAAACCTTGGAGGGAAAATATAGAAAGAGAAAAGCTTTCTTAGGAAATACCCCTCAAATAATGGACCCCTAATGCTTTGAATGTTAGGTGGTAATAAAGATAATATCTATCTACCTACCTATCTACCTAAAGATGATATCTAACTACAGGAAGATGCTAAACTATTGCAGCAGCAGCTCCACTTTCATTACCCTTTCAGGAAATGGTTTCTATAGGTATTTGAATTGCAAAGAGATCTCTTTTGCCCTTAGAGAAGAGTTTCTAACCCAGGAGCACTGGGGAGAATTTTAGCCTGGGTGGTTAGCAAAGACACAGGACGCTGCTGGGACTCTGCTGCTGTGGAAGGCTGCAGGTGAGTGATGTCCTTCTTCAGCACTGACCTTTCTTTTCCTTCACAAAGAAAGTACACAAGCTGCTTACAGTGGCAAGAACTCCTACAGCCAGCTGCTTTACTCAGACAGTTCTGGGTGGAGGGTCAGTCCATACTCTGCCTTCCACCTGAAACCAACCAGCTCTGCACATCCCTGGACAGGGGCAGCAGGATCCTGCCCAGCATCCTCATCCCCATCCCCAGAGCATTACCGGCGCTCACCTGGTGCGGATGCTGCGGAGCATCCCCCCAGCACCGGCATCCGAGGGCAGGGCAGGGCAGGAGGAGAAGGGCAGGGAGGGAAGGGCTCCTTTCCACCGGGGGTCTCCGTAGCCCCCTGGCAGTCCCCCAGGAGCTCCCAGCCCCGCTCCGCTCCCGCAGCTCCGTCCCCCGCCCCTGGTCCCTCAGCCCCGGGAGCAGAGTTGCGGCTGAGGAGCGGCGGTGGGATCGGGGAAGGGGGCGGGGGGGAAGAGGACACTTTGCCCCTCCCCAGGCGAGGAGAGGCAGCAGGGGAAGCGCTGCGGGGAGATCGCAGCCCGCGGGCAGCTCCAGCGGGAACAGGTTGTTGGGATGTGGCGGTGGGAGGAAGGGGCTGGCTCTGCTCAGCTGCTAGCCAGGGCTGGGCGCGGGGAGATGGAGCTGCTGCTGCTTTTCCAGCAGGAGATGTGCTGAAGGAAACGAACTGCGAATTCCTGCGGGAAGGCTTTGCTCCGAAATCGCCTCTTCCCAGGGAGCTAACCCACTCCTGAGCTCCTGAAGTTCTGGCAGGTGCTAGCCCAGCTTAGTTGAGCAGGGCAAGTGTCACCTGCCTGACCCCTGCAAACTGGGACTCAGGCAGGTGATTTCTTCTTCTCTTTGCTCCTCTGCTCACCTGTGAATACTGAATACCTGAAAGTCTGCTTGAAAGCCTGGGAGAGCTTGAGGAAAGCCACGGTGGAGAGTTGGGGTGGTTTGGATATACCTGGTACAAATTACTGTCACCTCTGCTGGGGAGATTCATATGGCTTGAAGGTAAGAGATGTCTCTTGGTGCTTTTCTCTCAGAAATAGAAATGTTGTGGATATCCTGGCAAGGGAGCAGCAAGAACAGGAGCTGCAGTAATCACCACAATGTCAATAGAAACAGCAGAAAAAGAAAATATTTGTGATGGTACCAAATGATCCATTAAGCTGTTCCCTGCTGAAAGGGAGCAGGTGAATGTGAGTTTTCTTGTTTAAAAATGAAGACTGTGTTAATTTCTTCTAAAACACTACCTGCAAAGCAATAAACAGTGGTTACTGAATGCTAAAGAGACATTTAGAGTTGCTAGGAAGCTAGGATCTTTTTTAGAAGTTTGATGCTTCCCATTGCTCTCTGACAGACACAGAGGAAATAGTGACAGGGGAAGGTGGAGGAGGATGTGTGGATAAGACATGCTGTAGGTACACTCCGTTTCCCCAAAGACTGAGGTTCTTCAGTCAAATAGTCTGAGGGAAAACACTGTCTTTGCTCTTACAACACTCCTTTTTTTTTCCACATATGGCAAAACTTGTGTCCTTTAAAATTTCTTTCCCAGCAGCAGCCTGGATGCCAACCAGTCTTTCCCAGGGAAGGGCAGGAGATCTCTCACCCTTTCCTGAAGCAGCCCTGGGAAGAAATCTTTCAGAAATACTCCTCTGAACATTGCAAGCAGATTTTGTGCAAGGTTTACAGTAATCTTTGTGGCACAAGGAAAGCTAAGTTCTTCCTGTGTGTGCCTCGAGGTTTTTCCATTGCCCTTCAGCTACACACTTCACCCAGCTTCTGAAAACCAGAGGAACTTGGCACTTAGGGCAGGGAAGCAGAGTCCAGGATTGCATTGGGTCCTATTCAGTGCTGAAGTATTTTTGCTCCACGTTCTTGACTGTAGGTGGTTTCTCCACAGCTAACACATCCTCACATGTTCATTCTCAAGCCTCTCTCAGCCTGGCTTTCCCACATGCAAAGCATGGAGCCACAGAGCTAACAGCATGTGGAGCATGAATCACTGTTCTTAAGTAGAGTGCAAAGTCAGAAACTAGAAGAACTTGGGAGGTTTATAAATACCCAGCCACAACAAGATAATCTAAGTGGTCAGACAGGGACCACATGCCAGTCACTGCCAGAGAGAGGGGGTTGTGTTTCTTCCACGCTCAGTGCTTCATGGAGTTGTTCTTTAACCACACAATGCTCTTTAGAACACATATGACCTGTGCTGATGGGGTTTTTCATTTCTCCTGAAGTAAAAGTTCATGGTTTGCTTGTAGCAATCTGGAAATCAACCCCATTTATGGGCAATATTGCTAACTGCACCAAAGAAGTGCAGTTGTACTGCATCAGAGAGCACTGGTGCCTGGAGTTTCTGTTGGTGTTTTCCCTTTCAGCTTCTTTTTCATGCTGCAGAAATTGTGTCACATTAGCACTTTTATTCTTTGCTTCTCCTACTTCTGAGCAGTTTCTGTAAAGGTCCTTTCTCCTGATCTCTGTGTCATGAGATTATCTGTTGCTTTCCCAGACAGTGCATGGCAGGAGAGGCAAATGTGATGGAGGCAGAAAGAAAGAGAAGGGCAGGCTTGAGTGTCCTGGCCCTGGGAAATGGTAACACGGGTCATGCCCAGAACCAAACATCTTCCTTTTCCTCCCTTTACATTTTCCTTCTGTGTCACTTTCACACTCTGCAGGAGAGGTTAGGTCATGATTCAGATTAGATAAGTGCTCACACCACATCCCTCATCCCATCCTGATACTGCTGCCACAGCCCCATCCCAGGAAGCCCACTGGGCTGAGGAGGTTGCAGCCCCAGAAATCTGCAAAGCAAAGGTGATTTTTCTCTCTTTACACAGGCACTCCTCTCACAAGGGCATCACAGCTTGACATCCACTCACTCTGCATGCACTGCTGGGATGCAAGGCAGCAAGCACCAAGATTGCACTTCAAGCTTTCCCAGCATTGCTGAAGTATAAGACACCTGCCTGGGAAAAATACTCAGCTTTCCTTTAATGGCACTTCAGTGGATTCCTCCTCCTGCTCCCTCAGGCTAGCAGGCACAGGCTCTCCCTGCCATCAACAAAGGCTTGAGGCACTGGTCAGTTGGTGACACCAGTTTCAAACATGCTGAATTGCTCTTTCTGTGGTACAGCTTAGTCTCAGGAAGTGTAATTACTTGGTAATTAATTACTCTGTGCTCATCTTTAGCTAAAAGAACATAACTCCAAGGCATCACTGGGCTGTACAAACCCTTGCTGCTGACTGGATTGTTTGGATGCTGTGGGCCAGTTAAGGGTCAGCTTGCCCTGGGCCTCTCAAAACCTTTAGGTGTGCTCTGATTTACCCCTTGGCTTTCTCCTCCTTGGCACCCAAGATGTTACATGGAATGACCTTCTGCAGCTACCTCTGACATATTTGGATAGGAACAAAAAGGATGTCCAATAACATTGTTATTTCCACTGGGGGAGAGAAGCCCTGGAATAAGCTTCTAAGCCCTGTTCTCTGTTCCTACAAAGCCTTCATTGCTTGCCTTTACCTTGTGCTAGACATGGCCTCTTTCTCCCTAGCAACATCATCTAACAAATATCACATCCAAATTCTCCAAAACAATGAGGAACTTTAACAGAAAATCCTTCTCTTCCAATGGCCCAGTATCTGCAGCTCTTCAGGCAGGGTGAGATGGGTTTGGCTCCTGAACCTGACAACATTTCCATAAGAACTCTCATCCACTTTCAGCCTCTGTGCACAGATTTCTTCTGAGCACCCAGGAGGTCTCTAAAGGAGTGTTTCCTTACGCACACACAGCTGATATTTCAATGCCAGGACGGGGAGGATATTCCAATTAACATGTAAATTAGCTGTAAAGCTTCTTGTCACAAGATGGCCAGGTGCTAAATATTCCTCAGTGTTGTTGACCTGGGCTCAAGGGGACACTAGGCACTTCCAATTCCAAGGAAAAAGCATCCACTGATGGTTAATAAAGGCACAGAAACCACACTGGCTCAGAGCTATCAGCAGAGGATGGGAGAGAACCTGCCAAAATACCACACAGACCTGGTTCGGTTCTCCCACTCCTGCCCAGGCAACAGCTTTTGGACACTGTTGCAGGAAAGAAACTGGACTGGCTGGACTTTGGCCTCTCAGGGTTATCTTTTGAAGGCTAAAGGAGAAAAGACAGAAGGTTAGATGTTAAAACATGTCCAGATTTGGAATATAGGGAGGAAAGATGCGTTTGGGATCCAGCTGCACTGTGTTCTACAAATCAGTCAGTGACGGCACTTGCTGTGGCCAACTCCTCAGGAGCACAGGAGCCTGAGCAGGTTGTGCCAGGGTGCTGCTAAGCAGGTTCTCTGGGGAAGGAGGAGGCAACTGTTTAAGTCCTGTCAAATGCATCATTCCCTGCACTGTTACAAAACCAACCTATATTCAATCTCAAATAATTGCTAATAAGTATTAACTCCTCTACCAATTGTTCCACTTCAATCATGTTTTCTCTTGCTGTCCTTCACCTGGATATTTTTAGCCCTGTCATTTTATTTTTTCTTTTAAATATGTGCCTCTGTCTTCAGTTGCTTCTTCTCTGCACATCACTCCCAATTATCTTGGTGGGTTATTTTTCTCTCTGCCCCCTGGAACAGGTTTATTTCTGGTTTACTCTTCCCTGTTGGTTTCCATGTGGTTCTGTGGGAGGCTGCACATTCTTTATCAAAGCAGAGAGCCATGATTAGTCCATTCAGAAAATGTAAATGCAGCCTTATGTGTTCTGTAGAACTGGAGGGGAAAAAAACAGAGAGGCTGCAAGGAGCAATAAAAGCAGTCAATAATAGAACAGAGTGTCAAGCCCTGTGGGGAGGCCTGGGTGCTCATGATGACGTCCACGCTCCCAAATGTCTACCAGAGCTCAATAAACAAACTGGATCTGTGTGCTGCTGCCTGGGGAAAGCTAATCAGGGTGCAATCCAGTCCTGCTGAAGTAAGTGAAATCCACTGTGCTGCTGCAGCCTGTGCAGTTAGCACTCATTTGGACTGGTATCTCCCTTTCTCTACGTGCTCCATCCTTTATCCTCATTTTCTGCCTCTGTAGCCTCAGCTGTTTCTGTCTGAGACATCTCAGGAGCTGGGAGCACACTTTACCAGTTGAGGAATACAAGTGTTTGATTTTTGCTCACTGCTTCAGGTTGCCAACTGCTAAAATGCTGGAGATGCATCAGCAAAAATCAAGACTATTGAGGATGTGCTGTGCAATTTGCAGCTTTACAGGAAAATGAACTCTGCACCAGCAGCTCAGGCTCCTGAGTCCTGCTCCCCTCAATGCTGCAGCCGAGAGAGAGGAGCAGAGAAGTTGATTTTATTACCTCATATATTACACCTCCCAAATTACTTGTCTAAACTGAATCCTCACCCCAAATGCCATTTAGATCTCTCAGGCAGTTTGGAGTTCTGAGCAGATTAAGATTCTGTCTGTAGCAGGCACTCTTCTGACCTCTGCATTGCTGCATCTCAGGCTTTTATGACAGGCAGGAAAAAGAGAATACGGTTACCTCCAGGATTAGTGGAGGTTGGGGAGGATTTGACTGGACCTGTTGCAAAAGAAAGTGTGCACAGAGAGCAAATTCAGTGTGAAGAGGCAAACACTCTTAAAACCTCTCTTCTTGGTACCTCTGCCCATGACACTGGTGCTGGAGAGCTGTGAGGACCAGGGCTAGCAGGAAGCATCCTGGGGAAACCCATTTCCATTGGAAGCTGAACCGACTCAGTATTTTGCAGAAGATAACTGCATTTCTCCTAAGTATTCTTCCTCTCCTTTCTTCCTTCTTTTCTTCTGTCCTTCCTTCTTCCTGGAAGAGTTCTGCTGCAGAGGTTCAGGTCTCTAGGAGGCAAATCATATCTGCCAGTGGCATGTTCCCATCCCTTTGTTCCACACCGGTAAAGTCCAAATGCTCTTTGGTGAGCACAAGCCTGTGCTTTTCCTTTGGAAGATGTTTCCCTAATCAGAGGAGAATTCTATGCAGTGACAATGTGCAATTACCCATCATGTAGGAGGACATTTGTCTACCTGTGATCTCTCTTTCTTTGCACTTTCCTTTGTCCTCCTTTCCAAGTGTTATTTTTATTTATCTGTGGATTTGGTTTTGCTCAGTGTGAAGGAAGAATCAATTAGGAAATTGCAACTGTAGCAGAAAGAGACAAAAAGAGATAATAATAATAAAGTTAAGATCCCTTGGGGCTAACCTTTTGCAGCTCAGTTGGTTATTGTGTTTCTGACCCAGGTGGCCTCAGATTCATATCCACAAAGGCTTAGTCTAGGAGAAAAGAAAACTACTTCAGAAAAAGAATGAAAAAACCCCAAAACAGATGCAAAGGAAATGTCCAGGTAAAGCAATTACTAAATATGTGCAGGAGAATTTAATAGCTTGGACACTTCCAGCAGCATTCAGTGTCCATCCCAAAGATTCTCTTCTGAAGACATCCTTGATGTGCCAAGTGTGACAACACCTGGACCACCAAGAGCCTGATTTGGAAGTGAGTGAAAAGCTGAAGTCCCAGGCAACAACAGCAGCCCGTGGCTGCATAGCAAACCATGTCACTTACAGAGAGGAACTGATTTTGTTTTCTCCCCTGGAGAGAGCCATGGCTCCAGAAGGGGACCTGTGCCTGCAGGATGAGCACATGAAAGAGAACATCTCTCCTCTGCACTCTTACAATGCTCTTCTTTTAGGAAGACAAAGGCCAGAGCCTGCTGGAGGCTTTTCTTGGACTTCTGTGCTTGTTCCACCCCTCAGCAAGCAGAGCGCCCCTGCTCAGATGATGGGTGTTGTGCATTCAGTCCCCTGCACCCCTTTATTTGCATGGCTGATGAATGAAAGAGCCACAGAAGACAGCCCTGGATTTAGCCCTGCCTTAGCTTCCACAATAACTGCTGCCTAGCACTCCTTAATTAAAAACATTAGTGGCTCCTTGTGACATCTCCTCTGAAAGGGTATCTGCTCCCTGGCAAGCAGGGTGAAAATATTCATGGCTTTGTGGAGCTCTGTTCATGACCCTGTGGATGAAAAGGATATGGCAATAAGAGGGAGCTCAGAACCAGAGCAGGCCCAGGTGACTGGGTGGGAGGCTGGGGTTCCTTATGGCCAGGGGAGGCAATGGCTCCACTTCAGAGTCTCAGATCAGGTGAGGTGTTCAGTGTCTCAGGTGCCAGATGTGCACGCTGTCAGCCACAGCTGCTGCCTCTGCACAGATTTCCTAGTGACAAATGGCCCAGAGAAGCTCTCCTGGAGGAGCTGCCAGTGCAGGTCACAGATGCTCCATCCACCTCTTCCATGTGTGAGCTCAGCTGGGAAATCTGGAGGGGTTTGGGGGCTGCAGGCCAAAGGTGCTGGGGCTGATCCAAGCCTTAGGAAGTGCATAGTGTTTGCCCAGAGGGAAGCTGGAGCTGTTCCCTGGGTGTTCCTGCAACAGAAGCAGCAGCAAGTAATTGTGTTTCCTTTCCTGTGCTCTCCTGTTGCTCCATTTGTGGATTTAGCTTGCCAACTTTTTAGGGCAAAAGAGCTGTATTTTGTATACTGAAGCTTTGTGATGCTGATGCCTCACAGCAGGCTGCCAGGTTTGCTGGCAGTGCAGAAGTCAATAGGTAGAACTTACTCCAGACAGAACCAGCTAGCCTCTGCTGGCCTCTTTTGAGAGGTAGCCAGTGTAGTCAAAGGTGCTGTCTGTCACCCTCTCCCACCCCCAGCAGCTCTCTCCTCTCACCAAGCAACACTGGCTTGCAGTTTTGAAATTGAAATGACTCAAAGAATAATAAAAAGAACATCTCTGGAGCACTGAGGCATCAGATAACCCTTTTCCCCTGGCTGGGGATGTGCCAGTGATGCCAGCAACAAGTCATGTGGAGCACAGGGGCAAATTGATCTCTTTTTAAGGTTTCAGCTTACCAGGTCCTGCTCTCCCAGTGAGGAATCAGCTAAAAGCCATCAAGTGAGCAAGGGATACTCCAGCAACAGGCTGGAGAATTGGAGGCCAACCTATTCTTAGGCTGTGAGCTGCACATGTGCCATAGTTAGACAGCTGAATGTTAATGAGCTTGCCTGAATTTTAATGAAGACCTGTGGGAGAAGTTCATCTTGGTGCCTTCTGCCTAGTAAAAACAAGCAGGAGAGAGAGAAAACCTTAAACCAACTTTCTGACATCTCAGCTTGGGAGGATGGGAAACATCCCTGGATTCACCTGGAAAACAACTTGTGCCACATGTGAGGGAAGCAATCCCACCTGCTTTCCTGTGGGCTGGATCCCCCTTACAGGTTGTTTGAGGTCTTTGAAAGGACAGGACAACATGAGTACCTTCCAGATAAGCATCTCTCTTTAGGAAACCAAGGTAAAACCCATCCAAATCACTTAGCTGTTGAAGGGTTCAACAAGCAGCAACCAGAAGCAGGTGGTCTGTATAGAATGTTGAGGAGCTTCAGCAAGTATAAGCAAGAAGAATCCATTTCTTCATGGGTGTTTGCAAATCCTGTCCTCAAGCACTGGCAGGCTGAAGGTCATTTTCTCCTCCTCCCCTCTATCTCCAGGAGAGGCACAGCAGGGCAGAGCTGTGGAGCAGGCTGAGCAGAGGGCACTGAGAGCCTAGGTGCTGGCTTGCTGGAGCAGGAGGGAGTGCTTGGCCCTGGCAATCCCAGGCAGGCAGGGACACCACCAGCCATGGCAGAGAGGTCTCTGATCACACATGACACTTCTTGTCACATTGCATCTCTCATCAGCTCAGCCAAAAGGCTGAGGGGAGAAGGAAAGAGGCTGGGTCCCTTTTGAGTCTGCTTCCCAGCTGGATGGTCCAAGGGGAGGAGCTGTCTCCAGGTGTCCCAGGGAACAGAGGGGTGTGAGCAGAGAGTGGCTGTAAAACCATCACAGGAGGAATTTCTGCAGCCTCTGGAATGTGACTGGCAGCAGGGAATGGATCCTGTCAGGGATCCCAACCTTTGAAACAGCTCCTGTGGCTCTTTCTCTCTCTCTTCTCTGCTTGAGACCCAAATGCTGCACAAGCTGGGGGCCAAATCCATTTGAAATCATGACAAAGCTCCTCTAGGGAAGAAAATCCTGCCCAGGAGCAATAACTCTTCCAAGAAGGGGAGCTTTTGCCTCACAACAAGTCACAGTGGAAAGGATCTGCTGCACAGAGGGTTTCTGTCTCCATGGGCAGACTAAATAGGACAAAGAGGAGACACTGGTGCAACAGCCAGAGAATGGGAAGGCAAACTGGAGAGGAAATGGATATTGCATAGGTAAAAGGTAATGAACCATTCAGCATGTCTGGAAGACAGTCAGGAAGGTTGGATCAGGAAGTTCAGGCTAACACTTGCCATGGAAAGGCCACGGTGTGGTGCAGAGCAGGAGCCACAGGACTCTCCAAGCCCTTTCCAGCACTGTGGCCATGAGAGCAGACACTGACTTACAGAAGGTGCTGACCCAGCCCAGCTCCTCCATGGCTGGGTGCCACTCTGAGGGAGGAGGTGTAAAAGGATAACTCCACAACCACAGACACCACCTTCTTCTACTCACCTCTTGCTTGCAAAGATGACAGAGGTGGGTGCTGGAAGTCAGGGTTTAAGCTGAAGAGTGGAGCTGATTTGGGTCAGAGATTAACTGATTACAGGTCATTAGGATTTGAAATTTGAGGAGCACTGGCTGATCTGGGTTGGAGGAACACCCAGGGCTTCCTCTGCTTCTCTCTGCTGATTTCAGCCTGTTTGTAGTCACCTGCCATGAGGGACAGGAACTCAGCTGGTGTTTTCCTGGAGTTTCAAACACGGGGAAGTGGCAGAGCAAGAAGGAGGCAGAGGAGTGTGGCACTGGCTGACCCAGATCTGCTGCAAGGGGCTGCTGGAAGAGACCTCCTGGCAAATATTAGTCAGATGTGGCTGGGGGCAAACACCCACAAAATCTGAGGGAAGAGGGAAGCCTTTCTTTTCCTCTGGAATTTACTCTTGGCAAACATCTTTACAAACAAGCTTAGTGCTAGCAGTGGCAGTGGAAAGAGCAGATGTTAAATGAATGTTAGATGACATAAGTGGAAGGCAAATATTTGATCTCCTCAATCTGAATTATTATTATTTACTTTTAATAAAGTATGGCTGAAGGACTCAGAGCCAAAATCTCCTAGTGCTAGGTGCTGCTTAAACAGAGGNTTCTGCAATCAAATTAAGTTACACACTTCAGGTGCAAAGCACCCAGTGAACATTACACAGATAACTTTTCTTTTTAAATCCTCAAACATTTGCCACATTTTAAGCAGAAGGAAATATTTTGTTCACCTTTTAGCCACCTCTCTACAGAGCTGCTGGGGATGGGGAGTGAAGAGATTCAACCTTTCCAGTTCCTCAGAGATGACAGTTAGCTCTAGTGCTGTTTAAAGGTCGTGAGCAGACACTGCTGGATGATCTCAAACACATCCCAGATTCTAAGAGGAGAGAGATCACCAGTATCAGGAGGCTGAGGACTGATGACATTAGTCAGAGGCTCAGATCCTGTCAGAGAGATTTGGCATCAGGTTACAGATAGAGAAAAGAATTAAGAAAAAGATGGGGTTTTGTACAGAAGAGGACTTCAGGTCTCTAGTCATACAACCCTTACCAAGAACCAACATCTCATCAGAAGAGCTGCCCCTGGCAGCAGCCAGCAGCATGGGAGAGTGCAGGAGTGAGGTGAGATCCAATACCTCCCCTCTTCATTCACAGTCCTATCTGCAGCTGTTAGATTTCATTAGACCCTGCAGTGCAAGCTCTGGTTGTTTCCACAATCCGTTTTCAACTGAGCCCAAGACAAGACTTTGGGATGAGTCTTTGTTTTCAGGAACTAAATTCTTCACCTTTCAACACTGAACATCAAGGTCTGGCTGCTCTTCAGTGAAGCAGGACCAGGAATCCAAGCACAGTTCTGGGCTTACATACAAAAGCTAGTGAAACTACTCCAGAAGCTGCTTTCCTTTGCAGAGCATTCCTGAGCAGGGGAAAGAAAGCCCAGCTCCTCAACACACTTCCCTCTTCTCTTTCTCTTCCACCACAGCCCTACTGCAAAAGACAATATTCTTCCCCTTGAATGAAATGCCTCTGTTGAATCCTCAGTGGAGCCCAGTAAGCAGCATCAGGAAGCCTCTTCAGGGCAGAAGAGATGTCAGTCTGACAGCTTTCCTATGGCCCATTGCTTCCAGAGCTACAAGGGAAATGACAATGTTGAGGGAGGCAGTGTGCTGTGCAAATTCCTCTTGGACATGGATTTCTGTGAAACAGAAATGCCTTGGCAGCAAATCTGTCCCCAGACACCTTTCTGACATAGTCCTAGGCTAGACTTTCAGCAAGCTGATGGCTCTGGCTGGCTAGCAGCAATCAGAACGAGATGGGTGATCTGGGAAGAGTTCTGGAAAGGGAGGCAGGCACTGCTCTGAGGCTGCAGGAACAGCAGCCAGCAGGGCACTGGGGGGTTCTGCTGCTGTTTTCCTGGTAGCTCTCCACAGGTTTCAGTCACTGAGGCATCCTGGCAAGCAGGAGTCCTCTACCAAGTGGTGTGACTGTGTCTGGAGTCCACAGGAAAGCTGAAAGAGAGCTCCTCAGGGTCACACCAGTGCTGCCTGCCCCAGGGAGGTGCCACTCAGGCATTGTGACAGGGAGGAGGGCACAGCTCCACAGCCACGTCCCTCAGCTCCTGCTCCTACCCTTGCCAGCCTGAACTCCAGATTCCATCCTCAATGAACTATAGCTGGGGCAAAACCTTAGGGAATTTCCTGCTGGTTTCTGAAGAAGCAGAAGGCTGACTGCATGTTTTGGCAGCCAAGATCAGACAGGATCCAAGGACCACAAGTCTTCACCAAGCAGAAACCAGATGCTGCAGTGCCATAGACCATGGTGCCTGCTAGACACTGGTGCTGGCTCAGGATCAGGCCTGGGAATATTTTGTGCCTGAGGGTGTTTGCAAACAGAAGGAAAACCAAAAGGACTGCTACACCTTTGCTATTTCTGAGAGGAAAAAGAAAATAAAGCCATTTGCACTGTATTAGAGCAGCTCTGGCATATCACAGGGCTAAGAAGAAGAGAGAGGAGACCCAGGATAACATCTAAACACAGGCAAGCTGCAGGTTAGTTTCTGCTGGAGCTTTCCCCACTCTGTTTCCCATGGAGCTTTCTGGTACATTTATCTCTATATGACAGAGCAAACTCTGCTTAATACACATGGCATGTTTCAGATCTTGCCAGAAAGACACAAGGGTTTGCTGCTGCCCAACATTACAGGGAGATCTGTCGTGCTTGTTTGCCACAAAGGTAATTAGATGATCAATCACCAGGAGCCAAGCAGAAATAGCAGTGCTGCAAACAACCTGTGTTCAGTTTGCTGCCTGGAAAGGATGAGGAGTTAACTCCAAAGGAGAGAGACACTCTGGCTCTGCCTGCACAGCCAATGTCATCTCCAGCAGCTAGGCAGCAGCTTGCCTCCCGTTGCTGAAAGACATCTGGAGATGAGAACCTGTGAGAGGAGCTGTGTTCCTCTGGCTGGCAGAGTGCTGCCCTGTGAGCCTGGGTCTGAGCAGGGGCAGCCAGGGAGGTTGATGTGCAGGGGATGAGCACAGACACGGGTGTAAGCCCTGACCTGCTGGAAGGGGAGAGCAGCAGGGATGCTCTGTGGGATGCAGGGATGCTGCTGCACTGCTGCCGTCAAACACAAGCCTGCAACCTTCCTGTGCTGTCCTGCCCTTGACCTCTCAAGTAAATCCATATCTGGATTAGCTCAGCCACGCTCAAAATCCCTGTGGACTCTGCATGGGAATTAAAGTAGCTTTAGTGCAGCTAAATCACAATGAATTTGTTCCATTTCCACAGCAGCACCCAAAGTCTCAGTTAAAGCCAAGACTGCTTTGTCTCTGGGGGTGGTGTTCAGGGACAGTGAAACTCCCCAAGGTCCCACAAGGACAGTGCCCAGCAGGATGCCATGTGTACAGCCTTTTCTCTGCCTTTAGGATTCCTTCCCTCTGCCTCCATAGGGAAATGCAGGTGCCTGGACAAATGCAGTAAAAAGCACTCTCTCTTCTCATCAGCTTTTTTAAGGGTTCCTTTCTTCTCTGCTGAGGAACTGTCAGCAGGAAAATAGAAAGTGCTCCTCAAAGCAGTGCTGAAAGGCTAACAAGGCACTCTAATTGCCACCATAATGTTTCCATGTGATGCCAGTTCTGTGTCTGGAGAAACTAAGATTATTTTTAGGGATGAAAACTCAAGGTCCCAAAAGATAGGAATTAACAAGAGTTATCCATGCAGCTTGGTGCCATGTGGAGATCCACTAGGTACAGCCTTTAACTGCATGATCACAAGTCACATTGTGGTTTAGTTTCCCTGTTTCATGCAGAATATTTGGAATTTCATGTGTTCCATTTTCCCCAAGAGAAAACTTTCTGTTTAAGATCAGAAACTCCAAACCTTTTCATCTGATCAGGTGTCAAACTGTAACTCTCCTCATGAGCATCAGCCCCGTGAAAAGACAGAAATGATGCCTATAAAAGTAAACAAAGACCTTGCAGAAGCTGAAGGAGGAAATGCAAGAACATCTTTTGCTCCCTTTATCCAGGGCCTTCTCTCTATCCTCCCTTACCCCCATCAGGTAATTGCTCAGTAGACGGGCATGAGATCAGCTGTCTGTAGCAGCTCCAACTCCCCTGCTGAGCTGCAGGGGGCTGTGAGGTGAGCAGGGCTGGAGGTCTGCCCCTAGGTCCCTGCCCGTTTCTCTCTGCAGCATGATTCTCTTTGGGGAGCTGCAGGCTGAGTTCAGAAGGAGCTAGAACAGGTCCCTGCACAGAGCAAATCATTCCACTCCTTCCAGAGTCTGAAGACACTTTTCCCTGTTCCTGCTTGCTTTCCCTTTTCCCCCACCCTGCACTTTCTGCATGCTTCTGCCTTCCCTGGATCATTCTGCATTAGCAAAGGGCAGCAGGAGAAAAGAAAGAACCCTACTGCTGCATTTAGCATTGATTTTTCCCCTTCACTCTGAGTCACATAAGCTAACATTTAATTAATTTCTGACACTTTGACAGTTCCTGAGAAGACATTTGTAGAGCTATCAAGTGCTGCTGATAGGGCTGTCAGACAGACACTTTTTGAATTATCAGCTATTAAGGACCCATAGGCAACAAAATTTCCAAGGATTATTATCCAAATTGCTCTTTGAATGAGAAAAGCACACAAAAGCTCAGGGAAACATAAAGGAACCATTGTTCCCAGGTGAATTTGATATTTGCAAATGTTTTGCTATTTTGATCACTTGCAGGCTTTAAGAAATCGAATTCACTTTGTCTTTTAAGGAAGAACAAGAAAGGGTCTGGGCTGGGGTGTCTGAGAAGATGGCCAGATCCCAGTGGTCCTTCCTGGAGAGACAGCTGGAGAAACAAGGAATAGTTGATTTTAGGAAGTGCTGAGCAGTGGGTGAGCTCCTTTCAAGATCTTTCAAACCAGAAACTCCAAAAATCAAAGTTAGCCACAGTCTCCAGTTGCTTCTGACCAGCTCCTGCCCTTGCTCTGGCCACACTGCCTGCCACAGCACCAGCTCTGGATGCAGGGACTGCTTCAGGCCCAGCTGCAGACCTACAGCACTTGGCTTTTCAGCACACAAGCAAAACTGGCAAGGAGCTGCAATGATCAAGGTGGATTGATGCCACTCCAGAGACCCTCTGGGGCTGTGGGTGGCAGTTTGGATGTGACAACTCTACTTTCTGGCCTCACTCTACTCATTTACCAGCTGCCAAAGCAGCTCTGTGTCACCAAAGGGGACAGAGCTGAGTTTCACCTTGCTCAGTAGCACAGCATCCATCTGCCTCTGCTGTGTAATTCTGTCAGAGTGCTCCACATACCTGTCCTTGGAGCATCTGGCACTGGTGGTTCTGGTGAGCTCAGGGAACATATTAGCTCCTAAAGTGAAATTCAGCTCAGTGCTCCTCTCCTCCTGGTCTGTGTGGCTCTCTGAGGCAGAGAAAGAGGCACAGCAGTCAGATCTGAAAGGTAGAGTCAGAGGCACAGCAGTCAGGACTGTGCCTGCAGTAGCAGCTCAGTTCTGCAGAGGACAGGGATGATTTGCCATGCTCCTATTTCAGCCCATACTGCTTCAGCACACACACCCCCTGTGGAAATCATTCTAAGTGTGCAGGAGCTCCAGCAGGACACAGAGAGGGTGGGAAAACACTCAGCTGTGATGGTGCCAGCCATCACAAGCACCCATCACACAGAGCCTGCCCTGGAAGCTCTTCAGGGAGCTCACCTGAATGAGAGCCAAAAGAGCCTCACCACACAGGCAGGAGAAAGTCTTTCCAGGATGCCAGAGCCAGTGGCCAAATACACTGCATTCCCCTTGGAAATCTGGACATTGTTTCTCCTACCCTGGCACCAGACAAAGACCCCAGCACAAACACCTCTGCCAAGGCCTGCATCATGTACCTGGCTTTTCAGCCAGTTTCTTACAACGTGGACACAGGTGCAGTTGGATGCCAACCAGCCAGGGGGATGCAGAGTCCTGCTAGCACCTTTGCATCATCTACTGGTTAAAATCCATACAACCCCATGGACATCCATGCACCTTCACTAGCCTGCACCGCACAGAAATAAGATCTGAGATATCAGTTGTACTGTAGTGTGCCATCAGAGCACAACCTTCCCTTCACCCACCACTTCCCACACTTCATCCTCAGCAGAGGGCAACTTTTTGCTCTGTATTTGCAGCTAACAACTCCCAAACTTCCATATCCAGGCAGCAACGTGCCTCTTGAATATTGTTTCCTCATCTCTATTCAGTTGAATTTCATTCTTTTTCATCTTCCTCTATTAAAACAATGCCTGTGAGCCTGGAACCTGATCCCCAGCCAGTGGAAACCAAAGGAATGCCTCCAGGTGACAGCCACATTCCTGTGTGCTGAAAGCAGCACAGAGGCAGCCCTGGGAGACAGGAGGGGTCCAAAGGACTAGAAGACACTTGCAGTTATCTTTGCTATGCCTGGATAAAACACACCAAAACCTAAGTAGGTTCTAGGGAACTCTACAGCAAAGCCATGGTCTGTGTGTTACCCCTGATGGAGTGGCCAGCATGTGGCCCTTGCTCAGGGGAGAAGTGATTTGCCATGGTGCCACAGATTCCCAAAGAGAATTGTGATCCCAGTGCCAGAGGCTGGGGTGGCTGGGGGATGGCACCCAGTCATGCCCCCACCATTGCCCCTTTGCACTGCAGCCTCACTGGGGGAATGGCAGAAGGCAGGCACAGTCCAGCCCTGCCTTCAACACTAAAACTGTCAAGCTTCATCATCATCACAGTTCAGTGCCTAGATTTGTCTGCTTCCCTGCTGGAGGAAAAAAAACTAAGGAAAAGCAAAGGCATTAAAACAACACCCAAAAAACCACAGCCCAAAGTCCCACACAGCACCTTAAGATAAACCAAGTGGACCTTGGGCACATCTGCCCTGCACTGTGCACACCTGGCAAGGAGCAGTTAGAGGTTGGGGAGTGACAGGAGAGCAAACACAAAAATCCCAGGCACTCTGCCTGAATCCCCTGTACCACAGAGCAATATCCTTCACCCCAGAAACCTGGAGGATGAACTGGAAATAGAAATGGAGTTCTTGAATCCCTGCCTAGGTGTCTGACCATCAGTTCAGCTTCCACCCTGGGTCTTCCTCACATTTCCAGTCAGTCACTTGCACAGAGGGGAAAGAGGCTCCAGAGCACCCCAAGAGTGAGGTAGCACATGTGTAACTGTTTTGTTTCTGTTTTATATGTTGGCCTTTGACTGTCTTTTCAACATCTTTGTGTCAGGGTGGAGCTGGAACCTGGCACTTCTCCCTCCATGGATCCCCTCAACCTCTCCTGGTACGATGGTGCCGTGGGTGACAGGAACTGGAGCAAGCCACTCAACGAGTCCAGCACAGAGCAGAAGCCTCAGTACAACTACTATGCCATGCTGCTCACCCTCCTCATCTTTGTCATTGTTTTTGGCAATGTGCTGGTCTGCATGGCTGTGTCCAGGGAAAAAGCTCTCCAGACCACCACCAACTACCTGATTGTGAGCTTGGCAGTGGCAGATCTCTTGGTAGCAACTCTGGTCATGCCCTGGGTGGTCTATCTGGAGGTAGGTGACCTGGTTTTCTCTTGCAGTGCTGAATGTTTGTGGTGAATGGGGAGGCAGAGAGGGAAAGTTTAGCAGTTTGGTCAGCAGCTGTTTCAAGACCTGCATTTCCCAATAGAAATGTGTTTCCTTTCCTAAGACTGGTCAGTGTTTTCCAGGAGATGGACATGATGTGACAGGCTGACTTGGAAGGCTGAACCACAATCCAATTGCATTGAAATTCTGCCCTTTAAATGGAGAGGTCAAGAGAGATAGGACCCCAATGGTTTTCCAAGCTGCAGAGATGAACTGCTCACTCCCTCTGAGGAGTCTGCAAGCCCAGACTGTCACACCAAGAAACCACACCAATTAGGAACCAAAATCCTGTTGCTGCAGGACTGCACCACAGCCTGTGGTTAGCCCCATCCAAAGCTAAACTCCAGCAGTTGCTCCTTCAGTCAGGGACTCCTTTCCAGCAGAGAAGGGGGACCAGGAGAAGGAGAGGAGAGCCCTGGCTGACTCCAAACTGCTGCTAGCCTGCAGCCCATGGCAGTTCCAGGGCTCTGTCCTCCCAGGGAAAGCAGGACAAGTAGTAAGAACAGCAGGTAGTTGTAGAACTAGGATGTAAATCCAGAGCTGTTTTGCCACAATACATGAGAGAAACAGAATCACAAGTGAGCTACTTTTCACATGGCTGCCATTAACTTGTCACTTTGGCACTAAAGAGCTCTCTGCTTCTGCATCCAGATCCCTAGCTGAATGTGAAAGCTAAATGCTCCCAAGAGTGCCACTTGTTTACCTGATGGCAGATGACTCCTGCAACAGCAAACAGCCTGAAAGAGTGAAATGCATCTCTAGAGGGAAGAGTAAGAGCAGCCAGAGAGCCTTGTTCTTCAGTCAGCTGAGAGCTGGCACACTGGTGGCAGCCCCAACTAAAAGAGAATGAATGGTGGTGAGAAAGCATCAAACTGAAACTGTATTGAGCTTACAGTTAATTGTCAGGCATTTGTCTGTGAGAGAAAGTGATAAAAGAGAGAGGAGAGGAGAGCAGGGGAAGAAGCCATAGCCAATTAGCTCACTAAGTACTAAGGCAAAGCAGAACAGACCCAGACATGGCATGGGCTGCAAACAAACCACAATACTAATTATCACTCTAGTTAATGATTGTTTTCACAACACTTTAAGAATCCAAAGCATTGTGCATCTGCTAAAGCTTATTAACGTGGCCACAGGCTGGTGGTGTTTGTGGCCAGTGCTTCTGGGACTAGCTATGCTCTTCTGTATTTCTCTTCTGCATCAACCCTTTTCAAGCAGAAGCTTATGCTGTGAGAAGCTCATGCTCCCTTAGGCCCAGCTTTAAGAAGCTCTTGCTGTCTTAGGCCCAGCTTTGAGAAGCTCATGCTCCCTTAGGCCCAGCTTTGAGCAGCTCTCAAACACTTCTTATTTCACTGTGGAAAAATAAAGCACAAAGATGCAAGATCCTTTCCCCTTTCATGTGCACATGGAGTTGGTCAGGAACCTCAGCTTCCTTAGCCTACAAAGTAGGACAACCAGGCCTCTACACCTCAGCAATACCTTTTGTTGTTATTATTTACTTTTGCCCTTTTTGCTGAGCCTCACTCTGCTAAAGCTACTCCTATCTTGAAGCAACAAAGCCATGACCAATCCTTGCTGACCGAGGAGCCCCTGGGCTGAGGTGGCTTGCCTGGCACACTGTGTTCCCTTCTCTGGCTCTGCAGTCTGAAATCCAAACTGGCCACAACTTGTTTGTTCTCTAAACAGCTTCTTGGGTTTCCTAGGCTTGACCAAAAAAAAATAAAAGTCCAAGGGAAGTCCTTTTAAAATCAGCCTCAGTGCAAACAGATCTTTTACCTTCAAACTTCTCTGACCTAAGTGAAAGCACTCAGAGAAAGAACCTCTGCAGTTTGCAGCATCTCCCATGAACTCAGAATGATGCATTCAGGAAACTGATTTCACAGAGGCTTGTGTCTGGCTGGAAACCTTTGCCTTTGGGCAAGTTCTCCTCAAACTTACTGATGGAACTGTCTCTTAAGTGCTTTTTTAATCACTGAGCATTCACCTGTCACTCAGGCTTCAATGCAGTCATTCTTCCTTCTTTATGCTGCCTATGGTTATGTATATCAGAGCAGAAATAACTGAAGAATAGGTATCTTATTCATTCTATTTTCAAATGCAGTAGGACTATTTTTATGAGAGGGAAATATACTTTTTTCCATCACATGTCAAATCCAGCAGTCATAATAACAGTTGTTGAACTTAATTGGCAAAGTTCAGCTTCAATGGCAAGGTAAGTGGAGAGAAAAAGCCTACTGGTAACTGGAAGTGTTATCATAAGTTGTCTTTATCACAACTCTGGATTAAATTAATTTCATTTACAAGAAAAAAAGCAGAGAGTTCCTACCCTGATGTTTTAAACTGAGAAATGAAGGAAAGCTGCTGTCTCTCTACTGCTGGCCTTTGCTAGCTATGATTGCAGAGAATGAAAAATGGAAAGCTGCAAGTACAATTAGAGGTGCTCAGGATGTAAAATTAATATATTTCCTTCCTGATATTCTTTGGAATGCTTCAGAGACCTGTTTAAGCTTCTACATCTTTCATCTGAGGAGGCTTGCACTCCCTTGTGTCATTGGAATATGAGGCCAGGAGTTTCTGTGTGCTCTTTGGGGTGCCCAACAAAATGCAGAGTAACAGGATGGGATCAGGAAGGTCAAAGTCACACCAGCCCTCAGGGCAATGCTCTAAAGAATGGTTTGGATGGAGCAAAGTGCTTCTTTGTGGCCATGCCATCATCTGAGACCTTCAGACTAGGCAGAGCAAAGTCCTCCAAGGCACTCGATGGCGAACTGTCCTCCTTGGCACAGCACATGAGCGACTGCAAGTGACCTGATTCCAGCTGGAACTTCTGCAGACAAAACCTGGATCCCTCTTGAACCAGCAGAGCTCCAGCTACCAGCAAGCATCTGTCTCTTTGTGCATCATTCTCCCTTTAGACCCTCTCACTAGCACCTCCTCAGAGAGTTCTTTCACTGACCTTATGCTCTCTCTTTGCAGGTGGTTGGTGAGTGGAGGTTCAGTCGGATCCACTGTGATATCTTTGTAACCCTTGATGTTATGATGTGCACTGCCAGCATCCTCAACCTCTGTGCCATCAGCATTGACAGGTGAGGGCTCCATGGCAGCAAGTTGTCACGTCACAGCCATCTTGATAAGATCTAATTTTACCTGTGACTCAGACCTGGAAATGGTGAGAGCTCCTGTTGTTGACGTCTTCTGAAAAGGGATTTAGAGGAACTAGATGAGATCTGAGCAGGGATTCCATCAGAAGCAGATAAACACTGGGCTTGATGAGGATGTAAATGGAATTGCCTGTTTCCCCATGAGTACAGTTCTTGTGTTTCTCTGCTTGAATGGTGGAGCAGACACCAGAAAGAATGCAACAGGTCAGGGAGAGGGGAAGAAAACCACTCTGCTGAGCTGAGCCCAGCCTCATGCCTTCCAAAGCAAGGAAGATACCTTAGAGGCTCCTGAACCCTGACTTGCTCTGTATTCATTCTCTTGCTGGCCCAGGCTGTCAGACCCAGCAGCTGGGTAGAACTTCCCAGAGAGGTGGGCAGCACTGGCAGGGTAACTGTAGCCTGTTTTGTGTCTTGATGCTGCAGGTACACAGCAGTAGCAATGCCAATGCTGTACAACACTGGCTACAGCTCCAAGCGCAGGGTCACCGTCATGATCGCTGTGGTCTGGGTGCTCTCCTTTGCCATCTCCTGCCCTCTCCTCTTTGGCCTCAACAACACAGGTGAGTGTTGTGCCAACTGCAGCTGGCTGCTGTCACTGGCAGTCTTCTGTTACAAGTCAGGATAGAAGTGGGGATCAGGTGTGAGGTGTATTGGGAAGGCATCAATCCCTGTTTCAGGTATCCTGTCCTGCTGTCATCCCAGATTATTTCTGTCAGCTGCTTCTGGATCTCTTTCATCTCTTGCTGTTCTAAGGCCAGTGTTTTAGACACATCAGAACTGAGGTTATGGGGTAGTTTACAGAACACTTGTTAATGCTGCAATAACATTTGCTCACTGCAAAAATCAAAACCCCTCTTCTATTAAAACATGTGGAAAGGAGAGCCACAGGACAAAGAGCTTCACTGAAGCAGGAGAGAAACAAACTACCTGCTCAGCCACCAGTTCCATAGGAACTCTGGATTGCATACAGCATGGGATCAATGGGCAAACAATAATGAGGGACTTTGGGTCATGTATGACCCCTTATGACCAAAGGGGAGTTTGCTGTTCTGGTTCCACTTCCAGCAGACAGGGTGGTCCCTATCAGAACCTGAACCCCTCACTCTCTGGGCACCTCTGTCCCCTCTGCAGTAGGGAGAGAAAAAGGGAATCCTGGGGCTCCTAGCAGCAGGAACAACCAGCCTGACAACTTCTTGCCTTTCAGATGAGAAGGAGTGCATCATTGCCAACCCTGCCTTTGTGGTCTATTCCTCCATTGTCTCCTTCTACGTGCCCTTCATCGTCACCCTGCTGGTGTACGTGCAGATCTACATCGTGCTGCGGAGGCGCAGGAAGCGAGTCACCACCAAGCGCAGCAGCCACGGCCTGGACTCAGACACACAAGCCCCACTGAAGGTAACTAGACCTCTCTGCCTGGCCCTCAGCAGTCTCCATCCTTTCCCTTTCCTGCTCCACTTCATTCCCCAGAGCACTTCCTCCTTTCCCCAAATGACACTGGCTAGTCTAGGGGAAAGAGGATGGCGAAGGTGCATGTTGTGTCCTGTGCCGTTCTGGTGTGGCAGTTGCACACTCTGGACTCTCAGCACTGTCTGGTGCTTCACAAGCCTCCCTGGGTCTCAGGGGGATGTGTTTCATCAGCAGGTCTGAGTTAGGAGTGGCTTCATTAACCAGACTGCACTTCCTCTGGCTCTGCTGAGTCTGAGTTGGGGTACCCAAGACTGCAGGTGATGATATATTCTGAGCCAGTCGTGCTGTTGTGACAAAGAATCACAGAATCATGAAGGCTGGAAGAGACCTCTAAGGTCATCAAGTCCAGCCACCAACCTATCACCCCCATGCCACTAAACCATGTCCTTAAGGACCACATCTCTATGGTTTTTGAACCCCTCCAGGGATGGTGACTCCACCACTGCCCTGGGCAGCCTGGGCCAACGCCTGACAACTCTTCCAGTCTGTTCCTCTCTTGCTGCCTCCTGTGCTTGCCGTGGCACTGGCCTGAGGCAATGCAGCTTGGAGAGAGTGCCTCTGGGACTATACTTTCCTACTGGTGGCTTAGCATGTGCTGTGAGGGCAGTGTTTTGACAGGCAGTCTCACACTAAACAGGCTCAGCTGGACTCTGCTTCCACACATCTCTCCTGCTCTCAGAAGCTGTTTTCACCACAGAGGTGTCATTACCAGTGGTGTAGTGTGCACCTCAGCCAGGAATTTCTGTTGAATTTTTGGGCTCCTCTCTGCAAGAAAGGCATGGAGGCATTGGAGCATGTCTAGAGAAGGGCAAGGAGGCTGAGGAGGGGTCTGGAGAATAAGAGTTATAGAGAATAAGAGGGGAAGTTGGCTGACAGTTAGATCTGATGATCTTGGAGGTCTCTTCCAACCTTAGTGATTCACTGATCAGCAGATCTTTGTGGTTTCCTTCCTCCAGTGAAGCACACAGGGGTTTATTTGCCTCCATTGCTGTTTCTTCAGTAGCTTTTCCATCCTTCTTAGCACCTTGGTCACAGTGATTAATTTCTGCTTCGTGCCCTGTGTTTGTATTTCCACATGCCTCCCTTTACCAGCTTCCCTTCCCAATTACTATCTGCTTCTGTAACCTCTGAGCTGGTGCTTGCCCCTTAGGACAAATGCACTCATCCAGAAGACGTCAAGCTCTGCACTGTTATTGTCAAGTCCAATGGGAGCTTCCAAGTTAAAAAGCGCAAAGTGGTGAGTGTTTGAGAGAGAAGTGGTGGCTCCTCAGAGCATTTAGCATTTCCCCCTTTCCTCCTCCTAGGATGCAAAGAGAATTGTGGGGGAGGGGGAGAAAAATAAACCAAGAGCAAAGGTTACCATTCCAGCTCAAAGTTTAAATACTCTTCCCACTCCTGAGAGCCAGGCAGGAGGTTTAAGCTCACAGAGCTCCAAAAGCCAGGCTAAGCTCACCTAAAGATCAGCTATAAAAGCCATGACATTTGAGCACGTAGTGTCTCTGGTTTTCTTCTCCTCTCTGTTATTTGTTTTAAGTCTTGGGCTGCATTGGCTTTGTTGGGCTTTGCTTGTTGGTTTCATTTTTGTTTATTTATGCTCTGAAAATCTCAATAAAAATCTGTGGGGAGTGGAGACATTGTCTCCCTCCCCCACTTCTTAGCCTCTTTATGCAATAAAGGAGAGTCATTCCCTGCAGTTCTGGTGATCCATCTGCCTAAAAGTATTATCTGTTAAGTCTTTACAGCCCTTTCTCCAAGCACCTACCAAACGTGGAGGGAGGGGGAAGAGGAATTGATTGTTCTTCAGCATCATCCAGCATCACTCTGTGAAGAATGCTCATTGCTCCTCTCTGTATATTTATCTGTCTTTGTGTTATGGACATTTGATTCTTGTCCAGGAGGCTGAGAGTCGCATAGAAGAGATGGAGATGGTGTCCAGCACCAGTCCCCTGGAGAAAACCACCATCAAACCAGCAGCACCAAGCAGCCATCAGTTGGTTGTGCCAGTTGCTTCTAACAAGGGCACCAACTCGACCCTGCAGACAGCCTTGAACAGCCCTGGGAGACTAGAGAAGAATGGGCACACTAAAGGAACACCCCACACAGCCAAGGTCTTTGAGATCCAGTCTATGCCCAATGGCAAGCTAAGGACCTTTCTGAAGGCTGTGAACAGGAGGAAACTGTCACAACAGAAGGAAAAGAAAGCCACTCAGATGCTAGCCATCGTACTTGGTGAGAACATGCAGTGGCTTCCCCTTGGGCTTCTGCAGAAAACCAAGCAGCTGAGGCAGGATTGCAGCAGCCAGGCTGAATGCCCAGTGGGGGCTGTTCCCAGGCCTCCACAGGAACAGTTACACTAGATACACCAGAGGACAGGCAGGCAAGAGGCTGCTGAGAGGAAGGCTACCAGCTAGGAAGAGTTCACAGTGCTGTAGAACGGGCTCAAAGCTGTCCATCTGGGGGGTGTGTGGGCTGCCAAAGGACAGCTGGGGGCAGGGGCAGGAGAGCTCCTGGGTGTTCTAGCAGAGAAAAGGCAGGACAGCTCAGGGAAACTGGCACCTCTGAAAGCCAGATGCTTTCATAGGATCATAGAATATCCTGAGTTGGCAGGGACCCACCAGGATCATCCAGTTCAATTCCTGTCCATGCACAGGACAACCCCAAAGTCACCCCACGGGTCTAAGAGCATTGGCCAGATGCTTCTGTAATTCCCTGAGAGTCGGTGCCATGACTGCATCCCTGGGGAGCCTGTTCCAATGCTCCACCACTCTCTGGGTGAAGAGCCTTCTCCTAAGATCTAAATTTTGATGTGACTGGTCTAATTAAATCAGGAAAGAAGTTATTACCTGGATACTCAGGATCTAGACTATGAGGCTTACCAGAGAGACGGAAGGCTTATTCCTCAGGGAAAGGTTTTTCCCTTTATACCCCAGAGAATCTAACTGTTGTCATAGTCTCAGCATTTGTCCAGCTTTCAACAAATCCAAACCTGTCTCTTTTCTTTCCCCTTCCCCAGGGGTTTTCATCATCTGCTGGCTCCCATTCTTCATCACTCACATCCTGAACATGCATTGCGACTGCAGCATCCCCCCAGCCATGTACAGCGCCTTTACGTGGCTGGGCTATGTCAACAGCGCTGTCAACCCCATTATTTACACCACCTTCAACGTGGAGTTTCGCAAGGCTTTCATGAAGATCCTCCACTGCTAAAAGCCAAACCAGCAGCCACAGCTTGTTCCAGAGAGAGAGAGAAAGAGAGAGAAAAGCAACCCACACCACTCACGCACACAAGCGGGCAGCCATGGAGAGGTCTCCAGCCCTTGCTCTGGGCAGGAAGCCTGCAGCGTTCCAGCTGTGCCCACGGGGCTCTTGCTGGGCATGGAGTGAGGAACCTTCAGGTGTGGGAGGTTCTCTCAGCCCACGAGGTGACCTTTGGACTCTGGGGATGCCGATCCCAAGGGCACTTTGCAGAGCTATCCTTACACTGTGTTCAGATCAAGACACGCTTACTGGATCCCTGCCTGTGGCCGTCTGACCCTGAGGGCGTTGGCCGCAGGGCAGCGGTGGAGCCACGGGAAGGTGGCCCTGGGTCACAGCCTCTGCTGGCTTGCGTGTTCTGCCATCGATACAACTCTCACCAAAGACAAGGCCATCTCTTCTGCTTGGCAATAGGAGCCAGCCAGAGCCTGCAGTAGCTTTGCCTTCACCTCCAGCTGACTTGCTCAGTATTAAACTACTGAAGCCTTCGGACGAGACTTTAAGAGGTCCCCCCAGGTGGGCTAAGAAGGTTCTGCCAGCTACAGATCTGATCCCTGTGACAACACAGGCCCACAGGCAATGGGCAAAAGGAAGAAGGGGAGAGTAAGTCTGCTGTGGGACCACGAGATCAGTGTAAATATGGATAGATAGGATGAATTGAACAGAAGCCCAAGCCAAAAAAATAGAGATGGAGAGAAACTAAAGAAGTGGTACCTTGTATTGCATGGTATGCATTCAAACAGGACACCAACCATCACCTACCATCAGCCAGCCCAGCAACAACTTCTGCCCACCAGCATTTCAACTCCAGTCTCTCACAACAAGTTCCAAAACAAGGTGAGGAGTTAGTGTGGTGAATGTAGAAACATGAAGACGCTGTGCCAGGTGAGGCAACTGCAGCCACTTCTGCCTCAGATGTCAACCTGAACAAGTCAGCTAAGTGAGGTCCAGTTCTTCTCACCTAACTTCAGGTGCCATGGAGCCAAGGACCATCTCAGACATGATTTGCCTACGTCTCTCCACAAAGAGTGCAGAAAAACATTGTGCCTAATTTCAATTAACAGTAAAGGAGATAAAACTGTGTGTTTTGGAAAAAGCCAGAGTAAAAGCTCAAAAGAGTCTCCAACTGGACATGCTGTTGTGTCCAAGTTGGACTCTGGAAAGGTCTGGATGTTTCCAGCATCCCATACCCTCTGATCTCTCCTTCATGGACTAAAACAACTGAAACCCTGTAAGAGCATAATTTCACCACTCTGACTCTGCCAGATCCACACCGTGCTCACCAGTTGTACTCAGCTCACAACACATTTTGTACTATCTCTGTAAATAAAACACAGTAAGAGGAATAAAATGAGATGGGAAATAGGTCTGCCTAGAAATGAATGTAAAATCTAGAGAGCCAGAGGATTGCAATAGCCATATGCAGAGGCAGGCTCCCAACTTCTACTGCCTGCTGGTTTCTAAAGGTGTTAAAACACAACCTAGAGAGCAATATGATTCCCTTTTCTCTCTATGCAGTGTGTGGAACAGCCACAGAGTTCCTGCCTCACAACAGGTAAAGACCAAGGGGAGGTTCTTTTAGTCTCTGGGTTTCCTGTGTTGCTAGCAAAGCATTTTGCCAGGGGATGGCCTGTGTTGGGAGAACATGTTCCAGCTGTTTATCAGGAGATGGTGTCCAGCAGCTGTAACACCTGCTCTGAGCTGGGGTTTGAAGTGGAAACAAGAGTCTCACCTGGATCCAAAAGCTTTCATTCTAAACTCTGTGTTCCTGGAAGAGGCCAATCATCAGTCTTAGCAGTATTCAGCCCATGGACCTGTGTAACATTTGAAGATTGCTCTTCAAGGCCTGCTCATGGATCTATGTTTGAGTGAAGAAGATCCTACAGGTGTCTAAATGTGTCTCAGCTTAGTCAAGGATCTTTAGCATACACCTCCAGCAGAGCTAGGTCCTCTATTAACTGAATAGAAGAGACTATGCTTATCAGAGCAACATCTTGCCATGCATGAAGCAGGTGCTAGATGATGCTGTCAGCACACCACACTATGACCGTGTCAGATGGAGCAAGTCACTCTCCTGTCTCAGCACTGCAATGCACAGCTAGGGAACCTCTGTACATTCATAGGATTATAGGCAAGAGGGGAAATAAAACCTCACAACTCACTTGTTAGAGAAGCACAGGAAACTTTCCCATCCTCTTGTAGTCAGAAGATTGGAGATGGTAAGTCAGGAGGTCTCAGGCACACGTCTTCTGTTCCTTTCCTCCCCCCAGTTTTAACCAAGCAAGTTCAGTGATGGGAATCAACTCAGACTGGTGTTAAAGGTTCAAACAATAACTTGAAGTCAGGAGGTTTGGGGTTTTTGGTGGAAAACTAAACAAGCTACTGCTGGATTTTCTGACAGATTCCCAGTCCAAGGTGCCCTTTGCCTTGGTGGTTTAACAGGTGGGGACCTGAAGCAGAACAGAAAATAAGCATATAGACACAAACCCAAAAGCTTTAAAGCACTTGCATGTTGCCATAGGTGATATTTGTCCTGTACCAAAACCTGGTGTGAGCCTCA
The DNA here is from genome assembly GCA_013399015.1 of Galbula dea. NCBI lineage: Eukaryota > Metazoa > Chordata > Aves > Piciformes > Galbulidae > Galbula > Galbula dea. The sequence goes on from VWZX01000495.1 coordinate 1,416,632, forward strand.
GAACATGGGGAGATGTGAAGGATGTGTTCACTTGGTGCCATAACTCTGTCTTCAGTGTTAACCCAGGACAAAATCATCACCTTCAGCACTGGGGCACCTTGTTGGAAAGCTGTTTCTGAGTCTAGGTGCAGAAGCTGATAGCTCAACTCACCTTGAACTGCTAGATGAAAAACTCTTCCAGAACACCATGGAGAGAACAAGCTGCTGAGAAAGGGCCTGTGCTCTTCATAGGTTTGCTAACTTGGACCAAAAAAAGCCCCAAGTGTCACTTCCTAGAGATGAAGTGTTGGGAGAAATTGCCTGCAGCCCATCAGTCATCCCAGGGACATTTAAAGCCCCTTGTTCCTCATGCTCCAGACTGAAAGGTATCTTGTGGGAGTATCTACAGCCCCAGTGCCCTTGGCAAGGTGGCAGTGCCATGTCTCTTCATCTCTTCTGCAGCAGGTTTTCCTCTCCCATAAAACACCTACACTCAAAGACAAGAAACTAAAGCACTTTCCACCCATGAATCAAGCCTTCATAACTCCTTTGGAGAGAGGGCCAAAATTTATCAGCACCTCTGGCTTAGCAAAGAAGAAAACGAATGCCAGGAGCAAGGACAGCCTTTGCAGTCTGTTCCTACAGCACCTGGCATGATGACAACCAGCCCATAGTTTTGATGGAAAGGGTTTGTAGAAACTTCTGAAAGTGCTGAGAAGCCAACTGCATCATCCCAGCCTTCTGAGGCCTCTGTTACTTCCACTCTGGGGAAAAAATATACTGCTTTTCCAAGGACTCCAGAGAGTGGGACATGGCAAGGGCACTGATGTGGGGCTTAACACCACCCAGGGGAGAAGAGTTCCTTTCTTCCTTCCTGAAGAACTTCAGATCCTCACTACAGACCCCATTGGGTGATTCCTTATTTGTCATTGAAACAGAGGTTTTGCTTCTTTGAGTCTTCCTGCTCCCGTTTTTCTTCCCTGCAAGTCACAGCTGCCCCCCCTGAACAGGTCTGAACCCAGAGCTGGTGAACTCTACCTGCACTGTACTCGGCGCTTGCCTGCTTGCTCCCACCACAGTCATGCTACTGGTGCTCTTCCTGATTGAAGAGTCAACTAATTACAGTAGGCTAATTACAGCAGGTCTAACCAGCTTGCTGAAGCCTGCTGAAATAAATAAAACAGAAAAAAAAAGCCACTACCTCAGTGGTGAAAGTCTGCAGTGAGAACATGACTCCCTGGAGAGTCGGGAATGTACAATGCCCATCACAAGCCTCTGTGACACCAACTGATGTCTTCATGCAGCTCTGTAATTAAATAGAGATTTGCACAAGCTACCCTGCTCTTCCATGCTTGTTTCATTTGGGTTTCCTACCAGAAGCAGCAGCAATAGTGGCTGGCTCAGAGGGGTCACACTCGAGGACCTTTGGTCATGGCACACACAGTACAAACACCCAGCAGGAACAGGTGTCCTTCAGAGCAGAGCTCCTGGGGGGTTCTGACCACTTTTCAGACTAGTGGCATCTTTTCTTTTTCTCCCTCACCCCAGCCTATCCTTAAGAGCTCTGGCTTTTGTCTAGACTGAAGCTAGGAGGAGCAGGCATGGAGAGAAGGGCAACAGAAAGACATAGAAGAGAAAGTGTTCTTCAGATTTCTTCATCTCTCTTCTCCTCTAGACAGAAGCAGACTGGGGGAGGATTTGCAGGAGGAAGGGATGAAAAACAGCTCAGTACCTAGCCAAGAGCAGTCACACTGGTGCTTCTGGCATCACAACAGCTGCCTGAGTTTACTTTTTGGCACTACTCATTAACATCTGGTCCACAGCTTAAGGTGGGGATGGAAAGGCACTGCTCTCCCTGGGATACCTCTTGTCTGCCAGAGCTCTATCAGTTGAAGGAACCAAATATTTATGAGTCAAACATAAGCACCAGCCTGTATGAGTTTGGTTGGCAGCAATAAACCCTTGGGTGGAATCTCCACATTCACAAATCTCTCTGGGTGGGGAAAAGCAAGAGAAGCTGTCAGGCTGCTGTGGCTCTGCAGACAGCTCCTGTGATAAAGCACAATGTCTTTAATGCTGGGTTCTATGCAGAAGTTAATATGCCCCTGAAAGTAACTGGGGGCTTCCCTTGGCTAAGCACACCTGACATCAGAATTTGGAGCAGTGAGAGTATTTCAGCTTCCCACCTCTACCTCCTGGCCTTGGCATAACAGGTTTGGGCAAAGGCAAATTGGATTCTCCTTGCTGTATGATTCAACTCAATGCCACCACGACTGGTAGGGAAATTAGGACCTCAGATGACCCTCCCCACCCCCACCAGAATCAATGATTTTCCAAGATGAAACAACAGGGGACACTCCAGCTTGGGGTTGAAATGTCCAGCCCCAGCCTGTCAGGACCAGTTACTAGAAGGTTCTTCCTTGCAGCAAGGTTTTATTTCTGAGCCTGTGGACTACAAAACAACCCCAGCCACCAACTGCTGCCAGCAAGCACTGCTCACACCACTCAGAAGAAATAAAGCAGAACTGATCTGTCCAGCTCCTGGGGCTCTGGAGGGAGCCCTATAGTTTCAGGTCAGGCCTGACAGATTAATGGAGATGTTTTCTTCTCTACATCTAGCAGAAAGGAAAAAAGAAAAGGGAAAACCAGTTGCACTTGTTAAATTAACTCAGTCTTTAATCAAAGCTGCTTCTGATCATCAAAACTGCTCCCTCAACTCCTGACTCTCAGATGATACCAGCCTGTCTGCTTCATAACTAGCTTTTTGACTCATAAATAACAACTTCCTTCACCAAAGAAGCAGCAATGATGGTGGACTAAGTATAATGAAGGTATAATGAGTAATTAACAGACCTAGAGATGCATGTAAAGAGACTGAAAGGAAAGCAAAGCAAGACCCAGGCCTTTTCAATGAGGAAAGAAACATCATTCTGCATTCCCAAGCTGCCATGCTGGGCCCATGAAAAAAAAGGGGGATAATGAAAAGAAGTGAGCACATTTAACCAGGCTTAGCTTTGCTTCCCTGCTGCATGCAATCAACTGGATCCACAGCTTTGATGAGCCTGGGAAGATGACATCACCCCCACCTCAGCTGCCAGATTTGCTGCAGGGAAGCAGGCAAACAGCCCAGGGGGTTTGCCTGGGCTTGCTCTGCATCAGAAGCCATCAGTCCTGCTTTGGACCAAGCCACTACAGAGATGCTAATACACTGCTAGGGGAAGTTTGTAACATGCAACAGGAATATGACACATTCACAGCAAGTTTTACAGAAGTAAAGCAAAACAGAAGCCACAAATGCTCTCAGTGAGCTGATTGAAACAGGCTCTCCAGGGTGATTGTGGAAATCAGCTGCTATCACTTCACTGGAGACTCTCCTCCACCTGGAGCAGACAAGGTGAATCAGCCTCTCATGTCCACTGCCCTGTCTCAGATGTGGAAGATTTGCCAGCTCTGAGAAGCCCAAGAGGGAAGGGTCTGCAGGAGCAGGGATCCTGCCCAACCCAGCAGTCAGTGGGGAGAGGCAGCTCCAACTCCCCTGCAACATGCTGGCTTCCCACTCCAGCAAGTCCTGGGACCCCTTCCTTCCATCACTTCACCCCCCATTTCAGCAGCCTCTTCCTTGCTTTAGCTACTCCCCAGCAGGGCTGCCCTGCCCTGCCCTGACCCTGGGTCACTTCCCCTTAGCCCCCAGCTCCTCCTGGGGCTGGGGCCAGATGCCACATCCCCATCTCACCACCTCATCTGGAGCCTGCCCCACAGAAAGAGGGGGTCAGGGAATGCCTGCAGGGACCACAGAGTGCTGAGCACAGCAGGTCATGCTGTGAGTGAGTCAGGCTCTGAGTGAGCAGAGGACAGGGAGCAAGATCAGGCTGTGCCTGGGATCTCAGCACAGCCAGAGGACAGGATCCAGGCAGAGCCCAGATCCCTTTTCCTGGGGGACAGAGCACATGGACAGCAGCAGGAGACTTACACCAGGCAGCTGGCAGGGCTTGGGTGCTGACCCTTGGCACACACTGGTGTCCTGTTGTGGGTGAAGTGCTGCACAGTTTCCTTCTGCTCATAAACAGAAGGGACTTCAGCATCACTGGAGCAAATCCAGAGCCTCACACTGTCATCAAGGCTTTTAACAGTGACTGCTGCAGGTGGGAGGGGGGAAGGCAGTAGAAGACAAGTGTCCTGATGGAGATCTCTGCTTCCTAGCTGTGGTTTAACCACTACAGAAACCCCTCTCAATCATGGGCAGAGCAGATGTAAAGGGCTGCAAACCTCACACAGGAGACAAATCAGGTCATAACCCTCAGGCTGTGGGACTGCATTCAGCATTTCACAACAACCACTCTTAATACTCATTTAATAACACAGCCAGGAAGATGACCACAGGAAGAAGCAAGAAAACCCAAAATTAACATTAGATTTCTTCCTAATGTCATCTCCAAACAGTAAGAGTAACACAGGAGCAAACAACCACAACATCTCTGTGCAGAGCTGAGCAGCAGTTCAAAGAGCTCTGTCAAGGCACAAGCTGGAAAGTGGACAAGGCTACAAAGGAAGAGCCAGGAGCTGAAATTATGGTGGGATGAGAAAGGTTATGAGCTGAGGGAGCTTGTCTGGGTGAAGACATGGAGAGTCTAGGGCCAGCCTAAACAAATGTGCCTGCACATCTCTTTCAGAACACCTCCCTCCCTCTAGGACAGCTTCAGTCCCCAATAAAAGTGACTTTGATCAGGAATAATTCTTCTAGCTTGGTAGGAAAAAACCCCAGCAAGGTTGCAAAGCAGCTGCTGAGGTTCCTCTAGAGAGAGGAGCAGGGTAATGGCATGGGAATGGCTTTGCTCACAGCAGGGAACAGCCAGTGCCTGCTCTGAAGCTGACATGGGCTCTGGCTAGGAGGTTAGAAACATTCCCATGTCTGCCCTGCATTAGATCCATTGCAGCAGAGCACTCAACGACACATGAAGTCAATACTGAAGAGCTGAACTACTGCTCCTACCTCCCAATGGGCCATGGGCTGTGTTCTCCAGCAGGGAACAGTGCAATTAATGATACAGAACAAGAGGTTTTGGCCCAAAAGAAAACTAGTGAGTCTGGAAAGGGGCTACAGGATCCCAGTCTAATGAGCAGGCTGGCTACAAGCAGAGCCACCTGGGGAAGTGTTTCTGCCTGGGTAGCACTGCACTCACCTTGCTCTCTGGTTGCTATACATGGCAGTACAAGTGCAGAACAAGAAGGAATCAGCTTTCTGCCATATATATATATATATGAAGGCTGGAGTCTAGCTGCAAGAGTCAGAGTTAATTAACCCAGGGATGTAGATTTATGACTGAATTACTGTGGCTTGGCAATTTACTCTGCCACTGTAATTAGCCTGTGCCTGTTCTCAGCTGGGGGCAGATGCTCCAGGTTAGCTGCCTTCACTCTGTGCACATTACCATCCCTCCCTTCCACTTGCTGGGAGTTCAGAGGATGCAGAGGGTGATTTGCTGTGCCTGGGTTAATGCATGGTAACCTGCTTAGCTCTGGAGATGTGTCTGTGTGCCTGAGCCTAGCCATCAAAGGGAACCTTCAGGTCTGCATGGCACTTCTCAGGGCATCCAGCAAGAACCATGTCTGGTGGCCTTCTTGGTAAACAAGGTCAGGAAATTACATCAAAGCTGAAACCTGAATCACTCAGGAAGATGACAGAGAGTGAAATACTCTGGAAAGCAATTCAGAGATGCCAGGGAAAGGGAAAAGAGGAGTAAATTCTGCCACCACCTTAATTCAATCAGCAGAAGGAAGCTTCCCATGAAGCAGACTAACTCTGAGACCAAGAGGGGACTGACTTGTTTTCAGGTGCTGTTGTTTACCTTCTTATTTAAAGTGCAGCAAGGAAGATCTAGATTCAACTAAGTCATTTGGGGTTGGGGCTTTTATGGTTGCTTGGGGTTCTTTTGTCTTTTAACCTGTAACAAGTACAATGCAATGAATTGCCCTTGGGAGTGGTCTCTGGCTGGGCTGGTCAGATGTGTGGCAGAGATGGCTTTATGTGGAGGACAAGATGTCATCCCCAGGGATCCTCCCAGCTGGATTCAGCTCCTGGCAGCACCAATCACTGCCAGACAAAGACCTACTGGCTTTGAGTGAAGGCATCATTCCTTAGTTTCTTCCAGCTTTGAGCCAGCTGCCCTGTTGAGCTAGCAGGGGAGAGGAGGGCACTGCTATGGGCTGGCTCCATGGCTGAGACTGCATCTTCCCTGAGACACAAGACATGTCCAACCTGAGGGACAAGAGGAGGAGTCCTCTAGCTCCACAATCCTACCATCAGGTCAGATGTGTTGTGGAGCCATGCTGGGCTCCACCAGCCTCCCCTTCCTTCCCTCTGCTTCAGCAAGAGGCTTCAAAAGCCTCATGCCCAGGCCACAGAGGCTGTGGGAAGCAGAGGGCTGAGCTGCCAAAGCAAGAGCCTGAAGCATGGCATCTCCTCAGCAGATCACCTCCTGCTGTTGAACCCAGCCCTCTCTGGGCTGGAACAGTGCAAAGCACTGCCAAGCTTTGGAAACAACTGGTGGGTTATGGTTTGAGGGATTTTTGCTGGAATAGGAGAATAAACAGCTTATAACTAGGCCAGCAGCAAACTGCAGAAGAGAAGAAAGGGTTCAGCTGTGCTCTAAGCCAGAGTGAAGGAAAGCAGCAGCTGATGGAAGGATCAAAAGATGTTAAACTTGCTGGGGATGAAATGCCTGGTAGGAGAAAACAGCAAGTGCTCCCTGATGCCCAACCAGGCACTCTCTCTTCCCCCTTCACTCCAATGGAAGTGAGCTCACACCTGCATGCAATGCCAAAGCTGGGTGGAGAGCTGCTGCTTTAGATGCTGCATGCTTTTATTTCAAAGGAAGAGGAGGAAAATGCTCCCTAATGCTGGGGAGTAGCACAGTAAGTTCTGGAGAGTCTGGAAAGGGAGCAGCCAGAGCAGGATTAATTATGTCAGGGAATGAAAGGCTTGTGAAGGGACCAAGACATGTCTTATGCTGGTGTCTGATACAGCACAGATCCTGCAACCACCTCCTTGGAATAAAAAGAAACACAGAATTCACTACTTCTTCTTACATTAAAACCACCCCCTCCTACAGCCCCATCAGTGCTGTCAGAAACATCTTGATTCTCCACACCTGAGAGGCCATGGGAGGAAAACAGCATTTCTGCTAAAAACAGTCTTGGGTTTTTTTTACCTCCCAAGCTCTGTTTATTCAGATCTATTTTCCTCCAGAAATGCAGGGTTAATTTAATCCCATCTGCAGATAGTTCCAGCACTGCCAAACAAGCTCCAGTCACAGGGAAACAGGAGATTTCTACTGCTGAGAGAAGCAAACCCTGGAAACACATCCAGAAGGAAGCAGTGACTCCCAAAGGTTCCTGCTCTGGAAATCCACAGCTCTAGAAAACTTCAAGCAGAAGAAAAGTGCCTACAGATTTGGGTGCTGCTTAACCTGGAGCTGTGCTGGTGGAAGCACACAGCAGCATCACACACACAGGCTTTGAAGAGCCATGCAGGTGATGAAGCATGTTAAGCCATTTGGGGAGAGCAGGGATGCAGAGGTCAGGGGTCAGACAGAAGATCTGAGGTCTTGCACCAGGGTAGAGAAAGGACAAAAGTTAAGGAGTCTGGAGCTTTAAGGAAGATAATTTTTAAAATGAGAGCACCAGAGCCAACAGAGAGGAGAAGCACTGCTCTTTCCCAGAGAAGCATTTGGATCTGTGAAGGAAGAGAAGTGGCAGAGCTGCTGGAGAGCCATAAGTCATCTCCCTGTGGGTGATGCCAGTCCTTCCTTGAGAGATTCATCTCCCAGCCACATTTCCCCCCAGTGTTTGAGAGGGGATAAGATCACAGAAATGACTTCCCAATCCTTCCCTCTAACCCCGTCCTAGGAGCATCAGGAGACTAGTCATAAACTAAAACTAACCCTTCCCAAGCCAGACACCTCCTACAGCTCTCCTCCAGAAGCCACTCCAATATTGCCAGGATGGAGAATCAGTGGGGGAGAAGGCTGCTCTGGGGATCCCTCTTCAGAAGGGATAGTGCATTTCCTTACCCCCCTCCCCAGAATAAGCCTTAGGACCAATCCTGCTGTCCCACAGGACCCATAGCTGCCCTATGGCACTTGTGTCCAAAAGCCCCCAGAGGCCAGTGCTGGCCAGCCAGGAGAAACTCCAGGTGGGATGTTTGCTTTCCCTGAAGGTCATGAACATCTCTGTCAATTTACATGGAGCAGGATTTTGAATCCAACAGTATCAAGACAAAAAGATACTTGGTGTTTGATCAATGCAAACCAAAGCCACTGAGAGGTTGCCTTTCAAAACCTGTTACTGTGAAGAGCTCCCCATGGAAGACCTAAGCTTGTCCCTGAGACATCCACAAAGCATTTTGGATGGTGACAAAATCATTTCTCCTGCAAATGATTCTTTCCAGCACTGCTATTTGCCATGCTGCCCATGACAAAGCACCACTGGCTGTTCCTTAGCTTGTGAATTCCTCAGGTGAAAAATTGTTTCTAGTCAGATAGAGCACTAAGAGAGCAGACAGCACTTAAGAAATCAATAAGCATCCTGGCTTTCCCCCCTCTGGTAAGGGTGTGAGATGAGGTTAGACCATTCCTTGGCTCTGTTGGTAGATTTACTCACTTACTGAATGCATTTGTGTGGTGTTTGTTGAGAACCAACCCTGTCAGAAGGCACAGCCTGGCCATTTCCCTCTGGATGGCTTGGGCAGCAGCAGTGGAAGCTCAGTGCAGACAGCTGGGCAGGTTGGGATGGCCCAAGTTACATGACAGTGATCTGGCAGAGCCATGGGGTGGCTTCAGGAAGAGCTGAGGGGTGGCAGAGCAGTGGTGCCTTCAACCCAACACAGAGGGCAGGAATAAAGCAGGGTGAGAAGAACAAGGATCACCCTGGCTGTGTGTGATTTTGAAACCTCCTAAGGGTTGCTGTCATTTAGTCTCCTAACCAGACCCATACAGAAATGTCCCCAAAGCACTGCCCTCTCTGTGTGTCACCAGCAAGGGCTTCAGCAACTAGAGATCTGAACTAGCTGAGAATCCCCTGCTGAAGGTGCTGTGCATGGGCAAGCAGGGACCCTCAGCATGGCTGGCTGCATTTCCTCCCGAGTTTGGGGCACTGAGGGCAATGCTCAGAGCTGCCCCTGCAGCCCAAGGCTACAGATGAGTCCTTTCAGCCCCCTCCAGGCTCACCAGAGACATTCCTAATGCTAAGCAGAGAAGGAACCTCTTGTGCTGGAGAAGCACTGGCACTTGCCTTCCCAAGCAAGGAGCACTGCTTTGCTCACCCAGGCAACTCTGGACACCTCCAAGACATAATTTTGGTGAGGCCTGAGGGTCAACAGCTTTGGTCTTTGCAAAGGTCTAAGCAGTGCACTCAAGAAGTGAGCTGGGCAGAAGATTGATGTCCTGTTCCTGCTCCCTTCAGAGACACTGGGCTGGCAGTGCTGGGGGAAGCACAGGACATAATCAGCAGTGTGTTTAGCAGCAGGGACAAAAGGACTAAATGCATCTGAACAAGGGGAAAGGGATTCATTTCAGGAATAACAAGCTGCAGGTTGCAGAGTCACAAAGCAGAGGCTGGAATGCAGCTTTCCAGAGTTTGTAAAGACTCGTTTAATTTCTGTAGAAACTGTGCTGCAAACAGGTAATTTTCCCTGCAGATTGCTTCTCTCCCCTCCCTGCTGCTCTGCCAGAGGAATGCATTTCCCTGCTGTCTTCTCAGTCCCCTGTTATTGTCATGATAAATTTAATTAAGCTCTTCTAGAGAACATTCCATGACATGTGAGCTGAGTTCTGGTTTTTCTGTCAGAAATGAGCTGCTGAGTTATGTGGCAATTGGGTTGCTGCTGTTTCTGTGTAAGCATCTCAGAGGCTGTGAAGCAGTGTAGACATTCACTTTCCCCAGCTGAATCAATACAGCTTAAGGGGAGAGAAATTGCTGTACAGAAAAGGTCTGAGGGCTGCCTCCCAGCCAGACCTTTCCTCCTCTGGCCCATGCCCACAGCTCCAGAGCAGATCACCTCTCTGCAAATCAGCTAAATACAGGCAGCTCCAGGACCAGAGCTTCAACCACATCTGCCCAGGAGAAAGGAATCAGGACAACATCCTCCTCTCTGTTCTGAAAATGGCATTTAAGGATCCCCCTTGGATCAGAGCACACCTGAACACCACTCTCCTTACAATAGCTGGCCCAAACTGCAAGATACTCTTACTCTTCCAGGGAGGACTCAGTGCCCTCTGTTTCCCTTGAGGCTGTCACCAAGGAGCCCATGCTGTGCTAGCCATGTTCCAAGAGCACCTCACTTGAAGGGGACTCTTCCTGGGTTGGTTTTCTCTCTGCAGATCTTCAAGAGAAGATTTGTTCTGGCCTAATTCCCCGTTTCCAACACCCTGCTCACTTCACACAGTTAAGTGACACTACTGGATGCAATTTATCAAACCAGAAGGTTATCAATGTCCTGGAGTCACATGTTACATATGAAGACAGGCATCTCTGTGTGGGAAAGGTCTACTAGAGGAGGGTGGCTTTCTGAGACTCACTTGGGACCTTGACATTTCATCTCCAATTAGCTGGTTTTTTTCACTGCTCCTTGGGCACTGACTTAGTGCAAGAAGATGTCATTATCTTTGCTCTCTTCCACCTCAACTGATGAGTAAGGAAAAGCAGCAGCAGCAGCACAGCCTCTTTCAAACCCCTGCCTGTGTCCATGTCCTGGGCCAAAGACAGGGCACATTCAGCAGCCAAAGCTAGGAAACAACTCTGGATCCCAGAGCTAGGCTCCAAAGCTAGAAAGATGGCTTTAGCTCTTTGGCTAAGAAAAGGATGGAGACTGCCCTGAGCAGTGACTCCCTCACCACCTGAAGGGCTCCTCTGCAGATGCTCTCTGGGTGCATAGTGTTCCACACCACCCAGGAACCAGAACCAAACAGATAATCCAGTTCACACAGACTCAATCCTTACATGACACAAGATACCCCTTGAGGAAACACAGCTGGGGAAGGAAAGGAACACAACTAAGGAGCCATGAGCACAGGAGATGGGAAGTTGACTCCACATGGTATGAGGGGTACAGGGCACACAGTTCATTTGTCTCAGAGCAGCCTCTAACCCCACTCTGCATCTTCCCTTTCCTCCTCCACCCCTTGGAAATCTTGCAGCATAAGCTGATTCTGGAGGGTAGACAGCATGAGCAGGTAGACAAATATTTCCACTCTCCAACAATTTCTGAATATCCCAATCTATTCTGTTGGAAAAAAAAAACCTCCAAACTTAGACATTTTAAAGCTCCCTGCAAAATAAACCTTGCCAGCATTTCAGTTCCTAACATGCACAGCTTCTTGCTTCACCAGTGGCAAATGCTGTGAACCTTTTCAACAGAGCCTGGCTTCAAGTGATATCTGAGATGTTTTGGTGCCAAAGCATCATGAAAAAAACCAGAGTTTAAAGATATTATTGCCTCCATTTAGGACCAAACTATAGCAGTGGGTTTATCACTCCATGACCTCTCCCCAGCACAAAGGAGGGAGCAGGAAAAGGAGAGGAGAGCCATGGGTTGGAATAGAAACAGATTTAATGAAACAGACAAACTAATACCAATATAAAGCAAATAAAGTTATACTCAGCCAAGTGAAAGTGCAGCAGCCACCATCAATGGGAAAGCATCCACAGGAGAAGGATGAGGAACCCAAGCAGGAAGCCTCCTCCTTAGCAAACCTCCCCCTTTATACTGAGCATGCCAGCTCTGGGATGGAATACACCTGGAGCCAACTCAGCTCAGCTGCCTTGCCTGGGTCCAAACTGCTCCCAGCTGCAGCCCATGGCAGGCCTGGGCTCCTGTCCCAGGGAAAGCAGGACAAGCAGAGGTCTAGTTCTGAAGTTAATGTAAGATGAATTTAGTAGAGGTTAAGCTTTTTCACCTTCTCAAGATGTGGATGTTGCAGGCAGCACTTCAGGATTTCCTCCCACCTTTTCCATGAGTAACATCACCCATTTCCCCACTGGAAACAACATCAGCTAGATCCCTTCTCAGTGTAGAGAAGTTAGCCTCTTGCACACAGCCAGAAGAAAACCTTCTGGCATACAAAACATTTGGGAGGTTTCCTTCAAGATCTGAAGGCAGGGGATTGCAAGGCCAGATGGCACAGGCACTGTGTGCCCTGGGCAAGACAGGCTGCTGGACTTTCCATGCAAGGAGGGTGCAAGCCTGGAAGCCAAGGACTTCTCTCACAGAGCATCTTGGGTTGGAAGGGACCCACAAGGACCATCAGGTCTGACTCCTGTTCATGCCCTGGGGTAGCAGAGGAGAGCAAACCGGGCAGCACCCTGCCCCTGTGCTTCAGGAAAGCACCTTCCACTGCACCTGCTGTTTCCAGAGTTAGGACTGATCCAGCCTCTCCCTCAGAAAAGCTGCCCATAGCCTGCCCTGGGGTTGTAGGCTGGTCCCTTTCTCTAGGCATTTTATCCTGTCCTTGTGACATGTTCAACTGGTCACATGGGAAATAAATGCCTGAGGAGCAGTGGAGAGGATTTCAGCAGCAGGCACTGTCACTCCAGCCATCCCTCTGGCCTCTTGCTTAGCATAGCCCAGAGAGCTGCAGGGAATTAAAGTTAACCTGAAGAACAGCAATGCTGCATTAAGCACTGAATTCTGGTTATGACTCACACCATATAGCTTTATTGAAAGCATTTTAAAGCTGATGTTCTGCTCTGTCCTCATCAAACCACTGCCAGCTTCTCCTGGACAACCAGGACTCCTCAGAGGCACCAAGCCTAGAGGAGGGCACTGAACAGAACCTCCCTGGGCTGGAGCAGTCCCAATTGGTGGCCAAACTCCCTGCCCCTTGTACACAAGATAAAGAACCAGCAGAACATTTCTGAAAGGCTGAAGCACCAGAGACCAGACTGGAATAGCAGCAGGGCAAAAAAGAAATGTTCAGCTAGAGGAGGCAGTCTCCAGCACAGTTCTGCTCCTTCCCAGCTCGGAGCCAGTAAGCCTGGTTGTCTGGAGCTCACCATTCTCTCCCTCTAGGAAGCAAATGATAGAAGACATTATGGCTTTGGCTTTCTTGCTGGCACCTGAAGTGCTCTGCATGCACAATAAACTTTTCTGTTTCTCTGCCTATAAAGGATAAAAAAAGCAACTGCTGCTGAAGTAATGACTCCCAGCTAATAATGTCCACCAGGAAAGATGCCTCCTCTCCCCTGCAGAGCTGTGGGTTGTTTATTTACATTGCAGCATCCTTCCAGCTAAGAGGATGAAAAAAGAAGTTGTCATCATCCCAGGCAGGTTTTGGAAGTGCTTAGCAAATCATGGTAGGATTATCCCAAGCTGCACAGAAGTGCTACTTCCCAAAGAACCCAGTCCATGGAGACTCTGCGTTCTGCAGAGGAGCAATCCAGTTGTAAGACAGCTGCTTCTTTGGGGCTGCAAAGTCTTTTTAGCTCTCCAGCCAACAGACCCAGTGATCTATGCAGCTACTTAACAGTGTTAAGCAATTTCTCTTCTTCTTCACCTCTAAACCCAACCCCCCCAGATATACCCAGGCACAAAAATAGGATGTATTTATAAACTACTCACCCACAGAAAGGATTGAATCTAAGCAACTGAATTCAATACTCTAAGCACTGCTTTCCAGATGACCTCATCTCCTCAAGGTCTACATGAAAGCTCCTAGGGGAGCTAGAGTCTTCCCAGCAAACCCCCACAGGTCAGTGCTACAAGCCCCAGCAGAGCCCTTCCACCAGTGAGTACCTGCTAACTGCCCTAGGCTGTGAGAATTTGGGGTAACCCATATTAGATACTGCTTTTCTGAGCAGCAGCTCTTCCAACTGGCCCATGAAGCCCCACAGCAGCATTTTATAGTTCAGGTTTTTGGGGGTTATTGGTAGCCCTGGTGGTAGGGAGCAGGTTCTGACCTGCACCCACCTTTTGGCTTCTCTTTAGAGCCACCTTTCTAATGACAACCTCGGTGTTGTCAATCTCAAGTGTGGAGGTGGTCAGGAAGCAATTGGAATATAATAAGGGCAAGAAACAATTTGAATGCTTGGAATGATTCTGGAATCTCTTTGCTCTGTGTTGCATTCACTTGGCTCTTTTCTGCTAGTGATTTTTCTGCCTTCCTTGTTTGATTTGATTCTTGCTACAGAAATGAGCTGTCAGCAAATCTGACACTGCTGCACCATATGCTTCCTGCCTATTTCCAGCAGCAGGTGAGAATCTCAGGATTCAATTCCCACCTGTGCCAAGGCTATTTTACACCCATTTGCTCTGTAGGCAGACACGGAATAAAAGCAGTAACATCTGTGGAAGACACATACGGATGCATGGCTTGCTGTGCACAGTGTCAGCATTGCCCATATCAAAAGGGAGTTCCACACATCCAGGAAAGCTTTGCCCAAAGCCAGCATCACCAAGCCAAAATGTTCTACAAGCTTGGTCAGACTCTGGGAAATAAGCTGTCAGCTTCCTTCTTCAGCTCCCTGTTCTTGTACTCCTTTAGTGTCCGTGCTTAGAAACTCCTGTTTAAAAAGAACAGATGCATCTTCTGTAATCAGCAGGGGAGAGGCTAGGTTGCTTTGAGGCAGAGCACCTGACACTGGAAAACTCAAGTCATAAATGCCAGGCTTGATGAGATTACAAATCTGTCCTTCCTGGAACAAGCTTGGGTCTTGAAAGCTTAGCATCACTCAGCAGGGTCCTGCTCCCTGCTTTATTCATTGGCGAGTCCCTGCCTTGAAGGAGTGTGATGATGTTTTCTCTCTGGTGTCTGATTGCCAGCTGGAGGGCTGTGCAGCCAGTGATGTCTTCCACATCCAGCAGAGCACCAGCCTTAATCAGGGTCTTTATAATGGCCATGTTGCCCTTGAGGACAGCAAGGTGCAAGGGTGTCCAACCCACTTTGTTCTTGGCGTTGACATCTGCCTTGCACTCCAGGAGGTTGATGACGGTCAGAAAGGAGCCTCTCTGGACTGCAAAGTGGAGAGGAGTCCACTCTGACTTCTCAGCAATGTTGGGGTCTGCTCCACACCTCAGCAGCTCACAGACCACAGGCTCATCGCTGTAGCGAGTGGCCAGGTGAAGCGGTGTCCAGTCCATGCTGCCCTTGGCACTCAGCTTGGCGCGGCTGTCCTTCAGCAGGTGGATGATTTCGATGTGGCCTTTGAAAGAAGCCAGGTGCAAGGGTGTCCAGCCTTTGTCTGTCCTCAGCTCCACGTTGGCTCCGTGCTTGATGAGCTTCTCACAGATGAGATACTTCCCCCTCACCACAGCCAGGTGCAGGGGGCTGTAGTGGTTTTGATCCAGGCTGTTGACACAGGTCCCGTTCTTCAGCAAGTAATGAACCACCCTGAACTTCCCTCTCTCCACGGCAACATGAAGAGGGGTTCGATGGTTCTTCTGCTTCTTCTCCAGGTCTGCTCCTTGACTGGCAAGCAGCTTGACCAAGCTGACGTGTCCGAAGCAAGCTGCCACGTGGAGGGCGGTTTTCCCATCCACCTCCTGGGTGTTGGAGTCAGCCTGGCGAGACAGCAGCACTCGGGCCACGTTCTCAAAGTTGTTCTGTGCTGCCAAGTGCAGAGGGGTCCAGCCTTCGTGCTCCTGAGCATTCACCTGGGCCTGGTGGTCCAGCAGGAGGCGAACAATTCTGTCATCCCCGTTCTGAGCAGCGAAGTGAAGAGGAGTCCAGCCGTCATCATCGGGCATATTGACGTCCGCATCGCGCTCTATCAGAGCGGAGCAGATCTCTGGTGACCTCTTCTGAACAGCCATGATGAGGGGGGTGTAGCCACAGACTGCTTGGCTGTTCACATTGGCTTTGCAGCTCAGGAGAAACTTCACCTTCTCCACGTTTCCCTGGATCACCATGAGGTGCAGCAGCGTGAGGCCATTCTCGTGGACGCGGCAGATCTCCTCGGACAGGAGGTCCTCGGGACTTTCAGCCTCACTGTAAGAAGGTGGGAGATGAACCTCCTGATTATCAGTGTCTACAGGCAGGGGAAACAAAACAGGAGAGAGTGAGACCAAGTGGAAGAGCTTGGTGTGCAGGAGGTGTGAGGGAGAGCAAGGGTGTTTCATGGCATGAAATGAGGTAGCAGTCATTCTAGAGCTGGGGAATGTGGAACGAGGCCAGACTGCTCTGTGCAGCCTCAGAAAGCAGGGAGACATTGGGCCTCTTCCTCACAGCAACCAGATCTGCTCTTTCCTGGGGAGTTCATCTTCCTTTACTTAAGGAAGGAAAGTCACCCAGGTGGAAAACTTCCTTCAGACACACTCTTACCACTGGAGAGAGGGGAAATAGGCTGGGTTTTGGTAGGGTTCCCCTTCCTTCCCCTTGTAGTATAGAGAGAGTCCTCTACTCACCACCACTGCTGGTGTTTCGAGGGAAGGTGAAGTCTTCTTTGTCACCCTTGTTTTCAGGAAGGGAAAAGAAAAAGCCATAAGACAGAGTTGCTGATTTGCATGCTGCAATGTTTGCACCTAGCTCTTCTTTGCTACTGCTCTAGAACTGTGCCTCAGCATTTCAGGGGGGTCTGACCAAGCCTCTTCATGCCTCCAAACCTGAGCAGAGCAAATCGTGACCCTAACAGGAACGTGGGAGCCTGAAAACCATCTTGATTAGCCAGGAGATTTTCCTCATCTTACTCATTTGCTCCCCAACGCACATACATTCCACTTCCTTCTTGCAGCACAAGCCCCTGGCAGCAGCCCAGCTAGTCACTGTCACTGTCCAGGGAACCCAAACACCCTCACCTCCTCCATCTTGCTTCTTGCTGACCACACAACCAGGAAAAACCTCAAACCAGCAATAGTTCTCAAGTGCTTCTTCTCCCTGGATGAAGCTGACTTCTAGGCACATCTACACTGCCAGATCTGGGCTAAAATTGTGACTGCCCAGAAATCTGGGTTGGTTTTTTTTTCTCTTCACTCAGAGAAACACAAGGATTTAAACCCATTTTTCTTCTACAAAAGCCATTTAAACTGGAATGTCCTGAGTGCCATGGAGCTGGGAAATGGTCATCTAAGCACGTATGCCATGAGCAGAACCTCCATGATTCTGTGGCTGCTTAAGCTTCTTTTAATGACTGAGGGCTAGGTGATGAATCTGCTCCACATGAAGAGGTAGGAGGAAGAGTCTTCCTCTTGGCCAGCCACTGGGCACTCTGCTCACCTTGCCAAAGTTCTCTGCCACTTTCCTATCTCCACAAATGAATTAGAGATGCCCAACCTGTGCAAACACGTGGAGCCAAGGTTGCTGGCTGTTGACAGACAGTGATGAGAGAGGAAACACGTTCTCAAGAACTGGTAAGAGGAAGGAAAAGCCTCAGGGGAGTCTCTCCTCACCTGCTGGTTCCCAGAGATGGCAGGCTTGTGGGACATCTTCCTAACCAGGCGCTCGTTCTCTGGATCTACTACCAGGCTCTGTATCAGGGAGAGCAGCATGTCTGTCTCCACAGGGATATCTGCCAGGGCAAAGAGAGGGCCTGTGAGGTGGGTGGGCTACCCAGATGTTCAGAGCCCACCCAGTACCCAAGGCTGTGGAAGCCACACAGTCATGAAGGTTGGAAGAGACCTCTAAGATCGTCTAGTCCAACCAGCAACCTATCACCCCCGTGCCACCAAACCATGGCCCTAAGGGCCACTGCTCTGTGGTTTTTAAACCCCTCCTGGAGGTTTTCAATTTTCCCTGCTATCCAATCTGAACCTCCCCTGGTGCAGCTTGAGGTCATTTCCTCTTGTGCTAGCACTGGTCACCTGGGAGAAGAGACCAACCCCCACACATCCTTCAGATGGGGAAGAAGGAAACAGGGAGATGTGCTGACAGCAAATGGGTACCAAGCCTTCCTAAGGCAGCAGGTGATCTAACTGGCAGAGTTATTACACCCAGGCTTACCCTCCACTTATCAAGCCATGCAGCTGACCCTTGGCTAATCCATATCACAATCAGCTACCACACCTGTAAAGCTTGGCCTTTGCTTTGGGTCTTGGTCCCAACACCTCTTCATCAAGTCCACCATCTGCTGGCATTCCCCTGGCCAGTCATCACTGATGGGTTCCAGGCAGGGTCTCTTCCCTGCTGCAACCTTCACTATAATGGCCATCATGTTGGCTCCTGCAAAACAGCAACGTGCACTGGGCTCTCTGCTCTGTGAGGATGGCTCCAGCAATGTTTCATAAGTGCAGAGCACGTAGGAGATGTTCATATTTACCTGCATAAGGTTTCTTCTGCATAAGCACCTCCCAAATGACAATTCCAAAGCTGCAGGCAATGAGAGATCATAAGCAATCACTCCCAGAGGTATGTGAACAGAAAATGCACTTATTGCTTTTGTCTCCCTGGGAAATGGGAAAATGAGGAAGGAAATTCTTCAGGATGGAAGGATTTCATCCCCCACACCAACAGGATAAGCTCTTCTGAATCGTCATGTGCATCTCTGATGCCTCAGTGAAGGGTTTGCTGCAGTGAAGGAGGGTTTGGGAGCTCATGCTCTCAGTGTCCCTTTTTCACTGTGTTCACATTGGGGTTTAGAGCCCTGGACTGCTGCAAGCTCCTGTGGCCATGCAAGTCCTCCTTTGCTTCTTGCCTTGGGTTGCTGTGTGGGGTAGTGGCAAAGGAGAGCATGTCTGTGGTTTGGATAAGGGAGCTACAAAGCACTTGGCCAATGGGAAGAAGGAAAGTTGAAGTCTTTTCTCTACCGGTTCCTGGCCAGAATGAAGCTGAATCCTGAAGCAGACAAGCAACATTACAGCTGCTTTAAAATCAGCAGAAGCCTAAGCAGTGACTGCAATGAAAGAGCAGGCAGGCAGTGTCTGTTCTCTGCTCTGGTCTTACTCCTTTATGGATCATAACTCCCAGCAACCTCTCAGGGTGTGATGGAACCTGAGGCAACACAGCCTGCAGCTCACATGGGGTCAGGGCTGCACAGAAGTGCCTCTGGTAAGAGAGAGATGATTGTCCACAGATCATCTCACTCTCCCTCACTGGGGCTGGACTGCACAGCATGCTCCCCACCAAGAACATTAGTCAAGGCAAAGAGCCAGAATACAGACAGAAGAAGGCCATGTGTCAGTCTCTCTTGCTCTGGAACAGCCCTGGGTGAGCTCTGGACAGCCCTTACCTGTACACATCATATTTGATTCCTGGGGGCTTGCTGTTCTGCAGGAACATTTCTGGAGGGATGTAGCTCAAGGTGCCTCTCAGAGCAGAGCTTTCAATGTACTGCATCCGACTCGACTGCTCCATCCACTTGGACAGCCCAAAGTCTGAGATCTGCAGGCAGAAAACATGAGAGCCTCCCCCCTAATGCTCACAGTCCCAGCTCTCCTTGGGTCAGCTAGGAGACACCTCCACCCTTAGGGGTCAGGGATATAAGGAGGTGTCTCCCAGCTGACAGCTGGGAAAGCCCTGATGAAATCGCAGTCACTGCTTTTCCCTGAGCCCAGCAGATGAGCAGCTCCTCCTGAGCTGGAACCTTAAGCTCCCAGCTGTGGCACAGATTGCCTGCACCACCTGAAGGACACCAAGTAATTTGTTTACCACCTGCTTGTCATGAAGCCTGCCTGGTCATTCTCCCACTGAGTGTCCCTGGAGAAGCTCACTCCCTAGGACTCTGGATTTGGCAAAGACAACCTTTCTCTGATGTGAGAAATAAGCTGTCCCTGCAAAGGCAGTCTAAGGTCATACCTTGACATGCATATTCCCATCCAGGAGAATGTTCCCTGGTTTTAGATCTAGGTGCAGCAGAGGAGGTGTCATGCTGTGGAGGAAGTTCATAGCCAAGCCCATCTCATGGATAACACGGAATTTGAGCTGCCAGGACATCTTGTGGGTGGGAAGAATCTTCTCCAGGGACCCTCTTGCCATGTATTCCATCACTATCCCCAAAGGGCTGTTGCAGACCCCATAGATAGTCACAATGTGCTGGAATTTGATCTTCTCCATCTTGCTTGCCTCTTCCATTAGACAGTTCATACTGGTCCTGGGAAAACAAAACCAACAAACAAGTGGAACCAAGAAGTTCTATCAGCTGAAAGATTCATCCCAGCTTGCCTCCTGAAGAGTCTCCTTGCAGGCAGCCAAGGTCCAATCCCAGGGCCAGTCACAGAGCCATCAAAGTTGGAGAAGACCTCCAAGATCATCAAGTCCAACCCCTGACCCAACACCTCCATGCCACTAAACCGTGGCCCCAAGTGCCATAGCTAGATGTTTTCTGAACCCCTCCAGCGATGGTGACTCCACCACTGCCCTGGGCAGCCTGGGCCAATGCCTAACCACTCTGGCAGGGAAGAAATTGTTCCTAATGTCCAACCTGAGCCTCCCCTGGTGCAACTTGAGGCCATTGCCTCTTGTCCTAGCACTAGTCACCTGGGAGAAGAGACTGACCCCACAATGTAGCTGGTGTAGCAGCACCAAGCTGCCATGTTTACACCACTTACATTGAGGCTTGCATGCTTGGGGCCATGCCTTGGTCATACCTCTCCCTCTGCCTGCAGCTATCTGTCCAGGAGCAGAGTGGATTTGGTTCCAAAGGGTGTCTAGACATGTCTGCCCATTGTTGTCAGTTTTAGCAGACAGGTCACACTAAATCTTTACATTTCCCAACCTGCAGAACGAGTTGGGGTGCCCAGAGCATGCTGGCAGCAGACAAGCAGCCAAGTGCCCAAACTGCATTTAAAAAGCACACCCTGGGAATGAATCTGAGCTTGCCACAGCTTTGTGCCAGGCCACAAAGAGCTCTAAACATAGTTCAGCTAAGCAAACCCTTCTGCCAGGATTCCTCTAGCAGGCTTCCTGCAGTAAAATGTATTGAGGCATCTCAGGTGTTGTCTTTCCCAGTGGGGGAGATAGGCTTGACTCAGGAAGACAGCTGGAACCTGCAACACAGAAGGTTGCAGCTTGATTCTTCCCTCCCCCAGCAAAATGATGGGTGTGGAGAAAGAAGTGACTGTGACTTCTGCTTCCCCCTCCTGGGACAGACTCACTGGGCACAGCCCCTGTCTGCCTCCTTCCCTTCCAGGCAGGCCAGGGGCTGCTGAGAGTTGACCTGCACAGAAGGTGAGGCTGGATTCCATGGCAGATAGCCCAGCATGGTGGAGAGGAGCAGAGGGAGCCACCTTAGCCCAGGAGGAGGCATTTGTACCAGCAGGGCTTGCTCTCTTGCCATGGACTCCAAGATGTTCTCCTTGGGCATAGCTGCACTAGACAAACCACACACTAAAGTTCTGCCCCTCACAAAGGTGGGAACCTCTTAAAGCAAGTAGAAACATCCATGGAACAGGATCCTCCAGAGGCACAGGACTGCAGGAGCACTGCTGGCACAACCACTCCCTGAAAGGCATTATTGCTGGCACAGCCACAGTGCAGGGCAGCAAGGTCCTGCCTTGTAATCCACAACTGAGAGGGATTGCTGGGCAGTATAACCTAAGCCAGAGCATCCCCAAAGCTGTTGGGACACATGGAAGGAGTGGGAAAGCCTTTTGTAGCACTACACCCATGTGCAAAGCTGTTGTGATGACAAACCAGTGGAAGATTTACTACTAGGAGACCAGTGCAGCAACTAGTAAAGGCACAAGTCCTGTCAGAGGCTTTTCCCAAACTCAGCTTCTCAGATTTAGTTTCTCAAATCCTGATCACTGCAGAAATAGAGTTTAGTTTAGTTATTTCTTTAATTCATGGACATTTCTGTCCACATTCAACCATTCCTCTGGAGTGTACTCTAGGAGCCCAGCCAATCCCTGACAGCCACACAAATTTACTAGAACTGATAGACACAGAAGTAAAACTGATTAACTCCTTCTTTTGACCCAAAAGAGAATGAAATGCTGATGTAAGAGCATAAGCAGTGCAAACTAAAGAGGACAGTCACTGCTCAACTTGAACCATCCCAATTTTTTTGGTCAGCAAGACAACAAGAAAAGTCACAAGAGCTTGTGATGTTTAACTAGCACTAGAACTTTACAACAGCTAACTGCACTGACTCAGTCCCTGTGTGATCAGCACTGCCTCTACTGCACATGGTACTGGCACTGGTTGCCATCACCTGGCTTGGTTCTATCTCCAGACCCAAGGCAGTCAGCAGAGTTCTGCAGGGCAGAGAGAGGAAAAAGGAAAGTGAAGGTGTGGGTGCACCATGAAGAGAAAAGAGTGTGTCTGGAGGGGAAGGCAAGGGAGGGAGCAGAGACTTGAGAGCAGAGCAAACACAGCTGGAAATTCTCTGTCCCTCAGCTTTAAAACTGGGGAATTTGATGACTAATTTAGTATCAAAGGTACCTATCAGACTCAATGTCCAGTGAAAGCTGCAAACAAGCAGCCAGGCTGCTTCTATCCCCCTGCCCATGCTCAGTTTAAGATGTCTACCTCAGGCTCCAGGTTTCAACACTCCCTGCTCTGCTGAGGGCTTCCTTTCCCTCTTGCACATGCACAGACCCACATCAGCAGTGACCTCTCCCTCCCTTTGGCTACCAAAACCTTGCCTCCTCAGGGAGAAGCAGCCATGCCAACCCATTCCTCCAGAGTTTTAGCACCAAATCACCCCAGCTGGCTCCACGTGGCCACTTCAGCTCCTGAGCCAGAGCAGGAGACCCCACACAGTTACCTCTCCACGCTGGAGTCCTGCAGCAGGTATGGAGAGCACTTCACTGCATACACTGTTCTCCACCTCTTGTGCTTCACTTGGTACACGTGCCCAAAGCCTCCACTGGCCACTTTCACCCAGTCTTCCTCAAAGTCCTCCTTATTAAAGACAGTTAAGCTGCCCAGTTGCTGCTCTCTCTCCGAAGTCATGACAGAAGAGGCAGCCTGGCTGTCAACCTCCTTGCTCAGGTGCTATCAGAGAAGACTAGAAGAGCTCCTTCCTCCTCCTGACTTGCCTAGGGAGGTAGGGAGTTACCTGAGATGAGCCATGTTACTGACAGCCAAGAGGTGGATCCTCAGTGTCACTCTCATTGGGTATGCAGGGGAGCTGCATGACTCAGTTCCAGGCACTCACAGCAGGCTGCAGCTTGGCCAGGCTGGGATGTGTGTGTCTGCATCTCCAGAAGGCTGCTCCTCAACCTCACAGCGAGCTCTGGGTGGGCATGGGCTGAGAGAACACAAGGGTGCAGTGGAATAATCCCTCAGCAGCTGCACTGTGAGAAGATGGATGGGATTCCTCACCCAAGGCATCAGTATACACTGGGGGAAACTGAGGGAGATGATACTTAAGGGAAGCAAGAGCTTGCACAGAGAGAACTCCACAAGGCTCCTGTGCAGCACTGCACACCTGAGCTGGGTGAAGAAAAGTGGAAAACACTCCAGAAGGACACAGAACAGAGAGGATCTCAGAGCTAGCAGGTGGAGAACATGAGGGCACAAACCTGAGAAACCACTTCCACAGAAACACAACAAACATGGTGAGCCAGAGTGGCTACCTGAGGGACAAAGCCTGCTGTGGAATGCCTGCAAGGGCACCTGAAGGAACCAGAGAACAGTGCAGAGCTGGTTGGAGCAGTTACAGCATGAGCATGTGAGCACCAGCACCCCCAGGCATGCTTGCAGCTGCTTTGTGCCCAGCTGCAGGATGACTTTAATGACACTTGTCTGGGTCCTGGGCATATGTTGCCTTTCAGGACTTCAGCTAAGGACCAGCTTTGTAGGTGAGGCAATATCAGACACAACCTGGTGCTGCTTTCCTCACAGCTACTGCAATGCAAACACTGAATGAGTCTTTCTGAAGGGTCACTGTCATTGAATCTTGACCTGGAATTTTTAGCTACAAATCAGAGCTGAAGAAATGCTTGGAGGAAGAGTGAGCCAGCTGGAAGCACAAGCTAATTCCCCATGGGGTTTGGCAGCAGGTGCTCTGGCAATGGCCCACCAGCTCCCAGCTGAAAGGCTTCAGGGAAGAAGGAGAAGGAGCAAAAGGCAGCCAAGCTGTACAGCCTTCTAAGGAAAAAGAGAGCTGACATCTGACTGTGCTGACTCCCTGCACTCCCTAAGAGCTGGATGGTTCAGGTACCACCCTCAGCCACCCCCACTCCCTGCCAACACCACTTCAGAGCCAAGGACGAGCACAATGTGGCTCCCCTCCCTTGTGTTCAGGCACAGGCAGGACAAACTCTGACTGAAATGCTCAAGTTTTATTCTAGAAAGTTCAGGAGAAGTTGAGAGTGGAGACAAAAACCCTCCATGGTCACAGAGTGGCAGCTGCTGCACTTCCACCACAGAGCTTACAGGTAAGATGCATTTATTGGCAAGCAGCTCAGGCATGTTCCAAGGTCTAACTCAACTTTAATGGCATTAAACTCACAGGGTAAGGAAGGAGGGAGCCATGCTGATCACTGACACTCTTGTTGACAACAGAAACTTAAAATGCTTGAAATGAACCTTTCTTGCTTTTGCCCCAAACTGGGAAACCACCTCAAAACCCCTGCTCTCATGTACTTGTCCCCCAGCATGCACACAGCCTTGAAGGACACTTTGGGTCTCTGCAGAGCCTTCCCACTCCCCACAGCTAGGGCAGCAACATCAAGGGACAAAAAGTCATTTTGTGACATCTTTGGGGAGTTGTGTCACCTTCACACAGAATTAAAACGGCTTCCAAAGCTCTGGGGAGCTGCACTGAGCCGAGCACCAGCTCCAGGGGCACAGAAAGCATCCCCAAAGGGGCAGGGATGCTTTGGGTGACCACAGCCCGAAGATAGGGAGATCCCCTGCCCAGGAGAGCCTTTCCTTTGCCCCTTCTTCAGTCCACTGCCACTCCTCCTCCTGCTCGCTCTTGCCGTGCAGTTCCTTCCACACACCGTGGATGTCTCCTCTTTCTTCTCCACCAGCACTTCTGCAAAGGCAGGAGGATGTGGTGAGGACAAAGGAGCCCCTGCCCATCCACCTTGAGGGCAAAGGGACGTGGGGCCAGCTCCTGGAAGGACCTTTCCACAGCACCACTGATCCCCAGCCATCCTCCCACACCTACCCCTACACCTTAACACCTGCTGTGGAATTACAGAGTCTCACAGAACTCTCTGGCAGCACTTCTCAGTGCCTGCAGCAGCCAGGAATTACCTAGGGCAGTCTGGGACTCACCAGAGTGTCAGCCATCACCTCAGGTCTCGGAGACTTCAAGATGTGTTAAAGAAAAGAGCTGTTAAGCCCTGCCATGCTATTGATGCCTCTTCCCAGGGTGATCCCACAGAGTCCAGCAGCTGGGTCTGTTACTGGAGTTCTTCCTTAGCAGTTCCATCTGCTGTAGCTGTTAACACACCACTGCTGTACAGCTATCCTTTGGGATCTGTTCGAATCCTTTACAATCCACCCGTGGAATTACCATGGGTGATTACCATCCCCAGAAGCTACTCAGATGGGGCCTGGGGCTGTGGCCCCACCGGCTGCACCCCTGGCACTGGCCTCCCTTCCAAGATGGGCTGCACGGGGAGAGCCACCACCCACCACCCTCCCCTAGGGACTGAGCATCTGGGCAGGGAGTTCTCAGTGCTCAGACTGTTCACAGCCTCTGGAAACAGAAAGATCCTCCCTCTTTTGGTGCACTCCACACAGGGGCCACCAGCAGAAGGCACTGGGCAAACACAAGGCAAAGTGAGTTGGTATCAGTAAGGAGATCAAGTCCAGTCCCAAAGGACTCCAGCAAAGCTCCACTTCTGAACGTGAGGTTCCAGCACACACAGAGACCAGGAAGCTGCTTGGTCTCAGCAAACAGGAATTTCCACAGTCAGAATGGGTGCAGGTACTTGAAGTCCACGTTGCCTTTGGAGGAGGCTGCAGTAACACACAGCTTAGGTCCAACCCTTTAGGTAGGACACGTTTTCCAGCTGCAAGTGCAGAGGCTGCTGGAGCTCCTGCAAACAACAGCCACGGCTCTAGCGAAGAGTTACACCCAAGCCTTGCTTTATTTCCTTCCGAAAGAGCAACTGCATCTCTGCCACCTCCTGGCAGCTCAGCGCCTTGTCACAGGACTGGAAGGTCAGCCGGTAGCAGAGGCTCTGCCGTCCGCTCTCTGGCTGCTGGAAGCTGTCGATTAACTGGATGGACACGACCATTTCCCCTGACACCTGCCTAGCAATGGTGTGAAAAGCCACTTCATCAAATCGTTCCCCAGCAGGAACCCAAAAGCTGACATCATGCATATAGGAAGGGGGATAGAGAGGAAACATGGGAACAACCTCATGGCAGCTGCCTGTGGCCTCTCCACTGACATCCCTGGACAGTCTCTGCCCTGAGAGGATGGCCAGCACTCAAGACAAGTCACCTCCTCACTGCCACAGCCAGCTCTGTGCCTGTAGCTCTGCTGCTCTCTCCTCAGCTGATGGGCTGACCCACCCCAGCCACTACAGAGCTGGAAGGAAAGCCAGACAGAAGGAAAACTCTGCCAGGACACTCCAAAGCTGTACAGTGCCAACAAAACACCTGCAAAGTGGCAGAAAGCCCTACCACAGCAGCTGGCAGGGCACTCTGGCTGGTTATCCATCCAAAACGATGAGGGGAAAACGCTGCTGCTGACCAACCTCTGGCTCAGGATGCCCTCACCCTGAGATGCTTGTGTCCCCCCACTGCCAGCTGAATGCTGAACACCCCTTCCCTGAGGTGCTCCATTGTTGTTCCCCAAAGAGGCTGCTGCCAAGCCCCTTGAAGATGGTTTCCAACCTGCCCCCACAGACGGCTGCCAGCTCTCATCACCAAGATGACAGCTGCTGCCTCCCTTGGAGCTGGACCACGACTGCAATTCTCTCTCTACTCTGGATGCTGTGGACTCGGTGGTGCAGAAGGGAAGAGAGGGAGAAGAGAGGTGCTCAGAGCAGAGAGCAGATCTCTCTCTCCCTGGCTCATCAGAAGCTCTACAAAAGCAACACAGTGCACAAAGCAAAATCAGTTGTTGTTCTGATGGTTGTAGCAGTGGCAGGGGGTCTGCAGGACCAGGCAGCAGCTCCCAGCTCACAGGCCATGGACTGCCTCAAGCTGTGCAGATCCTGTGCTTTTGGTTTTCTGTCTGTGATGCAGCCAAAGGCTTGTGAAGGCACTGCCCAAGACAGCAAAGCCAGTGAGGGATCCCAGCAGAATGGGCACCAGCATGGCAGAATCAGCACCTGGAAATAAAGGAAGAAGTCACCAAGCAGTGAGCAGGAGAGGGAGGGAGAAGAAAGAGAAGGTTAAACTGCTGTTCATCTTTAGAGCATGCCAAGCATCTTTCTCTCCAAGGAGTAACTGGACTGGGCAGTGCCTTCTCAAACACACTGCCTTCTCTGCCATAACACCCCAGCACTAAATAGGCTTTGCATTAAAATGTGAAGACATAAGAAGTTAGGTGACTCTGAGGGATGGAGCTGGTGGATTGAAGAAGTCTCTCCTGCTCATGAGGTACCAGGCTCAGTGTCACTCCTCTCTGGCAGCTGAACAACATCTAATTAACACCAAGCAGCTGCTGTATTTCACCTCTCAACAGAAAGAAGCCACTCTGACTCAAGAGCAAGCTCACTCTGCCCCTAATGTTCTTGTGTTCTGCAGTCAGATTGTTGCCCAGTTACCTCTGGAGGATGTTTTCTTGCTGTGCCAGATAATTACCTTTCAATATGAGGACTCTTCCCTAAGCTCAGTACAAAAGTGGACTGCATTGCTCTTGCACTCCAAAAGCTGCAAAGCTAACAGAAAAGAGATACTTGAAAGACCACCTTGCCTCTTCCCATCTCATCTTGCCTAAACCCCAACCACCTGACAGAAGACTGAATCTCTCTCACAGTTGTTCTCATGAAATTCCTCACCCTCACTCAACATCTTTCACCAAAACAATGCAACATGCAGGGAAATTCTTCACAGCTAGAGGACATTCTGCCTTATTTTCCTCTCCTCC
Source organism: Galbula dea (assembly GCA_013399015.1). Classification (NCBI taxonomy): domain Eukaryota; kingdom Metazoa; phylum Chordata; class Aves; order Piciformes; family Galbulidae; genus Galbula; species Galbula dea. The sequence goes on from VWZX01000495.1 coordinate 1,444,478, forward strand.
TTCTAAGGCTTCAGCTCCTGCAGAGGATGCATCTGGCTGTGCCTCCTGTGTGAGTCTCTCAGGTCTGATCCTGATTAGCCACCATGTTTGGGATTTAGGAAGGCCAAAACAAAGGGGAGGAGTTGCTGGGATATAATCTGGTGATACTAGATGCCTGTCAGGAAAGTTGTTCAGAGTGTCCCTGCAGCAGGAAAAGCCAAACAGAAGGTTCTGGAAGAGACAGAAGTAAACCCAGGAGATTCACCTTCCACAGGTTTATAGAGAAACCTGTTGTTCATCCTCAGAACTGGCCCAAAGGAGATCAGGTTGTGCAGGTTTCCATAGCTGTTCCTGTCACTGGGCTGCAGCAGGGGCTCCACACTTCCAAAGCAGTCCTGGGAACATGGGAAAGCAAACTGGTGGTGTCTGGAGAACATCTCCTGCAGCAGGGGCTGGGTGCAGCCCCCAGCAGGTCTCCTCACAGTCAGACTTTGTCCAGCCCTGCTGTCATTCCACTGCTTAATCCTGGCACCAGCCCAGAGGTCAATCTCTATTCCCTGATTCCTCTTTCCTAGGGATCTGCAACTGCTGCTACTGTTCCATGCCACTGACTAATCCTCCAGCCTTTGGACACAGGAACTGGCCAGCTGTGGGGTGATCCTGATCTGGTGACTTTGGTACAGGGAGCAGCTGAGTTCTAGAGCCCAACTCTCTTCTTAGGCCCAGGGGCTGCACCTGCAGGCCAGGAGGCACTGTTAGAGGGAGCAGGACATATGCAGGAGGGAGGCATTCATCCTGCAGGTGCCCATGCAACTGCTTGTCTCTTTTCTGCCAAGCTTGGTAAATCAGCAGGCTCAGCTTGACTGCCTGAGGGCTTTGACCTTCTCTAGCTCTACCAGGCAGCTCAACCACTCCAACGTTCAGGAATCTCTCTCCTGCATCCCTCCCAAGCACTTCTCTGCACTACCCTCTAGAGCTGTCCCTTTTCAATCCACAGCAAGGCCAATATCTCCTCCTGAGCAGGAGACACAGTGCCTGGTGTTTGACAGAAGCCTTAGCCCTGAGCCCTCTAAGGTTCCTACTTGCTTCTATGTTGATATGCTGCTTGGGCTGCTGACATGGAAAGTGAAAACAAAGCTCTGTGAGCTGAGTAGAAATTCAGATGGGGCTTTAGGAGACACAGAGTATGCAGGAGATGTGGGTCTGTATGATCTGAGAGAAGGTGGAGCTCTATAATCTAGCATCAAGACTCTTTACTGAGCTGACTAAACCTCCTGGAAGCACCAGATCCTTCCCAAAGTTCCCCAGAGCAGTGAGAGCAGACCCATCCCACCTACCTGTTCACATCCTGGTTTGCCATGCAGACAGACACTAAGCTCACAGTGTAAATAGGCCACTGAGTCATTCAGCATCTGGAACAGCTGGATGGTGAAGCTAGCAGATCTGGACTGGCTGCTCTGCAGTAACTGGATGTGTCTGCATTCAAATGGCAACCTGGGAAGGACAAGTGGCAAACAGTTTCAGACCCAGCTCTCCCTGACTAAAGGCAGGGAAGAGGAGGATCTGCTGACACAGGTCTACAGAAGTTCTAGGGCAAGTACCTGCATCTACAGAGTCAAGCAAAAATCCACACAACAGCAATGTCTCAGGCTGTGGAGGCCACAGTCCTAGAGCAGCAGAATTGTTTCTCTGGAGGCTGATTTTGCCACAGCCATTAAAACAGCTATGGAAGTGTGATAATCATTCCCTGACCTTAACAAATCCAAAAGCCCTGCAGAGATCTCCCACTATAGCCAACATAAATCTCCTTCACTGGTGGCAATCACCTGTAGCACTTCCAACACACATTTCATGCCCCAGTGGTTTAACAAACATCAGCCAATGAACCCTCCAGCTTCTCTGTGTGCACTCCAGACAGGTTAGGCAAGACTAGCTGTGGGATGCTGAGGGGGGGAATGGAGGCCTGTGGAGAAGCCTGGCTCCCATCCTTGGACTGCTCTGCTCCTGGGCTGTGCCACCTCCAGCAGGAAGTGCAGGAGGATGCTGGAAACCTGACCTCTGAGACACCATGGTGACACTGGTCAGCAGAGAGAAGAGGTCAGCACCCACCCAAAGCAGCAGTGAGAAGCTCTACCCATCCCTGCAGCTGGGGGTCTGACCTGTGGAAGAGGCAGCACATCCCTCCTGGTGCCCCTGGGCTGGCAGAAGGAGTCACACAGCAGGAGTGGAGCTGGAGCACGGGCTGGCTGCTGTTACTCTGCACAGCAATCACAGCCAGGAAGGTCTCTTGGGAAGGTGGTGACTCTTTGACCTCAGGGCCTGCTTCTCCAACAGGGTGCAAGCTCATCTGCACTGTGTAGTTCCCAGAGCCACAGACATCATCACTCACAACTGCAAAGCTTTAGGGGAAGGAGAGGTGAAAAACAAACACACAAACAAAGCTGAGCTGCACCCAGGGTCCACAAACTGTTCAGAATGAACCAGCATCAGGGTGAGTTTCCTCAGAGACACCCAACAGCAAGCTGAAACAGCCAACCAACAGGTAGACCCTGCCATGGCAGAGCCTCCTCCACCATCAGAACCAGCTCCTGCCTCTCTGGACAGCCAGAGCATTTCAGCTGGCAGGAACTTGGAAGTGTTGTACTCTGTGGGAACATCTGCCTTCCTTGCTAGCACATGTGATCACTTGAGCAGTACCAAATGCTCCCACTTGCAAAATTGCATGTAGACTGTCTTTGGGAAGAGAGGCAGAGACTTGAAGGCTGGCTGCAGGAGAGGATTAATAGCCAAAATGTGAAAAGACTGCTTTTTTTGGTTAATGAGATGTCACTACTGATCCAACTAAGTGTATATAAACCACAACAGAGCATGCTCATGCTACTGAGCCCATGGAGCAATCTGGATATCAATACACACACACCCACCCCCCCCTTAAATCTCACAACAGCAACTACCCTGAGAGAATTACCCATTCAGAAGGGTGGCATCTGACTGCAAACCTCTCCTCTGATGTGATTCCCTCAGCAGGCCACCAGGCTCCAAATCCAGGACTGTTAAAACAGTTACTAAGCCTTCAGCTGCTTCTTCTGTTACTTCCTCTGTTCTCAGCATCTCCCCTGGCTCTGTGCTCAAGAGCAGCCTCTCAGCCTGGGCAGTGTTTGCAACAGCCAGCAAGGGACTGCCCCGGGGCCTCAGTGCCACCAGGCTCCCAGGAGAATACACAGGGCTCTCTGGGGTTGGGAGGAACTGGACTAGGTCTCTGGCCAGAAGCATCTCAGCATCACTGACAGCTCCTTTACTGAAGGGAGCTGACTCAGCAAGCACCTTATTGGCAGAGACAGAGAATGCTCTTGTGGCAGGCAGCCCACTGCCATGCAGAGCAGTGTCAGGGCTGGAATGAGCAGCCTCAGGCCCAGAGTCACCTCCCAGTGACACCTTCTCCCAAGGGTGTCTGGCTGCTGGCTGCTGGGATAAGGGCACAGGTGCCTGAGTGGGCAGCTGGCTAGTGGTGGCTCCCCCTCCTCTCACTGGCATGTCCTCACTCCTCCCTGTGGGTGCAGAGGTGGCACTTGTTCTGTTCCCTCTGGCAGCTGTGGCCAGCACAGCCTTTGGCTCAGACTGGAGAGCTGATGCTGGGAGGTGAAACACTTCTCTGTTTGCAAGTGAAGCAGTGAGAGAATCACTCTTAGCTGCAGAGGAAGAAGCCATGGCTAATGAAGGCTGTGATGTGGTCTGTGGCAGTTTAGGCTGTCTCTCAAGAGATGCTGCAGGCACAGATGCTTGTGCTGGAGTTAAACCAACCTTAGTCCCAGGAAGTGCTGGGGGAGGTTGCTGTGTCCTTGTGCTAAACAAGGTTGATGGAGACACACTTGTTCCAAAGAATTTATCAGTTCCTATTTTCCTTGCACTTGTGCTGATTTCAGCTGGCTCTGGATGTTCTCCCCCCTTGGCCAGTGTGAAGAGCTCAGCAGGGGCTCCATGGGCTTGCTCACCTTTCGTGGCTGACAGCAGGGGACCACGTGTAGATGCAGGTGAAGCTGGGCTTGGAGCAGAGCTGGCATGCACCATCCTTGGATGGGAGATTGTAGCCAGAAGTTTCCCAGGAACTGCTGTTTTCATTTGGACCTCTGCTGAAGCATGTGCTGGTGCTAGTGTTGGTCTTTCTGTCCTTCTGAGGGGCTCAGGCACAGCGGGAGTCAGCTTCACATGCTCTGTAAGATCAGGTGTCACAGACCTGGGGTGGCTTTGTGCTGCTTCAGCAGGCACAGTGACTCCTGAAGAGGCCATGCTGCCTGCTGCTGAGTCTTTCTGGCTATTTCCAGCTGGAAGTGCTGAGAAAGCTGCTGCTGTGCTGGGTGCAAACTGAACTTGTGATGGCAGCCTTTGAAGTGACTCAGTGCTTTGGGGACTCTGGGATGGGGACTGCAAAGGCACGATGCTTGTGAGCACCTTCAGGGGGTGGTTCACGGTTCTAGCTGAGTGCAAGGTGAAACACTCTCTGCAGTGAGTGTGGGCAGAGGAAGATGTGGGCACTGAGCCTTGGTGAGGGCCAGTAGTTTGCAGGATTAGTTTCTCACTGTGCTGAACCTGACCTACAGTCCCTGCAGGAGGAGGCTGGACAGGCAGCTGGGAAGCAGGGAGTCCCTTTGCTGGCAGTAAAGGAACCCCAGAAGGAGAATGTGGCTTTTCAGGGGTGAAAAAGACTTTGGGGGAAAGAGAGGAGCTCTGCTGTGCAGCCAGCAGCAATGGTGGCAGTGGGGAGGTGAAAGGCTCTGCTAACATGCCATCCAGCAACAGCACATCTGTGTCCTTGGCCTCTTGGGACCTGGGAGCAGGGATCTGCATCTCCTCAGGCAGCCTGTCCAGATGGGTGGCCTGCACTGCAGTGCTGGTCCTTACCCCTGGCTCTGGGACAGGAGTTGATGCTGAGGTAACAGTTTGGGCCACACTGCTGATGGTTGTGTAGTTAGGATGAGTGAGCACTGGCTGAGAAGTTGCTTTTGTTGTCTCTGCTCCTTGGTTAGGTGCAGTGGGGAGAATCCTTCCAGGCTTCAAGGTGGCATAAGAGGAACCAGTTTTCACTGGGATATCATGGCTGCTTTCAGGGGAACCCAGACTCAGATCCTGCTTGCTTGTGAAGAGGGAAGCAGGTTTGTGGTGATCTTCCCCCTCAGGAGAAGGTTCCACCTGTACATCTGGTCTGTCACTGGACAGAAGGATAAACACAGGCTTCACCAGAATTATGCTAGAATTTGCAAGGTCCAGCACTGATAGATTTGGGGCTGCCAGGATTTGCTGAATGGAAACCAAACCTCCAACACTGGTATTGGGGAATTTGAGAGGTGAAGGGGAGTTCTGCATGGGCTGCAGGCACATCATCCCATCAGCACTCCTAAGCAGAAAGGACAAGTATGGGGATGATGGCAGCACTGTGAGCTGGTCGCTCCTAAAAGCACTGAGGTTTTTGGGGGCTGCATCATGTGCCAAACCAAACTGGTGCACTAGAGCTTCTGCCAGGTATGCTGGGATCTCACCAGAGATGCTGGACACCACTGGCTCAGGCTGTGGTGCTGAGCTGGACTGGCCTCCCTCTGCATGGAGTGAGGGCAGTCTTGAAGCAGAAGCTGCCAGGCTGCCAGTTGGCTGGATCTGGGAGGCTGAAGGGGTGAAGCTTTGAGGAGGAACATTCTGGTTCCTGTTGTCATGCAGTCCAGATGGGCTGGGCACTGAGCTGGCCTCTGGAGTCAGGAGGGGAGAGCCAGTTTTACCTATCTGCTGGGGGAAACTTCTCTCTCTCTTGGAGTCTTCCACTGTGGTCACCTGCAGCACCATAGGGAAACCTTCCTGAGGTACAGGATGGGCAGAAATGCCCTGGATCTGAGAGCCAGGGCCACTAGATGTGGATGGAGTTGGGGTGTGAAGTTCTTTCTCAGCAGAGGCAGAGATGCCCATGAGCTGCAATCCAGCATAAGCAGGAAGAGATGCAGCTGGTGGCTGAAGCCCTGCATGAGGAGAATCAGAAGTGCTCACAGGTTGAAGGGCTGAGCTCTCAAAGGTGGGTGTGCCTGGAAAGGGTGCAAGTGTCACTCCTTTCAGCTCTGTAGTAGTTTGGGAGAGTTTGAATGTGGAAATCCATGGCTGGATCAATGAGGATGAATTAGCAGAACCCTGAGGGCCCTCAGGGGATCTGGGGTTTTCAGGTTTGCTTGTCATCCTCTGATGCTCTGAATCTCTTTGCAAAGCTACAGCTGTGACCTCCTCAGAGCTCCTGTTGGCTTCTTGGGCATCATGTTGTTTAGTACAGTTAAGAGTCTGAGGCAAAGGGAGGAGCTGCTGTTTATCAGCTGTGCTAGGGGGCCCCTGCAATGGAGGTGGAAATAAGTCATCATGAACCAGAGCTTCCAGATGCACCAGTAATGAAGAAGAATGTGCATTGCCTTGTGGGAGAGTCTGAAGGGCTGGCAACTGGGTTGGGTGTCCAGAGCCATCCAGCACAACTGCTGTTGAGTTTCTGGCTTTACTGCCTGTTGTTTCTTGCTTCAGAGGCAGAACAGGGGAAAACTCAACAGCACTTGCCTGTGTCATTTGGGAAGTGGCTGCATCAAGCTCCCCTGAAGGAGGCTTTTGCAGGAATCCAGGAGTTGTAACTTGAGCATCCACAGTCAGAGTCTTCTTCAGGTCTGCAGGTGTCACACCAGCTTTGCTGTCAGGTTGGACATGTGGAGCTGTGTCTTTTGGCCTGTTGCTAGTGGGAGGCATTCCTGTTGGTAACCCAGCCACCCTGGCACCTTCAGGAGCAGTGGGAGATGCAGATGCTGCTGCTTCTCTTCTTGGAGTAACAATGCTTACCACTGAAGCCAGAAGAGATGTTTTAGGACTTGTCACCTCCATCTGCTTGATACCAGGGATGGAAGAGACAGCTGTAAACTCAGGGGAGTCTTGATGTGTCCCTCCAGTGAGGAGAGGCTGGGGCAGCCCAGCACTAGAGCTGGGAACACTGAAACCAGCCCCAGTGGCATTGCCTGGGTTCCCAGGCAGCAAGCTGCCTGGCTGCTCCAGAGGTGTGGCAGCCTGTGCTCCTCGTGTGGAGGCAGGGATGCTGCTGCTGCTGCTGCTGCTCAAGAGCTGGCTAGGAAATGTCTGGGCATCCTGGAGCTTTAAAGCTGCTGCCTCTGTGTGCAGGTGCTCAGGCACTGCCAGGTTTCTAGGCAGCTCCTCAGGTGGCATGGCTGTTCTCTTTGCAGCTGCCTCTGCCAGCTCAGGAGGGAAGTCAGCTGCTGTTTCATTGGTAGGATCAGCTGCTGGGCTCTGAAAGTTAAAGGTGACCTCATCTGAGTTCTCTTCTGTGATGGAGAACACTTCACTGGGTACTGGGCTGCTCTCAGCTCTTGGTTGGGCTTCCCCTGGAAAGCTCCAGTCTAACACTTCACTGACATCATGCTCACTCTTGGAGGCACCTAAGGAACAGAAGACAAGTCCTTTTGTCTGCTCAGTTGCACACAAGCTTTTAACATGGTGTAACCCTTCAGCTTTGGCACTTCACATCAGGCTGAGGGGAAAGGGGGAAGTTAAGTGGCCACTGGCTCTATCCAGAGCCAGGCAGGAGGGAGGATGAGCAGCTCTGCCACTGCCATTCTTAAAGCCAGCTGCTGTAAATCTGACCCTCTGCTGTTCATATTCAGTGTCCTAGGAAGGATGACACTTGACACTGCTGCCACACTGATGCAAAGCATTACCCAGACAGAGAGCAGCTCCTTAACTGTACAAGGACATGAATGACAGCCAGAGATCCAGGGAGAATGAGACCCTCAGGTTGCTGGAGGCTGGTAGCTCTAACAAAAGCAAAGCCAGGTTACTACACACATGAAGGAGCTCACTCACCTGGCTCTCCTCAGCCACTCTTCCTCCCCCAGTATCCCACTCCTGTGATGAGTTTCCTGATTCAGACTGGGTGAGCAGCAGGCCAAAGCTGGTTTGTTTTGTGGGAGTGACACAGAGCAGAGAGAACACACTAACTCCTCTACTTCCAGCTTCTCAACTCCAAAGCAGACCCTTTGCCACTGAAAGAGGCAGATCTGCAGTGTAACAGCCTAGTGTCACATCCACCTTTCACTCTTGCCTGTCCCCCCAGTCAGAAGGTTGACATTCCCAAGCAGACTGCCCAAACCATGGGCTAACATATTCCTGTGCTTTCCAAAAGCTTTAAGCATTTTCCCTTGAGCACTTGCCAGCAAAGAGACATCTCCAAATTGCTTCAGATGAAACCTCCAGGGTTGGCAACCCAGGGCAGTGCCTGGAGAGGAGGTTACAGCTTCCCAGTGGTCACTGGGAGAGCCAGGACTGCTTCAGCCAACAGTGAGCAGGGTAAGCTGAGAGAAGGGAACCCAAAACCTGATACATTGCTAAAAAAGCAATGGAAGCTACTAGATGATGGAGACTGCTCTGTTAAATCTATAAAGATTTTGAGTTATGGTTTGGTAGGGGCAAATGAAGCTGCTGTGGTTTAGCCCCAGCTTGGGAAGCAACACCAGGGATCAGTCTGCAGAGACATGCACTTACTGAAGCAAGGTTTGGCACAAAGTCAATGCCCAGAGATGCAGCCTGCAGGTGGACCAGGGCATTTAAAACAAACAATGACAAACAAACCACAGCCACAAAAAGAAGAGACTTCCTCATTAGCTGGCAAATCCTTGGACACCACCCCTCCCAGATTCCTCTTTCCTGAAGAGAATGGTCTGCCTGAAGAGCAGCCTGGCTGCTTGCACTGGCTGAGTTAGCTTTATGGGCACCTGCAGGGGATGCTTACAGGCACACACAAGAAGGGGTAGAAAGCCAAGGCTGACTGGCTCCCTGCAGTGAGTGACAGCAGCCCTAGGAACTCCTTGGAGGCATGACTGCCTCCCAAACTCCCTGCAGGTTTCCTGCCATCAAAAATGTGGGAGAAATATTGCATGGAGAGGGGAGAGCCCATGTTAATGGCATCAACAGTGGTGCCTGCAAAGGCATGTTCTGAAGGAGGCTTCAGCAGGCAGGAGTCTGAGCCCCAGCTCTGCCAGGGATCTCCTCTCTGAAAGGTGGCTCTGTTTTCTCTCTGCCTTCCCCCACCTGAAGGAGACAACATATTCCTGGGGATGGACTGTCTCTGAGCTTGGGTAAGCAGCACAGCCATGGCCTGACCTGGGCATCTGGGGCCACCAATACTCCCACAAGAGAAACCATTTAAAGCAGCTCTTGAGCCTTCCAGCACAGCTGCAGAGCCAGAGGAGCTGCTCCTTCCTCTCCCTGTTGGCAAACACTGGGGGCTTGATGGCTCAACCTTCAGCATAATTGTGCTGCTCACTAATAAAAGAAGAAAAGAAAGCAGAAAGGCAGCAATTGAGACCAGAACAAAACACATCACTCACCAGAGAAATCCAACAGTCCAGCTGCAAGCAGAAGAAAGATGGGGAACTTCTTCTGCATCTTGTGAAGCAGCTCCTGGGCCATCCCAATGATATTCAGACAGAAAGCAGCTTGCTAAGGAATCACTGCTGCCTCTTAGCAATGGGCATTTGCTCTTTGCTCTGGAAAGGCTGGAAAGAATGTCCTGTGAGGAGCAGCTGAGGACTTTGAGTTTATCTAGTTTGGATATGGATCATATGGAAAGGGAAAAACAATGAGCAGAAGTCAGATAAGTAGCATAATGACAGCTCAGAAAAGCACTGCAGGAGACACCAAGGACAAGGTGATTGCTCTTGAGGGAAACAACAATAAACCATTCTCCACCCATCAGCAAACTGATAGTGTTGTCCAGTAGATAACACACAGATTAGGTGCTGACAGATTCGTTTCCAGCCTTAGCCAAGTCATTCACCTGAGTGTAGTAAGCAAGGTCAGGTCACTTCACCTCTTCCCCACTGGAAAAGACCATGATCCTAAGTGGCATTTGACAGCTGCTGAGTCCCAGGACCCTCACTGGAGCTGGTGCCTCTACCCAGCACACAGGGATTTGCTAACTCACACATGAAACCTTTCCAACAGGCTCCATTTGTACAAGTCCCACATCTCCAGGCTCACTGGGTGACAGCCTAACCATTGCCTGGCCTTGTCTTCTGAGAGCTGACAGTGTGGCCAAGCCTGTCTCACTCTGTTACCCAGAGCAGATGTTCTTTTGCACCCTAGGTCCTGTGGTTAAAGTTCATGATCAAGCAACATCACACTGTGTGACAGACAGAAGGCTGCCACCTCAGCCTGGACACCAGATCTGCTGCTGCTAAGCCTGAACAGCATGAAGCTTGGCAGTTAGAACTACAATTCTGCTAGAAAAAGCAGTTGGTACAGTCAGGGTCTCTGCAGACCACTTCCCCTTCAGAGGTGCCTCTCTTCCCACAGCCTGACAGCAGCTACACCAGCCAAAACATACTCCTCAACCAAAAAACCTGCTGCAACTGTTTGGCAGGCATGAAGATGAAGGAAAAGTGATCCCTAGACCCACAGGGATTCCCAGCTAGGATCCGCTGGCAGCTGCTCTGTTCTTCAGCTGAGCCTGCAGCCTGCAGCAGATCAATGCCCCTGCTGTAACTGCTTGATCCCTCTGGCCACTTCCCATCCCCAGACAGCAGCAGCTGCTGCTGCTAAGCTGGTGCAGGAACAACAGCTCTCTTTGAGGAGGTCATATCAGCTCTCAGCCACCTTCTGCAGAAGGAAGTTAGAAGCCATTCTCTTACCTGATCACTATTTTCTTCTGGGAGCAACAGCAACTGGCATGGGAGAGGTTCCATCAAAACCAAACCCAGCTTGTCAGCCAAACCCAAGGAAGATCTTAAGCTTTTAGGCTCAAAAGGCTGTCAAGTCTTCTGTAACATTCTGCTGACACATTGCACCTGCTGCTCCCCTCTAACCTCCTGCCTCTGGAAAGAGTCACTACCTTTTTTCTTCCTGAAGACAATGCTTGGTGTTTGTCAGGTTGAGAGTCTAGTGCTTGTTTGGACCTGGCCCCCCAGGCAGTATCTGTCCTGCACTTGCCTAAGCAGAGTGAACCTCCTGGGAGGCATTTCAAAAGCAAAGAGACAGTGAAATTATCAACTGTGTGCTTCCCACTGGGAGGGGAGGGGAGGGAAAAACCAGCCCCAGCCAGGGGCAGGAGAATTCCCTTCTTCTGAAGTGGGAAGATGATTCAGCTGCTGTTCTGAAAAGGAGTTGACAGATAATTTGTCAGCCAATGCTCTTAAGGGACAGGATTCCAGACAGAGCAGGCACCCACAGGTGGCAAGGAGGCAAACTGAAGGCAAACAGAGCTGGCCTCTCTCCTCCATATCAATGGAACAGATTAGTTTGCTTCCTGTGTCCAAACCCTAAGCAAAAGAAGCATTATATTTATGGTCAAAGTCCTTGTCTGGCCTAAGTTCTACAAGCTTTTAGGCTAGATTTGTGTCTCTCTGCATCTTTTATTAAAGCAAAGAGAAGCTTAATGCAAGCTGTTACTTTAGGTCTTAGCCTAGATCATAAATTAACTTCTTCCTCCTGATACCTATGTTGTTGGACTGGCTTCTGTGGAGCAGCAGCAGAGGCTCTGAAAAGTGGGACTGAAACAAAATGATGTGGCTTTGAGCTCCTTTTATTGACAGAAAGGGAGACAATACTCAGCAGGAAGCAGCATTAGCAGCACATGGCAAAGCTCTCTGGAGGAGTTCAGCTGCTGTGCAGGTATTTCATGGAGGAGTTCAGGATGGCAAATCCATTCAGTTTCCTCAGCTGAAGCATGTGCCTGCAGAGACAACAGAAAGGTTGCTGGGGGAAGATAAGATGAGCTTCCCCTGCTCTGTTACACCCATGCCCAAACTGTCACTGATATCTGATGCTACCTCTGATGAGTTCCTCCTGCAGTAACTTCCAGATGCCTGCTCCCCAAAAAGGGGACATGAAAGTTCTGAATGATGCCTGACAGCTGCTCACACAGCTGACATTTCAAACCAAGACAAAGCAGCTCTTCCCCTGTCACACCTCTGGAATCCTCTGCAAATCTCAGAGCAGACACTTCCTCTATTGCTCCTCTGGGATCTCCAGAGGGAGCAAACTCCTTAAGCTTCCAGAACCTAAGCATTATGGCTTGCTTCCTGCAGGGGCTCAGGAGGGATGGTAACAAGCTGAACTCAGTTCCTCCACCTGGAAGAGGCAGCTCCCCTCCACCTGTTCAAGATGCAGCTGACACTTTGCAGCTAACTAGAGCTTGGCAGACCCTTAGCAGGCAGCAGACATTCTTTGCTGACATTTAGACTTCTGTTTTGCTCTCATTATTGCTCTGACCTCTCCTATCTTCTCTTCTCTCATCACTCCTCCTCCTTCCACTCTTCCAGCAGAGGTAACACCAGGAAGCAATGCAAAGTGAGCTCCTGGAAATATTTTCAGACAGAGAACTACCACCACAAGAAGCCCAAAGCAGAACAATGGGCAAAAAACCACAAGTGGGAATTCCAGTTGGAGGAAGGACAAAGCTTTCATGGAGCATCCCTATAAATCATCTGCCCTGTACCTGCTTTCTCCAGGAACTGCCTTGCACTGCTCAGCTTCTGGAGAATTATCACCTAAGAGCAACCAGAGAGTGCAGGAGAGCAAGAGTCTTCCTTACAGTACCTTGGTTCAGCCACACAAAGCTTCCCCAGAGCAACTGCTGCATTCTCCTGCACTGCAGCTCTTGAGGCATCACCACCAGCATGTCTCAACAAAACCATCACCACGTTGGAATTCAGCAGGGATGTGGCTGCTCCAGGAACAGCAAGGCACTGGCCAAGGCAGAAAGCAGCATTTCCCACAATCATTTCATTCTCTGAGTCCAAGAGCTTCAGCAGCACACTGAGAGCTGGGAGAGAGAGAGAGATTACTTGTGCAGAGCACAGAGGTTTGCTCAAGCAGCACTGAAACCTTCTCCTGCCTTTACCCCAGCTCCTAGGGCACGAGCATTGGGGTGAGCAAGGGAACTTCCTAGCCAGGCTCAGGATTCAGGATGCTGGTCTCAGCTTCACCTGCCTAGATGAATCCCCACAGAGCTGAATCTACACTCTTGTAGCATGGAGCTTGTGTTTACCATTTCTCTGAAACTGAACAGGTCACCTTTGCTGCCTGCAGGGCTTGTTCTAGAGGGGAAGGGAGTACCTGGGTGACAGTGAGATCACATCTCTGCATTCAGACTCTAGTTNTCTTACCCCGGCCTCTCCCCCACCACCCCAGCAGGGCCAGCACAGAGTGGAACGCTTAGAGCCTGTGGTAAAAGAGAAATGCTGCTGTGGAAAGAACAGCTGGAAAAAAGGAACATAAAAAAAGCTTCCTGTATCTCCTTAGCCAACATAAAGAAGCTCAGCTCCATCTACCTCATGGGACTGGTGCCTGATTCCAGCAGGCTCCTAGCAACAGGGCAATGTCTGGGTTGGCAAACAGAGATGACAAAAAAAGAACAGAAATCCTAACTTCTCCCAAGATTAAAACCCAGAGTTTTGGGGGAATTAATGAGAGTCAAGTACTATTGCTAATTTGAGGAAGTGAAAGCTTCATCTAGAGATGACACAAACTCATACAGGGTGCACAGAAGGAAGATGATGCTCTGAAAGGCTTTCAGTGAGTGGAAATCCTTAGGGTTCAGGTTGAACTACATGAGCTGACAGTTCTCTGACAGGTTCAGCCATTTAGATAAAGCTTCAGTAATCTCTGTTGTACTTAAATTAGCATTAAATGAACCTGGATTTTAAAGCAATCAAAGTAGTGACTAGAGGGAATGTGCTCCAAAATACCCTGAGACACCTGGCCTGGTGTCATCACTGTCTCCATGGTCATTGCCATTTAACACCAGGCTAAACAGTCACATGCAGATTGAAGGAAACCATAAACAGCCTCAACCTCTGGCAATCAGACTGTCTGACAGAAATCACAGCTACAGTCCTGCAAGAGGAAAGTGTTCAGGCCTGTTCTAGAGGGGAAGGGAGTACCTGGCTGACAGTGAGATCACATCTCTGCATTCAGACTCTAGTTAGTGAAGCTCTCACTCACTTTTATCTGACTTCACCAGGTCTTCTCGAGCTTGGCTGTCACTCCTGGTGCAGATGGAAAGGGTCTGGAGAGCATAACTGGATGTGATCTCTCCTCCAGCCTAGATTTGATTAAAACACAAGTTAACACACACACACACACTTCATACCCCAACTGAATCAAGACTACAGAATAGCTTAGGGACCATGGGAGACATTTGGGTGTTCCTCATGCCAAATTCAGACTTCTTCTGTTACTCCTTCTGTTAGATATGCAGGTATACAGCAAAAGAGTGGCTGCAGATTGACACATGCATGATTTAAGGAAAAACCTGCTCCAAACTCGAGCCAGCACTCACTGATAACCAGTGGGAAGAGCTTCAGTGCTGGTTTTAAGCTTTAATTCTCCAGCTGGGCCTGCAGTAGGGGATTCTTCCACTGGCAGGTCTCTGCAAGCAGAGCTGGGTCATATGGAAACATCTGAATCACCCTGGCTCAGGCCCAGGCTGGTCTCCAGACTGGTGACCTAGCTCAAAATGAACCTGGAGAGCAGCCAGAGTGCCCCACAGAGATGCAGCCAGAGTAACTGCACAGGTCTCTCTCCTGGGGAAGCACAGGGACAACTGTGGTTTTCTTAAGGGGATACAGAAGGAGAAATAAAGTGAATTTTGTTAAATGAATTGACCTTCAAGAGTTTGACCAGCTTCTTCACCACTCCTCCTTTCACTGCTGCTTCCACTGCCAGGGAGGAGGCTGGCAGGATGCGGCTCAGCACCCCGGTGGCTCTCTGCATCAGGAGAGAGTTCAAACTGTGACAGTCTTTGTCTAAAGAACTTCAAGGAGTTCTCAAACTAGTTTGATTTTGCAGAATAAATCCAAAATAATGAAAGTGATGAAAGGAGTTTACAGAAATAGCAAGAAGAGCATCCTTAGGACATGGCTTTTTTATGGCTTCTTGGAAGCTGAACTCAGCACAACCTCTGAAGACTCAGGGGAGGGAAAGCTGAGACCAAACTGAGGTCAAGACAACTCCCTCTGTGTTTCTGTATTCAAACAATTTCCTAGTAGAAATCAGCCCAGCACTGAGCCAAGGAAACCAGATCAGAAGTTACCTGAGTTCAGAGAGGTGAATGCACTCAGGGTCCACCTCTGTTCCTACCAGTTTCATAGACTCAGAGAATTGCCAGAGCTGGAAGGGACCTTAAAGATCAGTAAGTTCCAACCTCCCTGCCTGGGAGGGACACCTTCCACTAGAGCAGGCTGCCCAGAGCCCCAGGCAGCCTGGCCTTCAAAGCTTCCCAGGCATGAGGCTTCCACAACCTCTCTGGGCAAGCTGTGATGGTGTCTCTCCCCCTCACGGTGAAGACTGCTGTCTGTGGGAGTTCCAGAGCACCAACAGGAGCACAGTCTTCTGGGGATGATTCACACATACAAATGGCAAAAATAAAAAGCTGCTAAATGCCCAAATTGTTCTGACACCTTTGCCTCTAGATGGATTTTTTAGTTGTACATTGAAAAGCAGCCTCAGGATGAAATGGTTTGGAAGAGCTTCTACTAAGGAGACTTAAAGAGAACACAGAGAGCCTCTTGCATCAAACAAAACAAAACCCTGAACACTGTAAGTGGTATATTATGCCTATACTACTGCTAATGATGACTATTCCAGGCTTCAAAGCCTAATGTAGAGTGTTCAGGTGCTGAGGTCAGGCAGCACAAGCTTTTGTTAGTCACAGATATCCCACTTACTGTCACAATCCTCCCATCCTTGTCCCTCAGGAGAGACATGCACCTGCCACTTATGTCCACAGCCATGCACTGAAACAACAAGGTGAAAAACTCAGGTCCAGCTGGTTGCTGGGAAGTGTTAGAGCAGAAAGGGGTTAAAGACAAAAAAGGATCCACTGAAAGTCAGGGCACACAGGGCAGCAGTTACTGACGCTCCAGCACTCAGATGTCACTTCAGAAATCATTCCTCCCTATGGGAACCCTTAATTTTGAATAATCTAGGAATGGGAAAGCAGCTAAGAAGATCCCAGAGCTGCAGACTGATGCCAAACTGAACATTGATACCATGGGGGGAAATGACAACATTTCATCCAACTTTTTAGCTTCCTTAAATTGCCAAGTACCATTAGTGATAACACCCAGAGAGACCAAAAGTTAACTGTACACCAGCAAAATCCAGGGCTGGCAGCCCTTGAAATGCTTCACCATGCTTGAGGTGAAAGAGGGCCCTAACACCACCTCCTGCAGCCAAGCTCTTTCTCTCCTGGAGAGACTGCAGGGTGACAACATTCCACAGCCATTCCCTCACCTATCCCACTGGAATGTTCTGCTGTGACTCCTGTGGCTTGCACCAGCCCTGTCCTTAGGGGAGGAGGATGCTCTGACTGCTCAGGTGATTCTGATTCTCTGAGGAAGGGATTAGAAGAACAACACTGCCAAAGGACATTCAGAGATCACCTCTACCTGGATGACCACATTTGATTCAAGCAGCAAGTTCATCATGAGGCCCAGCACTGCAAACAAGCACTCCTGGTACTCAGCTGTGCTGGCATCCAAGTGTTCATCCTGTGTACAAGAGAGAGAGAGAGCAGAGTCAGTTCAGAGGATCACAGTATGCACTTCCTCAGTCTCCTGTGTGCTTACTGACACAGTGCCTCAGTTTCCCCCCTGAGGCACCACCATCAGCTCAGAAGGAAGAAGTCAGGTGAGCACCAGAGCTCATGATGCCTTTTCCATACAGCTTCTTTCTGCTTGTTGCTGCTCTTTGGTAACTAAAGCTGCACACTCCCAACTTCTGATGTTCAGGCAGTTAACAAGAACCTTTCCCATCTTCTGAGTTCTTTAGTTTCTGAGGCCTGGGCTCACACCACTTACAGTAAGAGACCTCTGACTCCCCTCCAGCCACCCATCAACCCACAGCTTACATGGACATATCCATGGACACAGCCAACCACCAGATCTGAAAGAGCTCCCTCAAGGGTTCAGAGCTATTAGGGGAAGCAGACAAACACCATCACACAGTTCTACTTCCCCAGGAGCTAGGGCTGAAAACACTAACTGCCAAGGTTTCTTTACCATGAGCTTCAAGCATGCTTGCCAGCACTCTCTGCTCTCAGCCATCTGCACCCGAGGGACTGCATCTGCACACAGGTTCCCCAGGATGCCAATGCAGCAGGCCAGGGCTCTCTGGTTCACCAGCTTGGCAGAGCTCTGAAGACAGAAGAGGGGAAAAACAAGCTGAGAACACATGACAAAGAAACAACAAATACTTGTTCCTATCCCTCTGGCAATGGAAAGTGGGATCCCAGAATCTCTCTCATGCATGTTAAATCCCAGCTGTGCAAATCCCACACAGAATCACAAGGAAATCTCCTGAGGATGGCTGAAGAGCCTTGGGAAAAAGTGACTGGATTCTCTGGTCCCTAACCTCGGGCTGTGAACATCTCCTGCTGCCACTTGCTTGGGTCACAGAACAGAAGAGCCTCTGCTGCAGCTGCAATCCAGGCAGGTATGGCCAAAAGGAGAGAGCAACAAGCAACATCAAAGTGCTATGATTACTGCATTGTCTTGGTGCTCCTTTGGAGAGCTGGAAGCTGTATCTGCTGCTCTGCAACAGAACCAATCCTCCCCTCTCACCCTCCCTCCTCCTGAGGACAGGTTTCTGCACCAAGAGTATTGTTAAGTTTGTAGTTTAAAGACATGCCAACCAGGAAAGAGATCTGAACCACTGAGCATCTCTACCTAGTGACCTAATGTCATCTCTTCACCTTCCTCTCTCAGACTAGAAAGAAACAGAGAAAAAAAATCACTTTCCAAGATGCAAGCAGTTTGTGACAGTGGATTCAAGTCACATTAAGAGTGCAACACAAAGTTGAGGGGGAAATCCTGACCTGGCAGATTAGTAGTGAGACTCTGCCACCAAGCCCAGACTTTTCAGTGAATATAAAATCAGTCATGTGCAGAAACCAAGCACTAAGGACTGGAGACTGATAATCTTTAACTCTCCAGAACTAGAGACACAGGGAGCCCTGGAGCTCTACCACAGAGGAGCTCTGTCTAGGAGCAACTGGCTGCAAACCTGGGAGGAGCAATCACAAAAGATGTGACACAAGAGTAAAGCAGGAACACAGAAACTGAGATCTTTCATACCAGCAACTGGGTGAATAAAGGTAAAACATCTGTGGAAAGCAAGACATGACACTGAGTTCTGAACCTGTTGGGGCACAAAGAAAGCCATGTTTGGACACTTATAGGTAAAGGCAAGACAACAGCAACATAAAGACAAGGTAAAAGCCAGTCAGCAAGGCACCCTCACAGCACCCAAGGCCAACAGGCTCTGTTGCTAGCTCCAGTGCATTTCTGAGCACAGCTGTATAGAAATGAATGAAGAAAGAGAAGTTACCTTTCCTCTTCAGCTAAATCAGATAATATCTGCATGGCACTGCTAGCCCTGGCATCAGGGCTGCTGACAAACATCATCAAAATCTGCAGCCATCTGTTATTAAGCAAAAAAATAAAGAGGTATGTCAGCTTTGGTGTACTTATTAAAGATCAAACTAGCATCTGAAGTGCAGCAACAGACCTTTCAGTCCTTTCAGACAGGCTGCCACCTTGGTGGCATCAGCTCTGAAGAGCTGTGGGGCCAGGCAGGAAGGACGTTCCTCTGAGCTATAGCAGTGTTTATTACCTGGTTAGGTCCTGGTGCTTTACCAGCAGTTTCCTCCCATTCTCAGTCTCTGAGTAAAGAGAAATTAGTGCCAAGGTCTCCTTCTGGATCTGCAGAACCCCAGATGAAAGCAGCTTTGGCAGCTGAGCACCCACATCAGGCTGGGTCAACAGCACACGCTGGTTCTCTTCTGCGAACAGAGAAGGTCCAAGAGCAGTGTCAGCCACAAGGACACCTCCTGACTCCTTCCCTGGCTGCAGAATAACAGGCTTCATGTCTTTATTCCCTCTACCACTGTCCTCATGTTTGCTCTGCTGTGTGTGTCTGGCTCAGCACTCCTGCAGAGCAATGGGGAGGGAGAGCTCCCACTAACCTCCCAGCTCCACTCCTTCCACACACACACTGCTCTTCAAGGTTCTACTCTCATTGTCCACACACTAGGTTCTCAGGCATCAAATGCTTCTTCAGAGAGAGACCAAACCCATCAGCACAAACTGTTCCTCACTTCATCAGCTGCCTCCAGACTGCTAGGGTCTAGGTTGTTCAGGCAAAATGTAATCTCCTCATGCACACAACTGCCAGGACTGTGGTGGCTGCTGGCAGTAAATCTCCAACACTTGCACCTGACCTCTAAAACTTCATTTACAATAACATCTAGACCCAAGGGCTCTGGGAAAGTGATGTTCATGCCCAACAACAGCTTTAGACACAGTAAATGCTATATTCACAGGACATTAACAATGATTAATGTTGATTACAGAGCTTTACCATTCCCAGTGCAGACAGCTTGCCACAGGAGGAGAAGAGAAACAGTCAGATCCACTTCAGCTGGGGTTTTTCTCTCTGCACAGAAGCCCCTAAATGAGAAACACTAGCTCATAAAAACAGCAAAGGACAGATCAAACAAGCAGCTCTTGGGCTAGGGAAATCAGCAAAGCCCACAGAGGTGAGGATCTGCCACATGAACACTTCAGCTCAGAAGCTCCAAACCCAGCTCACTGGTGAAGCACTTCAGGACCCTCAGATGTGTCTTCCAGAGGAGCTCCCCTGAGACCAGGTTTATGATCTGCTAGTGCTGCTCTGCTCTCAGCACAGCCAGACCCTGCAGGAGCATTACACAGCACAGGTGATAAACCCAGTTCTGCCCTGAGACAGCTGTCAACAGCCAGGGCATAGAAACCTCTCTCTGCAAATTTGGAAGTGCTTCACCTCTTCAGTCTGTTTACAGCCCACAGCCAAAATACTGATGCTGAACCCTAAGGAATTCTCTGTGCTGAAGTCTCACTGACAACCTTAAAGAAGGTCATGCTGTTCTGAAGCTCCTGAGCTGTGCCAGATCTGTTTGCTTCCACTACCTGCCTGAGCCTGACCCAAATGTACATTCACACCAGAGATCCCTCTAAAGACCAAGTCTAGAGAGCAATACAGGTAAATATTAGTCAGATCTGTCCCTGGTTCCTGTAACATCACAGCAGGCAGGAAAACACAGCAGCAGAAGACAGAGGTCCCCAGAGATGATCCTCTCCCTTGATCACAGGGTTAGAGATTCACAGGCTCCACTACAGAGCTATATGGCCCAATATTTACCAACCAACAGCACCAGGGGGGCTTAGCCAGCTGTAGCTAAACAACCCAGTGCTTCCACAACTTCTTTTAGATGAAGGTGGGGTTTGTTTTGTTATTTTTTTCCTTTACAAACCTGCTCTCACCATGAGCTAGGATAACAGAGGAACAGGAGACAGAGGAAGAAATTCCTTAATGCTATTCACCACATCTAAGAGAGCAGTGTTTGTTTAAGAGTCAGACACAAGCCAGCCCATTCAGACATTACAATCTGTTATTACATTCTCTTCTGATCATTTCAGCTGCATTTCAAGAGGTGATTGTGTTTCCTGAAAACAATATTGCCATTTCCCCATGCTGTAACATCCTCCTGTCCTGTGGAGAGCTCTTACCTTCTGACAACCTCCTTGTCTCTGAGGATACTGAATCCATTGTTTGTTCTAAATAAAGTTTGGTCAGTGCCTGAAAAATGGAGAGATAAACAAATCAGGTCTCTGATCCATCTGGCTGCTGTATCCCTGGGAAGGCAGAGTCCTGCTCTTCTAGAACACAGTGCTAAAAGAAAAGGTCACTGGACCCAGCCAGAGGTCACTGGACCCAGCCAGAGGTCCCTGGACCACCAGCTCTGGGGAAAGAACATCATTAAAAGGGGAAAAACCTCCCAGACTGCTACTAGAAGTAGAAGCAGCTTTGAGGCTGAGGGCTGCTCTAGTTCATGCCTGTTGCTATAAAGAACAATTGACTTGAGGCTAAAGGCTCTTTAGGGAGACTGGCACCTGAGGTGGTTTGCAGGTCAGATGCTCTCACAGAGAACCACTGATAGTTCAGAACAAAGTAAAGAGCTCTAAAAAGCCCCAGATCTGTAAGAAGCCTTAGCAGCTCAGCCACAGCACCAGTCTAGTTCTAAACCCAGAGATGCTGTAAACATCTGCAGGCCATAAGTTCTGAGATATCAAATAGAGCTGATTTCATCTTCTCAGTAGAGGAAAAGTTCTTCTGCTCCTTTGAAAACTACTCCACTTGTATTCACCCACCTGGACCACAACTCCCACAATCAACAACCCTGGCATCAAATACTCACAGTCTCTCACAGCTCCTGCCAACAGTCTGATCCCTCCTGTATAGTAGAGAATGTTCTGGTCAGGCCCAAGAATCCTCTGCAGCAGCTCTTTTATGGAGAGAGCAGCAGGCTTTCCAGCCTCAACTTCCTTCACTGCTCTCTCTTCATCTCTCATTCTTTTCTCCTCCAGGTTTACCTCCTTCATACAATCTTGGGAATCAAAAGAAACCAAAGCATGGCAGTTCAGTGTTTTCAGCTGCTCAGGTTTCAAGTGCAACTGAAGCTGTCTCCACTGCCTTCTCTCTAGGGAGGGGGATGCATGGACAGCATGAGGGCAACAGCTCAAAGAAACTCTCAGAAACAAGAGCTGCAGGAAAAGAGTCTACCAAAAGTGGCTGCTGGAGAAGAACACTGGCTTTAAGTTCCACCTTGATCAGGAGACAAAGGGATGACAGGGTAAAAGTGGCTGTTTCTTACCTTTAAAAAGGCTTTCCTTTTGGGGATCAATTTCTAAGATCTTCTGGTAACACTGCCTGGACTTAACAGAGAAGAGAATTGTCTCTCAGTTGGAGATCCACATGGGAAGATGATAACAACTAGATCCTAGCCAGAGCCATCCTGTTGAAAAGCTCTGAAGTTCTTTGGCCACAGTACTTAAGAAGTCTGAAAAATAAAGTGTATGGAGGCACCCAAGCCCAAACCTTCCTCATTCAAAGTGTAAGCTGAATGTTCTCAGTCTCTCCATCTGCCTGCTGTTTCCAACACACAGCAGCACGGAAGTGGCCTCCTAAAGGCTGAACAGATTTCCATTTGCCCTGGTCTTTGGATCACAACTTTCTCCCTCTCACCTACAACATCACATCCAAAGCAGAACAAAACAAGGTCCCAGGGCCCCAAGACTTGGCCAACTTACCTCACTGTAATGCTGGAGTGCCAGGTGAGCTCTCCCCATCAGAAAATAAGCTTTAATACATTTTGCATTGCACTGTGAGAAAAAGAAAGATAATTACATCTTCAGAAGCTTTAACCTTTCCATACTTTTCCCAGCTTTCTCATTAATAGTCAGAGTTGCCCAAAATATTCCTGCCATCTGCTAGAGGCATCTAAAATTTCTGTGCTGAACTGGTATCCCCAGATGCCAAAGGTTAACAGTGGGAAGCAGCTGTTGCCAATGTCCCTCCCAGAAAGCTGGACTTCAGGCAGCACAAGCAGCCTCTCCTGCAGTCAGGTCATGGTAAGGTCTGCATCAACAAGTCTTGAACTGCTGCTGCCAATGTTATTAACAATCTGTCAACCCTGCTGCAGTTATGGGTATCCAGGATGCACCAGCACTGAACCTGGATTCAGCAATTTCCTATTTCATAAACCTTTACCTTTTCCACCAGGTCTGATCTTTTCCCTTTTCCCTTCTTGGCAGGATGGGCACAATCCTGAGTGCCAATGTGTGGAGTTAATAGCTTACTATCACTGGTAACCAACTTAATTAAAAGCTCTTAAGAGCTAGAAAAGCTTCTGCACACAGTTAGCATGAAAATATTAACTACTTTGTACTGTTTAAGATAAGTCAGGGTGCAGGAATCTCTGCACCACCACCACAGTCACCCCTTTCCATCAAGAAGCTGTCTCCAGATCAGCAGTCCCACACAAATCCACCTGCCAGGAGCACTTCACCTGCTCCTAAAAGGCAGGATGCTGAAGTTACCTTTAATGCCCACTCACAGTCACCAATGGCTTTTTCATACTCATGGATCCTCAGGTAAGCCTGAAATAAAACAGAGACACTCCAGGCAGAAGAGCTAGGATAATTCCAACAACTTCCACTACCAGCTCATTAAGCAAGCACTGGCTAATTACAAAAAGAAATGCCTGCTGTCTTGCCTAGCCACTGACTTTGCAGGAAGGTTAACAGGTGTTAAACTCCATCTCCTCTGAGTCTGCAGTTTAGAATAAATGTCATAAACCAAACTTCAGCCCACCCATCTGGATTACACAAGACAAGCAGAGCAGGCAAAGCAACAGTTAACATTCCACAGCTGTAAAAGGGATCCCTAAACCAATTAAACCAGTACAGCTAAATAAAACTAAGAATTAGAATGATTTCTCCCCTCCCTTATTCTGGAGGAGCAGGAGGTCACCTGGGTCACATCCAAGAAGGAGACATGAACACTTGAAGGGCTTCAGACTCACTGATCAAGAGGTCAGAGCTGAGCCCTCCAATGATCCTCTCTCTGCAACTCCTTCATTAGGTTTGTAAGATTAACAGTTGCAGTCTGTCTTGCTGTTAACTCCTAGTCACAACAGCCATGTCCTGTTGGTAACATGGCAGCAAAGCAGAACTCACAGGCAGGAGAAGATCCTCTGCTCCCTGTGTCAAGCCTCTCTGCAGTGCCACATGAGTTATCTTCTATGAAACTCACTTAGCTAACAGAAGAACCTTGTGAGGTTCCCTCCTGCCCCAGCAACACTCATTTCAGCTCATGGCAGATGCTGACCTGGGCTCTGTTTGTGTAAAGCTCCTGCTTGTCTTTCAGCTTTGTCAGACCCTCAGTGTACCTCTGAATGGCCACCCCATAGTCTCCTTTCCTGAAGGCATCATTTCCCTTCTCCTTCAGAGCTGCAAAACAACAGACAAGCATTCAAAATAACATTGTCTTTTCTTTTCCTTTCCCCAAGTGCTGACTGAGGAAGCAGAGGCCACATTCTCTCGCAGAAGTGCCAGCCCAGCTCCAGCACTGCAGCTGCCTCCAGGAGCCACCCTTTGCAATGCACATGATCCCCAGGGGAAACTGAGCATTTGGTTCAGCCCAGCCCAGTTCTAGCATACTCAGACCTGCTCTGTCCACCCCAAACCCTTATCATGAAGAGGATCATATGGAGAAGAACAGGTTGCAACAATACATAAAGTATTATAAAGTACATAACCCTGGTATCCAGCTAATCACTGCTGTGGACAAGACTCTTGTTCTCAGGCACCCAAAGCACTGCCTCCATGTGCCTAAGACTGGCAGTGCGAGAGCAGCTCAACAGCCTCTTCAATCAGCACAGCTCCTGCTGAGGAGTTTAGGAAGGAATTAGCTGGAAAAGCCTTTAGCAGTTACCATTTGCTAGCTGCTCATTCCTCTTCCTTCTCTTAGCTCTTTCTGCTGCATCCTTCTCCAGAAATGCCAGGAAGTTACCTTGGAGCCAGGAGAGTTGGGAGTGGTTTAGTTGGGAAGAAAGAAAGAGACAAAAAAGAGCACAGGTTTCATTAAAAACAATCTGCAGATGAGGAAAAAAGTAATTTCTAAGGGATTCTCTCCAAAGAAAAGAGCAAGGGGACACTGTAACAATGAAACTGGAACATGAGGAGCAAGCTAGTACATACAGAGATCAAACAACCCCCCAGGGGTTTGCATCCTTTCCTGAAGTCTCTCCTCTCTAGAGAGAACCTGGCTTACTTTTAAATTCTGAAAACTACTGTTTTTCACAGGAGAGGCCAGAATATGCTAACAAACTACACCAGCTAAGCCTCCTTCAATCAACAAGCACAGGCATACTGCTAAGATCCCTCAGGGCGTCCCTAGATGTGACTGAATCGTGAGTAAAGTCACTGGGGAAGTTAGCTGGGACCTTGGCAGGGATTAGGTCTTGCATAAAGCAAGAGCAACCCTTCCTCTCTCTGCTGAAGCAGGTTGAAGAGATGCTGAACATTTGAGGGAGCACTGTCCTACCTGTGTCCACTGCCTCTCCATCTGCAATGGCCTACAAGAAGAGAAACACAGCAGATGCATGTAGACAGCCAGGCATGGGAGAAACCCCTAGCAGCAAAGGAACACATAGATAAACTCTGAAAAGCTCCAGGGCATGTGAAATACCCAGCCTGAGGCATGCACATTGACACTTAGAGGGTGGCAAAGGCTTAAATGTTGCCATTGCTGGCAAGCTTCCATGTGTAACTGTAACCAGAGGCAAGCCACTGAAATCCAAACCCTCCTGCAGCAACCAAAGCCTAAGGATATTAACCACAGGACTCTTGGGTCTTCAGCCAGCTCTGCTCAAGGTCCTGAAGTGCAGCTAATGCTGCAACTTAGGGCCCTTTGGTGCTTGCATCCAACTTGGATAAACCCCGTGGAAACATTTGGCGTTGTTATTAGCAGTCTTAATTCAAAGCCAACCTAACATCAAGTACCTCCCAAGAGGAGAACAAGCAAAACAAACGAAAAAGTCACTTTCAGAACATATTCTTTGTCAGAATTCTTTTCTCCTGGGCAAGGATGTGGATGAATGTTTCTTGAAAGACCTAAAGTACATAGAGCTTTGCACTGCAATGAAAAACAAACCCCTTACAGAAGGCTGTGTGTTGATGACTGTTCTGTTCACCACACTCTTGCTTTCTTCCTCCTTGCCGGTTCCTTGATCCTGGAGCCTTTTCTCTGTTTCAGCAAGGGCTTTTTCCTTGACAGCTGGGTCTGTGGAGCTCAAGCCTTGCACTAAATTGGCTAAAAAAAGGGATGGAGAGCAAAAAAGAAAACGGACAAAAAAAAATGATACAGATGCACACAACTCTCAGTGACCTTGAAGGGCCCAGGAGTTCAGCTGTGCCTTGACATGTGCTTCTGAAGGCACTGCTGAGTGGCACGGCCGGTACAACTAGAAGCACGAGTTCCTCTCACTTGCAGGAGTTACCTAAAGCTCCTGTATCATACAAATACCTAAATTTGGAAAGCAACTCTTGGTGCCCACAAAGCCTCACAACAGCTGAGCTCACCAGGAGACTTCACACGGAACAAACCCGGAGCCGGGGCGGGGGGGGAGGTGAGGGCGACGAAAAGGGTAGGAATTTTCCTCTTTTCCCTTACTTTTCTGCCTTCCTTTTACCCACCTCCTTTTCCTTCCAGCCCCCAGCACCACAGCTAAAGAAAATTGGGATGTCCGAGCGCCCCCGGCCCCACCACCACCTCCCCGCCGGTAGCACCGCTCCGCCCTGGCGCCGCAGCCCTGCCCGGCCCCGCGGCAGCCTTACAGATCTCATCCACGCGGCGAAGGAACCGCTGGAAATCATCCTCCTCCTCCTGCTCCCGCTCCTGTCCCTGCTCCTGCTCCGCCAGCATGGCCAAGCCCGCAACGACCCCGCGGAGGCACCGGAAGGGACGCGACGCGCTCGCCGTTACCATGGAGACGCCTCCCGCGTGGGCCAGCTGTGCGGAGGGGGCGTGGCTATGCAAATGAAGGGGCGGAGCTTATCTCCCGCCATTTTCTCGAGGGCCCTACCCTTGGGAGGGGCACCCGGAGGCCGCCTCCGCTCTCGGGATTGCGGTCGCCACTGCTCCCGGGTGGGGGCTGCTTCTCTCTTAGGCACAGCCCAGCCCAGCCCAGCCCAGCCCAGCCCAGGGAGGTGAGAGGAGCGGGCAGGGCTGCTCCTAGGAGCTGCCAGCCCCTCTGAGTCTTGGGTGCTACACGGCAGCACCGGCAGCACCGGCAGCACAGAGCCGCTAGAGGGAGCCCTTGCTGCGGCCTGCGAGCTGAGGAGCGCTCCTGGGAGGCTGCTCACGACAGTAGCTTGCAGGGTCTGGAGGGGGCTTCATGCCTGGGCAAAGTGCAGCCTGTCAGCAGTGAGACAGCCGGGAGATGGCACCATCCAACTCCTAATATTCTGTGATTCTGTGATCCTCTCGTACGAAAGGCAGCTGGCCAGCCAGGAGCAGCCCTGCCTCCTTGCCTGTGTCCCCAAATCAGCCTCCGTGCCTCTGCCAGCCAGGCTTGTGCACTGCCTCTGCTGCCAAATCCGAGCTACCCACCCAGCATCTGGCTTCCCCTCACACTAGCACTTCACACAAAGCATGTCCCCATCAGGACATGCACATATGGAGCCAATAGCTAGATGTGTCCTTGTCACCACGCTCAGGAGATGCTCTAGGGCCGTGTTTTCAGAGCCAGAAGACTGGAGGTGAAAGCTAGCAGCCCTTGAAGGGAGTCAGAGCATCACTGAGTCCCTGCTGCTTTGCCTGGGTATTTTAACCCCAGACACATTATAACTCAGCCATCTCGGGAGAGAAAGGTGAAAAACAGCGAGAGGGAGGGGACCTGGAGATAGAGGGGACCTGGAGATAGAGCATCAGCTGCTCAGCCTCCTGCAAGTGGCAGCACTGCCCGAGGCATGGGGTACCAAGAGCAGCCCACGCTGTGCGATGAGAAATCTGTGAACTTACGTGTGCCACCCAGGTGCTGAGCTCCAACTCCACAGCAACAAGGATCTCCTCTCCCCTGCAGACCCTTTGGTGCAGGAACTGCCAGAATATCCCTGTCCCCTTCCCTCCTGCACCTCAGCTCAATGCATTCACTTTCTTCTTCTGTGAACAATTCTGGCACCCAAGGACACCTTCTAAAGCCAACACTCACATGCACTCCCACTCCCTCTCCCTCCGCCCCTCTCACAGCCAGTGAGGAGAGAAGCACATTTCAGGGGCAATGCAGCCCTCTCTGACTCATAGCAGGCACGAAACTGCCCCTGGGTGTTTGTTCTCTCAAGAGAAGGGATCTCCAGGGGGACAGAGAAACAAGCTCCAAGGCTCTCCTCTCTGTGCCAGCGCCTCTCAGCGGACTCACCTGCTGGCAGCTGTTCCCAAAAACAGCCCAACTCTGGACAGGCACCACAGCAACCCCGTGCTGCTGCCCAGAGCTGGCCCACCTGGCAGCACACAGCACAGCTGCTGCAGGGAGCTGCATCTCCTGCAGGTCTAGAGCCCAGAGCCTCAGGGAGCTGGCTCCTTCCCCCTCTGGGAGCAGCTGAGGTGCAAACGCAGCCCTGGCAAGCTCTGCCCACCCCCGGGGAGCTTGCAGAGTACCTCAAGAAGGGCAGACTGGAGGCAGGAGCTGCTGTAGTTTTTCTTTTGGTAGTTTTTATTTGAACACAGTATTCTGACAGAATGCAAAGAAGTCAAAATCCTCAGGTTAGTATCATATTTACACCAGTGGGAATGGGATCCAGGTGGAATCCATCTTGCACTCGGTAAAAAGATTTTTTGTTCTTTTTGTTTTTTTAACAAGATAGAAGGCCCCAAAAGTAGGGAAATGCTGGGGAAGGATGGCAGTGGAGGGGCTGAGAACAACTATCCAAACAGCCTTAGGTGTGAAAGTCTGGGGTTTGAAGGCTCCAGAGAAAAGTGGGAAAAGAGAATCTCCACTCTGGAAAGCTGAAGCACTGGCTGCGGGGTGACCTGGTCACCTTTAGCTATGGGGCAGCGTGGGATGGAGCCACCACGAGAAGCTGAGCAGTCTGCACTGCCATGGAGCTACAGATGGATGGCATGGGGACAGAAACACCTCAATGTCTTCACAGAAATGGCAGCAGCTTGGTCCCTCTTCAAAGGTTTAAATCAAAGCAATGAAGCCCAAGCTCTCTTGGAAATGGGATAGTTCTACATCAAACCGTTCTCCCTAAGGGTGAGGATAAAGCCACTCTCCAGAACTGATCTGCAAGAGTTAGGAGGTGTCATAAGGGCATTCAGAAACAGCTGGAGGGACAACTCCCCACCTTCAGGCAGCCACAGGCTTCACTTCTGCCTTGGAAGGGTGCTGACTCCAGAGATCCTGACACAAACCACTGCAGCCAGCAGGGCACTGCCTAAGGAGGCAGCTGGGGTTGGCCTGGGCTTGCAGCTGGTCTCACTTGAGGATAGAAATGCCCATCCAGGTGATGGTTACCATCACTCTCACCCAGCAGGTGCTGGACATGTTTCTGGCCATCAGCATGGTGCAGCAGTTGCTTCCCCATCAGCTGCTCAGCTCTCAGGGGGTCAGAACTGAGGAGGTTTAACATGCAGATGACAAAAGCAGTCCAAAAGCTTTGCAGAAATGAGGAACAAAGTGCTGTGGCCCCCGACAGGGAGGGAGAAACGTGTGGGATGTCACTGCAGGACACACCTCCTCCTGCAGGAGCCTGGCCTTTGCAGCCTGCAGTGACATCCCCAGAGAGACTGACTGCCTAGCCCAGCACTCTGCTGCCCCAAGGACTCTCCCCAACCACAGCCAGACCATGGTCACCTTTTGCACTGCACTTGAGGGACTGAGGGCTTAGGAAAAATACAAAATAAATAGAAACCCAAACCCTAGTGCCTGTGGGCCAGAGATCCCCAGAGTTCCCCAGATGCTGCTCTGATGGCCATGCAGGGGCCAGGCCTGACAGCAGGCTCTGAAGTGAGGACCCCTCCTGCCCAGCCAGCCTGCTCAGGATGGGTCCTGCACCCCTGTGCCTGTCTCTCCAGTCCCCCTCCCTTGGCATCCCAGGAGCTAAGGAGCAAACACAAATGCAGAGCCCCTCCACACTTAGCAAATGACAAGAGCATGAGTTCACAGGGTGAAATGAAGTGATGCTGCTGGAACAGACTGCATGTGGAGAAGAACACAGACAGAGGTGGCTCAGCTGGCCTGAGCCAAACAGGAGCCAACCCCCCCATCCCCCTCCCGTGTCAGCTCAGTTTGTTTTCATTTCTGTTCCTTGTAAGAGTTGTTCTCTCCTTTTTTTTTTTTTCCTTTTTTTTCTTTTTTTTTTTTCCTCCTGAATATTATTTGTTCAGCTCTGAACTATCTCTACACCTTCCACATCCAAACTATGGTGAAGCTTTTATTATTTCAATACTAGGACAAAAACACATTTCACACTAGCATAGTCTCACACCCACAGTGCACAAGCTTGCAGATCCTAAAGCAGAACAGAAAAGAAAAGGAAAAAAAAATGAAAAAGGGGGGAAAAAAACCCCAAAACCAAAAGCAACAACCAAGCAAAACCCCAAGAGGAGGAACATCTCCACACAATGGGCTGGGCTTCCCCTCTCTACTGCTGCCTTCCTTCTGCTCAGGCTTCCTTTCAGTGCTACTCCAGGACTCCTGGTGCTAAATGCCATGGATAAGCTGCCCCCTCCAGGATGGTAACACAGGCACTGTCCTCTGCTCCCTTCCAACTGGCACAGGTGCAATGCCAAGGCAAGTGAAGGCACTGGGAGCCTTGGCACTGAGCTCTTGACTGCCTGGCTTTGATTCTGCAGAACATTGATAGGTGAAACAGTACACAAGGGGAAAAGAGAGGGGGAGAGAGGGAGGAGGAAAGAGGGAGGAGGAAAGAGGAAGGAATAGGAAAGAGAAGGAAGGAGGAAAGAGAAGGAAGGGAGGAGGAAAGAGAAGGGAGGAGGAAAGAGGAGACTCCAGTTGGAAGGGACCTACAACAACCATCTAGCCCAACTGCTGCTGGCTTTGCAGGACAGGTTCTGCATGCTGCCAAGCACCCTCATGCAAAGTCTTTGCTCTGAAATCACCTTTCTAGGTCAAAAGAAATGTTATTTACTGACACAGTGAGGAGGAATTGATGTAGTCAAACATCTGAGATGAGACCAGCCCAGCCCTAACTGTACAACCTCCCTTCTGCTTCCGACAGCTCTGGGAGGGTTCCAGGGAGGAAGGGGGAGAATGTCCTAAAAAAGCAGAGGTGATATTTCTCTTATGCAGTCAGGCCCAGGTCCAGCAAGGGACTTAAAGTCTTCCTAAATTTAGACAAGCCAGCACTCCCACCAGCACCCCTCTCATTCCAGGAGAACCAAGTGTTTATGTGGGTTGCTGGATGAAGACCTTGATCGGTGCCAAGCGGTTTGGATACCTCCCACCCACTCCCAAAACAAAACCCCAACCCAGAACCCAGCTTTGCTTTTCTTCTTACTCCAGTAAGAAATAATCATCATCATCATAGCAACAATTAAGAAAGGAGAAAGGGGAAACAGCTACTGTAAACATCCATGTTTTCCAATGTCTCCCTTTGCAAAGCAAGCATGCTGCTACCCCTAGTGCCTACAGACTCTACTGGCTCAGAGGAAACCAAGGCAGCTATTTCACACATGAACAGAAGTCAAAGAAAAGAAACAACAACAACTTGTCAATTGTAAACACTGGCAAAGAACAAAAAAATTGGCAAAAAAACAACGAAGAGAAAATTTAAAAGACATGTAGAGTCTGAACACTGCGAATTGAAACCCATCCCTGGAGCTGCAATTTTGGCATCCTTCCTACCAAAATAAACTAAAAACCAACCCCCAAGAAATGTCTGAAGGTGGAGAACAAGCATTCAGTCACAAAGAGCTCAGGACACTTTGCATACTGAACAGATACAAGGTGAACAGAAATCATAACTTATTCATGAGGCTTTTTTACACATTTCCAACTCGACTGAAAAGTACAAAAATAAAGTGTGGACTTTGTCTCATTCAGTCCCAGCTGCCCCCAGCAGGACAGTGCTAGATCTGCTGTACTAACCCAGGGAAGAACAGGGTCTTCTTTTGTTTGGTCTTTTTGTGTTTTGTTTTTTTTTTTCTTCTTTTATCTCTCTGTTTCAGCTAGGACTAGTGGATTTTGAGCTTCCCAACCACTTTGCAAATGGCTATTTGCAATGCTCTGGATCGTAGCCAGGGTCAGCTCAGGCCCTGATTGGGTTCTGGGTTTAACCCTGTTTGTTTCAGATAGATTCCTTTCTAAAAGCAAGTGCACAACAAAGAGAACCTTCCTAGAAACCTTGCAAAACAACAACCCATGAAATCAAAGAAAAGAGAAGAACAGCAAAGGGTTTTTTCCCCCTCCCCCCCCCATGATGCATTTTCTGGTTTTCCTGGTTCTTATTATTTTTTTTTGTTTCTTTTGTTTTGTTTTGNCGAGAGGGATGAGATGTGTGGTTGTGTTGGATGCTGGAAATGCTTGGGTGAAGTTGTTCTGTCATTTGCCCTCAGCTCTGGCTGCTCATGCTTTGCTCTCCTTCTCCTTTGTCTGTGTGGCTTCGCTGGGCACCGTCTGGACTGCCGCCGGGGGCGCCTGGCTTTCCGTCGCCTGCGCCTCAGCCTGCTCTTCTAGGAGGATCTTCCTGAGGGAGAAGCACCAGACATGGCAGAGTTTAGAGGCAGAGAAACAGAAACTGGCTGGGGCTGAGTCAGAGATAAGGAGAAACCAGCACGTACATCACCTGGCTAGCGCAAAATGAGCATTTCCAGATGCAGCAAGCAGTCAAATCCAAGTCCTCCACCCCCAGCCCTGCCCCATTCAGCTTCCTTCAGCCCTACTGAAACACACTTTGATTTTCCTCCTGCCCTGAGCTCACATCCTAGCAGGAGGAGGTCTCAGGCTGCAGCAGAGGCACAAGGCACACTGTGGTCTGCAAAAAGGAGAGCTCAGACAGTTGCAAAGGGCTTTGGTTTTGGCATCACTCCTTTACCTCACCCAAGTGTCCCACTACAGCAAGCTGCCATTCCCACAGAAAATCCTTTTCCCTGCAGGAAGCCAGTCCCAGGATTTCCCAGAAACAGCCATTAGCTTTGCCCAATGCATTTCCACAGCTGTAAGGAGGCCAGCTTCTTCACAGGCTAAAGCTCAGCTTCCTCAGCCTGTCCTTTGGTACCCACTGAAGCACCTGAGGAGCCTGTTTGGCCAGTGCTCTCCTCAGAGTCATGGTTAGTGCCACACAAGGCACATCCGGTGGCCCCCCAGAGAAAGGTCCCTGTTCCAGCCCACTAGCCACAAAGTCAGTCTGAGATGAATCTAAGCCTGTGCTTGCACTGCCAAACGTGCCAAGGGGAGCAGATGAGCAGCCCAGGTTAGGTGGTGGCTGGATGGGCAGAAAGAACCCAGCTCTGCATCCCACCCCACCAAGAACTCATCTCCCTGACACAGACCAAGCTGCATTAACTCTGTTGAAGTTTCCTTGTCAGGAGAAAACCATTTCCTCTCTCCTTTCAGCTTGGTACCAGATCCCACTCCTCTGTTCTGCCTGTCTCTCTGCAGCACCCAGGGACAGGGCAGTGGCTTTAGGAGAGTGAGCATGGACTTCTCTGCTTGGGAACAGCTTGGCTGCACCCATCAGGGCTGCCTGGTTCCACCCAGCTCTGCTGTGGCACCCAGGCTTCCCACAAAGGGCCAGATGCTGTGCAACAGTCACTTGGAACAAACATCTCCTGACTGAGGGGAGGACAGGAGCACAGCAGGGAGGTTGGAAGACCAGAGCCCTAAGATGTAAAGGCACCCAAATAATAAAGTAAAGCAGCATGGGTTTCCACACACATCTAGGAATGAGCCTGGTTTTTGGTCCTGCCTGCCTGCTCCTGTCTGAGCGCTAACACACACTGCAGCCCCAGCATCAAAGCCAAGGACCAAGGCCAATGCTTTATAGATTAAAGACTAAGCTTCCAGAATGAGGTCATTTTCCTGGAGATGTAAGGATGGAAAAAGTTCTAACCCAAGCTGTGCCTTGGGGCATGTCTCCAGTGTGACTGCTGCAGCAAAGCCTGGATTTATCTGAGCTGTAAGCCGAGCTCTAGCAGAAGAGCTGCTTAGGTTCTTGGCAGCAATCTAGCTGACAGTGCAGAGCTCAGAGTGCTCAACAGTTTCCTTTGCAAGAGCTCAAGCATGAGCTCAGACTTTTGGTTTTGGGAGCTGCTCCCACAACAAATGCCAGCTGCCTTTTCAGGACTCTCTCTCGTGATACAGCACTGACCCTGCTCAGGCAGGAGAGACAAGACATTCCTATTCCTGTGTCCCAACAGGAAGATCAGGGACCTTAGGTATTTGCTCCCTCAAGGCTGGCTTATCCATTTTTAATCAGCATTTTCCAAGCTTCTGTGCTCATGGCTCTGTCAGCAACTGCCATCCAAACCAACACAGCAAGAGTGTTCTTGTGCAGCATCTGCCCAACAGCTGGGGAGCCTCCCCCCAGCTACCCAGACGAGGTCTTCGTGCTGGTTTTACTCTTCAGTTCCAGTCTCTCCTGCCAAACACAAGGGGCAGGCTCATCCCAGCTGAGGAAAGTGGCCCCTGTCCAGATGGCATAAAGCTCCAGAGGAGCCCTGGGGTCGTGCTGCTCAGGGGCATGCTGATGCTCTCAGAATAAATCAGCTGGGTAAGGAGGAGACCTGGGACGACACATGGAGACTCGCCTCTAACATACCATGACCAGTCACTGCCAAATTATCCTGACCCAACTGTGCTGGGACTGCTCCCCATCCCTCAGACAGGGTCACACTGCCTCATCCCTTTGCCAGTTTAGGGACAAATCCAGTTTCACACGGCACTAGCTTCTGCCCCACCTTACACTGAAAGAGGCTCTGAAGGGCTCCACTGCTCAGTCAGGAGATGGAATCTGGGTGGCTGTGCTGCAGGAACTCAGTGCCTCAGAGGACTGCACTTTCTCTGCACCAAACTGAACTCTTCCTGACCTCTTTCATAAAAGAGTAATCAAGGAGAGACAAAGCTGCAAAGAAGTCTGCAGAATAATACATTCATGACAAACTCCTGAGCTTGCCCTTCCTCTGCTCCCTGGCAAAGCCTGCTCCTGCTCTCCCTCACGGAGCTCTAAAGCCAAGCCCTGTTCAGTTGGTCCACACACGAGTTAGTTTGCTAGGGAAACAATGAGGTTAGTTCAGAGAACACCCAACAAGAACACAGCACGAGCACCAGCGCACAAGAGACACAGCACACAACCAACAGAAGAGTAAAGGCAGCCATACTCGGTCTTTGCAGGTGCAGCAGGTACAGAGCTGTCTGCAGTGGAAGAAGCAAGCTCAGGAGCTTGCCCGCTAGCCACACTGGCAGGAGGAGGAGTGGCAGTGCCAAGAGCTGCAAAAACATCCTTTGCAAGGTCAATGTCTGGTGTCTTGAAGGTCCCTTCGTCCATTTTTAAGTCCTCGTGCTGGGAGGGGTTGCTGCTGCCTGAAGCAGCCTCGCTCTTCAGATTGCTCGGGTTCTTGGTGGGCTCTGCTGGGCTCTTCCCTGTACTGGGCTGCACAGCTTCCTTCTCAGGGCTCTTGGTGCTTGAGACCTCCTGCTTGGGCTCTGATGGAGCTGGAGGGCTACTGAGGTTTGCAGGGCTTGGGGCAGCTGGCTTGTTAGCAGCTGCTGCGGCTTTGGAGGCCTCGGCCACGTTAGCGACGGCGCTGGGGCTGAGCACCGCACCTTGGCTGGACAGGACGCTCGAGGACAAGTTATTAGCAGTTGGAGTAGAGCTGGGGGTATCACTGAGATCGACAAGGGGGGCCACTTTGGGGGTGGAGGAGGGTGGTGGTGAAGAGACTGAGGTGGCTGCCCCTTTGGCTGGAGTAGCCTGGCCAGGAGACATGGAGTTGGAGTCAGGAATGGCCGTGGCTGGCAGGGCAATACTGGAGGTCAGCGTGGTGGTCTCACTGGTGGGGCTGTTCTGAGCAGTGGCAAAGGTTTCAGTGATAGTGTCAGAGTTAGTGGTGCCTGTGGTTACAGAAGGCAGCATATCCTCAACAGTAGCTGTGGTATCAGCAGGGTGCCTGTGAAGAGGACAGGAGTAGAAGAGAAATAGAGACAATGAAGCCTGTAAACGACAGCAGAGGAAAGGGGAGAAGGAGGGTGGCCGAAAGTCAGAAGGTCAGTGGGTGGTGGTGCAGCAGCATGGCATGTGGTTACAACACACACAGAACACGGAGAGGGACTCAGAGGAGCAGGAACCTTGCAGAGGTCAAATGTGCCAAGGGTAGCAAGGGCTGGCTGAAGAATAACTACAGAGAGAGGAAGTGCAAAGAGGACGTGACCTTCAGGAATGGCTTCTTCACACAGATTTTGGGCCAAGTCTTAGCCAAATATAACTCCTACAACTTGCAGAGACTTTTCTCTTCTAGCTTCACTTTCCTCTCAGCCTCTTCCACCTAACCTCACAAGAAAGCTTTCTACCACTTCCCTCAGCCTGCAGCCCAGGGAATGTTGTCACCACACAACAAGCTCTCAGCGTAGGAGCTCTGAACCCAGTCCCTCACCTTGGCCCTGTCCTTTTGCCTGCAAGCCTAAGGCCTTCACCAAGCCACACAGAACATCACTCTCCCTCACACACATCATGCATCCCTGTACCTGTATCTGTACAGACAGACACATGCAGCTTTGAGCTGCTGTCTTCTGCCCTTCTGCCCAGATTCCAGCCTGTTGGGTTAGCTGGAGCAAGGTTTGCTTTAGGACAGTGCCTGGCAGCGTAACCGTGCTGGGGCAGAGCTGAAGCAGGAGTTGGTGCAGGGTGGGGGCTGCTTTTGCCCTGTGAACCTGGACAGGATTGGCATGGACAGGTCTTCCAAGAAACGCTGCTACTGTCCCTTTTCCCTTCCAGTGCTGGAAACAGGAGTCACTGAATCTTGGAGGAGGAGAGGAGGCCTTTCCTGACCGGGGTGTCACAAAGGGAACACCAAGATTTTACCTTCCTCTCTTCCTGCCTTAAGTCATGGGCATGAAAGATGGGGGATTAAGGCAACTGAGGCAATGGATTGACCCTGGGGTAGGACTGACTGAAGCCAACATACTCTGGCTCTGTCAGAGGGGTGGTCTCGTTGGGCTCTGTGTGCTTCCCCCCGTCGTGGTTGGGGGTTCTCTCCTCCTCAGTCCGCACCTCCACAATGGGCTCCTTGGACTCATCTTTCCTGCAACAGAAGAAGGCACAGAGGTTGGTTCCCATTCACACTAGGTCTCCTGCTGCAAATGCTGACAGGGAAAGGCCCTAAGCAGCAGATCACTGCTTCTGGTTGCTTCCCCTTTCCGGTTACGACCTACAGCACAGAGGACCCCAGGAGGGCCAGCACTTGGCCCAGCCACTTGGATGGCTACCAACTGGAAGGGTACAAACCCAGAGGAATGGCTGAGGAAAACCCTTCCTGGAAACACAAAGCTGAGGCAGCTTGGCCCCAGATCTTTCCAGCACCCTCCCATCAGAGGTAAGGAACCTAGAAGCCCCTACAACAGCTGAGGACACCCCCTGACCACCAGAAGGAGCGAGATAAACGGTGCCAGTACTCACGAGAAGGCAGCTTTGCCCTCCTCGATGTCCTTGCCCTTGGCTCCTGGGCCAGATTTGCCACACAGGTTGACAGCAATGCACATCAGCAGCCCACACTTGTTCAGGAAGTAGCAGGTGACATCCACAGCCACCAGGAGCAGCACAAAGATAACAATGAGGATGCCTATGATGGCAGCAGTCCCCAGGCCTGACGTAGGGCTAGTGCTGGCTTTAGAGACCAAAAAGAGAAGACAAGAAGGCAGTGTAGTTAAACAGTGATGTAGGGCAAGACATGGCTCACATCTGGCCATGCTTAGGGTGCAAGCATGGGGACAGAAAGCACATCCTCTCTCTAGCAGCCTCCTACCATAACCAGCACTTTACCCCAAAGACATGCAGGACAATCTACCTGAAAAGCTAGCTTGGCTTGGCCCTCATGGGGCTCTTCCCAGCTCTAGGGGGCTAAAGCCTACAGAAACCCCTTCTAATGTGGCATACACCCAGCTGCAACTCTGAAGGGCTCCTGCTTCCCTCCTCCACTCCCTCAGGATGAAGGCTGTGTCTAGGGCCCAGAGTGCCTTTGGCACCAGGACAAGTGTCAGCAGCATGACCTGCTCTAGGAGGACGCAGGACACTGGGTGACACCTCTGGGGCTTCAGTGTTCACTTGCCCTTTAGGTGGTGAAAACCCAAGGAGGAACTGTTGCTATCCAAAAGCGGTAAGTGGTAATGACCCAGAGCTGGCTGAGCTCATCAGTGACTGTTCTAGGGGTGTTTTGGCTTAGGCACAGACAACAATCCCAAGGAGCCACCTGAGGAAGCAGATGGTAAAGGTAAGCAGGCTGCCACTCTGCTGCCACTGTCCTGCTCACAGCAGCTGCCCTCTCCACCACACCCAGTCTCCACCATGTCTCCCCAGCTACAGAAGAGGAAAAAAGAAATACCTTGCCTTTTCCAGGAGACAAAAGGCCAGCAGGTGAGAGGTGGTGATGGAGGCCTAGACAATGCATGGGGTTGCCCACAGATTATTAACTTATTAGGAATAAGCCAGAGGAATTGCCTTTAACTTGCAACCTGCTTGTAAAATGTTGAGTGCTTGCTTAGGAAGAGGTCACGGACGAACACATCAGTTATCTTCTCAAAGCCTTTGCTCATCCCAAACCCAACAGGCACAGCCTTGCATGTTGCCAGCTGCAGCTTCCCAGCCTCCCCCCAGCACACCCTGAGCACACAGCACTTTGTTCCTGTTGCTGTCTTTAGCATGAATTCTTCCCAAGCTGCTGATCAGCAGGCAGAGCTGTTGGCTCACACAGCTCAGCACCTCCCTGGAAGTACTAAACCACTCCATACCCCTGCTTGCTAGTCTCAAGCATCCCAAAATCTGCCTCTCACTGTGGGATTGTGCACTCAGAGACCTGTACCTCTGACAGAGCTGCTCACTGCTGCTCACTGAGATAGCTCAGCAGCAGCAGCATGGTTGGCACTGGCCAGAAGAGGATTTGGGGTTGGTTTTTCCTTTCCACTAAGATGCAATCTAGTCACTTCTGCTGCAGTTTCTTTACAGCTGAATGTCACAGCCCCCAAACACTCAGGATCTTCCCTTTGCAGAAGAGCCCAGCAAAGCATCTCTTTGCCCTCAGCCTGATCTGTGATGACTTTCCAGGTGGAGAGATCATTCCCAGGGCTCACACACAGCCATGCCCTCTGCCACACACTTTAATCCTCAGACAGGAGAGAACATCCTCAGCACGAGGCAGGGAAGCGTTGGTTCATTTTGTGACCCTGATATGCATGAAGGAACCCAGACTCCAAGTTTCTGTCTGCACTGGGCTGTGTCTCAAAGTCACTCTGAGGCATTCCACTCTGGCACTGCCATCCCAAGCCCATGAAACACTCAGGAGAACATCTGTGCCACAGAGACTCCTGCCAGCACCTTGCAGCAAGCTGCATAATTAGATTAATTAATCCCCCTCCAATGCATGCAGGGAGGGAGGAGGTCAGGGATTTTCCCCTCTTCTCATGTATTCAGGATCCTTGCATGGATTATTCAATAACTGACATGTCCCTGTTCAACACCAGCTCCTGGAGAACAAGCTAGAGATGTGTCAAACTCTTCTCGTCTCCACTGTCTTCCTGGGAGTGAGCTCCTTGGCAGGCTAGAGGATAACAGTTCCTTGCTGTGGCTCCAGAACCTCATCTCAGCCACCAGAGCTGGAGGCAGACCAAACACTTCCACCTGGAGCAGATGGAATACTGCCAGGTGCTAGAAGACATCTTCTGGAAAGTCTCATCCCAAGCAGAACTACACTTTGCTTCCTCTCCCCAGCAGCTTCTTCCAGGACCTGTCAGCACCAGCTCTAAGGCTCTTAAGCTCAGGAATTCTCTGTGGCATAAAGCCCATCACTCAGCCTCCCACACTACCCACACCTTGCCTGGGAACCACTGCCCATCACCCCTGGGAACTGCAGAGCCACCAGGACAGCCACAGCCCCTGGGGCACAGCCAAAGCCTCTGCACCCTCAGCAGGGGCTGTTGTCATGGCCTTGAGAGTTTACACATGGTCCTGGTCCTGGTCCTGACTTGGGCAAGATGCTCTACAGGAATAGCTAATTTCTTCTGTGTGCAGGAGCCAGTTCACTGAGCCCTTGGAGAGCAGAAGGTTGAGGCATTCCCAGGGGATCCTGAGCCTGTTCCCAGAGCACTGCTGGCAGTCCCCAGGCAGATGGGATAGGCAAGGAGAGAAGGAGCTGGAAGTGAAAGGATCCCTTTGCCTCTGGCACTGGTCTGACTCCTGCTGGGAAGCTGCTCAGAAAACACACTGAGGGAGAGGATGGTTCAGGGAAACAGCCCAGTCATGAAACCAAAACAAAGCAAAGGATTCCTTGGGAAACTCAATCAGGGGCAGTCAAAAACATGGAGAGGGATGAATGAGGTCACTGGAGCCCTCAGGGCAGCAGAGAGGAGACACAATCAAGGCACTTTATTTGAACAAGGATACAAGGCTCACAAGAGAAGGTGGCTGAGCTCAGGCTAGGGTAACAGAAGCAAACTTAACAGAAATCCCCAAATGACAGCAACATGTTTTATTTTTTCTCCTGAACAGGAATCTGCTTGGCTTTCTAACAGGGATTCCATGCAGGTTATTTAGCTCTACAGCAGAAAAGCTTGAGACTGAATACTCACCTCTCTAGTTAGGGTTAGTAGCAGAGAGCAGAAAGGAAAGAGAAACAGATGGCTCCCACTCCACAAAATGGCACAGAGCAGCCAAGTGACACTGAGGGACAACAAAACCTCACCATCAAGTGCTGCATGAAGCCCTCAAGATCTGCTGGAAGCTGGTAGTGCCTGACTGGCCCTGAAATGCTGGAGCCCACTGCACAAGGGGACAGAAACCACCAAGCACTCCTGCTCCCAAAGCTCCAGCTGCTCCTGTGATGGCTGTAAGGTCTCCAGACACCCAAAGGAGAGCTTCTGCCTAGGTCCAACTCACCCCCTCCTTGTCTCTCCCTCTCTTCCAAGCCATTTTCCCTCCTGCTCTGCCTCTCTGCCCCAGGGAGCACGAGCAGCCGTGGTGGGAAAGGCTGCAGGGAGGTGGAGGGGAGGAGAGCAAACCTGCAGAGGAGTGCCCTTGTTTCTATGCTGTTCTCAGGTTTTCTGTTCCAGACAAGGGAACTGGGCCAGGGTAATTGCCTGCAATGCTGGTGGGGGGTTTATTCTGGGCTAGTAAGAGAGCTCTGCATTTTCAGTAGCTTTCCAATCCCTTCCACTATTCCTGCTTTTAGAAACTCTAGCTAAGTGAGGTGAGTTGATGTTCCTTCCACCTCTTGCAGAGGCTGGCAGTAAGGAAGAGTAGCATGAGAACCCTTACAGACCCCAGGAAGCTGGAGGCTGTTGGTGCAGCCTTTCTTCTCTCTGGATACGCTCTGAGGGAACCCTGCTGCTGCTCCAAACACAGGCAGCAGAGAGCATTTCCCAGGCTGGCATGACTGGTTAAACTGACAAACTTCAGCCATGGCAACAACCTCTCCTCTGCTTGCCTGGGCTCTGCCTTGGCCACCAGAGAGAGGAGGCTCCTCAGAGCAGCATGAACTTCCACTGCCTTAAGGGACCTCTCCTGGAAGAGGCAGCATGGCCCCAGAGGTGCAGCTCTCTCTCTCCACCCAGCACCATGGCAGGTTATGGCTCAGGCAAGACAAAAGTCACTAACCTGTGAGCTGGGTGAGGAACCTCTGGGCCTCAGCTGGTAACCTCTGCCTGGGGAGAAGGGAGCCACAGGACAAGCTGAGAGCAGACCTGGAGTGCAGGTAACAATGTCACTCAGCCCTGGAGCACTCTCACTGCCCCTGCTCTGCTTCCATAACACTGAGGTGGAAACTCAGGTGATCTAACAAGTTGTCTACCACCCAAGGGGAGAGGTTTGTGTGTGCCAACACCTGCACAAAGGTTTCACTTCTAGCTGAGCTAGAGGAGCAGTTCACAAACCATCATGAGCAAGGCCTGAAGAAAGACAGCAGACACTTCTTTGCAGAGCACAAAATGCAGAGTTAGACAAGTTTGTCCCTACTGGAACCTGGTTAGAAAGATGAATCCCACTCCAGACAACTGAGAGCAGTTGAGACCTTCTGTACAGACAACCCAACAGACTACATCCATCCCTGGCAACCTCAAGCTTACTCACAGAGAAAGGAGGACCTAGAGGGAGGGAGCCAGCAGCAGAGCCAAAGGGATTTCCCATCACAAAGACAACTCCTGAAGGGCAGCTGGGGGTTGGTTTTATTGGTGCTGGGTTGGGGTTTGTTTTTTCTGTTTGATTTTAAGTCAGAACAAGAGAAAAGGAAGGAAACAAGAAGTGAATTGAAATGTGCTCAAAGCAATGCAGTACACAGAGGTTGGTGACACAGATGCATTGTATTGCACCAGCTTCCACCCTGGATTAACCCTGCCTGGCAGTGGCACAAGCACAGCTAGCCAGGGCTGTTAGTGAAGGATCAGGGCTAGCAGTAGCTCTGCTGCTCAGTGACTTGATCCAAACTTATCTGCTCTCTTCCAGTGGCAAGAAAAGGGATCTCTCTGCTGTGGGGTTGGTGATACAGGAGTGGAGAACCAGAACATGTTAGACATTGCAAATGCTCCTGGGCTCTGGTGTGCCCCAGATCCACCGTGGGACAGGAGACACTTGACTGCACACAAGGAGCCAGTAAAGTCACAAGGATTCAACCACATAAAGAGGGAGAAAAGCCCAAAGAAATCTCTTCAGTGCAATCCCCACAGGATGCTGATGTCCACATCACCACATCAGGAAAACCTCCTCATGGCCATAAATCTGAACCCACATGCAGAAGCCCACAGAGCTATGTGGGCAGCCAGCAGGGTCACCTCTGACAATCTTCTCTCTCTTTAGGGTCTGTGGGTTTAGATCTGTGGGTGGGGCTGGAGAGACCTGCACAACACAGCTGCTGAGCAGCACCAGATGTGCAAAGGGATCAGGAAAGAGCAGGATCTGAAAAGGCTCTCAAGAGGGCACCTTCCTTCCAGGGAAACCAGCAAACCACCACCCCAAATCTTTCTTCACATCCATGAGAAAGGGCAAACCCATCACAAGGAAGCAGCAATAAATGGCAATGAGAACAAACTTGGCTTCAACCTTTTCTCCTTGTCACAAAACACTGACTCTTTCCAATTCAATGGTGGCTTTGGACTGTTCTGGGTTGGGTTGGGTTTGTTTTATCTTTGTGTTTTGTGTTTGTTTTCCCCCCTCCACCCCCCACAAGTGCCAGGATCCTCTGAAGCAGCAGGATCTGCTGGGACCCAGGCCTTTTGCTCAAGCAAAGAGTTGCTTCTCTTGGAGCTGGAGTTTAACAGAGCAAAAGCAGAGTCACTGCAGAGAGAAGCAATGAAAGAAAGGAGGAGGAGGCCGTTGCTGGAGCTCCCAAGGTCGCTGCAGGTGCCAGACAATGGTTCCCAGCAGGGGAAAGATGGTTGTTTACAAAACAAATTTGGTGCATGTGGCAAGCAGTGGATGTTCCCCCAGATCCGAGGTGACATGGATGAGACAGAGGGGGGGAAGGAGGCAGGGGGAGGAGGGAGAGGGGAGGGAAGAAAGGAGGAGGAGGAGAAAAAAAACAACAACAAGAAAGAAAAGAGAGAAAAAAATAGATAAAAAAAATTAGGTCATAAATCTAGAAAAAACATAAGAATCAAAGGTTTATTTCTCTTTGTAAATTAAAATGGCTACTAAAGGTTAAAGGAGAGCATTTAGCACATTCACACCAGAGAAGGGTGGGGTTCAGCAGCTCAGCAATGTCCAAAGGCACAGAGCAGGGTCCAGGTCAGGGCTTTGTGGGGTTGGCAAGCAAATGAGATGAGAAAGGATGGAACAGAAGGAAGGTTGAGTGAGAAACACAAGAAAATGGTTATCTGGTATTTGAAAGGACAACACTGCCTTTGACAGACTGACAATGTAACACAAGGAAAGAGAAGCTTTTGTGCAGCAGACAATCATCTGCCTGCCCAAGGACCTCCTCCCCAAAGCCTGCTGTGCCAAGGGCTTGGGTAACAGACCCAGGGGACCAAAACCCTGAAGAAGCAAGAAGGTCTCAGAAAGACAGGGCTGACTTTTCCACTTAGCCTTCCAGCTGTTCCTACCCCACTCTAATGCAATTATTACTGTTATTATTACTGAAAATACTGCCCTTCTCCTTCCAGCCACTTCAGGGACGCTGTGCAGGTGATGGGAACCAAGAACTCTACCTAACAAACACAGATTTTTGCCTGCAGGGAATCCCTAGCTCTCCCTGTGAGGCAGAGCACTGCCACCTTGGAGACACTGCCTCTGACTTCTCCTGGGTAGCTCCTGCTGAGACCAAACTGCAGAAGCTGAATGCTGAGAAGATCAGAGATGCTAAAGGACAGGAACACACAGAGCTCTTCCCTCCTGCAGCCTGACATGTCTGCCTTCAGTTCAACAGAAGCTTCTGGAGGGATGTCAGAAACATCCAGCCTGCCCCCTGGGAATGTCCTCCCCAGCAGGAGTAGTT
This sequence comes from Galbula dea, assembly GCA_013399015.1. Taxonomy (NCBI): domain Eukaryota; kingdom Metazoa; phylum Chordata; class Aves; order Piciformes; family Galbulidae; genus Galbula; species Galbula dea. The sequence continues at coordinate 1,488,566 of VWZX01000495.1, forward strand.
TGGGGATCAGCTCAGGGAACCAGAGAGTCTGGAAACACCTTGGAAGGGCTGAGAGAAACCAACCCAAAAAAGCCTGGATAAAGAGAGGGACAGAGCCAGCAGTCACCACTGGACTGCACAGGGCTCTACCTGCCCCTGAACCAGAGCACATCTGAGAACCAGCTGCCTCCATCTCTTGGCTCAATCCTGCAGCACAGCTGCACTCCAAATAACTGCTTTCTGAAGTGCAACATCTGAGTGGCAGCCTCAAACCCCAATTCCTCCTGTGCTTCACAGCAGCCTGTGAGAGGAATCATTCCAGAGAGGCCAAAGAAGTTGCACCTGTGGTAACAAACTGGGTTGGGTGTTTCCCCCCACTCACTGCTAGAGGGTCCCTGCCCTGCTCCAGTTGGATTTAAAGGGCTCAGGGGCATCTGGGCTTCTTGCTCCTCTCCTTGCCATGGACTACAGTGTGACCAGCATGTATTCCAAAGGCAACACCACTCTCAACATCTGCTCATACAGCTGCTGCAAGACATCCCAGCTGTCCCAGGCAGCTCTGTGCTCCCACTGGATGTGTAGCAAAGGCTACAAGAGAACATCAGCACAGGGAGGCAACAGTGGTTGCACTCAGAGGAGTGTGGAGGAACACAAAGACTGATCAGTGCTTGTAACTGTCCCTGGGGAGAGAGATCCAGTGCAATGGAAGCACCTTCTGCTGTTCCAGCCTGCCACACTGACCTCTTCAGCTCCCACCTGACCTCAGGGCACCCTCTGCCAAACTACCCTCCCTGTCTGCTGCAACATCAGCCACAGTTGTCCTTCAAATAGGTGAGGGCAGTAAGTATTAGAGCTGCTGAAAATGAGAATCAGAGAGTGAGTTGCTTAATGAGTTATTGAGGGTCCTTCCACCCAAAACTACAGCCTTGCTCTAACACACATCCCAACCTCTCTTTTGCCCCATTTCCCTCCTCCCCCCTAGCCTCCTCCTCCCTACCATACACCTTGTTCAAGCCCCACCCAGGCACGTCACTCATCTGTGTGCTCAACAACATTGTCTGGCCTCACTAATTAACTAATGCCCAAGGTCTCAGCTGTTCCCTGCAGCCAGGAAGGGAGGGGGTGCAGAGGGGGCAGACCAAGGGCTGAATTCTCACTGCAAGGAAAGACTGAAGAACGCTCTCTAGCTGTTCTCTGGAAACCATGAGGCTGAGTTAGCCATCTAGAGGCCAGAATGAAATCAAACCTCTGCCTTCAGCAAGGGCTCTCAGCACCAGTCTTGGCATCACTATGCTTCAGGCTGCCTGTGGTGTGAGGACTTCTCCTGACTGACTCCACAGCTTTAAGGTTTCCCCAACTGCCTTCAGCCAACCAGAACCTTCATTTACAGGTAGCCCAGCAAGTTCATCCTTGAGGTTTTGTTTGGTTTCTTCTTTTTTTTTTTTGCCTTTGGTAACATTTGTGCTTCCACCTCACTTTTAAAGCATGCTAACAAATCAGTCTGTCTGAAACAAGAGTTTCCAGCAGCATCCCAATGCTTTTGGTTCCTTCTTCCTAATGCTCTCCCAACATGAAAGCAGTCCTCCTTTAAAATGACTGGCATTTGACCTTCATGTCACTGCTTACCAACAGGCAGCAAGCCCCAAGCAGATTTAGAAGGGCAACCTGCATTGGGAAAAGCATCACCCCAGAGATCCCAAAGGTCTCTCTTGTGGTGGTTTCAACCAGGGATCTGCCTTTCTGCTTTCAGAAAGCATTTCCCATCCACTGCTTTCCTCATCTGGCAACCCTGTTACCCTGATACCAAAGCCAACAACACTCCCTGGAAGCAGCCAGCCAAGGATCTGCCCTGCAGCACTCCTGGCAGTGCCCTGCTGAGGCTGTACATACTGTAACACAGACCGCAGTACAGGTATGTACGTGGCAAGAACTAAGCTCTGGATGGGCAACCAATTGTGATCATGGCTGTAAGCAAGCAAGTTGTCAGGGTTACTCAGGCACATTAAAGGATGCAGCACTGTTGCATTAATTGGAAGCAGAAGAAATCAGTGGGCAAGCTGAGGAGAGCTGTACCTGGGATGACAGTGGGCTGGGCTGAGGTTCGGAAGGCGTAGTGAGCTGGCTTCGACTTCCCCTGCTGGTTCTCGGCTATCACATAGACCTCATACTCTGCATTCCAGTCCAGGGACTTCAGCATGACGTGGTCACTGCCAGAGGGAAGTCTGATCTCTGGTTTCCATTCTGAGGAATGCTTCTGCAGAGCAGGCAGGTAACAGGCAGGGATGGGAAAGAGAGAGCACAACATCAGTAAGCAGCCTGGAGAAGACCGACTGCTAACTGGGCAGCTTTCTACACCAGGGGACACTCCCCAGCTCAGTCAGGGCTGCAAACAGCTTGTGCTGTTGGCTTTAAATGGAGAGAAGAAAAGGCTCCAAATCAGCCTCTTTCCTGCCCCAGATCCTGTTCTCTATAGTCTCACCACACCTGAAGAGAATCCCTCAGTTCTTCCTCTCTTCTTTTGTCACTAGACCACTTCCATCTCAGAGGAGAAAAGCTGCAACCTGGGCCTGCCTCTGCCCTGCACAGCACCTGAAGAGTGCTCTCTCATGACTTAGCATGTCACATTTAGGTTGTTGCTAGCAATCCCATCTCAGAAGTGTAGGAAACAGAATCACACCATGTGCTCAGTTACCCAGCAGAGAGCATGGAGAAATCACCTTTCAAAGCCAAAGAGAAAGGAAGGAGAACTAGACAGATTTTGTATCTTGCTTCTGTGCCTGCTCTATATCCTAGAGACTTCCACCACAGCTGCTCAGCATCTATTCCTCTCCTGGCCCACCTATAAGTTCTTAGCTTCAGGATTATCTCCCTCCAGAGTGAAGCCTGAGTCCTGAACAGGCTGAAGAGAAACAGAGCTGGAGTGCCAGTCATACTTACAGCTTTGTACTTGATCAGATAGTGCCTAATTGGGGAGCCACCATCATCCTGCTTGATCACATTCACTTTAATGGAGTTCCCATCTTCTCCCATCTGCCCTTCCAGTTTGGGTGTGCTGGGTTCCCCTGAAACAATGGTGGATTGATGTTTATTTGTGAAGAGAAAGAAGAAAATCAGTAGGGAAAAAGTACTTCTCCAAATGAGGAAAACACTTCATGACACTCAGCTGCCAGGGCATCAGCCTCCCTGACCCAGAGCCAGAGGGCATCCCTTGCATTTGGCAGTTTCTTTTCCCCAACACAAATGACCATTTCTGTGTGTGCTGGAATGGAACCAGAGGCTAAGTGACACAATATCCCAGCACCCTTCCCCAAGAAAATCCTGACATCCCAGACCAATGGCCAGTTGCTTGCTATCTGGGGCATGAAACACCTGGAACATGGCAAGACAAGGTATGTGAAACAGGCAGGCTGCTCCTGGGGACCACAGAGATAAAGAGCATCCTTGGAAAGGGACATGATGCTTGTCCTCCAGACCTGGCTTTGCACTTTGAATGCTGTTTAGGTTTCACAGTTGCTGGAGCAGTGACTCAGTGGTGTGCTCACTGCAGTGAGTGTGGAGCAGCCAGTACTGAACCAACACCTTTCCATTCAGCCTGCAAAGGTGTAACTAGCTGCAGTGGGCACAGGCTGGAGAGAACCAGACCCCTTCAATCCTCTGTAATAACCATCTGGAAAAGAGAAATCAGCTGGGAGTTTGCACCCCTCAGCACTGAGATGCCATTTGTCTCTGCCAGGCACACAGATTGACACCACACCTTTCCACAGCCCTGTCTCTGCAACTGCTTTCTCTAGCCAGCTCCTCCAGACAGACATCCTGCAGAGGATGGTTTCCCAATCCCAACTCCAGTATCTCCTCTTGCACCTTTAACCCTTCTCCTAACTAAAGTCCCATCCACAGATGACATTCTGACACCATTTCCCTCCCCCTTGCCTTCAGCAGCACTGCAGCCAATCACTCCTCAGACATCTCCTTCCACTTCCCTATGCCCCTAGGGATCAGTTGTTCCCCAAGCACCCTGGCAGCCTGGGAATACCCTAGGCAAGAGGCATTGTACCTGGCTAGTTGGTTTTGGGGACAAAGAAACCCATCAACCAACCAAGCTTCTCCCTTCAGCAACATCAGGATCAAATGAGCACCAGAACTCCATGCTAAAAGAGCACTGGTCTCTCTCCTCAGGTGCCAGACCCCAAGAGAGCTCAGCTCCTGCTTCCTGCCAGTGCCTGGACACTTGCTTTGCTCCCATTTACACAGAGAGAGGCTTAGATTCCTCTGTGCCAATGCTCATCTGAAATTCAAGCTGGAGCTGTTATTAGTCCAGCCCTGAAATGCCCCAAGAGTTTAAATGCTCCTTGAAGTCAGTAAGGCTGGACAAAATCTATCAGCAGCCTTGCTGAGCTGTATGAGGTGGCTTCACATCCTGTACTCCTTGGGAGCAGCTCTGTGATGGAATTTAAATGCCTAACCCATCCCTCCTGTGCTTGAAAAGCTTCTGAAGAACTTCTGACCACTTTAGCTGCTGCTCCCTGGAAACTCTTGTGCCCAGTAGTGTCTTCAGGGGTCACCTGAACCAAACCAAGAGTGCAAATCTTTCCCCCTTACAAACCACCTGCAGCTGGCAACCCCAGCACACTCCTGAGCCAGCTCACCCTCTGCTGCCTCTTCTCCTTCAGGGCCCTAATTCCTACAGGTGTTTTACAGAACAACTGAAGCAGTTGGATGTTGAAAAGAACCAAACCCAACCCTACAGCTCTGTTTAAGCAGCTGGGCATGTTTTATGCCCCTCAGAGGCATTTCTGTTTATCCAGCTGAGTGGTGACTGATGGCTCATTCAGAGCTGCCTACAGGAGCTCCATCCACACAGACCAGCACAGCCAGTGCAGAACCCAAAGACACCCCCCAAGTGTTTGCAGAGGTTTGCTCATGCTCAGCACACTTCATTCTTCTAGCCTGAAGCAACCTAGAGGTCTGCTGAAGAGCCTCTGTCTGGCCATGCAGAGCCACTTGTGGGCTGCCCAATGAGCTCTAGTGACCTTGTGCTGTGTGGCAAAATCCAGCTCAAAGATGACCCAGTTCTGGGTGTGTCCCAAAGAGAACAGTCCCCAAATTCTGAAAGGGTGACATTTGTGACTTAAGAGCCTGGGTGTAACAAAAGGAGAGCAAAGTCAGGACACTGAAGTAGCCTTTGGGGCTTGGTAAAAGCTCAGCCTGCTGCCTAGACAAACAAAAAGCTTTCAAAAAGACTTGGTTCTGTTGCATCCTACTCAAAGGGAGAGGAAATAAGAAGCAAGCAGTTGTATTAAGATCAACTTGGAAAGACAACAGCAGGCTGGGGAGTTTACAGGAGCTTCTTCCAACCCCAAAATCCCATTCTCAGTTCTGAGCCTATTCTGTCTGGGTTTGTATTCAGTTACCAATGGAGAGCACCTGCATTTCTGACTGGCCAGTGAGAGGTTAGCCTTCCACTCTCTCTCCAACTGAAGCTCTTCTCCTTCCTCCTCCTCTCCAAAAAAGAGAATTCAAGCACAGATTTTCTGTGAAACATCACTTAGGAAACTGCAAGACCTAGACTGAAACAGTAACTTAAGATCAATTTGGTCTTCTGGCAAGCTAGCATGTGTTCTACCACACCAACCCTCCAAGAAGGTAAATCCAACCCTGGGTACACAGAGCTCTTTGATGGCAGACACATGCACTTGAGTTTCACAGCATAACAACTCCCCTTAGAGATGGCAAGAGGGAATGCTCCCTTCTAACATCTTACTTGTATATCCCCATTGCAGGACTCTCACAGTATCAGCTGGGCATTCCACCCTGGCACAGGCTTCTCAGTGACTGCACATTTGAAACACCAAGGTAACACTCTGAAGGTGACCATGGAGCTGCCCTTGCATGGGGCTCTGCTGTGCTTTGAAGCAGATGGCAGACAGGAATGGGTTTTCTGTTGATGTACCAGAGGTGCTGTGCACCCCTCTGGAGTTCTCCTGGGTCACACAGCAAAGAGCCACCCATTACAGCTGGACTTGATGATCTTGAAAGTCTTTTCCAGCCTAAATGATTCCATGATTCTATGTCTCCAGAAAGGACAAGAGGATTTCATGTTCAACTGATGACCACATTTGCCACCTCCTGTCTAGACAACAGGCTGGATTTTTATCTTCACTGCCAACTCCCTGAGGCTGCACACCTGAAAAGCCCTTCCCCAGAGCCCACTTCTCCCCCAGAGTCAGGACTGCTGAAAGCATCCCTCATGCATACAGTGCACTGCAGATGGAAATGAAGCAGGAACAAACCAGCTCCAGATGAGCACAAGCATCTCACCCAGGCAGACTGAAAATACCACCTTAACCAAGCAATGGGACTGGGTTTTTCCTCCCTCAACCCTAACAGAGGGAGATCACTCTGAAGGTTGCTGCTTTTGACCAGGCAAGTTGAAGAAGCTATCACTGCAAAAGCTGTGTCACAACTCTCAACCAGGAATTAAATGAAACCAGGAGCAAATGTCTTTGTTCTACGTGTTCACACAAGAAACCAGCTCCAGCTCCCAGGTCCAACTGGGGGCAGGGTCCCTGGCTGCTTTGCTGGAGACTGGAGCCACCTGACACTGCTGAAGCATTTATCAGCAGCACTGCCATGGAGCAGACAGGATGAGTGGCTTCCCTGACAACCAGGCAGTACAAGATCAACATCTCCTTGGGACTCTCTCTCATCCCCACCTCAGAGAGGTCATGAGTAATAAGTAAAGGGATCTTGATGTGAAAAGGAACCAGGATCTGACCTCTTATCTAACACAGGGACTGAGCATCAAGACTGCAGTGTGAAGGAACAAACACCCTGTGGAAAGATCTCATTCTTGATAGGTTTGAAATGTCAGAGATGCTGCTGTACCTCACCCAGAGCCATTCCAATGATTAATCACCCTCTCTGCTGAAACTTCTCCTCACTTGGAATTGTCTGGTTTCTAGCTCCTGCCTCCTTCCTTCCCCAACAGTTTAACACTCTTCTTCTGCACACAGGAGAACAAGGCCCTCTCCTAATGCATGAACCACAACAGCTCTGGCACTGCAAGTCCTGGTGGTGAATACTTTAGTTTTCTCTCCATCAATACATGGCATTTAGTTTCTCTTAAGCAGGCAGATGTAATCCAGACACAGGGCTGTAAAATGAAACAGGAGTTAGTGTGCAGTTCCAACCACAGGAGGAAGAAGTTTAGTGGGGAAGGTTTAGTCCAGCAGAACCAGCAGCCCTATAATGAGTCCAGATGTCAGTAGCTGAAGAGAAAAGGTCATCAGGAGGTTAGAGAAGAAACTCATGCTCACAGAACATGCATCCTCCCCACAGGGTGGGGGCTGAAAAACAAAAGTGCATTACAAAGGTGTGCTACATGCCTGGGGATCTCCCATTTACACTCAGCTGACAGGAAACCTTGCAGAAATCTGCCTCTTCCACCCATGGAACGTGGGATCATTCAAGAATCCCCCTTGTGATGCTGCTGCTGAGCTTACTGAGAGCAGACAGCTCCAAGCATGCCAGAGTTCCTCTGCAGAGTGACTTGGTCAACAGCTACCTGCTTAGAATTCACTCTGCTGCTGCAGGAGGGATGCAGGATCTTCTGCTTTTGCTCTGTGCTGTGACAATGCTGAGGGATTATGTCTGAGGCAGATGGCACCTTCCTCAGCCCAGCAGCAAGACTATCACATAACTCCAGTGGAGTCTCCTGCAGGGCAGAAGACAAGGAATCTCATGGTTTTGCCCCCCCATGCCTGACTGTCCTTGAGAAAGGGAATGGATTTTGCTGGAAGATGTGAAGTTTAGAGGTTCCAGCCACCCTCCCTACAGAAACTGAGGCTTTAGTTGTGCTGGCACTGCCCTGCCAGGGTACACATCTCTGCCAGTCCAACCTAAGGCTCAGAGATCCATCCTCTGGGCTTCAGATGTAGCTCAGAAGGAATCTCACCAACCATACTTGAAATAAGGAACTCTTCTTCAGGCTCCTGAAGCCTCAGTCACTACCTGCTAGCTCCTCCACCTGGTGTGGGGGCAGCTGAGGACAGTGCTCTGAGCCATGGCATTTGCACACTAATGTTGACCCACTGCTGCTGAGCCATTAGCACAACCTCTTGCTGCAGGGGAGCAGCAAATGTTTCCTGCTATCATTTCACTGTTGTTTAATCTGTACTCAGAGTGCTTCCTTGATCTCACACCAGTCTCATGGAGCTGGGTTTCAGAAGCTAACTGCTTTTAATTACTGAAAACTCAAGGTGGGGAGAGAAGAGCACATGCAAACAGCACAAACTTCTCCCTAGTCCCAGGGCACTGGATGTGCTGGGTCCCAGAAGGGTCAGCAATGCAGGTGACAAGAGACCTTGTACTGCATCCTTCCCTGCTCCCATCAGATGTGTCCTGCCACCTCTGAAAAGCAGCTCAGACTGCTGACTGGACAACTGCAGCACTTCACAGACTGAGCTTCAGTCCTTGCCCAGCTGGCACCCAAGAAGGATCCTGCATCCTCCTGTGCTGAGAGAACCCAACTGCAAGCTCTGGTCATTTCTGTGACCCAGGAACCAGGAAGCAGCTGATTTCTGCAATCTTTGACCATCATGTAAACAGGAACTGGATTGTGACCTAGTGTCACAACCTGAAACAAACAGCAACCACACCTAGGGAAAGCTCCCAGGAGTGGGAAACACACAGGAGTGAGAAGGAACAGGCAGGGAGTCTTCAGAATGCTCACAAGAGAAGCAAACATCAACAACCAAAAATAAGGAACAAAACCAGAAGAACATGCAAAAACGAAGACAACCAAGTCTTCAGCCCTCCTAGAGTTCAACCAGAGAGGCAAGAGGAGCTGCTTCCATGCATGCAGTCATGTGGGAAGGTTACTGGTGTTAGTTTTGTTTTCCTGGCAAACCCCAGCCTAAATCCTTTCCTGGTGGTGATCCAAGACAACAAAGTGATCTCAGAACTCATAGATTGAAAAAAAAAACCCAAAAGCCAATTGCTTCCTGGGCTTCAAAATGAATTTAGTTGGGAAAGCAGAAATGCAGGAGTCTCTCTCTCTCTCTCTCTCTCCCTCCCCCCCTTCAGATTATGCACAGAGCATTAAATGGAGTTGTAAAAACCACAGTGCTGCAGAGACTGTTTTCACTACCCCACACTTGGAGACTGATTTCACCTCCAGAAGCTGCAAGGGTCAATCATTTGCTTCTTGACTGCAGGGAGATCACCAGCTACTGTAACTGCTGGTAACTGAGTTCAGATGAAGTCCCCTGGGAGATGCTCTGGCAAGAAAGGTGCAATACTAATTCTGCTGCAAACTGTGCCAAGCCTAGCTCCCATCATGTACTCTGTGTGTGCTCTGTATGAAAACAGAGCTCCCACTGCAGCCAGGTTTAAGTTTACTGATGATAGAAACATTTCTTCCTCACACCCTAAGGTGCCATGCTTACCAGCAAGCACACTTCAGAGAGAGGGAACTTCAGGTCCTTTTGGCAGGCTATCCCGTGTGTGCAGTGTGACTGTGGGTGTGCATGCACCTCTCTAGACAAATGTACACTGCACAGGGTCACCTGTTGCTAAAGCAGCAGGAGATGTGGGCTCATGTCACCTGAGCATCTTGCCCACCACCTCCCAGCAGCCAGCAGTCTGCAGCTGGCACCCTCTGAAAGGCAGAAGGACTTTTGCCATGGCTGCTGATGTGAGAGGGAGTTCTGGAGCCTGAGCAGGACCCTGGCTGTTGGATGTTCTGGGGCCTGAGCAGGACCCTGGCTGTTGGATGTTCTGGAGCCTGAGCAGGACCTTGGCTGTTGGATGTTCTGGGGCCTGAGCAGGACCCTGGCTGTTGGATTCTGAGCATGCAAGAAGCAAATGAGTGAGCCACAGGATCTCTGTCCTCTTTGGGTTCTTTCTCCTTCCCCCTCCAAGGGTTTCCCCAGGCTCAGAGTGCTCTCCTCTGGTGAGTGACTGCTCTGTGGTGAGAAGGGTTTTGGAGGGATGGAATTTGGAGGTCCCTGGTCACTGACCAGAGGGGAATCCTCACCCCAAATCTAGGCAACCAATCAGAACAAAGTGTTTTACCTTCTGTTGACCAGCGTGGACGACATCAGCAGCACCATGCAAGCCACATGACAAAGGCACATGATAGGCACATGATTGGTTGAAAGGAAAGTGGAGGTCACATGGAAAATACAAAAAAATCAAAAACTGATGTGAACAATGGGCAAGGGAAAAATCAACAACAGAATTACAGGCTAAATAAAACAGGAACACAATCAAATCAGCCAGTACATATCAGAAACACCGGGGAGGGAGTCAAACCACCTGGAAATAGAAGAAGAGTAAACCACAGACAGCACTGAGTTATGACCTTGGGATGTTAGGGACAGCTGTGTCACTGCTTATTAACACCACACCAAGGAAGAGAGACAAAAATGACTGCAGAGTGGGCACCAGAGCTTGGGACAGCTGAAGGAATCCACAAGACTGCTGGAAAGAAAAAGGGAATACATTGTTATTGAGCAGCAGCCCAGGCAGCAGAGGTGACAGGGTCAGAATCAGCAGAGACAAACCTCAGCATCTCCTATCGAGTGTTCTTCCCTCTGCAGACACAAATGTCCTCCTACACATCACCAACAACAGCTGGAAAAGAGAAAGCCTCCGACATGCATCACATTTCCAAGGACAGAGCTTTCCATCAGAGAGCTGCAAGCAGATTCTGGCCAGGCAGAGCTCCCAGGTGCAGTGCACAGGCTCCATCCCCTGCAGGGAGCCTGGAGAGCCAAAGAAGGGCACAAGCCCCACACAAGGGAGCAGACTGAGGATTTCATGTCTACAAGGGCTTTATCTGCCAGGGAGGAGGGGAATGAAGTGCTCTGCACTGGAAATTAATTACCAAGATGGCAGAAGGAAGACAGCTACTGCTGAAGGAGATGAAAGAGTGTGCAGGCTGTGTGACAGGGGAATGAGGAAACAATAAATCACTGGTTGGACTGGAGGACATCATGAGTGCCATGCTCTGGTTCCCTTCCTAAATTGCTATCTCACTTTTAAGTTGCACTCTTCATCACCGTGCCTCTGCCTTATCTTAATGAGGATGACTCCCCAGTCTGCTGGGACTTGCCTGTTCATTTGCTGTTAAGAGAATTAAATCTTTCATCTTTTGGGTGCTTGTACCTGACAAGATTAGGGGCACAGCACTACTGGGGAAAGAACTGGTGTACAGAATGTAAAATCAATTGGTTCCACCTAAGCTTTCAGTCTCTTGTCTCCAGCTGTAAACACAGATTGATGGAACTCTAGGCAGGTGCATCCTAAAGGAGGGAAGTGTAAGACTCCCTGGGAGGTTGTCTGGAGAGGCATTTAGTGTCTTCTGCTCATTTCCAAATCCCCAGTAAGCTTAATAGAACATGGGATTTAAAAACAGGCAAGAGGTTGCCTTTTAGATCACTTCCTCAGGAGAGAAAGCTGGAAAGATCAAGGGCAAAATTAGTAGTGTAACCATAACCAAAAAGCCATGCTGGATGAGGCTTCTAGGGCACAGAAGACATGTGGAAATACTGTCTTTAACTTTAACCCTTGACATTCATCCTGTTGTCATATGGGCAGGAGTCTGAACACTGCCTGTGGGACCTTCTTTCCAGGACTGACTGGGTGCAGTGTGCAGGAAAATGCAGACTTTATTAAAAACAGATAACAAAGACCTGGCTTTCTTGCTCTCCACCTGCACACCCCTTACTCAGTGACCTCCTCCTCCCTCACCCTGCAACTTCTGGCTCTGTTGGTGGTACCTAGTAACTGTGACTTCAGTTCCTACAGATTCTGGTAAAACAGGAGACTAGATCAAAAAGAAAGATCCAAATGAGCACCTCAGCTGGAAACTCGTTCCAGTGACCTCCAACATTGTCATGCAAAACATTCCACAGTGGAAAGAGCTGCAAGAAAAGCTTCATTACTGCCCCTTCCGACAGAACTGTTTATCCAAGGAACTTAAGAGGATTAACTCCAAGGAGATCCATGTTCCTAAACCTCTTACATGACTACAGACATCTCCCACTTGTTACTGATCACATCAAGTCAAAACCTCACTCAAGAAACTCTCTTCAGCTTCATTAGGTTTCAATTAGATCCACTGTTCATTCTCCTGACTTCAGGATGCCACAGCAGCAGCTCCCCATTTCTAATTGCTCTTGGTTTCATTCATTGAACCACTGAGGTTAGCTTAGGGTAAGACACAAGATCCTTCAGCAGCAGCATCAGTAACCAAGTGATGCACAGTTAGAGGAGCATCTGCCTTGTGCTGGTTGGAGGCAGCATATTCATATTTTGCAGAACAACTAGCACAGAAATGTGTCTGCTCTCTGCATGAACTGACTGTGTGCACCAGGGACAAGGAGGCAGTGAGAGCTCAGATCTGCTTCTGCTCAGGGGAAGAGCCTGAACTTCAGGGGAGGTGAAAATGGGAACTTTTAACCCTAAAAAACCATCATCCCTCCTCACCAAAACAAAAATGAAGCATGGAAGGTGTTCATCCTGAACTGGCTGCAAGTAAACTTCTGGGTGAAAAGATAGCTTCTTTTGAAGGAACAAAGATCCTGCAAAGCATTAACACAGTATTCTCCTTCCCAAGTGAAGGGATCTCCCAGCCCTGCCTATCAACAGCCTCAATGGAGTCTCTGCTTCCTAAGAGGTAAACTAAAAGATGAGCAGAAGACCTGCTGGTTGCCCCCTGTCTCTGCCCTCCATGCTCCCCAGCCCACTCTGAAAGTCTGAGCTGAATGAGTTCTCCCCAGCAGCACAGAGCCACCAGCACAGACACATCAGGAATTGGTTTGGCATGCTGAAGACCAAAAGCAAACACTGAAGGGAAGTGTTGGTGGTGGTTACTGGCAGATAAAAGGACACTCCATGTGATGTGTAAGACCATGCAACGTGCCAGTCACAAATGCAGTAATCATGATGTTTTTGAATCCCTTTGACAGCTCTCCATTAGCTCTCCCCCCATCCCAACCCCCAAAATAATCACATCCTTCATGCTCTGAGTGTTTTCTATTTGGAAGTGCTGAACCATTTCTAATCCACTGCAGGTAAACACCCAGGTCTTTATTGGAAAGATCACACCCACAGAAACACTGGCATTTTAGTATTGCAAACCCAAAGGCAAACATTTGCTTTTGCAGCAGTGATTAGTTGTTCAGAAGCCACAGAGGCACCTCCTACACCTACATCTGCCTGAGTGCTTCCCTTCACCTGCCAGGATTGCCTTGGAAATCCTTGCTTGGATTTCATCTGGGGATGTGACTGGCTACAGACCTCCCAGGAGCAGGGATTCAAGTGACACAGCTGACAGAGCCACTGCAAAGCAGGAAGTCAGTGTGGCACTGACCTCCTGCCACCTCCTCTGAAGCAGACACTGCCAGGTGGACAACTCTTGCATGGACAAATCAACCAGTGCAATGGTTAGCTCTTCCTCCTTGCACTGCTCAGCTCCAGCATGGAAGCCTCTGCTTCCCTGACCCAGTCTCCCTAGGAACAGCAAAGCAACAAGGCACTGAGGGAGAACTGAGGGGATCTGAGTCCCATTCCCATTGCAGATATGGATTTCTTGTGAAGTCTCAGACCTCTCTTAATGCAGGCAGGGCACCAGTGGTAAGATGGAGCAAAGCTCCCTCTCCTTGCACTCCTCCCTCCTGGAAGACATTCTACCTCCTCATTTGCATCTTCTTTCAACATCCAACATCCAGAGCTGTGATATCAACTAGATCTCCCTAAATTCTCAGCAGACAGAGCAAGGCAGGGGGGGACAAGAGTATTTACTCCACATCCCCTTTGCAAAGGCAGCTTTAACACTGAAGTCACTACTGGAAAATGGGAAGCAAAATATTCCTTTTGGAAATGATGGTTTCAATGTCTCTTTATTTTACTTTTTCTCCCTCCAAGTCTCTTCTAAGTCTTGCCCTTCCATTTGTTACCACATGCTTGGCAGGAGGACAGCAAGGGGAGGAGGAGGAGTGGTCCCATGCTGGGCTCTCAGCAGCTACATGCTCCCACAAGACACTAATGCCAGACTGTTGGTGAACAGACAGGGGGAAAGGAATGCAGCAGAGCACTTCCATTGCCTCGGCAGAAGGGCTCCAGCATAACAAAGAGCACTCAGGACCAAAAGGGAGCAGTTCCCAGCTACTCACTCGGTGGCTCTGAGCTTTCTTCAGCGAGAGGCTGAGTTGCTGTGGGAAGAGGAAGGGCAGAGAGGACATGGAAAGGGGAAGCATCCCATGTACAGGAGTTCTCAGAGGCAGGGGGAACAGAGAGGAAAGAGAGGAGCTCTAATGAGGAGAGTGAGAATGAGACTGAATCCTTAGAGCAGATGTCTAATACCTGAAGAGGCTGCAAAAATTGTGCTCTCCTGCTGCTGCTGTTTCCCAGCCAGAGCTGTGCTGCCAGATGCAAGCCCCTCCAGGTGACAGAGAAGCCAGCCTGCACTGCATGGTTCCTGCAGCAACCTACAGCTCCAAGGCTGATGTTTCATCATCCTGAAGAGTTCTGAAGCTCTGAATCCAATTTCAGAGACAGCTACAGCATTTTTTTTCCTATGTCTGGCCCAAACAGCAACCTAGGTTCACATCTTGTTAGCCCTTTGAGGCCCTCTAGAGCAGCACCCCACTGCTAGCTGTTGCCCAGCTGGAGAAGACAAAGGAGCAAGGACTAATGAGAACTTACCCTTCTGATCCATCAGTCTTTCTCACCTTCAGGCACCAGGGCCAAGGTAGAGGCAGAGAGGAGGAAAAATAATCTCAAAGCCCAACAAGGTGTGAGCAGCCTTGAGAAATAAGGCAGTGTTGAGAGAAGCTGAGTCTGAAAGCCCCTTAGGAATCCTGCTAAGCTCTCCAAGAGCACAGGCAGACTACACAAGCACTGAATGCAAGGATTACCAGGAGAAGAAGGATAAAGATTGCCTCTGCTTCCCAAAGTCATGGCAATGAAGCTGCACCAGGGGAGGTTCAGACTGGACATGAGGAAGAGATTCTTTACTGAGAGGGTGGGCAGTCCCTGGAACAGGCTCCCCTAGGAATCAGCCATGGCACCAAACCTGCAGGGTCTGGAGGACACTCTTAGTCACACAGTTTAGTTTTAGGTAGGCCTGTGAGGAGCAGGGAGTTGGATTCAATCAACTTGTGGGTCCCTTACAGCTTGAAACACTCTGGGATTCCAGGAATTCCTTCTCCTCCCATAGTTTTCTCAGTGCTGCTGGTGTGAGGGGAGAACAGGAGAGATCCTCATGCAGTGTGCAGCCCAAACCTGACTATGCAGATTAAAACAAAAGCAAAATGACCAAGCAGGATAGAAACAAATGAATTTTCTTCCAGAAAGTGCCTTAGTAAGAGGCTTAGGGAAGGACAAGCCATTCCCTGCTGATCACCGAGCATCTTCTTCTCTCTTCAGCTGAGAAACTAAACTCTTTACTTGCTGGCTAAGTGATTTCCAGGAAATGCAGTTCCACAGCACAGAAGCTAAACATTTTCCATCAGAGATCCCCAAGAATGCCAGAGGAACTGATCTGCAGTCAGGGACAGCTTTCCCCTGGGCAGGGCCTCAGTCTCCACCCTTCTCTTGCTCTCTCTGCTCCCATCAGCCCAGCACACCTGGGGGCTGTCTGCAAACCAAACTCATGCGTAGCTGAAGACTCAGTTTCCACTCAGGGGAAGAGAACAAGATAAAATAGATATAGATTTATCCAGAATAGAAGGAAAACACCCAAAGAGGTTAGTCAGAGTGCACTACACTCAGTGAGGAGATGCATGCAGAACAACGCAGAAGCAAGGCAACAGCCTCTTCCACCATACTCACTCTCTGCTAAACTGGAGGTGGGAGCAGCAGTACTTGCTAAAGAGAGAGAAAGGAAGGTGAGGAAGGGAGTGGATTCCTGCTCAATGTTTCCCAAAGTCAGAAAATTACCCCCCAAAGTGGTAAGGTTTTGTCAGAGCAGGCCTCTCTGGATACAGAGCTCAAGCAGAGGAACTGCACTTTGCCAGACCTGCATCTTGGATCCTCTAAGTTCTTGCTTTAAACCAACTCTCTGCCAGCAGGTATGACAGAGACAGCCCTCAGGCATGAAAACAAAGCAGTGTCAGCTTTTACATGCAAGGAGCACCCTTAAATAAGAGGGCAAGGAAAAGGAGTTGGTTTGGCTGGGCTAAAACCACAGCCCTGGCTGGTGTCACAACAGAGTTTCTGTTCTGTACACTGAAACATCTCGGTGATCCTCCAGCCAGCCCAGGGCAGAGGGCACCTAACTCCTTCCTGAGGCTGACTCTGCCCCAACCAGGCAATATGGTGTGACTGGAACTCCAGCACAGATGAACAACAAAAAAAGGTATTTAAGTTAATTTGGAAATGCAAAAAGCAAAGGTTATAGCCCCCAAAGAAGGAAAAAGAGAAGGGAGCAGGGTTAGAGACCACAGACGGATTGACTGATGGTCAATTGCCACATTAAAAACAGTAATAGATTTAAAAAAGGGCAAAAATCTCCACTACAACCATGACTTAATGTTCTCCAAAGCCACATACCTGTCCTCAAGTGATGAACATGAAGCTTGGCAGGCTGATCTGTCCATGTGGCTGAAACAAAGCTTTTAATGTTCTTTTTCCTCTCTTCTTAATTGGATCTTTTCCCTTTCCTGTGGCCCTGGTCTGCACAGGGACCGAGTGCCTGAGCCCTCACCTCCCTTGGGGGTCACTGCCTGTGTCCAACCATTCAGAAGAGCCCAGACCAAATCCCTTGCCTGCTCAGTTCCAGACTAACCACAGCTAACTCCACCCAAGGGGCAGATTACCTCCATCAAAATGAACAAGCTCCAAGGAACTGCACACATCAGAGTCACAGACTGGTTTGGGTTGGAAGGAACCTTAAAGATCATCTAGTTCCAGCCCTCTGCCATGTTCTGGGAACACCTCTCCCCCTTTACTCTGTGACTGCTGCAGTTTGTGATTCCACCTGCCCATCCCTGCTGACTGCCCACCCATTTCTCCTGCCAGTGGGTCACTAAGCCCAAACCTGTGGATTCCACAGTCCCTAAGGAAAAGCAGCACAAATCCTGGGATTAGGGTTAAAAAAGAAATCAGTAACAATCATTTTTTCCCTTCTTCTTCTTCAAAAATCCCAAAGAAGGTGAAAGTAGCTTCCCAAAGCAGTGCTGGGGTAACAGGAGCTCACCAGAAGGACACACACAGAATAATGTTCACTTAGACACTCAGAGGTTTCCTTCAGCTGCTGTTAGCTCTGATCTGAAAGGCACAAAGCTATGGGAGCAGGCACTGCTTCTGCACCACTGGGACACACATCTTAATAAACAGAACACTGTTCACCTAGAATAAAAGAGGTTTCTTTTAGCTGCCATCAGCTCCTGTTTGGAAGACACCAAGCTATGGAGCTGAACTCAACTGACAAACACAGCCCTTGCACTGGGAAGGGGAAACAGGCATTTCCTTTTACACATAGCACGAGGTTTGTTTCTTTGAGTCCCCAACCTCCACCAGTGCTGGAAGACTGCCCAAAGACTACCAACAGTAACAAGTAATAGCAAGGAGAAGGAAAAAGTCAATTTTTGCTTTGGAAACTCAGAAGATATTCAGAATCCTTCAGGTTTTGGTTGTCTCTTAATTGGCCTAAAGCAGATCTGCAATCAGCTTAGCTGGAACTTCTTCTTCACAGGAGTTATTTGCATTGCAGTCAAGTGTGACACTGTTTAACCCACTGAAAGCCATGAAGCCTTCCACTACTCCACACTGCAGCCAAGAAGCTAACCACTATTATTAGACAGTCACTAAGTTAAACATCTGAATTGCATGCTCTAGAGTAAAGACAAAGATGTTAACCCCTGAGCCTGCTCCAGAGAGAGCAGGGTTCCCCAGAGCAGGGGGACTATGCTAGTGTCAGTCTGGTTAGGAAACAGACAGTACCACAGCTACTTCACTTCTAAAGAGCCTGAGAGGACAGAGGTATTAGAGTAAAAGCTAACTGTTAGGTATGTTAGAGAAACAACTCTAGGAAGGTAAGAAAGAGAAGTGTGAGAGAGGCACTTACGTGGGTGAGGGATGCCTGCAGTGTGTCCATGGATGGAACAGGGACAAACAGAAGAGACAGAGATAGACAAAAACAAAGTGAAAAATAAATGTAGAAGTGGTGAGAAGAGGAGATAGAGAACATGGAGCTGGAAAACCCAAACAGCAGCAGCTGTGTCAGATCCAGCCCTAGGGAGGGGGTAAGTTACAGGAGTTGTCACAGAGCCTGGGCACCAGCTCTGAGGGCTGGCTTACTGCAGAGGCCCAAGCACCAAGGCACAGTTACTGTCCCACACTGCTCAGCAGCTCTGGTGAGGCAGAAGGTGGCAGACAGAAATCAAGACCATGCACAGCTCACAGGGCCTCCAGGCATGCACAGAGGTGGGTGAGGAGTACTGCTAGCTCTGAACTCAGGAGAAGGTTCTGCTGAGAGGTGTTGGAAGAACTATCAGCTAGGTACAGAAGTATGGGGGAGATGCTGGGAAGAAGAATAGGCTGAAGAGCTAAATGCAAGAGGAATGAGAAAGAACCACCCCAGGGGTTGTGGTTGGCTGAATATAGATCCTAATAGATAAGGTTGTGTACAAGGGTAAGAGACCACCTCTCCCCTGCCTACCCTATGCTTGTCTTCCCCCCTCTTTCTCTCCTTCCTGTCCTGAGTAACTCTCTGGCTCCTAATTCTTGCCTCTTTTGCTCCTGGTTGAAACAGGAGGGAAAGTGTTAGGTGACAGCAGAGTCTGCTGCCACTGGAGTGGAAGAGCACCCAAATAAAGCAGAGAAGAGGCTGTGGAAATCACCTGATGTGCTGCATGGGCATCTTCAGGCAGTGATTTGCAGGAAAGAGAGGTCCCTCCCCTCCCCAGTTGATGGCCAGTCACATGCTGAACCTCTTACCTTCCGATCTGCAGTACAGCCTGCCTTGTGACAATGACATTGCATCTCCTGTGACAACTGACCCTCTCAACTCTCTGCTTCTGATCCTTAACACTCTCCCCTGCAGAGCTGATGTCTGTACCCAGCTGACACTGGTAACCCAGGGGATAAACCGCTGCGGGTAAAACAGTTCCCGTGCCTCCTCCCCTCCCCGAGTGTTTTAATTAGTAATGAACTTCACTACAGTCAGAAAGCACAAGTAAAAGGCAGGGTGCAGCAAGGTCTGCAAGAGAAGGTGTCATCCATGCATGGCAGAGACTCCCTGGAAGGATGGCAGGAGAGAGAAGCAGGAGGAGGCCTCAGCTTTACTTACGAACTGGTTGTGTCTTGAAGTCGGAGGGGAGGCTGAGCTCCCCCACGCCCTTGCCATTGACTGCAGACAGCCTCACAGAGTAGGTGGTTTCAGGTTTCAGGCCAGTGATAGTGATCATCCCTTCCACGTTTGCTGGTGGGAAAACAAGGGAGCAGAAGTCAAGAAAGGCTCAGGCTTGAAGGCAGCAGGAAATCCCATGTCTCTATCCTAGACTTTTGCCACCCACCCCCCACCTGAGAGCCCCCCCCTGGAGCCCAGCCTCCCAGGGACAGGGCAAAGAGAAAGGTCAGAGCTACCACCTCTGTGTCAGCCAGCTGGCCAGACAGGTCTATTGCCACAGCCCCTCTGGAAGGGGTGGAGTGGAGTTTCTGGTAGGCATCAAAGAGCATCAGCCCTTGGCCCGTGCTGAGGAGCAGCCTGAATAATGCTCTTCAAGTCCACTGTCAAGTGGAGCTCTGGCAGACACCACCTAGGCCTGCTCATCTGTTGGGCTGCATGCTCCAACTGAAAGCAAAGTCCTTAGCAGGACAGAAACCCATCTCCTTCCTTTAGCAGTCTGTAAGGAGCTCAGACACAGTGGAAAGAACCTGCTGTGAGCTCATCATAACACGAAGAGAGAAAGAAGGTCAGTTCTTTGGTCCTTCCTGGACCTAAGGATGCATTTTAAGCTGTGTGCATTCCTACAGACAGCTATAAGAGGACAGGGTGGAATGGAAGTTAGATTTGCCTCTGGAACTGGAGGGTTTATGTTCTAAGGGGCAATTAAATAGGCTGAGAGACAAGGCTTGAAGAGCTCTTTGC
Organism: Galbula dea; assembly: GCA_013399015.1. Classification (NCBI taxonomy): domain Eukaryota; kingdom Metazoa; phylum Chordata; class Aves; order Piciformes; family Galbulidae; genus Galbula; species Galbula dea. Next base: position 1,508,646 of record VWZX01000495.1, read on the forward strand.
AGGTAGCACACAGACACTCCCCAGCCAGCCACTGAAACCAGGCAGAGAGATCTTCACCTCATACAGACAGGATGGTGTGAACAAGGCAGGAGCACACAGAGGAACACAGTGCTGCAGCACACACTCTGTAGGTAGAGGAGGCTGCTGCCCTGTCGCACACCTCCAGGCTCCTCATTTCCACCTGAAAACTCAGGGTGTGACTGCAAAGCAAATGTTTTAACAACTTGTCTGGGCCTCAGCCTAGGAGCTGCAATTGCAAAGCTACTGAAAGCTCCACTCTGGCTTTTCACCCAAAGGGAAGAAAGACTTTGGAGATGCAGGTGGGGAGGGAAGACACCGTTTGATCATCCTACCTTCTTTGGCATCATATAACTTGGAATGCCATTCTCCCTCACCCAGGGCCCTCCACTCTGCTTTGTACTTGAGGATGGGCACCCCACCAGTAGCATCTGGCTCACCAAACTCCACCTGGGCAGTGCTGGAGTAGGGCTCCACTCTGTCAATGGAAGGAGAGGACGGAGTATCTGGGGAGGAAGGGAACGACCAGTGATACAGAAGGCAGCAGGAAACAAGCTCCAACTGCCCAGAGAACAGACAACTGGCAGCATCAGACACACTTCTGTCATAGCTTCACAAAGGAGAGAGGAAGAGGAGGGCTGAGGGTCCTCTCAGGAGGGGCAGACTGTTAGGAAGGTTTTGCAGACTGGTAGTTAGGGCAGAGACCTTCACCTTGTCTCTCCTCTAAGAGGCTAGAGACTCTCAGTACCTTTTTCCAGGGGACAACCACAGCAAGAGCATGCTGGCTGCCATCCTCTCCCTGGTCTCTTCCATAGGCCACCCCCAACACACAGCTTGACCATTCCTGCATCTCACTCTATGGCAGTGAGAGAGACTCACTGGAGAGGAGAGGAGTTATGGAGAGGACTTGGAGGCCCTTGCAGTCTGCCATGCAGTCAGACACTGCATCTCTTTGGTGGGCACACAGTGCTCTGGGGTTTCTGTCTTGCACCACCTGTACTATTAAGGCTACTTTGCAGATTTTGAGAAGCACATGTGCATGCACACCCACATCTGCAATGGTTATCAAGGATCACAGCTCTGTCCAAATGTACTGGAAGCACAAGAAAGAATGAGACCCTTCAGAAACAAGGAGAGACACTGAGGATCACCTTATCTACAGGCCAGCAAATGCCAAAAACCAGCGGAGAGTCTCTTGGAAAGCAGACAGTGGCTCTCCTGACACCCCACCAACACAAACAACAGTCACTTTGTCACCTCAGCTGAAGGGCTGCACAGACAGGTCCTCATCCCCCTGCCTGGGGTGCTCACCTGCCTGCACCAGGATGAACTCGGAGGACTCCTGGCCGATGCGGTTGACAGCAGTGCAGTTGTAGTTCCCAAAGTCGTTCTCAGAGTCTGGTGTCACCTGGGGGAGGAAGGCAGGCTCTTCTTGCATCACAAAACCCTCTGCACTCTGCATTTTGCTGGGCAGAGAAGCCCCAGTAAAGCAGCCTGTGCTAAGGTTCTGAGGGCTGTGCACAGAGGGGAGATCCGAGAGAGTCAGAGGCAGGGAGGGGGTGGAGTCTTCTTGGTACTTAGGAGCCAGAAACTGCACACAACTCCTTGTCTAGGGACAGGGAGCCCTGACACAAGACTTCTAACTCCTTCAACATCAGCAACCAAATTGATTTGATAGCACTGAGCCTTCCTGGCCTTCTCCCCCCACCACTCCCTGCTTTCCCTCACCTCCAGGTAGCTTGCTGATGGAGTGTTGTAGATCTTGATGTTGCTGTAGTTGGAGCTGGGGAGCAGCTGCCCGTCCCGGAACCAGGAGATGACAGCACTGGGGTAAGCAAACACCTCACAGGTGATGTTCACTTGATTCCCTTCCCAGGTATAGACAGCCACAGGGCCCAGAAGCTTGGGAGCATCTGAAAGACAGACACATTTGTGAAGGCAATTTGAGACAGGTCGTGCCCTGAAGAAGACCAGCCAGCCCTCACCTGGACAACCCCACGGCTGGGGTCCAGTTCAACGTGGGGAAGGGAATCTAACCTAGGAACCAGAACTGTCCTCTCATCTGGGGGGATGGGTGGTGTCTTTTTCTGAAGGACAGGAGGAGGAAACCCACTCAGTCCCAAAGCCTGCTCCTAATGCAGTGTGGCAGGAGGAGCAGACAGCGTGCTAGGGAAGCACGTATCAGGAGGTTCTCCTAGGGAAGAGCTCCCAGCAGATGGGACTGTGGCACCTTCATGGCCCGTAGATACAAACAGAACCCCAGCTGGAGCCAGCTAGAGCAAACATCTGCATGTATGCACACAGCCAGGTGTCTCCAACACAACTCTTGCAGGCTAAGCTCCTATCCACGCCCTCCACCTAAACACCACCCATTCCCCTAGCTGTAGCCTCATCCCAAGGAAAGGAAATGACAGCAGTCCTCCCTCTGAACACATGAGCACTCCTGCCCATCCCACCCTTCCCCTTCTTACACTGCACTTCCAGGTACATGGCCTGGGAGTCCTGGCCGATGGTGTTGCTGGCCGTGCACACGTACTCCCCGGCGTCCGTGTACTGGATCTCCTTCAGGGTGAGGGAGGAGACCCGGGCATGGCTGTGCACCACTATGCGGCCATCCAGGGTCTGGCAGGGAGGGAAAGGAGAGTTAGAGGCTGAGCTCTGAGCCTGGGGTGGGAATAAGTGCAAGTCTACCTCACCCCAACCCTCCAGTGCTCAGGCCTGCAGAAGTAAGGACCTGAGGCCAGGTGAAATCCCAGGCACAGAGAGGTGTTTCCACAGGCAACAAGAAGATTCCTTGGGGAATGGAAAATCCAGGCTAGCATCTGCTCACAGGGACTGCAGCCACTCACTGATCCCACCCCACAGCACTCTTCCTCCTCCTTTTTTGTGACCACAGCCCAAGTGCTCTCTTAATCCACGAAGCACAGAAGGCAATGGACTCCTCCCTCCACCCAGGTGCTTCTGCAATCTCCTGGTGCTTGTGCTTCAGCTCAGAAGCTCTGAAGCATCAGCTCTCTCATGCAGCTTCCAAAGTGGCACAAGCACCACTGAATGAAGTAAGTGTCCTCATGGCTGTGCCTGCTGTGGCAGCCTGCCACACTTAATACCATGAATGCTCCAAGAGCATTAATTTGCTTGGAAGCTACAGGACTGAGGTGATGAGTAAAAACCCTAAGGCTATTAGACAGCCAAATGCACTGAGGAGGAGCACAAAGTACCCCTCTGGTATCTCAATTCTGCTTTGATCTCTCTTCACTGCCTGACTATATTGCTACCCTTTGGTCTGACTTGTGATGTGACTCCAAAACCCATCTCACTCCTGAAGCTACTGCACCAGGATCCATACGTGTCAAGACTCCAGATCTGCAGAGGCTCTCAGCTTCTTCTAGCTGATGAGCTGAGTGATTCTTCTAACTACTTGTGTCTGTGAAGCCCATCAGCAGGGAAGAGTATGAACATGGCAAAACATCAGCACACCAGCATGAGATAAAGGCAGTTCTACACCCAGTGCTGCCTGGCTGCTCCCCACCTTCCCAAGATCAAATACAAACAAGAGAGTGCTGGGCAGTCATGGTAAAACATCAACTTTACAAGCACAGCAACTGATTCTGAAGATGAAGCTCTGTTTCTTAATGCAAAAGGCACAAGTAAAGAGAAAGGATCAGGGAAAACATTCCAAGGAAGAGGAAAATGTCTACCCCAGAGAGCATGCTGCTAGTTTCCTTTGTTCACATTTGCCCATCGGATGCTGACAGTTCCTGGCTACCAGAGACACAAGACAGGTAGAAACTTGTGAGCCAGGGGTAGACTGTAATCCCTTTCCCTTAATCTCTCTGGTTTTGAGGATTCTGGATAAAAACAATGCTGCTTAGTAATACAGAGAGACCCTAAGGGACACAGGGAAGAACTCCTCCCACAGCAGCTGCCCCTGCAGAACAGGGGATGAAGGTTCTCCCTTCTCCACAGTGACTACAGCTCATCCTCAGATGCCAGCAGGTGTCCAAGAGGAGAGACAAGCAGAAAATGCATTTACCTCCCTGCCCTCCACCTGCTGGATTCTTCAGTCCTTCCACAAACAAGCATCCCTGACTTCCATGCCACACAGCCACAAGCTGCTCTCCTCACCCCCTTTCCCCACACTGGACATTACTCCAGAACAGCACCCAGAAACACTGACCACAGCTACAAACTCCAGTCATGGAAGACAAGTGGTCTCTCTCTCTTTGCTCTCTGCTTGCACTGCACCAACCAGAACTCATCTGCAGCCCTTGGCATTTGTAAAGCTAACAGAAATTTGTGGTGTCACTCAGGTTAGTTTTGCTTGCAGCTGAGTTTTTTTAGCACCTTTTAGTGACAATGTTGGCAAGGGTTTGTAAGCATATGCTGCTAATCTGACTTTCAACAATTCCCCACTTTGTGCAGGCCCAGAAGGGTGAACTGAGTGAATTATGGACTGCCCAGAGTGAGCAGAGCTGACTGGTTCAGAGGAAGAAGCAATCAACTGCAGTTGTGCCTCCAAAGCAAGATTTAACACCCACATATGCTGCTAGGACTGAAGCTCAGAGACCTCCTTGACTGTAGTGAGGTGGGAGTTGGTCTCTTCTCCCAGGTTACCACTGAGAGAACAAGAGGCAATGGCCTCAAGGTGCACCAGGGGAGGCTCAGGTTGGACATTAGGAACAATTTCTTCCCTGCCAGAGTTGTCAGGCATTGGCCCAGGCTGCCCAGGGCAGTGCTGGAGTCACCATCCCTGGAGGGGTTCAGAAAACATCAACTGTAGTCCTTAGGGCCATGGTTTACTGGCATGGGGGTGTTGGGTCAGGGGTTGGACTTGATGATCTCAGAGGCCTTCTCCAACCTTAATGATTCTATAATTAGTCAAAGTGAAAGACTTAATCCCAAGCATTCCCTCAGCTTCCCCAGAACTGAGATCCCTGCTGCTGGGACACACTGCTGCAAGATCCCAGGCTAGCTGTCTTCAGGCTGGGCCTGCACAGGCTCCAACAACAGTTGTTGTGCTCCAACAGCACCTCACAGAACCCCAGGGGTGTTTCCAGACACAGACTCAGTAAGAAATTTAGAGACACTCAGCTTAATAGTATTAGTGCTTGTATTAATGAAAAGCTTGAGACAGAGAGCACAGTGAAAGGGTTGGGGGGGAGGGCAGGGAGGGGAGGCAGATGGAGACAGCTGGAACAGGAGTTAACAGGAGGCCTGAAGAGATGCAACCACTCCAATTCCAAATCCTCCAGTGCAAACCAGTCTGAACACCCAACACCTCCCCTTGCCACAATTCATCTGTTCCAACAGATTACTCTGAAGGATGGGCAGTGTCTCCTCAGCCCCATATGAAACTGAGGTTCTGCAGATGGCTCTTGAGCTAGAGGTTCCCTTTGGTTAGGTCACCCCAGTCCCTGTGGTTTCTGATGGCTTAAAAATAACATAAAGAGTTCAAGATACTCAGAACCTCCACAAAGTTGATCCTAAAAATACCAATACAAGTCATCTAGTTCTGAGAGCTAATTCTGTTCTCTACCTGACCTCTCTGAATTGCTTGGGAGCATTCCTGCTGGTCTGTTTTGAAGCAAGAATGTTACAAGTGAGGTGCATATCAAGGTAGGTTCTCATTATTTTGGAGTTACAGCTACACATCAGGTGCCCATAAAGGTCACTTCTCATTATTATTATTATTAAGATCCAGCACTGAACATGAACTAAAACAGCAACAAAACACATCTGCACCCAACTGATTTACCCTACATCACCCCACACCCCCTCCCCCAGTGGCCCCTGCAAATCAAAGGTAAATAACAACTCAGCCATGGGGAGCATTTTCTGGAGAAATGGACCTTGTGCAAGATTTATCTGCATGGGTTTTGAAATGGAACATGAAGCAGCTGCCCTTGAAGAGAAGGTAAAACTTCAGGAGTACCATGAGCAAACAGATGAGTTGGCTGGAGCAGACAAGGATCTCTTTGGGAGGGGAGGAACCCAACACTCTCCCAGAGTCCATGCTGTGGCTAATACTTCAAGCTCTAGAACTCCAGAGAGACAGAACTCACACTGGCAGCACAGAAGGAAATGGTGAAGGCAATATTGGTCAGATTTCACATTTGGTTTTAATTTTAATTGATTTGGGGGGGGGGGGGTTTGGTGAGAGCCAGAATCCCTCACTCCCAACACAGCTCGTTTGCTCATCCAAAACCACGCTTCTACATGCCAAGCAACTTCTACCTCTAGAAGCCATTTCTCTTATTTGTTGCTATGATTAATGCTGGTTTAGTTGGTGTGGTTAACTGGACTAGAGATTTGTTAATCTGTAATGCTTAAAAGAAGAAATCAAAACCAAAGAACCAGAAAGACTAAGAAGTTTGCTAAAGGTCTGGTGATCTGATACCTCTTGCTTCTCGGGCCGGGTCCACGAAGCCTGGAGAGAACAGATATAGAACACAACAACAACAGGGAAAAAAAAAGCAATAAAAGTTTATCAAAGGTTGCTTTTAGGCACCAGTGTATGCACCACATTGAGTTCTGTGCACATGCAGGCTCCAAGGTGGCTATCTGATGTGTGGGGGGTGATCCCAAGTCCCATTTCCCAACAGAAGCTCTGGTTAGGTTTGCAGTCAACGTTTCCTAGCCTACAAAGTCATCTGGAAGTGATTAAGAAAGGCTAATGACACCTCAAGACTGCTGCTGCTTTCACATGTGCCACATCTCAGCACCTCAAGGAACCTGTTCCCAGGGTACTGGGGCATGATCCTGAGGACCTAGGTCACTCAGTTGCAAAGACAACTAGTTCTGGAACTGGTTTTCTAAGCCTGGGTTGTCAGCCACCCCCACACACTGGTTATTAACATTGGCAATCAGGTTGTTCATGGGATCATGCACTTGGAGATCTTTTTACATGCATATTGTGCCAGGAGCAGGAGACCTTGAGCTGCAGAGCACTGAAACAGTAGGAGCCTCCTGGACAGGAGACAGCAGGGCAGAACCTGCTGCCCCCAGCTCCTTATGCTTGGGGATGTGGGCACTCAGCCCTTACTGAGCTCAGGACAAACCAAACAACAGGCACCAGTGAAACATGCACAAAGCCTCCCAATAAACATCCTTTCCCATTCAGAGGAAGCCACCAACAGTGGGGACCAGATCCACTGGGGTTCAGGAAGCCCAGAGTTGCTGGGTTCTCTCTTCTCTCCCCCCACCCCATAGTTTAGCTCTCAAATATTTTTCTCCTGGTGTCTATTACAATTGCAACTTGGTCCCTATTTCAGTTCAGGAGTCAAAAATCACCTGCTAATATCACAGCCATGATGGCATTGCTGAAGGTGAGGCAGAAGCATTGCTGACAGGTGACTGGAGCACAGGAGTGATGTTACAGAATGGAGATGAAAGCTTAGGAAACGAGGATAAACCCCACAGCATTGTTTCCACAGATGGCATAGACAGCCTCCTTTGGAATGCCTTGGATCAAAGCAACTTGTTTGCTTGTAATCAGAGGCCTGAGGTGAAGCTCACCAACACCTGCATGAGCTAGGGCACTCCCAAATCAGGATCATTTCCATCTATCCACATCCTGTTGTGCACAAGTTCCTTAGAAGCTGACCAGACAATCCCAGGCATTCAGCAAAACCCTCTGTGATGTGCCAGTCATTCTCCAAAGCTCAGCAAGCCAGGCCAGGCACTGGTTCTATCTAGGGAAGTTCCCTCTCCATCCTAGTCACTGACTCTTCATGGTGTCAGGACAGAGGAATGAAAAGGAAATAAAAAGAGAGACAGCTTTGTACCCTTTGATGTTCAGCACCTGCATACCTAAAGGGAGATGAAGGAAGGAGAAACCCTGCTCCCACACCCCTTCAGTTTGCTGGTTCTTTGTAATGAGGAGAAAAGACAGAACTACCTCCTCCACCCTGGAGAGTTTCACCCCAGCTCACCCTCACCCACACAAAGCTCTGCTCAGCACCATGCAGGGGGCAGAGGAGGAACCAAAAGCCTCATCCATGCTAGCATCTTCCCTTCCCTTTGGAAGCAAGTTGTTCCATGGAAGCATCTTCATTTCCAAAGGAATTTCTGAGAACTACCCATGTAGTTTCCTCCCTGGATCACTGAATCCAAAGATATTCCCATGGACCAAAGCACAGCCCACACTGCAGGCAGGGAGCTGTATCCAGGGGCACTGCCCACCTACAACCAACCAGGATATGAAACAAGTTCAGTTCTGAAATGACAGCTCTGCTGCATCACAGCTAGAAGCACCTGGCTGAAGGCACTGCAACAGATATTTACTGACTCACAGTCTGGCAGAAACATGTCTCTTAAGAGGACATGAAACATGAAGATGAGGAGGAATGTGCCACACTGCCTGCATCAGCTCTACCCCCGGGATCAGTCACAGAGAAAGCATTCTCCTCCTCCCCTACAGCAGCACAGCAACAAATACTTGAGGAAAGGTAAAGCCAAACACCTCCAAATCATCAGCTTGATGACTTTCCAGGCCTGTTAGTTCTTGCTATGTCCTGCAGTAGTGACAGACAAGAAGCTCAGACTGACAGGGCAAAGTAAACCACACATCAGCAATTCATGACCATTATGGATTGACTCTCCTTGCACACTCTGCAGGGCAGAGGAATCACTGCAGGCTATCAGCTCACTACTAAGAGGAGGAAGCTTCCACCATGCCAGCCTCTGGAAGCTTGCTCTGCTCATCTGTGTTAGTCTAGAGTTGCCAGTGCTCTGAGTTTGGTAGAGCAGAGTCATAACCACTTCTCTTGGCAGAGCATCTTCCAAGCAGAAGATGGTTTGTCCCAAAGAGTGCCACACTCTGCAGGCACAGGCATCCAGAGCTGAACCTTCTGCTGAGCATGCTGAGGCACCCACAGGTCTCTCAGGGAAGTGTGGTCATGTTGAAAGAGTTGGGGCACTGTCAGCCCAGGTGTTGGGGCTACAGCACCTCCTGCCCCTGCCCACAGGTCAGACTGTGTCTGTTCTTGGACGAAGACTGAGGTGAGGGAAAACAAACCTCTAAGCCAGAGAGTGTGGTTTGTTTGGTTGGGATTTTTTGGGGGGCAAGGCTTGGGTATGTTTTACTGAAGTAGCAAAGGGTCACAGGAGTGAGGGGACCTCCACCCCTTTAAAACTCTGGGCTGAAGTATGATTCACAAAAGCCAACCACATGCAGCAAGACACAGATGCATTCAAGCACCTAAAGCAGATTCAAAAGCAGAGGCTGATGATTCTCAAGAGCATTCTTTGTCCCCCAGAGACCACCCATTTCCCTGGGCTATCCCAGAGGCAAGAAGTGGAGAGGAAACTGAGCAGATGCCTTTGGTTTTCCACCTGAGAGAATGGTGATCAGAGCTATTCTGATCTGAGGATGTTCTGGACATCTGCACCTTTCACCTCAACTTCCAGCACAAGTTCAAGAATGGGGAAAAAAGTGAAAACCAAAGCAAACCAAAACACACACACAAAGCCCTGCCTAGAACATCCACAGTACATGACAAATACATGTATCTCTGCCCTGAGGGCTTGAACCAGCCCACGAGACCCATGGCAGTACCTCAGACTTTTGATTTCCCTCCAGCCTGTGTAAGAAACTATCTAAGAGCATTAACATCTTCCTTACTGTTGATCATCAACTTAACAGCATCAAGCAGGATAAATGAGAGTCTCAAAAATGGTTAGCAGTTTTGCCACTGAGATCTTGTTAGTTTAATTGAGCTGACAGATGGGACTCTTGATAACAGGCTCTCCTCCCAGCTTCTACTTGATTTAGTGTTATCTCAGTCTGTATGTTGTTCTGATCAAGTGCTAGAGGCACTGGAGCACTTGGCTCCTCCCACTGCTCCCTAGACAAAGCCCATGAATTACCTTATCCTGTCACAACAGCTCTCCCAGGCAGGCTGTAGTGAGAGCCCAAGCCAACAGCTTTGGAAGGGAATGGAGATTTCTCTCTGAACACTGCAGGGATTTACACTAGCCCTCCAACCCAAAAAGATGCTAAGAAAGAATTCAGGCTGGAAGATTTTGGCACCCTGCTTCACAAGTCAGACATTAAAGAGCTGACATCACTGGTGCAACTGAAAACAGGCTCACTTAGGAGGCCAGGGTGCAGAATGGCAGCTGTGAGGGTGACTGGCAGTGGAGACCTCTGTCACTGGGAGACCTGCATAATCTATCAACTGCTGCCTTCACTGGGGGGAAAGCACTTGTATGGCCCAGCCAGCTGAGCCCTGAAGCATCCTCTTATTAGAGGATTATTAATAAACAACAACTCCTTACTCCAGCTGCTCTAAACTATTGCCTCCTGCTCACTTGATGCAGCTGCTAGGAGATACCTACAGTAACAGAACACATCCTAATCTCCTCTAGGTAAGGGGAATTGTGGCCAATAAAAAGAAACCAACCAAAAAGCACCACCACAGCACTCTTGCTAAAAAGAAAAACTGCTAATTATTTTTGCCTTTGAAGAACAAAATGGTATGGATGTGATCAACACAACCAGAGGTGAACACAAAGGCAGCCAGGCTTTTGTGCTTCTGAGACATGCACTGCTGGAATACCATCCAGAAGGGCAGGAAGGAATTAACAGGCTCATTTTGGTTCACTGCTTCTCAGAGATCACACCCAAACACCTCTCCACCTGGCTCCCTCATCATGATGACAGCATGGACAACACTGGAATCAGGATGCTCATCCCCACCTCTCAGCTTGGACACAGAAGGGGAAACAAAAGCCTTTCACAAGCTTCCTGCAGCAGTAGTTCCCGTTGGAAACTCCTCTGCAAAGGGGCCAGGGTCTGCTGCTTTTCAAGTGGGTTCTCCTCAGAGTGATAGCAGCCAGAATTAAAGAGCATCTCCCCAGCTGCTACAAACTGAGCTGGCTCTTCACAGCAAAGGACACTCCTCCTCCAGCTGTGAAGCCGAGCAGGGCCCCAGCTGCCCTCTCCACAGACAGGGGAGTCTCCAGGCTTCCCACGAGCAGCTATCATGCATTGTGCAGCAGCAGAGGCAGGCACCAGCTGCCCTGATCCCAGCAAAGGAGACCATGGGCTGGGGAACACTTGTACCTTCTCTTCATTGCTGATGTTCCTGGTGGAGGTTCTCCAGGTGATGGAAGGGATTGGGTCCCCAGACGCCTCACAGGTCAGGGTAATCTGCTCCTCCAGCTCCATGGCTGTTTTGTTCTCCACATAGGTGATTTTGGGTTTTGCTGAAAGGAAAAAGACAGCTCTCCTTCAGTTGGTGCTCAAAAGGAAGCTTGGTGTCAACAGAGCAACCTTTACCAGAGAAACAACGGGGGAAAAAGGCTTTGGAACTGGCAGAGGTTTACTGCTACATGGGGAAGGGAGCAGAGTGAGCTTTGGGAAGAGGCTACTTCCTTGAGGAATGAGAAGACCTCTTCTACACAGGCTTGTGGGAGAGGACTACAAGAGGGTGTGTCTGCAGCAGAACCCATTTAACTGTCTCTGGGATTATCAGCTAAATCTCCCACCTCACTGTCTACTTTCTCTGCTCCCAAGGAGCCTTTTTTAGAAGCGGCTTTGCCAAGTGGCTGCAGAGGGATGGGACAGGGAGAATTATATTCCTTAAGTCTTCCAGATTCCTGGAAGTTAGGAAAGCTGCTGACTCATTCCTGCAAGCTTGAGGTCTTTCACACAGTGGTGGGGTGGAGTTCACCTCCCTGGCCAGGTTATGGCAAGTCCCACTGAAGTGCTCAAGCTCTTTTAACAGCAGCTTGGGCTGGATTAGGATAGGGTTTGGAAGATGCTTCCAGGAGCACGTGAATCTCACACCACCTCTGCACAGAACAGAGTTGGCATCAGTTCCTGACAGACAGAATCTGCTTGGCCTGCCCTGATGGCAGAGGTGCACAGCACTGCTTGGGGAAGCTCTGGGTAAGCCACACCAGGCATTAACTGGGACAAGAAGGTTACTTCCAGCTTGCACTAGTGAGCTACCCATAGCCAGCTGGAGGGGAAAGAGGCACAGAGGAGCATGTTTACCAAAGACTTTGAGATGAATGGTGGCATCCTGCTCGCCAGCCTTGTTCTCAGCAATGCAGGTGTACTCTGCTTCATCACTCTTTTCCACCTGCTTGATGATGAGCTCAGAGCCATCAGAGTTAAAACTGTATTTCTCTTCATCATCAGCCTCTTCTATTGGCTCTCCATCCCTACAGGACACAGAGCACAGGAGCTGTGTTGGGGAGGAGAAGCAATCAAAGGCTAGAGCTGCCTTACTACACTGCAACTCCTCAGCTTGGGGAGGACCATCACCTTTTCCTTTCCCTATGGGCTACAGAGCTTGTATTTTGATTTATTCCCAATCCCTCCTGCCTCTTGGCAGCTGAGCCTTTCATCTCCTGACACACATCAGTGCCAGTATGCAAGAGCTATAAACACCACTGAAGATTTTACATGTTTCCCTACATAACAAGGCAGTGCTCCAAGCTGTCATCAGCTTATTCACCATCACACCTTGTCCTTAGAACCCTCACCAAAGGCTATACACTTCCTGACAGGGAAACTTCCACCTGCTGAAATAAAGAGGGAGACTTTAGATGCAGATCTCCTGGCATGAAAAATGCAAGTGACAGCATCTGCTTCAGCCTGAGTTTCCCCACCAGTGCAACAGATGATAACAAACTGACCCAGAGGACAGGTGTGCTCAGCCTGAAGTTTCATCTCTATTTGCAGCTTGACAAGGATGCCATGGGACAGTGCAAAATTGCTACTTTTACTGTTAGTCTCCTTTTATCCCCAGGAAGCTGCACTGGTAGAGTTGATTTTCTTCACAGTAGCTCCCATACTGCTACAGTTTGGGTTTGTGACCAAAGCAGCACTGATAAAACAATGATGTTTCAGCTACTGCTGAACCACACACATGCAGACCTCAAAGAGGTTTCTGTTTCTCCCCAGCAAGTAGGTTGGGGATGCACAAGGAGCTGGGAGGAGACCCAGCTGGGATAGCTGACCTGGCTAGACACCTGCCTCCCAATGGGGAGTGGTGAATGAGTTCCTTAGCTTGCTTTGCTTGCATGCACAGCTTTGCTTTATCTATCAGACTGTCTCATCTCAGCCAAGGAGGTTTTGGATTTTACCCTTCTGGTTCTCTTCCCCACCCCACTCAGGTGGTGCACAGTGAGTGCCTGGAAGGGACTTAGCTGCCTGCTAGAGTTAACCCAGGACAGAAGCTAACTGCATCTCCCCTGAGGAGGCCATTCTTTCTCTGGTGAGAATAAGGAATTCACCTCATTCCAGCTCAAATGTTGCTTTCCCTCCAGCCTGTTTTTCCAGGCCTTGGTGAAAACATCCCTGCTCACACACAATCAGGACACTGCACATAGCATCTTACTTTGTCCACGTCACGGTTGGCTCAGGAAAGCCATCAGCATCACAGGCTAAGGTGACAGACTGGCTGAGGTGGGCAGTGGCATTCATAGTGCTCTGCCTGGCACGCACAGAAGGAGGTACTGGAAGAGAAGGAATCCATATTCAAGTTAGAAAGGGCAGAAGATGTGAGGAAGCAGCAGCCCTGGAAGGCTCACTGTAAATCCCTGCAGCACACACAGATGTCACTAGGAATTGAAACCCTGGTGCCATCACCTGCAGGCTTCCAACAACAGGCTGGATGCATGAGCTCTCCACAGCAATAGCACAGGGAAGGGAGGACAGGGTGGTGAGACACACATCAAACCACTATTGTGGACAAAACCACCTGTGAGTCCCAACAAGATCTGTGCCTCACTCTCAGTCATGAGAGACTTCAGGTTCCTCTGGAGGTGATCATCTCCTCTCAAACATCTGGTAAACTCGGGCAATTTCAGGGACATTTTCCTCTGACACAGCAGAGAAAGATCAGGAGGCCAATGGCCACCAGCAACACTTCCAGCAGCAGGTGCCCCAGGCCTGGCCTGACTCTCAGGGGCTCACCATTGACGATGACCTGGATGTCCTTGAAGTTGATCTCCCCCCGAGCCAGGATCCTGCCCTCGCAGCGGTAGGTGCCCTCGTCCGTCTTCTTGATGCCGCGGATCTGCAGGTAGTTGTTGGACAGGACCAGGAAGCGAACTGGAAAAGAGAAAGGGAGAGGTTCATCCACTTCACCCAGGGATCCTCAGGGAAGCTCACTGCAGGTAACAGCTTCTCCTCCTCTTCTTGCCCTTTCTGGGCTGAGACAAGGCTTAGTGCAATCAAATCTCCCTTCCCATCGCTTAAGGGAGATGCTGCTGTAACTGAACCTGACATTGCCAAGAAAGAAAGCAGATGTGGGCAGCAGGCAAACTGTTCTGGTGCTGCTTTACACTGGAAGCATACCCAGAGAGATAAACAGGTAAATTATACACCCACAAACACACTGACATGTAATTAGTACCAGACAACAAGCAATCTGAAGCTTTGCCCCTCTTGCCCGAGGTTGGCAGAGTTGAAGTCTTGCTACACTTCCCCTGTGCCTGCAAGAAGCAGGGGTGGGAAACAGCTGAGGCATGAATGCTCAGCTGGAGTCAGGGCTCTGCAGTCCTCTCTGCTCTCCTCTGGGCACCACAGTCTGCAGCATTTGGAAAGAAACAGGAAAGGTTCTTGCTTGCAAGGGGCTTTTAGCCTCCTTTTCCACAGGGAAACTGGAGGTGTCACAACATGCAGCTTTCCTGTCTGATGGTGTTTCTTTTATCTGAACCTTTATTTTCCAGCATTCCTTGGCCTACTCCAGTATCAAAGCCCAATGGCTACTTCTGTGGCAAGGTAATTGCCTTACCATTGCCAAACCACAGCACTCTGAATAACCAAATTCACCTCCTAAGGCCTAGTGTTAGGTACAAATGGTTTCTCTCCTCCCTTGTGACTACCACCACTTTGTTCTCCTGAACTCCTTGTATGAACCTGACTTGAGCCTTCCTGGGAGATGGACATGTGACCCCTGAATGGACAAGCACCAGGACACCCTCTTGTGCCTTACCATCTTTTTTCAGGATAACATCCCTGCCTTTGTGCTTCCAGATGATGGTAGGAGGCAGTGAGCTGACCACATCACACACAATCACAGCATCATCCCCTTCCTTGAATTCCTGAGGAGTGGGAGCATTCTTGAACATCAGCTTTTCTGAAAGCAATGGAAGAAACAAAGTCACTGCAGCTTTCTTGGCACACCTCAAGCCGTGCTCCTGACTCAAGCTTGAGGGAAGCAGAGAAACCCCAGAGGAGATGTTCTCTAGCAATCCTGTTCTTGAGGGCAGGATAAAGGTGTGCAAAAAGAAAATGTCAACTGGCAACTGCCCAGCTTCCTGGCAGGAAGAGGAAGAGCTTCTGCCATGGCTCCACTGGACAGCATGCTGAAGGTTTACTATAGCCCTTCTGAGTGTGTGCTCCTCTTTCCTGAGGACTAGTCCTACAGCATGTCTGTCATCCACAAAAGCTGCCGTCACTGCTTACTCCTCCCAGACCTTTAGGACATGCTAGAACCTTCTCCTGCCCCTTGCTCTGCTGTCTTCCAGGAGAATTCAAGCAGCAGGCATGCTGCTAATGCCCTGACAGGCCAAGGTCCTAGCTGCCCCTTGCCCCTCACAAGTCAAAGAAAGGAGAAGGCTGCCTCTTCTCAACATCCCCTTGCTTTTCACCTTCCCTCTTCCCCTTTCAAAGCAGCCTTTCCTAGGAAGACAAATCCACTGCCTGCCTAGTCTGGCCTCAGCCACGCGCACCGCAGAGCAGCGAAGGCGTCAGAGCCGCTCTTTCCTTACGGAAGATTTTGACGTTGACAGTGGCCTCGGAGTCTCCCTCCTCCAGACTGCTGACAACACACTTGTAGATGCCAGCATCGTCGATGTTGGCGTTGTAGATGGTGAGGGTGGAGGAGAAGTCGTCGTTCCGCACCACCGAGATGCGCTGCTGGTTGGGCGTCAGCTTCTCCCCGTTCGGGGAAAACCAGGAGATGTCTTTGGATTTGGCCTCTCCTGCCACTGGGGACAGTGAAAGAGAGCAAACTGAAAGAGATCCCAACAAACCTGCCCAGGGAGAATTACATACAACCAGAAGCATGATGCAGAAGAGTGACCCAGGGGAAGGGTCTGATCCACGAGAAGCAAGCAAAGAAAATTGTCTCTCGCACCACTGTCAGCTGCTGCCCTGCAACAATGACACTGGGGTGGGTTATCAGCTAAAGGGCTGCACTCATTTAGCTCAGAATGGCCTTCATGCACCCTGGGATCCCATGTCCCAGCCCTTCCACTGTGCAGAGAAATGAAAATCTCTTCCAGCTTCAGCTCCCTCACGTTCTCAATAGATACCAGTATCTATTGAGATACTGTATATATATACCAGTATCTATCACAAGGGTGACACTGGTGCAGCAGCAGTTCTGGCACTGATCAGCTTAAACCTTCTGCTGCATCCATTGTAAACCAGAACTGTTAGGAAGTGCTTCCAGGCAGTCTCTGAATGGTGGCAGCTCACATCTCTGCATTCCTCAGTGTGGCTTTGTTATTTGGGAAAAACAACTCCTGCTATTGGAAGGGCTTTAACTGATCCCACAGTTCTCTGAATGCAAACGACCTCACAGCAGCACTTGGGCAGAGCAATACTTTCATTGTAAGTACTGCCATTAAGAAATTACTCTGCAGTTAAGCCCTCCTGGATCAGATGACCTCATTACTTGTCCCAGGAATGAGCTCCTCTGAAGGCATTTTGCTCCCAGAGCTCACTACAGCATCTATCTGCTCCACGTCATGCTTCAGGATGCTATCATGTCAGTAGCTCCGACACACTAATTCCTCCCATTAGCCAGCAGGCCAGCTGCTTTCAGGAGAACCTCTGAAGAGGACACATGGATCTTAATTTGGAATATGCCATAAAACTGTAGGACATGCTTTTGGGGCCCATGGATTGCGTCAGCATTGCACCACACGGTGCAGGAGAGCAGCCTGGGGCGGTTGGTGGCCTGAACAAACAGTAAATTGTGTCACAAGAAATGCAGGTTTTCAGCAGCCTGAAAATCCTCAGCTGCAGAGGTAACAACTCTCAAGCCACCTAGCACTGCCATTACTGCTGCTAGCAGTTGATTAGAGAAGTAATTTGGAAAAACAACAGGCTTAATTCTAAACTGAAAGGATCAAAGAGAGGTGGGATGATGCAAGGTGCCACTGTCCTGGCTGTTGCTCAAGCTTAGAGACAACAATTCAGTGCCTGGGTTTTCATTTCAAGATCTGTTTGCTGGAGCTGCTTTCTGTGGCCAGCTCTCAAGGGAAAATGCATTTACTGTTTCCAGTAAACAGCACCAACAGCCTTTCCTACTGAGTCTTATCAACCAGAAGGGCATATGGGAAAGAAAAAGCAAGAGATTTTGCAGCTAGACCTGGCACTGGAGCTTTTATCCCAGAGTTTAAAAACACTGATTGAGCTTCCCAACAAATCTAGAGACAGACAACTGATGCCCTAAGCCATCACTCACCTTGACATAAGAAGAACTTGGATTCTCCCACGCTGATCTCCCCCTGCCTTGGAACAATGTCCACTTGTAGAGAGGCTGGAAAAGAAATGAGCACACAGAGCATGGTTAGGCAATAGGGCTGGTCTTCAGCAAAGCAGCTTTGCCAGCCTTCCAGTCCCCATGGCTCCTTGACTCACCCCATGGAAGAGCAGAGGGTGTTCTTGGCTTCATAAGCATTACTCTTTATCAGTGTTTTTCTGAATGTCTAGTGCCATGAACCCCTGAGGACCCAAACCAAGTTGGTAACATTCAGAGCTGCTTCCAGTCCTTTATAAACCCACATGGAACAATACAGAAAGGGCTGATTTATGTCCAAATCTCTACCACACTGCAGTACTAGGGAGAGTGCTCAGTGAGCACACCAGAACATCAAGCAGCCTGGAAGGACTCATCTGAATTCCAACTGGAACTGCCTCTCAAAGGCCTATCCTGGCAGTAAATACAAATGATCTTTGCTCTGGAGACTTGTTCCATTCTGATTCTGCTCCAGTTACCAACCATCACAGAGAGAGAGTGGAAATCACTGGCACACTCTGGCTCCTTCATCTTCCTTGACCTCCTACTCTAATCTTCCAGCCTGAAACCTGGTCCCAGCAGCCAGCAAAGCAGAGATGTTTAGGGCAGACAGAACACACCTGAATTAGGAAGGAAATTCCCCCCAGTGTGTCCTGACAAAGACTACAGACACTTTGAGATGTCTGCCTCCAGAGCACTGGCTGAGCCTTGCTCCCCAGTCCATCCAGGCACCCTGCACCTAACTCCCTCTGCTGCAGAGGAGAAAACACCAGCAACGCTTAGATCTCTTCCACTGACTTCTCATGGAATGCCAGCAGTGCTTTGGCTTCTGGGCTGGCATTTTTTAGGAGTTGTTTTCTTGATTTGTTTATTTTAGTTTGGCTTTAAGTCAGAGACTGAAGGTGTTTTGGCAGCAGAGCTGGAGCAGATGTTCCATGGACCTGAGTGAAGCATCTAGTACATGCCTGTCTGGAACTGAGGGAGCCTGGAGTCAGGGGAAGCTATTGTTACCTTCTGTGCTCCCCACCAAATGAATCCAGCCTAGCCTCAAAGGAATCACTTCAAAATCATCCCAGGGAGGTAATAATTCCAGAGAGAATATCTGAGGGTGCTGCTGGTAAAAGAAAGAAAAATGATTCTCTGAGGTTTTCAGTCTCCCTTTGGAGATCTGTGCTAACTCACATCTCTTGTCTGCCTCACTTTCCACTTTTCAGTTCCACTCTCACATTGCCCTTCTAGCTCCTGGACTCAGCCTGGTTTATTTCTGAATAATCTAATTTCTCTCAACTCTACTCCTTTAATAGAATTCAATCCCAAACAGAAGAGCCAAATGTAATAAAAGGCTAAAGGTTTATTTGATTCACTGCAGTGAGACCTCAACAGCCTCCTTCTCTAGGCCCATTTTGGTTGTTGCTTTCCCTACAAATCTTCCCAACATCTGAATTGTACATCTGGAATCATATTCTGGGGTGTTCTTCCCAGGAAGGTCTCTGCTGCATGGATAAGTGCACAGCCTCCACAGAGAGATCTAAATGTCTCCAATCCAGACCTCTTGACTCTCTCCCAACCAGATTCCTGCTTTGACAGTGCTACCTAAACCATTTAGCCTTCTGCCTTACCATGGAACTAGATCTGAGCAGAGGCACTATTACCAACTCAATTCATGTCTCTGGGCAGCAGCTGCAGCAATGTGCAGGGATAAAAACACTCCAGAAGGACACTGGTTTCCAGGATGAGCTCTCTAGAAGCTGGGAGGCATCAGCAAAAGACAGACACCTCTCCAGAATGGGACTTCTTTTGCAGGGTTGGTTTTCCAAATGACCAATTAAACTGCCTTTGATCACCAAGCCTTCAGCATGTGGGTGACAGCTCCTGCTCAGAAATTGAACTTACAGAAGCAAGAACCCTTAGTCTGACCCAAACAAGGAGGATTTACTGAGGAACATTTTGAGCTCCTCTTAAATGTTTGGTGAAGTTCAGAGGCCCTGACACCTGCTGCTGTGAAAACCTTCCCACCTTCACTCAGAGAGTAACACATCAAGGCCAACACTGACAGCAGAAGTCCAAAGGGCAGGTTTTGAGCCTCTATTTAGAAACCTAAATTAGAAGCTGAGCTTTGATGAGTAACCAATGCCTGTGAGCAGCTCTCCAAGAAGCAGGGCAAGGCTCCTAACTCCATACCTAAGCACAACTCAGCAGCCTTCACCTGGAGTCCCACCCCTGAAAGACAAAACCAACCCAATCCCTTATTTTTCTCCTCATTTAATCTCCAAACTGAAACTGATGAGCACTGCATGGCCAAAGGAGAAGGAACAAGGCCATTTTGGAGGTGTCACCAGAACCTGAAAGCAAAACCTCCAAGATGCTGGATTTATCCAAACACTCCTCTTTCAGCAGAGAATCAGCAACCACAGCAAAGCAAGCCAGGCAGCCAAGCTGAGAGCTAAGCATATTTCAGGGCTCTGCTCTGCACAGCCCAGCATGGGTACTGATGTTCTGATCTGAACTGCATTGGCACAAAGCAAGTGAGGATGGAAAGCCTCACTCCCCACTTTCACCTTCCTTTCCACAATGCCTGTCCCAAGCATGCCCAGTGCCCTTCTCCCCCAGCAACATCCCTGCCATCTTCTGAGCATAAACCATGAGCCATTAGGCAGAAAATGTTATTGGATTGTGGCTTTCCTCCAGCTATAGCCTGATGCTGCAGCAGCTCTGTGACCTAACAAGTCCAGGTCAAGGATGAATTTCAGGAGGCCAAAATGAATAGGGTTTATTTTGTAACTGCAGCCACCAGCTTGCAGACAACAATCCTCTGGCTGGAGCTGTTCCTCCTCTCACTAACTTCACTCCAAATGCTTTGTCTGTCACCTTCCATCTTTTCATGCTGTAATGCATGAAAATCCTCCTTCTCCCAGAGCAGCTGATTTCACCCCCAGACCACAGAGGCTCCAGGTTTCAGCTGCCAAACACACTCACTGCTTCAGAATGAAAACCTGTTTGTGTGTGCCAATGGCAACATTCCTGACAGTGCTGGGGAGAAAGGCACAGGGGCTGGGGTGGGGGTTGGACATCAAGCATTTAGCTACACAAAGAATCAGTCAAAAAGGGCACAAGCAGCAGATTTTCTGATAAGGTCTCCCAGTACATTTCTTTAGCCAACAACTATTCTGACACAGCATTTCTCTTCATCAGTAAACTGGAAGCAATTAATCAAGAGCCAGTGGAGCTCTGTAAAGGATAATAATAGTGCAAGGTCCATGCCACTTTCCCAGTTCTCCTCTCACCAGATTTTAGCAGGCTACACTGACAAACACCAGCATTCCATCTGAAAAGACTGGAATACAGCAGTAAACAGAATTAACCCTGCCAAGATTCAATTGAAACCAGAGCTTGTGAGTACTGTGTGTTCTAGTTCTGGCTAACATTCACATGCATGGCTCTATCTTGCCCAGCCAAGAGGCTTTCAAAGGAGAGGACATTAAAGTATCCCTTCATCTCCTGAGTTAACAGCAAGGGGCTTATTACAGCCCATCTTGGCCTGCCCAAGACACTCCTCTGAGTCCTGTACTTTTTATCAGCTGGGAACACTATGAGGCTGTGATTGAATTCCCCCCATGGCACTGTCTTGGAAACCTAGAGCAGCCCAAGGAAGGGCATTCAGGCTAGTCATCAACTTTCTCCTCAGCCAAGCACTGCTAGCTAACAGTGGGGTGCTGATAAAATGGCTTTGAGCTAATTGAGATCTCATCTGAAGTCAGACCTTTCTTCTTTCTTCCCTTTTTTTCTGTGCCACTCTACACTATACAAATACACCAGTGGAGCTCTGCTGCACTTGGGAGAGTTGCTGCATGCTGGGAAGGCAGTGGCAAAGGCTGCTGTTATTAATGCCTTTCATTCCATTCTCAGGTGCTTTCTGTTACAGCAAAGAATGGCCAATAAAAAAGGCTCTGTGCAAAGCACTGAACTTTTCATCACCCCAGAAGCCAGCATCTGGGCTCTACCTCCCATCTTCTTTATGTCTGCCTGTGCCACAGCAGATGCAAAGAATGAGAAGAAATCAAACCAGCAGGAACCATGTTAGTGTACATACAGCTGACAGGGCTAGGCAAGAGGTCTGAGCCCAGGGAACAATGTCCAGCTTTCAAGATTTGCCCTTATTCTTTTCCAAAGGCCTCAACTCCTTTTGTGCATTCAAGCAATGGGGAAGTTTTCAAGAGAATGAACCCTAGAAACCACCCTTGGGACACAGGAAGGCAACGTTTTTTAGGGTCTTGGAAAGGAGAGAAGGAAGGACACCCTTTGTTGTGCCTCATTCAGCCAGTGCTCCTCTGCTCCCCAGCTGCAAAGTTATCATTACATCTCCCCATTAGTGGGTTAAGGAACAACACCTCTTCAAGGGGCTCAGCAACAGAGTATTCTGGTCCCAGTGCTTGAAGGAAACCAGCAGAACTCAGTGACCTACTGCCCATCAGGAAACAGGACTGATGGAGGAGGACATCAGAAGCTGTGTGGCAGGTGACATGCTGCAAGCCTGTGTCCCAGTGATGCTTTGCTCACATGCCCATGGTTCTGGGTCACTGACACCACTGGCACAATCTGTGTATTTCCATTTTAAGATGTTCTCCCTGATTCCATCTCTGCTCCAGCATTCATTTACCTCTCTCAGAGGACCAGCTATGAAACAACCAACCAACCAACCAACCAAAGGCTTCCCCTCAAATGCTTGCTCTGAGAGAGAGCCAGAGCAAGCTGCCACACATGAATCCATGCCCTTTACACTTGATTTGCCTTACCCCAGAAACACTGCAGAAGGCCAGCGTCACTCAACAAGCTGCTGCTGTCAGAAGCACTGCTTTGCTCTCTTAAAATGTCAATGTCTCACTGAACACTGCCATTGAACAGTGACAAAGTGACAGGGACTGGCAGGCTGGCTTGGGAAATAGTGGAGAACATCAGTAACTGCCCTGGAATGGCAGACTGGGGTTGCTATATATGCTCTACCTGCTGCTTTGGTCTGTTCTGCTCACTTAGTGTCCTGTACAGAAGGTGAACTACACAGCTTCCAGCCAAGCACTTCCTCCTGAATTCTTTCAACCCAACAGGGACAGCCCCAACTCACTTAAACTCTCTGCAGACCTATACTGGACACATCTCAGAACCCAGGCACAGCTTCAAATGCACAGACTGACACTATCTGTTAGTGCAGAACACTCCCAGAGCTACCCCTAGATCCTACTGCTAAGCTGACAGCAATGGGGGATCCTCAGCAGAGGCAGCTTCTGAAATGCTATCCAGCAATCTCATTGCTCTCCAAAGACAGAGGGCTGGGCACAGCAGGTTTCCTACAGTAACCCATCCCCCCTATCAAGAGCACTTTTGCAGGGCCTCACAGAATGATCTGTGTATTTGCCTCAGCCTCTCTGTACTTTAGGACACTCAGGTCACAAAGGATCTCAACAGGCATCAGCCTTATTTTTCTTCAGGTTGCTTTCTCCAAAGCTCCTGCATCAGCCACTCCACAAACTCCATCTTTATTCCAAGGCACAAGTCAGATAATGAGGAGTTCCCTAATTTGCAGTGACACAGCAGTGCTGAAGCACAACAGAGCTTCCTTTCATAGGCTCACAGAACCACTGAGGTCAGAAAAGACCTTTCATACACAAGGAGCATTTCAGGAGGGACTGTCTGTTCACCCACCTAGAAGGAACATGTTGGTATTCCTACATTGACTAGTGACCTAAAAATATGCCATGGGTCTTTCTGAAGAGACCTTCATCCACTAGTTGTGTATTTCAGCTTCATAAACATCCTCCTCCTCCTCCTCTCTTGTAGGATGATGTCAGCAGAGAAAGGAAGCAACTGCCACTTGTGCACATCTGGTGTTCTGTCAGAGCAAGGACATGTGGAGAAGCTCCCCACAGGACTGGAATGAGGTGACAGCTTGCAGCTTTGGTGATGGAAACAGCAAGGAGCAGGCAGTGACAAGCATGATAAACTCACCTGTGCTGACAAGACACTGCTATGAGGTGGGAACATCTCCCAAGGGGAGTGTTAGCTGCCTGCTGGGCTGGGCTCTGGAGATGACCTCGCACTCTCCCCTGCACCACTGCCCAGCACCCTGGCTGAAGCCAGAGAGGTGAAGTTACACTTCCCTTTGCAATGGGACCAGGACTAGATCAGAAACCCCCAGTGGCAGCCAGGATGGGGTTTGTTAGCACGTGCCAGCCAGGCACTTGCAGGGCAGAATGCCACATCACCTGCCATCTACTTACAGCTTCATACACCCAAACCAAATGAGTTTGGAAGCTGCTTCTGCAAGACACCATGTGTTCACATCAAACTCATCTGTACTTACCTGACACCAGGAAGAATTCAACCCTAATTGTTTCAACAACCTCTACCAGCAGAGCAGTTTGCTGACACCATTACCTGGATGAACAGGTTCACAATGAACTGTTTATGAAACAATGAACTAGGCATTAAATTACACAGACAATTGTTCCCTACTTGCTAAACTTTACTGCTTAGGATATGCTCATACTAAAGAGCCCAGCACTGCCATGGTTTTTAATCACTATTTAATCATTATTTTTGCTTTGCAGTTCAGGGAAATGGGGACTATTTTTTCCACCCTTCATTTAATAGACACTGTGAGCCCATTTGCATTCTGCTTCCAACTCCAAGCAATAAAGGCCTTTTTAGCATCACATAATAACTGCATTAAAAGGCCTCTTCATAATCACACAATAACACTTTTTATAGCTCTGCCCTCCCCCCATATCTTTTATCTGGTTACAGAGTTCCCCAGCCCCCAAATAATGCTGAATAACTCCCCATTGATCTGAAAAACCCCCACCCTCTGCTAATGCAACTTCCTCTTCATCTGTAGTTAAAGATAATTAGTTTTGCATTTCAACAAAAGAAATTAGCTCAAATTAAGTCATGATTTTGGTAATAGGCAGGGAGGATGTCTCCCTGCTGGGCTCAGACTGGGGCTAACCCAGCAAGCTTTACCTGGGAAGTCAATAACATGGCACTGGAAGGGAAGTGTGTTAATTGCTGGGTAGTGGCTCTCTAACTGCCTAAATTCAAAAGGACTCAAGCAAAACAGAGTGTGAATGAGCTGCAATCACCCATTCACATCAGGAGCAGGAAGGTTAATGCACACACTGCTCCTGATCTATCTGGGGCCATGCAAATGGAACCTAAATACACTTAAATACACATTTGCATCAATGCAAATTCCCTGGGGGGTTATAGCCCCCATGGCTCCCCAGGATAAATGAGTTCATATCCCCCCCTCCATCCCTCCTTTCCCATAAAACCATTACTCCTTTAAGCCTTCCACCACTTTGCCACTGACCCTCAAGGTTCTGCTTTGAACTTCAGAACTAAAGAAGGACCTAAACCCTTTTGGCTTCCCAGCAGGAGAGCCCACTCTCAGCACGTGCCACAGGACAGCCCCAGCTCTCCTCTGTCCCTGAGAGAAGGGGCAGGAATCCACAGCAGGAGGCACCTTGCCCCTCTCCCCCCACTCCTGGAGTGACTGCCCTGCTGCAGGGCTGCTGACAACAGCCCAAGGAAGCAGGCTGGATGGGACCCCTCATTAGAAGAGAGGCAGAGTGGGCAGTGACTGCAGCAGGCTGGAGCAGCTGAAGTCAGTGAAGAAAACCAGACTCATCCCTTCAGATAGCCACAGCAAGCAGGACTGGAGCCTTGCAACTGGGATACAGACAGGACAGCTCTCAGGTAGCTCTTACTGGATTCTCCCTCAGCTTTCTCAAAAACAGCCTTAAAAATAAATTAAATCTATGAACTAGTGTTTTTAGGAGGCAATAGGGGAGAAGGAAGGTATGTGGAGAGCAATAAATAAGAGCCAACACAAGTCTGTTTCCAGCTGTCTGAACTCTCTGACCCAAACCTGTACCTAGCCTGTGCCAGAAGAGCCAACAGAAGCCTGACTGGAACAGCCCCAGCAGCATCTCTGGGCTGATGGGCTCAGGGCAGAGGCACACGGTGAACTTCTGAGGCCTGGAGGTCAGACTGTGCCATCTCCTGATGGCAAGGTGCTGCAATCTGAATTATGCACCCAGTTTTTATGTGTCTCAAGGCAGCCCTAAGTATGTGCAGCTAGAGCTGGGTGGAGAAGGAGTCAGCATCCACTCAGGTGCTGATCTAAGCACTGGGTTTTCAGAAGAGCTCACCCTGCCTGCTGACCCTTGGAGACAAATGGGGTTCCTGGAGTCAGTGGGAAGAAATGCAGGCTGAAGGTGAAGCCTAGAAGCAAAGCCACTCTCAGAACAAACTTCCAGCTTTCTATTCCCTCTGCTTTTCCCTTTGGATTCCATTCCTCTGCAGCATGCAAGGGAAGCCAAGAGAAAGTGCATCAGCTTGGGTAAACAGAACACACAGAAAATGAGTTGGAGAGGCAGGAGCCCAGGCTCACTTGGCAAATACTGCACCCTTAGTTCTGTTCACTTCCAGCAACAGCTCCCCAATTAAACTCTGCAGTGCTGCTGAACTCCAGAAATAAACAAAAGTGA
This sequence comes from Galbula dea, assembly GCA_013399015.1. Taxonomy (NCBI): domain Eukaryota; kingdom Metazoa; phylum Chordata; class Aves; order Piciformes; family Galbulidae; genus Galbula; species Galbula dea. The sequence continues at coordinate 1,534,699 of VWZX01000495.1, forward strand.
TGAGGAAAAACCCCACTATTTACTGGGTGTAATGTCCAGCACAGCTCTGAGTAAAGGTAGGATTTGTGAAGCTTGTGAGTGCAGCAGATTAGGGTGAAAGCCCTCAGGATTTAATACACAACAAAGGCTTAACAAGACAAAGACATGCCTCCTGTCCAGGGTCACTTCATTAGAAATCTGCTGACTGCTCAGGAGTAGGAGGCAGGCAGCTGGGATTGATCTCAGCTGCTCTGCAGATCCCAGTCCTCCCCCATTGCCATGGTAACACGCTCACTAATTCTGCCATGCCTTGGAGGAGGGAACTGTTGATACCTTGGGGGAATAGCAGACCATAAAGATTCCAAGAGGAAGCAAACAGCACAGCAAAATGCAAAGAGAAAGACATGACCAAAGCAACAAAGAATCCTGGTTGGCAAAGCCCTCTGAGATCATCCAGCCCAAGCATGCTCACCACTAAAGCACACAGGTCACCTGCACAGAGAAGAGAGAAGAACTCAGGCTGTGGCCAGACTCTTGCCCAGGCTGTGACCCCCACCCTTTGTATGGCCAGGATCCTTCCAAGCACTGCTCAGAAGTGTTGTTAATTGTTGAGGTAGCCACAAGATACACCAAAAAATAAATGATATCAGTAACACCTTTTCCTACAGAAACTTACCAAGCACAGGAAAGCTGCTCAGACACAGCAGCAGTCTTACAGGGAACACAGCTGCATGCCTCTCCTGATGACATCCTTGATAAAAAGGCTTTATGGCTATGGATCATAAAACTAATAGCTGTATTTGCACAGCAAATATTTCCATTTACCTGAGGCAGAGTCAGCCAAGATGCTTTATGGAGCTATTAAATCAGAGCATGGACAATCTTAATTAAAAGCCAAGGAAGCTGCAATCTTCTGCTGCCAAGGAAAGGTGGGTGAGGGGCATTGCTTTGTGGGCATATTAAGAGCCCAACAAAGATGAGAAAACCAGGATTTGTGAAAGCTCATCATTCAAGCCTAATCTTTCTGCAGCTAATTTATCTTGGCAGCCTGCTGAGCAGCATGCACACACATTGCATTCTTTTGGGGAACAGAACTATTGCTTCACTTGCAAGGCAGCAGTAGCTACCAACCCTGCAAGAGCTGAAGCTCTTGGGGTGTCTGTGTCACTCCTGAAGTGAAGCAATCCCCAGCATCTACAAGCTCCATTTCCCCTGGACTCTGTCATTCAGTCTTGGTGAGTGCAGCAGTGTGGTTAGCATGAGATTTGGGTTTTCAAGCCTTGAAAAGAATCCTTTCCCAGCCTTCTTTATATGATGATTGAGCTTCAGGATGTATTTTTAGCAACAGCTGAAGCTGGACTAGTTGACATACCTGAAATGAAGTCCTTTACATGAAGGATTAACTCCAGTGTAACATCCTCATCACTGCAGCAGCACACACAGCCACTTCTAACCCAGAGGTCATATGCTCACTATCTGTGGATCTGTCCTCTGGCAGCTCAGAGGAAGACAAAAGCAACCCAAGCTTTGAAGGGAGAAGACAAAGAATCATGATTTTTTCAAAAGTGAGGGGGAAAAAACCCACTACAGGACCTTCATTTTTTGCTGCCTCTTCTAAGGTGCTTCCAGGAGCCTAACCTGAGGTTTTGAGGCAGGTGTTCTCCACCCAAACACACTGGGGTCTGCAGAAGTTCCTTACAAACATCCAAATCCAAGGCACCCTGAACACTTCCCACTCGAGTTTCTGCCTATTTCACTTCCTTAGGAGAGTGAATCAACTTCAGTGCTGCCTCCCATGTGCACTGCTGCCATCTGAGTCCTTCAGTATTCCAGGTGCACTTCAGACACACTGCCTCTCAAACTGGGGCTCACAAACACACCTCAGAGAGAGCACTACATCTTGTAAGAGCTTGAATTCATATCCAGAGCCATCTTCTGCCAAGAACAAAGTGCAGAAATCAATACTTTATTGAGTGTATGAATCGCTCTTTCACACCAAGTGAGACCTGGGAATTCTCTGAGAGCTGAGCATCACCAGGTAGTTTAGAAAGAGCTGAAAGCCAGGGGCTTGGAAAGAAAATGTAATACTTACCAAATTTTACATGCAATAATAATAACTAGGCAGTTGCTGCTGCTCAACAAATGCAAAGAGAAAGTCCCCATGTCAGCTAAGCTCCAGTATAAATCCTACCCTTAGAGAAGCTGACAGGGAGATGGGCTCGAGCACAGACAAAGACAATGACCTGTGCACACCTGCAGAGCCAGGGCTCTGGTGCTGCTGAACATAAAGTGCACAGCACTCCCCAAGGGCTTGCAGTCACAAAGGTACAGAGACTTCTGGAGCAGGTGACAAATGTCTGAGGAGAGACTTTGGAGAGGCCTGGCCTATCCAGTAGCCTCACCAGATGAGCACTACTGAAATGCAGGGGATGCCCTCAGCCCTGGCAGAAATATGACAGGATACCTTGCTATGAAAAGATAGTTTTCAGTGAAAGGAGCCACGGGAGCTGCTCTTCTTTCAGCTGTTGAACACAACAGGAATGTTACCTTCACCTCCTCTCCCCTGCACCTTCTCCCTGGCCTCCTTCTCCCTTGCTTTTGTTGCTTGCAAGACAGAGAGGAAGAATGCACCCTGTGAGCTGCCCAGCTATGCCCTCTTGATAATATAAATGTGTTTTTCAAGTGTTTCATTTGTTGCCAAGTAGCCTTTTTATGCAAGCAGCACCTCAGACTGAGGCTTTTTCTCAGGTCTAATTTCCTTACTTCACTTTCCTTTAGAGCTGTAATTACTCGTGTCAATGAAGGCAATCTCTTCAACTGGAGTGCTGCAAGAAAAGCTCTCCGAGGCCCAGAATGGTGAATTACTGACTTATCACTGCTTTCAGTGCTGCCTGCAGTTGGAAATGGAAGGTTTGTGTAACAGGCTTTGTCACCATTTCCCCTCTCACGCTGAGATGTCAGTGTTTCTGAGCTTAATGATAAGAAAGCATCAAGCTAACTATCCAGGTCTGTGTGCTGTAATGTCTCTTGGTACCAGTGGACAGGAAAAGGAATGTTTAGTGCCACCTCCTACAGATAAACTGCTGCTGAAGTGCAGCTTACAATAATATTTATTAGAAAGGGCTCTATCACTTCTCATTATTCCACTCTCTTCTTCAATGGTCAGCAAAGAGTTGCCCAGATAACCCCCAGCAGCTCTTCCTCTGATGTATCAGGCTAGTTCTCCTCTTTGCTGGGATTGCCCTTCATCAGTGCAGAGCCTGACAGGCTCTTCTCTTTAGCCCTGCACACCCTGAGTATCTCTGCTCCTTGCCAGGCTGTCCAGGGCAGCCAGGGGGCTGCCTCCCTTAGCTGAATCTCGGGATGAAATCCCTCTGGCAGTGGAAGAGGCTGTGGAGCCCTCACCACACTTCTGTGCTGGGAACTAACCTCCTCCACTACAAATGAACAGCATTTCTTGCTTTCTCTCTTCTGAGGCAAACATCAGCTTCCCCACAACAGACAACCCCAGCTGGCTGATCACCTCTCAATGAACTGAACTGGTTCTGGCTGCCCACACAGAACAGTAGTGCACTTGTTCTGAAAAAACTTTGCTTTTCTTTACATTGCTGTTAAGTTTCTACTCACATTTGGGTCCCAAACTTGCAGCCTCACACTGCTCCCATCCCAAAATGATGGGCTGAAGTCAGGATCTCAGGACTAGGCTGTAGTAACTTATGCAGAAAGGTTTCTTTACAGAACACCCTGCCTGAGCAGGAGGTTTTTTCCCCACCCATTAGGAGGAGAAGCTCTTGCCTTCACTTACTATTCATCTCAATACTTAAGGAACCTAATTTCATCCAAACTCCTAACCAATGGAGTGAGACACTATGCAGTGACCTGGCACTTCATACTCAAACCCATCATGACTTTATCACAGACTCAACTCCCTCAGTGGCCAAAGTCTGTACTTGGGATCACTGATTTTGCACAAAAAAAAAAAAAGCCTATTAGTTGCCTGTCCTGGTGCATGCCAAACCAGAGCCATTTCAGCCTGAATACATCTCCTCTGCTCAGACTGCTCCACAAGCCCAGTGAGGAGCACACTGCTAGAGCCTTACCAGGCCTGACTCATGCCCTGGGTACACAGAACATGGTCAAAGCCAGCCTTAAGAAAACAGGAGGAGGGTAGGAAAGATGAAAGATATCCTACCCAGCCAAGTCTTCTGCAGTGCCAGAGCCAGAGTACCAGTGTCCCAGGAGCAGCCAGCAAGACCACAGCAGGATTTGACCTGGCTCATGCCTAGCCAGGTCCATACATGCACATCTGGACCACACAGCATCTTCTACATGCATAAGAAGTGCTCCTGCTGTGTGGGATGTGCTGAGTCAGCCTCTATCCTATGAATTTGTACTCCCCAGGATTTGTAACCTGCTTCTAAAGATTCACCCTGGCAGAAGCTTGGCACAGGAGCAGTTTGGATCTGTCCCAGGAAGGAAGGCAACTAAATATAGCAGACACAGTGGAAACTTCACCTGATGGAGCCAGAGTGCCTAGGGAGCTTCAGCATTGCTGAATGCCAAATCTGAAAGGCACAGGAGAAGCCAAAAAGAGTGTCTAACCCATGCCAAGTCTTGGTGTCTCTCTCCCCAGAAGGACCAGCCTGCAAGGCTCCCACTGCAGATCATCTCAGCCAGCAGACACACCAGGGTCTGTCAGGTGAAGGAGCCAAACTGGGCTGGAGCTGCTCATCAATGGACTTTGGCCCAGAGAACATTCCCAGAACACAGCTCCCAAAAGGCAACTCCTGATCATTTACAACTGACACAACCAGCAGAAATATGCTGAGAGCTAACAGGGTCCCAAAGCTCCACAGAGATAAACAGGAAGAACAAATAGCCCTGATTTATAGCTGACTGCTCTGCAGCCAACAGGAATTAGCAATATAAGATTGCAAGCTTAAACAGCCTCATTCTTCCTCACTCTGTGAGCTGAAAAAGAAAATGACTTAAAAACTGTGAAGGTTGCTTCACTGTATAAAAACCACTGGAAGAGTAGAAGGTAAGGAAAGCAGAAGATGAAAATACTTGAGGATCTGTCAGGAACTATTTTATTAATGTCAGATGATTTTACAGCAGAGGAATTACCAGCTGTGCATTTGCAACAGGCAAGGCAGAGTGCTGCAGAACCAAACTGCAGAGGCAAACTGGAACCATCACTGGGCAACTTTAGGGATTATTTCATCTAGTTTCCTCCTTGGCTTTCAACTTGGAAATAGAGTTTTTAGCATTTCTAGCAACTGCAGAAACCTAGAAGCAACTGTAATAGGGCTGGGAGCTTTGAAATAGTAAAGTAAGGTGGTCACAAAAATCAAGGTACAAAACAGCTGCCAAAGTGACCCCAGGCCCCCAGGCATTTGATCTCCTTGTACAGCTCCAGTCCTCACTTTCTTCCCTGGGTTTTCCTATCTGGAAACAATGGAACTAATGAGAGCAGCAAACTGAGGAGACTGCAGGCACAGCACAACTGCTCAGGAGCAGGGAAATCCAAAGCAGTCTGGATTTTGGCTTTTCTCAGCTCCTTTGGTCCCAGCACCCTACTGCCACATGAGTGGAAGCTGGGTGACTACTTCCAAAGCCAGCAGAACCAGGCCACCACAGACCCAGCCATCTTCACACCACTCATTTTTGGTCCAAGCCTTCAATGCTGGTGACCAAAGCCTCCTTACACCTAAGGACAAGGCACAGGGCAGGCTATTAGATGTTGCTGGGAATTTGGTGGCTTGCTAAAATACACTAGTGCCTCTGGAAATACCACTATCATTTGGGGGTGGGCTGTGGTAACACTGAAAGTAGGTGCTAACTGGAAGACCTTTTGCAACAAGCACACTGATAGAACCTCCAGCATTACAGAAACTCATTAGGATTATTAGTATCATGAAGACATCTTTCCCTGGAATGAAACCTAAAGCATTAGAAGAATGGTAACAGAAGCCAAAAGATTAGGAAGAACAACATGCTAATACACTGACCTATTTGCTCAACAAGCACAGGGAGGAAAAATGCCTTCAGGCAGGAGTGAAATGAGCTTGTTTACTGCCTCTTCTGCTGCTTTACTATTTTAACTATGGAGTTTTCAGTCTAACCTTAAGTTACAGGCAACAAATCAGTGGCTCTCCCCATCCAGGCACTACAACACACAGAAGAGGAACACAAAACTCAAATGTAGACACAATTTCCAGCTAAGCAGCTCAAAAAGGAAGAAACAGAAAGAAAACAAACCCAACCCAACCTGCCCCCACCCTCCCCAGTGTATCTGAATGTCTTAAAGCATCAGCTGTGACTGACAGGATAAACAGCAACAACCAAACTGTCAGGAGGCAGAGCATGCTTCAACTGTTGTCCTCTGGGAAGTCTCCTGGAAACCTAGGAAGGATTCACCACAGCAAACAGAAGAAACCTAACTCATGTTTAATGACAGGGCACAGCTCTTCTCCAAAGCTAGCTCAGCTTAAAACACTTACTCTATCTACCTGGGGCAATTACATCTGCTGAGGGTGAACCAGTTAGCCTCCAGAGCCAATGCTGATGCTGTTCCCCTTGGGTAGCCACATCCTTACCTCCAGTCTTGGTACATCTCTGCCACTCCTAAGTCATGCAAGTCAGACCACAAAAATCTATTTATCTGAACATTTGTGCTTCAAAAATGAAGAGAACTGGCAGAGCTCAGGACTGAAGCTGTCTTGGTCACTCCAGGCAAGGCATTCCTTGCTTTGGGAATCGAAGAGAGACTGGATGTTCTTTTCATGTCAATTCATTACCAGGTCAAACAGCTTCTCCAGTTCTGAGTGCCTTCTCTGTGCTGTAAGCACCAAATCAGGTGGGCTAAGGCAGAGCTCTTCAGCTCACCTCCCACCTTCTGTAGCCCACCCCAGATCCAGGGACATGGCATGAGCAACAGGCAGCAATAAAATCTCTTACCTTTCCTACCTCTGCACACACTCCATCTGATCTTGTATGAGCACTAACAGCAGGCAATGGTCACCAACCCCAACAGTGGAACCAGAGACACAGCAGTCCTGCTCTGAGAAAGGGAACTTCTGCCAGTGGATGACACCATCTCTAGCATTAATCTGACTCTATGGCTTACAAATAGCCAAATCTCTCTGGAAATGAACTGTGACATCAAGGAAAAACAAAAGCAAGCTTTATTTCCTTACTAAATGTTTCAGATTTGGCTGGTTAAGAATCAGCTGCTTTGGTTCCTTTTTTACTGGGGAGGATGTGGAACACTGGAGGAAGAAGAAATTGTGTTGAAACAATTAAAAGCAACATCCTGAACAATCTCTGGGCACACAGACAGGCTGATGACAAATCCATCTTCTCCACTGCTTGAGAGTGGATCCTTCTGTGTCTCTAACAGTACAAACCAGAACCACCCTCTGAAATTCTAAAGCCAGAGCTCTCCCCTGTCCTCCTGCTACCTGAAGGACAGACTGAGCAGAGAGAATCCTTCCTTGTACCTCCATCAGGAGTCTTTCTTGCTGTCTCTAGTACTGCTATGTAGACCCTGCATTTAACAGCAGGGTCATATCTGGGACGTACTGAACTCCAGTTACCCTTCTGCTTCCCAGAGGCCACCACAACTCAAAAGCCAGTGCAGCCAGAGGCTACCCAAATGAAGAGTGGAGCATGGAAGCAGATGCACAGCCATGCAGTGTCAGCAGTGCAAAGCATTTCTAGTCTAAAAACCTCCCTTTCACTACTCCCAGCCCAAATAGAGGGAAGAAGACAAGACTTAGGCCAAGGACAATGGCACTGGCTGGTATCTGTGTCACCACCAGAGGAAATGCTTAGGGTGTGACAGCTGTGAGGAACAGTCCCTCCAAGAGAAACTGGACTTGAAAAGCTGCTGAGAGCCTAACCTGCAGTTTTCCTGCAGAAAACACAGCCTTTGCACTACACAGTCACCACTTCCCAAACACAAGCTATCTGCTGCAACTGTAGAAAGAGAAATACAGAAAAGCCTCATTGTAAGAGGCCTTACCTCCCTCATCATAAGAAAATTCTTCCTCACATCTTGTCTGAATCTGCCTTCTTTCAGTTTAAAACCATTACCCACTGTCCCATCTCTGCAGGTCCTACTCAGAAGTCTGTTCCCAGATCTTAGTCACCTTAAACTGCACTAGAACATAGGTCATCTTAACCTGTGTGTCCAAGAGGAGGAAAGGAAGGCAGCTGAAGTCCCCAGGCAGCTCCTCAGCAAAGCTACAGCTTTCCCCACACCACCTCCATGAGCCATACACAGGAAAACCCTGCTAACTCAAAGGTGTTGCTAGGCTTCTCCATCAAGTCTTAGCAGAGGTTGCAGAGCTCCTGTTGTGCAGCTTTCAGGTCGCTGTCACAGTCAGTTGCCTCCAAGATCTGCCAGACCCAACCCCTTAAAGACACACAAACATATTGCAGGCAGACAGGTGTCCCAACAGAGCCCTGGAAGCAAGAGATCTTACTGCCATGGCCCAGGTCTCCCACCCTGTGCCCTCTGCTCATTTATTCCATGTAAGCACCACCAGAACTTTTGCACTCCAAGTCCAACTGGATCCTCACATCTCTCCCTGTTCAGTAAACACAGGATAATGGGGAACTAGGCTCCTGCTGATGAGTGCTTCACCTGGCACTGTAACAGCCCTCAAAACCCCTCCCCACAGGGATGGATTCATCTCCTGATGCTGCTGTGCCACTCCTCACCACAGACCCTAACACCCTAGGCACAAACATGTTGTACTCTGATTTACATCTCCCTCAGTGCCTTGGTCTCTTTGGGTGGAGTTAGAATGACTTAAGGCAGAGCTGTGGCTTCAGACATCAAGCCTTCAGCATGGATAATTCACACTGCACAGATGAGATAACCTATAAAAATGAACTCTCTGCTCCAGCAGTTTTGATGGAAAGGAAAATAACAGGTGAAGGCTGTAAATGATGAGATCTCTGCCTAAGCCATAGCTAATCACCAAGATTACAAAGAGGCAGCCTTGTATTAGAGCCATAAAGGCTTTACAAAACAGGACTATCTAATCTGTGCTAAAACCACTGCAACTCCACCAAAGTTACTGATCAAAATGTAAGCATAAATCTGTAATCCCAGGAAGGCAAAAAATCAGCCTGGTCAAGCCCTGCACATTAATCCATCACTTTTCTTTTCTTCCAGCTCTGCACTCAGCTGCACTCCCATTTTTTATGCTGCCTCACTCTGCCTCCCCCACAAGCTCTCTGCACAGAAGGGTAATATCTGCAGTTTGGACTGTGAAGTTCACTGCCTCTCACAAGCCAAGAAGTCCCTCTGTGTTCTGCAGAACACCCCTGCACACCAACACCCTTCCCTGCCCATTCTCCTCTCTGCTATTCCCTGCAGCACCCCAAACCTTTCCTAGGATGCAGAGTTTGTTTCCATAGTAATGTCAGCTGCTTCCCCCCTCCTTGGTGGTTGATTTTGACCAAGGAATGGCTCTGCCTTGCCTAAACTTTATTTCCTCAGTGTAATAAAAACCAGCAGGAGAAGTGAGTCTGAAAGTGTCCTGATCCCTGCAAGTAATGGGAGAGGCCTGTGGTGTTCTTCATGAAGCTGGCTTCAGTTTTATTTAGTGGCTGAATAAAGACTGACTACAGCCCCAAGCTTTTAGAAGGTACAGCATTTGCTCTTCAAAAAAAGCTATGTTTCATATGCAGAAGAAAAACCAAGAAGAGTTAAATCCCCTAGGTAACTGGTGATAATTCAGTTGGCTCCCAGCTGTAATTGCTCCCTGGTCTGGCAGCAAAAGCTTGAAATCAGTGAGAAACATAACATGCTAATATACTAGAGTGGAAGCCATGATATTCAAAACATTGGGGTTTAAAGCAAGGGTCATGGCAGGAGTTCTCTAAGGAAGCTTTTCTCCTTCAGGCTTCATGAAAAGAAAGAATCTCAAACCCTGAATCCTGATTTCCAAAGGATTTCCAGAGTGGCTCAATAAACAGCCCTGGACACTTCAGGTCATGTTGGAGATGTTTGATGCCTGCTCTGCACTTTCAAAACTCAGATCTTTTTATGGAGATGTGTTCCCTAAATAGGAATAGAGCAAGTGCCACAAGGGATTATAGAGCCCAGAACTGCAGCTAAGCTCTTTAGGGTTTGGTTTGCAATTTAAAGAGCACTTAGCACAACAGTTCCCTGGGCTGTGCTCTGCCACACTCCAGATGAGTCAGGTGCAATAGCTGGTTTCCAACCACACTCAGCACCAGCTTTGGAAACAGGAGCAAGCAAGGTTAATCCCCAGGATAATGTATATCCAGGGGCAGACTCCACCTGACCCTTATTTGCTAATGGCTGGGGCTAGAGCATACCCTGAAGCCTGAGGATTTATTTGTCTTCTAAAGCTCCCTTGTATATATTCATTTCCTTAATCTATCAAGCACTCACTGGCATAGTTTTGCTAAGAGGCCTACAAGTTCCAAAAGCTAGAGATGACTGTTGAACACAGATATATCTTTTTAAGAACAACAAAAATTTGACTTGGCTTTACCCTTCATTTGACCAGTGCATGTTAACAGCTTCAGACAACTGAAAGAATTCCACTTCCAATTCAGTTCTTCTGTGAAACTTGAGGCTCTAACTAAGCCTTCAAGCCAGAACAGTAAATTCAAATATTTCTCTTAATGGTTTCCTACTTGAACCTTCCCCTGCCTCTCTCTGTTAGAGCTATGCTGCTTGTCATTAAAAATGAGAAGGAACACTAATGCAGCCAGTCCTGGTATTGAGAAGACCAAGCAAGATGCTGTTAAGACTCCAATTTGAATGCTAACATGAAGAAGATACTGTTTAATCACTAGTGTGTTGAAACAGTGCTTCAAAACACCCCAAAACCCAGACACACACACACAGAGTTATCAATGTAGAGGCCTGCTGAAAGAATAAAGCCAAGTATCACTGCATTGCCATGACTAGAAATAGCAAAAGATAATGTACCACTAAACCCCCTTCAGCTACCATTATTAATTGCTCTTCATCATAAGAAGTCCCCAGGGAACAGTGAGATGTGCAAGTGTCTGAATCTCCCAGATACAATATCCTGCCTTTTATCTCCATCATCAAGAGCCAATATTTGTTTTTACAGCCAAAGTCTCAAGACTACATTCCTTAACCTTACCCAGATCCACAGCTATGCAAATAATCACCAGCAGCAGGAGTCAAGAATTAAATCAGGTCAGGCTCTACCCAGCCCATTCCTGCATTCATTTCAGACTGAGAAACAGCTGAGCAGGAAGGTGCAAAACAGAGCTTTCCAGAGACATGAGGGATGAAGGTTCTAACAGTCTCTCACTGTTAGATGTGCATCTCACTGAGGATGATGTGCTACATAAAACCTAAATGGATACAATAAATTCATCAGAGGTGATCAATAATTCCCATTACCAATCTGCTTTGAAAGCCACAGCAGCAGGAGCCAGCACATCCAGGCAGCTGTCTGAGCCCTCCCTGCAATAAGGCCAGGTCTTAGGGTCCAAGTAGCTTCCACTTGTCACCCAGAAACTCTATCTAATGGCCTCCATGTCTCCATTGATGGTTCCAGTGATGTAGAAAGAGGGAAGAGACCTGTCTCATGGAGGCAGTTGTGAGGATAAAGGATGAATAAATACATGGAGGCAATTGCTCTATCACTGGAACAACATGAAATAAAGAACTAAACCAAGCATGGGAGATCTTTGTGCAGCAGATATCATTTCACCACCAATATTCACACAGTCCTACACTTCAATCTCCTCATACCTCTTCCAGGGTAGCAACAAGAGCTAAGCAGGGGCTCTGCCATGCTGACTTCACCAGGATACTTAGAACCCAGAAGGGAGCAAGACCAGACCTCAGCAGTTCAATTCCAGCTGCACAGGACACTGGCAGATGATATTCATTCCACTTCAGTTTCCCCAAAAGCCATGAGTATGTACCTGAACATGCACCAGTCCAATGACTGGGGGGAAAAAAACAAACCAAACCCTGGAAAAAAACCAACAAACAAACACCCAAACTACCCAAACCCACACCTCCTCCAACAGATAAACAACCAAGCTGGGGATGACAAATACATTCCAGGGTGCAGGTGGACATGCATTTCTTGTACATTAATCACTACTCAGTTAAGTATTTCTCTGAGAAAACTTGGCTCAAATCAAAAGGATTCTGTGATGCTCAGTGGTGCTATCAAGGCAGATCAATGATTTATCTAGCAGAACAAGCCATCTGAGAGGGGACAAGGCAAAGGAAGGCAGAACACCTCAGTGTGCTGCACCCGCTCACACACATTGGAGCTTCTCAGTTTATTAACCAACCAGATAAATACTGTCAGAATAACTGAGAGTAAAAATAACCATTGGAGAAGGCTGTGGAGAACTGGTTTAACAACAGCTTGCATCTTACACCCTTATGTAATGCAGCAGAGGAGCAGAATAATCAGGCTCAGCTCAGAGAGCTGCAACCTAGCAGTTGTTGCTGTTCACACACTGAAAGCCCTCTCTGGGAACCAAGAGCTAAAGGGGTGCAGCCCAGTCCCCACCTTTTATTGTTCTGACTACAAGTATCATCCTCATCCTAAATGTTCAGGTCTAAGCAGCAATGGCTGCAGAGACCTGAACTCTAAGAGAATCTGCTTTGCTCAGTTCTCTACTCTGGGTAAGGTTATCTGGGCAGTGGCAGGTAGTGCAGCAGCAGGTAGTGCAGCAGGTGCCTCCCCCCCAGCATCACTGCCTCAGCACCTCCACTGCACACACACAACAGGTCAGGAAGGATGAAACAACAGCCAGAAACAGACAGCATCTAGAATGCATTTCACTGTGAGCACCAGAAATTCTTCTAGCAGAAGCCAAAGAAGTTATTTGAAGAAGTTATTTATATTTTCCTTCCAAGGTGGAAAAAACTCCCAACCTACTGAATGTATCTGCTCAAATGAACTGTAAGAGGTAAAGGCAGTTACCCCTCTGTTCTGCTTTAAAGCCACAAAACCCTCTATCAGTAGAGCAGAATTAGCTCTACTAAAGCTCATCCACCACTGAAATGCAGTGTGCTCCTCGCTGGGTTGCCACGCTGCCATCCAAAGCCTGCCACCGGCTGCCTGCCTGAGCTCTCCTCCTGCTCCCCACCAGCCGAGCGGCTGCGGTCTCCTCCCGTCAGCTCCAGCTGGATAACCACGAGAGGGAGCATGGCACCCACGGCACAGCAGAGCCTGCCTGGGGACCGCTGGGACAGGCTGGGCAGCAGGATACTGTCAGAACACAGCTGGGGAAAGCTGTGGGGCGAGGTAAGGCCAGGAAGGAGCCAAAAAGAGCAGATCTAGATTGTAGAAGAAAATCTCGACAGGACAAGCAATGCCCCAGGGTTCTTCAGTGGCAGCGAATGTGGAGAACTGAACATTCCTGATGGCAACTTCTCATTCATCCTGCTACTGAGACAGTACCAAAAAAAGGAATCACCTGCAGCCCACCCCAGTAACACATGCTGGAAGTGACTGGTTCCTTCAGCAAAGCTCTTCAGCTAGAATAAATGTCTCTCATCCCTCCTGTCTATTCTTGTAGCTGTGTGATGCAGTTCTTAGAGCTTGCAAGTGAAGCTAATTAAGTGTGTGTGGACCTTTCTGTTTTCAGATGAGTCCCCAGCACCACAATGTGTGTCCTGTGACAACTGAAAGGATGCTGCAAGCTCCACAAACCCTCCTGAAACGAAAAGAGGCAGAGTACCATGTGCATCAACAGCATGGAATGTCCTGTTCCCAATCAACAGGTAAGAATTCCTCTAGCCTAGCACCATCCACCTGCTGGTTTGCATTTCCTCATGTGTCACTTCATTTTAATACCAGCCATAAAGAAGAGTTTCTCAGAGCTTTGGCAGAAAACTGTTACAACACCAGCAGTGCCAAGAATGCACAGCCAAGCTCCCATGGAAAGGAAAACACCTACCCTGACACCCTCCCCTCACCTCCTGCCTGCCCAGCACGTGAGGCAAGCCTCTGGCTCTGCCCAGGAGAACTAGGACTCATGCCAATCCCCTGGATTATACCTAGAAAGATTAGATAGAGATGGAGTTTCTTCCTCCTAACCCCAGAGATTTTAAGGTCAGAAAGGACCACTATGGTAATCTCCTCCTCTGAAAGATAGGCAAAAGTCTGCCAGGAATGGCTCAGCTCAGCCACAACATTATGACTTTTGGCTAGTCTGGATCTGCTTTACAAAGGTGTAGAAATTGGGTTCCTACCTGTGTATTTCTCAGCCAAAGGGGCAAGAAAAATCCCCCCAAAAGAAACCCAAAGGTGCATATCCCCTTGGTTATGAGCAAACACTCATCTGAGAGGGAAACAGTTCACTCCAGTTTCACAAGGGCTGCTTCTGGCTTTACAGCACTCCTCTTTTTGTGGGGCTGGGGGTGGTTCCTCAGCCAGCTGTTTCTCCACTACATCCCCAATTCCTTCAGCACAGACACCCCAGCAACATGGCATAAATCACTCTGACAACAGCAGCCTGGCTTCCATTTCATTTTGCACACAGAAGCCTGCTCACAGATGATGCTGCATGACAGAAGCAGCAGCCACCCTCATTTCAATTTCAACCCAGTCTTCTTGTGCCTACAGGTCAACCACTCCTAGCATACACACCCTGCAGCTGGCCTGATTTGCTGTCTCTGTGACAAAGGGAGACACCTCTCTCACCATTACTCCATCACCTCCAAGTCCTTGCAAACTAAGCTCAGAGGTGATATGTCACAGCCTGTAAAGCATTTCCCTGGGTACCTGCCTGGGGTCAGGCTGTGCAGTACTCAGCACCTGTGCAGTTATGACTTGGGTGGACACCTGGCTGCCAGTCCATCTTCCTGCCATGCAAACAGCAGCAGCTGCTTCCACCTCTGTGCATCAGGCTTTCATCTAATTACAGCAGCAAACTGCAGCCTGGCACAAAGCCTGCACCACTCCTACTGGAAGGGCACTGGAGGACTTCTCAGTGCTCTCTCCTCCCCAAGTGACCTGCTTCAGTCGTTAAGGTTCTGCCTGTTATGCTTCATTTACCTAATGAAGCCTTGGATTGCAGATCACAAGGTCCCTGGTGAGGAACAGGAGCCTACTTGTTTTCCACCATGGCAATATGACAGCAGCACTGACACTTCATTCCCACTGCCTGCCATGGGGGAAAGGGCCATGGGTACATTGCCTTCTGCACTCTGGAATGAGGACACAGGAACAGTTTCTTCAACCTCCAGGCTCCCAGGCTCTTCCCACCCATTCCATTCCCTACCCTCTTTCCAGTTCTTCTTCTATCACTCCAACCTTGCCTTCCCTTGCTCCGGAAGGGACTGAACTCTCCAAAAGCATCACCTGCTCTTTTTATCATACATTCACATAACATTTCATATACCAAGACCCTAACCCTTGCCCAGCATTCATTTCTAAGCCAAAATCAAAGCCCAGGGTGGTAAAAGACTTGAAAGCATCCATCTGATGGGAGTCTGAGTATAAACAGACAGGATCCATTCCAAACACATCAAGGCATTATCTCTGCAGTCAAGGACAAGCATACTTTCCACTGTATTTCAGAGGGCTTTGACTCAGTGAGACAACAGAAGGTTAACAGCCATGGAATGGCAAAGAAGGACCTTGCATTCCCACTTTCCACCATCTCAAGATGCCTTCATGTGGAAGGAAGAAGTGATATCAAAGCTAATTCAGTTGAATGGAAAAGCACTATTAATCTACTCCCACTGAGAGTAACAGCTTTGAGATGCCCAGTTCCATCAGAATGCCTTAAAAAGCTGAATGCAGGATATCAGGGGCCACAAAGTTGCTGGCTCAAGTGCCTCTCATCCATCTGTGACTGATTCCACCACAAGTAATCACAGTTCTATTACAGAACTTGTGCTACAAAACCAGAGAAGCTACAGCTGACACACTGCTTCCTCCAGTCTGCAAAACTCTTCATTTCTCAACTTCTGTGGAGGTGAAAAAGGTCTCATTAAAACTCCTACCTGAGATGCTTGGGTGTATCTTACCAGCAGGCATTTCCAAAAGTTCAATAGCAGATAACTAATCTCCATCTGCAGAGACAGGACTGAACCTGTGCTCCAGGCTACTGCCCTGAATCTTGCATGGGTTTCCAGGGATCCACGGCTGCTTGGTTCCCCAGAACTGAAACTATGCAATGAATGGGTTTTCCTACAGCTCAATTTACAGACAGCATTCAGGGCATGAATAACAATCCACATTCTTAGGAGAAAAAAAGAAAGGGAGAGGAAAAATTGCAATCTCTCTCATCCCTCCTTAGAGACTCCCTTCTCCTTAGAAAGAGAGAGAGAAAGGGAGGGGAAACTGGCAGCAGACAACTGCTGGGACTTTCCTCCCAATCTGCACTCCACAACTGCTCCTGCCTGCCACTTTTGCATTTTTCCCCCCCCCACATGTTTTATTAGAAACAGATGGGGCCCCTGGCTAGTGTATTATCAAGTCCCCTCCACAGCTGCACAACTCTGAAATTGCAGAAATAGCAATCTCCTGAATAAATTTCTCCTGCCACTAACAACTGCTTTCTTTTGCTGTAATGAAGACCACAACAGGGCTGGAAAGCTTTCTGCCAACATCAAGAGCCATGGATGGGTTTATTCTGAACCACAATGTATTTCTGTATTCCACAAGGCAATTCTATGAGCATGTGCCAGATGACTCTCCCCTCCCCAGAAGTCACAGAGAAAAGCAGCTAGTCCAGTCTGCAAGAGCCATGAAGACAGAGCAGACCAGAGAAGGAAAACAACCAACATTTCTTACCCAAGAGTCACTTGATGGGAAAGAAAAACCTGGCCACTAATCCTAAATTGCTTCTCCTGGGGTCAACCCAAGAAGCAGCCCATAGTCACACCAGGAGTTTCCAAAGCAGCAAGGAAAGCTGCAGTGATTTTCCCCAGCACTTACAGCTCATCAGCAAGTGCTCTCTGGGTAGTGACCTTACCTTGGCCATGCTGATGCCACTGATCCCAGAGCAGACTTGGGCAACAACTGGAAACATTTGCAACACCAGAAAAAAACAATGATAGTAAAGAAAATCTGGCCACATAGGTGGAACTACAGCACTACATTCACTGCTCTGTCTCTCTAGTGGTTTCTGTCACGGTCATGAGTGCAGGTGAGGCTCTGTCCACTCCCCAAATACCACTCAGAGACTGAGCACTCCTTTGTGCCACCCCACAAACCAACACAATGCCTTCTAATTTCCTGATAGGAAAACTATCCCCATTCTTCCAGACAAATAAAGCTTAGTCACTAACTCATCATTACCAAGACATACTTTTGGTTTTGAAGCCTCCTTTCCTGTACCCCCAGGGAAAGCAATCAAAGTTTGCCCTAAGGGATGACACAAGACCCTTCCTTCCTTCAGCTTAGGAAGCAGCAGATGTGATACTAATGCAGATTCCTTTCTGCTCCAAGAATCAGATTGCACACAGCAAACTCTGCCCTGCTTAGCATCACCCTGCATAAGTGAAATTCACTCTGGCTCCTCAAGAGCTGAGGCACCAGCCAGATAAGGCCCAGGCACATGACCACCTTCCAGAAGCCTGCTTACTTGGACAGAACTGAATCTGTGGGCAAGGCACCTTCTGAATGTGAGGCAGGTCTCAGGGTGACTGAAAACTAAAGGCTGAATGTGAGATGAATAAATCTGTCATCCCTGGTTCTGTCCTGCAGTGACTCTTCCTCGTGGTACCCACTAAAGGTAGGAAAGAGGGGAGAGTTCCTGCTCTGGCCAGTGTGCTGTCATGGACACACAGGGCTTATCTTCCACCTTTAGCAGCTCCCTCATCTCAAGAGGTACAAGAAGCTTGTCAGAAAGGAACCTCAGAGGAGGAGCTGTAGTTTCTGTAGAACTGGCTGCTCAAGCTCAATAACCCTCCAGCACCCAGCAAACCTTTTCTAGCTGATAGGTCTTTGGTGTCCTGGGCACCACCCAGATGTCAGGAGCCAAACCTCAGGTGAATGCCTGATTCTCACCACAGATCTGCAGCCTGCCAGCTCAGAGCCTTAACTGCAATCTACAGATTCTCCTTTCCCAGCCTATAGCTCTTAGGGTTATTTATGATTACTTATTCAGCATCAGTGTGGCAAGCCTCCCTGCAGATGACAGAGACCAAAAGATGTCCTAAAGAATGAATAATCCAAAAGAGTAACAGATGCAGTTAGCTGCTCTGACATCACAGATCAGCTCAGGGGCATAGGCAGGAGCAGAAGCTGACTTTCAAACAATGGCCACAGTGCTTTCTGCACTGATCTGAGATCCCAAAAGACAGCTGCTAGCTCAGATTTCCATACAGACATCTCCAGCACGCTCAAGTGAGAAGGAGAAGGAGGAGCCAGATAATACCTGATCTCCATTTGCATGTCAGCAGGCTTTGTCTGGCAGCTCAGCCAGCTGGTGTCTAGGTAGACATGCTTAGCCAAGGGCACAGCAAGGCTCCTCACAGCAGGATGTCCAGTGCCAGCAGGGTCCCTGTTTCCCTGAGAGGGGAACAGATTTTGATCCTAAGAACAAACCATACTTGCCTGTCTTGCTGGGGAGTATGTTTACCATAGACATAAATTACTAACCTCAACACTGGGAGCCTACTGATGCTGCCTCCCCCTGCCCCAGTCCTGTTTCAAGAAAGAAAACAAAGCTTTGCTGGCAGCCCCTGGAAATGACTTGCACCACACAGCAGAAACCAGGAATATGGAGCAGACAGTGCAATGATGCTGTGAGAGTTAATGAACTCTGCAAACTATCCATGAGCTACAACAGCTGGGCTGCCTTCTCCTCCCTGCAGGTCTGTGCCCTGTGATCTTGCAGTGCCATGAGGCCCCAGATTCAATCTAGCTGCTGAAGCCCAGTCTCTCTTGGAAAAAGCCACAGAATCATTTCCCTCTTTTCTTCCCTCTCCTCTCACGTGTGACCTGTGCTCTGTCATCTCTCAGGAGAAAAGGCAGAGTGAAGAAAGCTGTTCACTAGCCAGTGCTCAGTTCCACAGGGACAACCAAGCCACCAAGATGTGGGTGCAAAGAGTGCAGGGAGAGGAGGGAATTCTCCCAAAGCAGCAACCACCACAGCAGGAAATAAGGCTGAAAATAATGAAACAAAACCTTCCTGGAGCCTTCCTAAGGATAGAGGCTGGCTAGCATTCTTCACAGGAAAACACCAAATCATTTATTCACCTGTGTGTGTGACAGAAGTGTTAATGCAAACTGCAGCCACAGAAACGACTAACTGATTTGCTTTCCCTTCCCAGCACACAACAAAGGCAGTAAAAGAACCCATGCTTCATCCAAGCATGCATTAAGCCAGAGCCTCAGGTAACTGAATGATTTGCCCGATGAAGAAAAGCAGGAACAAGAAAAGAGGTCTCATTGGGATGTTAATGAATGCAGCATCATTAACACTAAATTACTGGCTGCAAAGTTAAGCACAGAATGTAAGTAGACTTTGAACCAAGCCAAGCAAGCTAATGGTTGCATCAAACAAGGAGGTCAACCATTCTACTGCCCCAATTATTAAACCAGGAATAATTCTTGTCCTAGGATGGCATTAAAAGGCATTTACTGTTGCTTTTATGTTTTACACTCACTCTTGGAGTGTGACAGTTATTCTAACTATTTGGCAGGCCAAGTTTGCAGCCACAAAGGATGTTTTGTTTCTGGGGAAGGGAAGGACAAGGCAGACAAGGACAGATAAAAATAAAAGGAAGAAAACAGAAACAGAAGATGACAAAGCAATGCTCATCAATTGTCATCAAGGCTGAGGAGAACAACTTCTGGAAGCAATGGCAAGCAGCAGAGACCACTAAGCAAGAGAATCACATTGCCAAGGGTAACTCCATCATTTGCCACGTTTATTCTGCATGCCAAGCACAAGAAAAGCCAGGAAGACATTTTTAGTTAGACTCTCTGTGCTGCACTACCACACCATGGTTCACAACAATGGTCTGCAACAAAAAGGCATTTTCATCTTTTACTTTGCTAAAAGACTGGATGAAATCTCAGAAAAAATCATGTAACACTCCAGGTGGAGAGCTGGATCCAATACAAACCTGATCATGATTACAGAAAGGAATCAATTGCCTCCTCCCCACTCCACCTTGGGCTTTGTCTTCTTATGCTGCAAGCTCCTTCACCTGACTAAGATGGATTTGTACACTCAGAGAACAGCTGACATGAGAGGCACCTATGTCATTCCTTAGAGACTCATCAGTAAAGACAGTCACCAGCTGAACAAGATCTACCTGGAATCCTCTACTGCAGTCTCACTGGAGGCTGAGAGCCAGCCCAGCCTTCCTCCACCACACTAATCACCACCTGGCAGGGAAAAGGCAGATCCCACAGGAGGGAAAAGAAGAAAGATAAAAAAAGTAATGGAAAAAAGAATAAAACTCCAAACCTGGGAGTGAATTCTAGAGACCACAGCACGGAGTAGGCTGGGAGTTGGATCCTCCTCCTGCCACCACTGGTGCTCACCATGAACAGGGATGTCTAGTAGTTTATGGTGACATGCCTCCAGAGAGAGTTCATGAGCAAGATCCTGGTTGAGGCCAGCTTGTGCTTTGGTCTTGAAGAGAGACACCTCAGAGGGACAGGGAAGGCTGTGCAGCCCTAACTGCCTCCCTCTCCTTGCAGTCAGATGGAACACCATGTGTAATGTGAAAAGGATTCCTGGGCTGTTCACAGGAACCACCTGTTGGAAGAAACATTCTGAGAGGAAGAGGTGGTGGCAGTGGAGGGAGGGATGACAGAGGAAGAAGCTCCATATTGTGAGATATGCTACAAGCTTCCTGCCAAATCCCACTATAAAAAGATTTTCCTGCAGGAAGTCCAACAGGATCCAATATGTGTTTTAGTTAGCAGCCTTCCAGCATCAGCTGGATCTTGTGCTATACACTCAGTGCTTTTGGGCATCACCTGCACTGCAGGATTTCTTCTGTGGTTAACCCAACAGTGTCCTCATGGAAAAGAAATAAAGAAAGAGCTTAAGGAGTTCTGTGTGTTCAGCACAGTGAGAACAAGGCCAGCAGGGGCTTCTTGATTCAAACAGCATTCTCTATCAAATGGCACCCTACATGCTATCTGTTAGTGCACATGTTCTGCTTAATCCCACAAGGATATGTTAGAAATTACAGCAAGGAGACAGGGACAGCAGGTGTATGCCCAAAATGCTACAGGGGAAGGATGGAAACAAGTGATGGGGAAAGGGAGTTGAGAACTCCCTTGCCTTGCTAGATAAAGGTCTCCTAAGCAGCTCTGTGCTCCAGTATCTTCCCCATGGTAACAGAAACAGCTTGGGCAACTGAGCTGGGACATGCATCCTGGATGTGGGGAAGAAAAACCAGTACTGTTTCCCAAGAAAGCTGAGCAGCAAGTTGTGACAGAACTCATTTCAGAGTCTGTCCACAAGCCTCTAATGCTGACTGGGCCTTGCCACTCCATAACCTCCACCATGGCTTGAGATGAGAAAATCTACAGTAAATCTACCTAATGGCCACTTAAAGATAAATAAGATCTATCCCTCTTCTTCACTCAATGACAAGCAAAAGGCTTCTCCATCCAGAGGAAACAAAACCACCCAGGCAAGGCAAAACTACCTCCTCCTGGGATTCCACCCAGGAACTCCAGTGACCAGCCCTGTGAGCTCTTGACACCAGCCCACCCCTCACATATCCAGGAGGATGTTAGCATAACTAAAGCACCCAGAGGAGGCACAAAAAAGCAGCTAGCAGTAAATGCAAGCACTCAGGCACTCAGGTCACTGCAGTAAATCACAGCCCTTAATTTCATGTGAAAGAAGGGAATGTTAGACTACCACAGGACCCTCAAAGAGTCCTTTGTTAGGATGGAGGCCTGTGCATAAATACATTTTGGAAGGCTGGAGAAAGGAGGTTTGGAAAGGAAAAATGCCTCTGGATTTATTTTTTTCTCCTTATTTTATCACTTCAGAGAGTAAAGAAGCTGAAAATCAAGCAGAGATAGAACTGACAATGAACCTATTAGCACACACAAGCCAGCAGTTTATTTAGAGCCCTGCTACACCTTTGAAGTCCCAAGAACATAGGAGAAGCAGAATAAAAGCAGAAACCAGAAGTAATTCTGCCCTGATTAATACTGCAGGTCATACAACCAACAGTGAGATGGATCAATACAGCTAAAAAAACCCCTGCCAAGCTGATCCACCAGATAAACCTCACCATCAGCCAAAGACAACAGCAGCACCTTGCACTTCTGTAACACCTCCGGTTGCTGACTGTTGCCTCCTCTCACCTTCACCCCACAACTCAGCTTTTACAGTGGTTTTTGCAGCACTACAAACCTTGTCTTGCAGACAAACTGTTCCTCTTGGTAAGACAATGCCAGAAATGTCCCTGGGAATGCCTGTGGCAAATTGGGGAATGTCCCCAAAGCTCCTGAGCCAGTGCTGCTGTGGACACTGGCTTATCTCTTGGCACTTGATCCTCAGCTTCCCATCACTTCATGAAGAAGGTCCTGAAAGGTCAGATGTGGCCAACAGCTAAGCCAAGCACCACAGCTGGCACTTCCCCAGGATCACTGCTGTCTTCTCCATGGAACCACAGCCATTGAAACAGCCTTGAGAAAAAGTTTTAGGATCAAAACAGCCCAAAAGCCCAGGGGATTAGAAAGGAGCTGAAGGAAATGATTTAACCACCCCCCTCCCCAGCAAAATACTACAGCAGAAAGAAGTGGCAAGACCATTAAAATAAATGGTGTGCATTTACAGGCAATTAATGCAAGCACTTGAGAGGGGAAAACAACCTCCTGCAAAATGATTATGCTGCATCCAGGACTGATATCTGCTTTACTTCTACCAAGAACTCCAACAGAGAGAGCAATGTGCACTCCCTCCACTGCACTGTTCCAAAGTGGATGTCACATCCAACAGCTTTCTTCTCTCTTTTTCTCCCAAAATGAGTATTTTGAGTGGGAATGGGAACATTTCTAATGAATTACCCTGTTCTCTGACACAACATGCTGGGCCTATAATTAAAGACCTTCAAAATAGATGCAGCAGCTTTCTAAAACTGAACCTCACATTAATTATAGCCTCCTGAGATGATCCTGCATTGTGATGGGTTATAAATGGAACAGTTATCAGCACACAATGTGACTGGTCATTAAACCACGTGAGGATGAAGTAGCTGAACTTGTATTCCACAGGCACATGCCCTGTGCTTCCTCCCAAAGGAAGGGAGAACATGCTCAGACAGTAGCTGGCACTCAAACACTTCTTCATAGAAGCTGAGATTGTTTGTTAGCAGACAGGGCAAACTGCAAGTCAGACAACAAGGATATTCCCAGCTACCCTTCAGCCTGTATCAGAGATGCTGCTAAATGCTGCTGGTAGCTGTTTGATAGAGCAGTGCTCTCCCAGCTGGAAACTGTTTGCCTCTAGGAAACCTTTAGCCCTTAAGCTGCCACCACTGCCTGCTGCTTCAGGAATGAATTCCACTGTCAAGCCCCAAGACTCATGCCATAAAGTTAAACAAACATTTGCTCCATTCAAAGGGCAGCATCTGCAGATGACAAGCAGCATATCCTCATTCTCCATTTCCACCATTCCCCTGCTTGCCCAAAGATCAGGAACAACAAGATCAAGTGGTGCAGGGGTAAAAGTGCCTCTGTGCTTTTCATAGGTGACACTAGTCCAAGCTCCACCAGCCTTTGCATGCTCATTATGTGTCAAACTCCAGAGACTCCCTGACAATGGAAGTGGTTCTATAGCCAGACAGTTTTGGGGTACAGTTTGCAAGGCACATCCTAAGAAACCTGGTGAACCACCCATTTTTAACTAATGTTTGAGTTCACCCTCCTGTGGCCTCTTTGTTCATCCTCTAGTTAATGGAAGTTGAGAGTCAAATCTGAGGAGTCCATGCAGAAGGAAGCTGAGGCAAGACTTCCCCAGCAAAGAAAATGCAGAGAGCTTGCTAAAATGAGACAGCTAAAGCACATGGTTTTCTGTAAGCAGCAGAGAACAGCAAACAGAGCAAGGAAATTGCACAGCAGATTCCTCAACAGTCCTGAAGAACTTGTTACACTGAAAAGGTCATGCCATTCATGTCACTGGAAACAGACTGAAGGGCTTGGACACAAATCTCTGCTATCCAGACTTCAGGAGTTAACATGAAGCAAAGACAGCAAATGTATTAGCCAAAACACCCATCCTCAAGGTCCTTTCAATGAGCTGAAAGGTGCAAACATGTCACTACAATGGCTCCAAACACAGAACACTGTAACTCAGTCCCATTGGAGCCAAAAGACACTGTCCTCCTGAAACAAGGCAGGCTGGAATCAGTAGTGTTTACATGTAGCCAAGAGACAGAGCAACATCCTGACCTGTTGTCTGAAACACACCCCATGGAGAAACAGGAACAATGTGCTCCCTGAGAGCTCAGCAAAAAGGGCACTGCCTCAGGGAAATGTAGTGCTTTGCTGTGTGGAACAGGAGGGGAACATTCCATTTCCTGATGCCCTTCTAATTTCCCTTATTTCCTAATATTTTTCCTCGTGCCTCACATAGCAGTGGTTTTTTCTAAGGACCTGTTAGGTGATGGGGTGAGACAGACCATCTGTGTGCTGAAAGAGAACAGCACGGGAGAGATTCCACTGCATTGTTTCCAAGACAGAGTCCATGAGCATATCTCGAGGATCTAATCACCCATTGAGTAATTGCAAACCAGCTCCAGAAGACTGTAACTTCCATCACTGGTTGGAATCCTTCCAGGCTTCCAGAGTCTTTTGTGCAGAACCTAATTTTCCCTTGCACAACATTAATATCTCCATACATTGTCTAAAGCAAAAATGCTCTCACTTCATTTGCAGCTTAGTTTCTGAAGAGAGAAGCCTTAAAGATCCAAATCTGCAGACTCCACTGGGAGATACGAGTTGGATTTAATGCACAAGACAGAGAAGGCAGATGCCTCTTGGTGCCTCAACTTAGAAACCAGTAACAAGGCAACCACAATCACAAAAATTCCATGATATTACTCAACTAGTTATCAGAGGAACATTTTGCCCAGAGAAATCAATCTCTGTTATACAATTCCTCTAACAATGCTTTATTGATCACAAGCCATGCTCATATGCAAAACACAGCAAATGAAATATCAATATTGCACTTATTTGCTTAAAAACATGCATTTAATCATGTGCCTAAAAACAAGAGGGCTTCTGGTGACTGGATGCTTACCTACCAACACGTTCCCATCAGACAGCAGTTTAAATCAATCTCTTAATTGTTAGGGTACCAGTACAGTGTTGACAAAGAGAAGCAAATTCATTGGTGGTTGTCCTTCTTTCCAACTGCTTTACACTTCTTTGTCAGTTACCAAGACACCCTCATGTAACACAGAGTCCCTGACAGACTGCCCAGAGTGTGCACCTCCACCTAAACCCCCCCAGAAGAGGGCCCTTGTTATGGAAGAGGGCATCATAGCTGCTGCTGTTATTACTGAGCATCATCTACAGAACCACAGACTCAGACAGGTTTGAAAGGACCTCTAAGATCATCCAGTCTAACCATCTAGCCAGTAAAACATCACAGCTAAGTGGCCTCATGTCTCCACATGTGGAATGAAGAACTGTACAGCCCCTGACTGCAAGTCAAAACCATGCAGTGATGTCCCTGTCTACCCCCAGCAAAGGCCACCTCCACAGACACCATTCTTCCCCCGTTTATGATCAGCCATGTCACAGTTAATCAAAGCTAGAACAAGACATAATAATCAGTGAGCCATGACATCTGTGAATTATCAAGAGCTCCATTTCATCATCATGACCAGATCTGCATGATCACATTAGCCTTTGGAGATCTCAACTCAGAATAAAGAAGCATGATGAAAAGCTTCATTTTGACTATCAACGATAGACATTAAATGTCTTTACCATAAGCAGCTCTCAGTCTATGGGGTAGGATGCAACTGACTTCAGTCCATCCCTGAGGTGGCAAAGACTGTGAATGGTTCTTACTCAGCACAGCCAGCTGAAGGCTGCTTTGTGTCATAACACAGTTCAACATAGGCAGTCATTCTGTTACCTGTACTACTCCCCTCCTCTAGTTAACAACCATTCCCCCTACTCCTATCACTACCTCACATCCTAAAATGTCCCTCCCCATTAAACACATCTGTGTCTCAAAACTAATAAACACCCACCCTTAAAAACCATGAAGAAATCCAAGTGTTAATGGCAGTCAACTCTTGTAAACAGAAGACTAGAACTGGCATCACTCCAGATCCAAAACTGTGCCTTCAGTAAGAAGCAAAATTGGAACTCAGCTTGTGAGTGTGCTGAATGAGATCTGCAATGAGTCTGTTACCATGGCATGAAAATAAGGCTAACTTATTTTACAGAAAATGCAAAACTCCTGTTCCTTGTGAGCAAGCAGAAATAGCTGGACAGAGAGTCAGGAAAGCAAAGAAGTGAAGAACAGGCACAGGGTTGGGAACAGCCTTGCAGAAGTCCAGAGGGAATGGATTAGAAATGGCTTAAATGGGCCTAATCCACTTTGCTTTCAACAGGTCCCCTATAAACAAGGCTAGAATGCATGTTAAATAAAAGCCCCATGAAATTTTAATGAAAAGCAATATGCAGTTACAGAAACTAATCTTCCAAATGGCATCATTTCACAAGTGGCAAATTTCAGAAAGCCAGAGCCATGGAAGAACCTTATCCACTGCATGTGAGCAGAGATGGCAACTTCCACCCAAGCCCTCAGACACACAGTGGCACTGCACTGGATTCTTAAGGCTCAAATTACTCATTGTCTGCAAGTGTGAAGGAACAAAAGGTGTTGGGAAGACCTGGACACCTCACTGTAAGAGGAAATCTTGTTGAGTAGGTATTCAGCTCCAAAAGAGAGAAAAGCTGGCTGACGGATCAAACACACCGCCAAGCCACAACAGATTCCAAGGCAAATCAGAAGTCTATTACACCTCCTCTAGGGTCTGTTGTTCTATTTTACCAAATCCTATCCTATGACAGAAATCTGTTTTGAACCACTTCAGCTGACTGGCTAGATCTGCTCACCAAAACAAACCTGAAAGAGAAAAAGAAAAGTGAACAAACGTTCCTTGCCTCTGCCTGCATTCCCCAGAGAACACAACCTGGAGGTAGAGAGCCAGCAGTAAGCAACTCCTGTATGTTAAAGCCAGATTTCCCTGGGATTGTTTGATTCTTAAGAGCAGCAAAAGCTGTCTCCAAAACAATAGATAGTGAAGATAAACACCTGCTTAAATGCAGAAAGTTGAAACAACTCTTTCTTAGATGCAGGAGCTCTGCCTGGGGCTTGCACCAGGAATACACCCTACGTATAAACACTACCCCACAGGTGTTTAAAACATTACTTCCAGTACTTTTCCTTCAACATTTATCTCCACTGAACTGTAGCACTTGACATTAAAGAACAGACATGGAATCCAACCATCCTTCTCAGATAACAATATCTGAAGATAGCAGGAAGATTCTTTCCAGGGTAAACCAGTACACAGCAGAGGATGTTCTTCCAGACTGGACTACTGGAACTGATTCTGTGACCTGACAGATGTGTGGCAGAGGATGTTCTGCTGCTGCTTTGAAAAATAAAGTAAAATAAAATAACCCACACCCAACCAGAAACAAAACCCCAACAAACCACAAGGAAAGCCCAGACAGCTGTATCTTCACTGGCTGCATCTGCCAGAACCTTTAAGGACTCCAACCCTTGCAACATTCAGCAGACAAGGTGCCTGCGTTTGCCACAGAGCTATGAACAGTTTGATCAGCCTGAACACAAAACACATGCACCTGAAGGATCCCAACAGCACAGAACAAAGACTTGTTTTGCCACCAATCCAGGACTCCCATGCACCAGCAAAAGGCAGTTCACAGGCAGAACTGTTCTTCCTGGCTGCAATGGGAGGTTTGCCTGAGCTCCTGAGGACAGGCTGCTTCCCAGGCTGCTCCCAACAGAGGAAAGCCAACCTGATGTTATGCTTCTTCCACGGACACAAAGAGTGCAGCAGGGCACTCTGCCCACTGGCCTCTTCTCATCTCTGGGAGCTAGGCTCCTTCTTAAAGATACAGAAAGAGAGTAGTGCCAGAGATCTGTAGCAACAGGAACTGACAAGTTGCAGGAAGGAAAAAGAAACAAACAAACAAAAAAAAACCACAGACAAACAAGAGCATCCCTAGAGCAACCTAGAGCCCCTTGCCCCTCTGCTTCCCTCTCCAGTGGTCAATGCAAAAGAGCTAACCCAACACAGGCACTGACCTCAATAATACAGTTCCAATCTTCTCTGCAACACCAAAGCATTTCATATACATTCTATTTTGAAATAGGTCATGCACACCTTGGGAGCCACCAAAAAAAAGGGAGAGCTATAGAACTTAAATCCAGGAAAAGGAAATCAAGGAAAAGGCAAAGAGCTCAAATAAACTGGCATCAGTTCTTGTCCCAAAACATATTTATTTTCCATATTGTTTCTGGAAGAAGATGCTAGTTATTAATAGTTCTCTTGTTCATTCAGTGACATCATGAAGCACAAGCTGCTAGCCAAATCCTTGGCCAAGCTATGGAAGCTTCAACTGAGGATGAACAAGGAAATAGGGATTTGCTTTGCATTACTCTGCCACCTTAATTAGAGTCACAGTCACAATAGTGCCACTAATTACAAGTCTATGAACTCCACCCCCCTCCAAGTACAAACACAATTAGTTTCCTTCCAGGCAGATGTGCAAGAAATCACAACAACATTTTGTTCAGCGACAATCATCACAGGTTAGTGTGACTGACTGGAGAATCAGACTGCTTCAGACATACAGAACACACTCTGTACTTCCCAAGGACTGAGAGAGTGATAATACCATGGATGTGCAGAACTCCTTCCAACATCTACCCCTCTGACAAGCTGAACTAGCAATACTATACTCATTACAGAAGGAAGAAAATAACTTTTTCAGGATGCTAAATTAAGTAAGAGCAGAGAAACCAACTGGAAACATGGGTGGCATGGCAAGAAAGATGATTTCAATATAGTACAACCCCTGCAAGTACTCCCCACAGATGCACAGGGCACGACCAACAGCAATTAAAACCGAAGCTGAAAACCAGGCACTTGAATTAGCCCACTGAGAACAGACAGGTTTTGTTCCTTAGAATCCTTTCTTCTTTCAAAGGACAGCCATTACCTTGCTTCTATACTCATGATTTAAGACAACAATTTACACCTTTCTCTCTAGTAGACTTCAAAGAAAGCTATGTATACTCCTCTGTACCTTGCAAGCAACCAACTCCCTCCAGGATTCTGCAGTCTCCAGCCACGCAACAGGGAAAGTGGCCTGGAATCAACTAGGAACCTGCCTTGCAGAGAGAAAATTGGATAAAATCAGCTGTTTCTCCAAGGATAAGAACTGGAGTCTCTGTACTGTCACTAGAGACCTCTGCAACCTTCTTGGAACCTGCTGCAGTGGTTCTTCCCAGGACCCCAGGGGGACTGGCAGGGGCATCCCCAGTCCCCTGGACTCACTGGCCTCCCCATTATACTCATTAGAGCAAAGCCATCAACTTTTGACAGTTATTTTAGTAGAACTGTGTTTTCCCAACCCCTTCAATTACAGCATTTGGATTGATTTTCAATAGATCTACATGAGGACTAGCTTTCCCACTCATGGAAACAAAAAATCTAGTAGCACCACATGGGTTAGGAAAACCAAAATCAACCCCAGCACTGACAATCTCACCCACTACTGACAAATCACATCTTTTCTTCTTGAAGCTGCTCAGAGCCAATGGGAAAAGATCTTGTGTGCAGAGTTTTGACAAGTCTTGAAAGAAAGAAATTTAGTCAAGAGTCTCCTATGGGAGGTGAGCATTTAAATGAATTTTAAAAATAAATAAAAATGAAGCAACTGCTGCCAAGTGAAGCCTTGGCTCCAACTTCTCCTGGGAGTGATTGTGGGCAGACAGCTGAATGGATTGCTATACAATTTGTGCTGCTGGCATCTCATTATTTCCTGGGTTTATCTCTGTTCTTTGGCTGCATAGGATAGTTTTGCTTGCACAAGAAATGTCAGTTCTGTAAAAGGGCATCTGTACTGAAGAGGGTTCATCTGACATCATCTGTGCACGTTCCAGAGAGCATGGCTTTTAGTGAAGCTTTCACAATTGCAAGAGAAGACAAAAAACCTGGCCACAGACTTTAGGTTCCATAGTGGGAAGGTTATTTACTAGACAGCTGGGGTTTCCAGCAGACCAACCTAATTCACTGACACTCAAACACTGTAAACCACAGTGGTCCAGGTTTGGTCTCCAGTTTGAGGCGCAATGAGATCTCCAAAGAGTTGGGAAGAAGTATCTGAAGGTGAAGAAATAAAAACAAAGAGGGTAACAGGTTCCCTGTACAAACTTGATCCTCAACTGAGTGGAGCCATGCAAACCTTTGTCTGAATGCCAGTCACCCACAGCTGCTGCTAGGATATGAGCAGGAGACATAAAGCAATGTGAAATGAAGACAACTTTTCAGGATAGAACCATGGAAGCAAGCAGGGACTGGATGGGTGATACAGTTAGGAATGCTGTGTATCCCAGTAAATCAACCCAGGCTCTGGCAGCTAGTGTATTTTCAGACCTTTAAGAAGCTACCTGGAAGGACTCTTCTTTCCAGAGCAGCCACTGTAAGTTATTTCATGCCACTGAGGCCCAGTAAGGACAGCAGAGGTACAGGATGCTCAGCACCTTTCAGGACCAGAGCCTTGGTTACACTGCCTGAAGATGCTCAGGAAGGCTACCTCAGGACTGAGTAACACTGCTGAGTACCTCACAGCTGTTAGCTAGAGACTTACCCTTACAAGCACATCAGTAAGGTACAGACACCTCCCACAGAAGCTACAGGGGACTAATAGGTCCTAACAGCTTGTTTCTTTCCTTTATTGCACAGCTAATCAAATCCCAGGCTATACTGGCTTCCACACTGAAACCATGCAGCCAAGAGTTGCAAGCATTTTGAAATAAATGCACATTGTTTATTGTTTTTCTTTGACTAATGCTTTTAGATGTCACCTCTTGCACTTTAATAATTCTCACTTTATTAAGCTTCAACACAGTACTACTACCAGCTGTATCTGTTTTCCCCAGACTGCAATAGGAGCTGTCACTGTTAGATTGGTTTAATTCATTTACCCAGGCCACTCCAATAGCTTCCTGACATTCTGGCAAATAACTATCATCCTTAAGGCCAGTCAAGTTAAAACCAATATAATCAGGAAGCACATAATATACAGAGAAACACTCACAAAGATTTCTAATCCTGTGCAGAATTCCAATTTCCTTTAAACAAATGGATTAGGCCCCAGATTTGGAGGCAATTAGAAAGAGCCAACAAAATACACTCAGCAGAGCTAATAACATCTTACATGAAGCAGAACATCCACAGCTTAATTGATCTGACAGCCCCAGATACAGTTCTTTCCCATGTAGCTGGACACATGCTGACACATCCATTATGGGAGAGGTGTGAGATGAGTAACTCACATGAAGGTTTCAAAACTCAGTGAATGAGATCATGCTTAACTAGAAGGGAAAAAAGTATTTTTCCTTTTAGGGGAAATGATAAGAATAAATAGAAATCAAGGCTCTAGTGAGGCAAAAGGCTTAAGGGTGTGTTGGGGACAGGGAGGTGTGGCTGAAA
Source organism: Galbula dea (assembly GCA_013399015.1). NCBI lineage: Eukaryota > Metazoa > Chordata > Aves > Piciformes > Galbulidae > Galbula > Galbula dea. The sequence continues at coordinate 1,566,401 of VWZX01000495.1, forward strand.
GCAGCATTTCAAGATCCCCAGTAGTCACCACACGTTATAAATCCAGAGGAGTGGATTAAACAGTGGCAATGGTTGCCAGATTGGAGAGAGAATTCCTAAGAAGACAGCTCAGGAGATTTTGAGCAATCTTTTCTTAGCTGTCACTCTCTCCAGCAGGCACAATCACTCATGGGGGGGATGCCCTGTAGCTAAGTGTTGTGCATCCTGTTTAAATGAGAGAGGAAAGCAGTAGCTGTAGGAACAGCAAAAGCAAGACCCTGAAGTGTCATAAAGGGAATAGGTCAGCAGCAGGGTTCTGGATTAGAAAATCTCTGCTCAATAATGTTCAGTTCATGTGCTGGACACAGCAGTGGGATCCTGGGATGTCCATGGGCACAACTGCTTCAGTTTCCACACAAAGTCTTACTGGCAAGGCTTAAAGAGAAATCCCACCCAACTGAAAGCACTCTGTCTCTGGTGTAAACCAGAGGCTGTTCACACACAGCCACTGGAGTAAGGACACAAAGCCAAGGGTGAGTGCCAGTGCATCTCAGCCACAAGCAGATCACACTCACAGGGCCACCACAAGGCTCTGGCCTCTCCCATGCTCCTGTTGCTACACTGGACAAACACTTGAGATCCTGCTCAAAGCACCAGGGTCTTACACAGGAGTACATGAACAATGGGAACAAGAACCTGAACCTGAGCAGCTTGTCTGAGCACTACTGATGGGCAGAGATCATTCTACTCCTGCTTGAGACTTAAACACCTTTACAGTTTCAACTATCTGGGAACAAGGAACAGGCAAAAAACCAAACTTGAACCATGGAAATGAAAATCAGTTTAACATCTAGCCTTGATAACTGGGGACAGGTTCTTCTGTTCAATGCACATGCACTTAGGCTTCCATAAAATAAGGGGGGGAAAACCAATTATGAGTAGTAGGGGTCAGAGGCTCTCAGCTGGAAGTAGAATCTGTCTGCTAAAGATCTGTAACAGAAAAGAAACCAAAAGTCAAAGCTTGCTAAGTTGCAACTGAGGGCAAAATTGGCTCTACAGAAACAAGAGCTGCAGGCATGATGTTCAGCTGACAGGAACTGTGCTTAATGCAGCTACACCATAAGGTATCTACCAACTCACCTGACTCCAGGTGCCTCCAGGTCTCCTAGCAGTGAAGGCAAAGCCTAGGTGAGGGCAAGCAAGCTGGTCACTTTGTCCTGCCTGCAGAAAGCCTTGGTAAGGCACTGGACAACATCATGCCATTGACAGTTAGAGGAATGGAGGATTCATCTCCTGACTCTTATTTCTTCAGCAAATAAACATCCCTTTTGGAAGGGCTGCATACTTGTATTCAAAATAAAGCCCCAGCAGAACCTGTGGCTCTTTCAGTGTGTGGAGAATGCAGGAGCTGCAGTTACAAGAAGAACATGACAGAGTGAACACTATATTTACAACACTTCAGTCACACACTGCAACAAGCAATGCAGCTGCACACTTATAAATACCCAGAGTCAGCAGCAGACAATTTAAACTCTGCAGTGCTATGTGCACACTTCACATCCAGTCAACTCCTAACATAGTACTGACTCCTAAATCAGGCTACCTGGGTTTGGTTAGGAAGCATTTTCTCCTCTTGAGGGAAAACCACTAAGCCTTCTTTATTCTTCTTTAGATTCTACTGCCTCAAAAGTCTGACTCAAAGATTCTCTATATTCCAGCAATAAAGTGGAAGCTTTATATCAGTCACACAAATAATTAAACATGTATTATAATGATTTCTGTCCTTTTTTTCCTCAATCTATTGAAGAAAAAGCCAAAACCAAATGACAACTCCCACAGCAAGCACAAAAATCTGCCCAACCAGAGAGGTCCAAAAGAGTACAAGCTAGCAATTGTTTGTGTGAAGAACATGATCTTTCTGCTGTGTAAGCTCATTAAAAAATGCACTCAGGAGGCTTGTTTCTGAATCAGAAATAACATGCAAGGTGATTTTGTTATCAGCCAGTACCCTCCTGGGACATCCTGATCCTTCACTTCATCAGAACAGAGATAATGACCTGCAATTACAGCAATAAACAATGGTGGGGGTTGGATTCTGGGGTTGGGTGTGGGGGGGAGAGGGTTGTTTGGTTTTTTTGTTTGGTTTAAATCATGGTTAATGCAGAGGTTTGTCAGAATAATTGAGTAAAACCATCTTCTGTGAGAGGCTGATGGACACAGAAAGCAGAGAGCTGGCCCCCTCTGGCCCTGACACTAACAGGGACATGCCTGCAATGCTTCCACTCCTTTGCATCACTCAAGTCCCACCTGAGTTTTATTTTTAATCCTTTGCTCTATTTCCCCTACTCCTCCTAAAATTGCTGCAAACTGGTAAAAACAAACTTGCCAAGCCTGGCAACAGATGGTGTGAGAAATATATTTCATATATTCATGCAAGCATTAATGCAGCCACTTCTGTCACTCAGTTAAACAATCCCAAAAGCCCTATGAGAACCTGACTCACTACCACCCAACAAAACAAGCTACCCTTGCAAACAGAAATGTGAATGCAGTTTTAAGCTTCCTAGGAAGCCTAATAAATGCAGATACAACCATTCCATCCCATATAGACATCCCAGAACTTCAAAGCAAGAGGGATCTAGATAGGTTGGAGCCTTTGGCATGAAACTTACCCAGAACCAATGTCAGATTGTGCTGGTGGGATGGAGCAGAGCTGGGCACAAGGATAAACAGGGAGAGAAGTGGCTGGAGAAAGGGATCTGGGGGTGCTGGGGACTCCCCAGCTCAAGTCACTGGCTCTGAAGGCTGACAGCCACTGTTCCTTTCCGTGACTCCTCATTCATACATCCCAGCACAACACTGGTGTCCTCCTCTTAGCCAACCTTTTCTCTCCCAGGCACTCACAAGTAACAAAAGCTTTTCCATGTCCTGTTGCTAAGTCCAGCTTTCATCACACACCTGCCACAACTTTTGGACACATTAGGCATGTAAGGAGACCATTTAGTGAGAGGAGGAAAAAGAAAAATCTCCTTCTACTGTTATTTTACACCAGCTCCAAGCCTTAACCCAAACAACTCTGGTGGTACTTCTCTTGCCCCTTCCTAAGGGGCAGCTTCTCCCCCTTCTTACAGACACAAGGAACTGACAGAGCCACCCCCTCTGATCTGCTTGCTGCTTTTTGAAGCACCTAACTTCCAGGGCAAGGAATCATTTTGTGCAGAGAGAGATCCCCTTTACGTGCACAAATCAGGTGTGAATTGCCCAGCTCTCTCCACACATCCTGGCCTGTCCACTTCAGAAGGCAGCACAGCAACACATGTGCATGTTCTCTGAAACACCAGAGGGAAACATCCACATTTTGCCTGTGCCCAAGCAATGTCACTGATTAGAACTTCTCCTGAAGCCTAACATTCATCTCTCTCCATCTACACTAGAGGTTTTTCTCCTAAGTGCACATTTTCCCCCCTTCAAGAAGGACAATTTTCTCCTTCATTCTCACTTATTTGTTAGCACTGGAACTCTGCTGCTTTTAAAATGCATCCCTGCTAAAACTCTGACACAGTACTGAAATGCAAATAACAGCATCTCTAAGCAATTTCCTGCCCCAGACCTTTACCATCTTTTCCCTTGCATCTTATGCAACATCATCAACTTAATGCTAAACAAAGAAAAGAGCAAGAAAAAGCAGTTTGGAGCTTGAACAGTGATGCCACTGTTTCACCAAGACATCAAAGCACATGATGCAGCTGTTCAGAATGGGCAAGTGCTCAAGGGAACATGGGAGCTCATGCCTGAATGGAATTGGAAATGACATCACAATTTACAGCACAATTTTCTAATTCTAAAGCAGGGATCTATAATGAATGAGACAAGGCTCATACAGGACCTGCTCTGCTGTTAATGGGAAATAACTGCATTATCACCTGTCCCCTGCTCTGTTTCTCTATGCAAAAGAGGAGGAAATACACAAAAGAAAAGGAAATGTGACCTCTTATGACAGCAAATGGAAAGAGCAATTCAGAGTTTAACACTCAGATGATGATATACACATACATATATATAATGAAAGTATATATATACACAAGGAGAGTACAAGTGGGTGGCATCAAAGCCTTCCATTAAAATGGCAATGCACTGTAAAAGCATGAACACATGGATTTTCTACCTCATCTACTGTTAACATTCATGCTATGCTTTTATGGGGGTCCTAGGAATGGGTTTGGTTTTCTCTGTGTGTGTTTTGGGTTTGTTTGTTTTGTTGTTTGGGGTTTTTGTCTATTTAATTAGAAGGAAAAACCAAACTGAAACAATCATTAACTTGAGTTGCCTCCAGAGTTCTAAGCACACTTCTGGTGCAATTCCACATGCCTAAGAACTGGGAGATTCTTCATTCTTGGTACTATCACCTCCATCCTAGCTACCTGATCTTGTGAGCAGTTATTTCACCCCACAAGGTGCTCCAAGGGACCACTCTGCCAAGTGGTACATCTAAAAGTGTTCCCATCACCTACCTGTGAGCTAAGGGTCTCCAGACTGCTCAGGCACTGGAGTGGGACAGGAGTCCACCCAGAGTACTTAGGTTCAGCAACCATTTGTCTGATTCCACACTTCTGAAGCCTTCTACCACTCTTCCTTGACTCTGCAGCAGAAAGAGCCACCAGACTAGCTGATGTAGGCAGAACTAGCTTCAATCATAAATGCTTACTGCTGTTTCCATACAATCTGTACATGTGGTGACCTTTAGGAGCTTCTGTAACATCTGATCAGTCTCAAGACTATAAGGCAGAGACCAAAAGGCACTTATTTGCCACAAATTCCTAACTGCCAAACACTCTTACCTGCTGCACACCATCTACAGTGAGCACAGTCACACCAAGGATGTCAAACCCAGCCTCAGTTTCTCGGAGTTTGCAGAGGATGAGAATCACCTCTGCCACTTACACTCACCAAAGGAAAACAAGAAGCACAGCAGCAAGCTTTCTTGTTGTCACAAAAGTAAAATGCAATGATGAAAGTAACAGATGAATCAAGGCTACATTACTAAGTCATCTTGAAAAAAGCCAGAAACAAGTAAAACCAAACCATGGCTCAGCACACAAGTGTGCTGCTACTGCAAATGGGCACTTCCACTGCCTACTGATTCATCTGACACTTATTCAACTGTTCATTTGTTAAAACCAGGGCACATTTTTAGCCTTTGACAACATCTCTTCCTTCATAAGATAATTACCTGCCCTAGAGTTCCTTGCCACTGCCTTGTGTCACATTAAAAACAAATGCAGACTGCACTGTGAGAACTATGCAGAGCTCACAGAAATCATTACACTTCTGGGCTATTCTTATCTTCTTTTACTCACACTTTTTCAATCTATTTAACACATGAAGGTTGGATTGTTTGGGGACTTTCTATCCATGCTATCCATCTCAAGAGCAGGACTCAGCTCAACACCATGCAAGCTTGCTTCCAACAACAGGGAGGAACTTCACTGCTCTGTTTCCTTAAGCATGCAAAACACAAAGGTGGGGCAGGACATATGCAGAGCCTGCTTCCAAAATTCTTTCCCTTGCAAACTGTGGAGCACAGTATTTTCCATCTGTTTTCAAAGAATGTCAGATAATAAATTATTATTCCACCTTCTGTTCTGGAAAACAGACTTTGTACTGCCTGCCCACCCTCCCCCCTGCCACCCCCCACGTCTCTGCCCACCATCGTCACCAGCCCTGATTGATTATCCCAACAGAACAAATCAAACAGCCCCAGCTCTGCTCCACTACACTGCCCCTTTTTAGGCTGATTTACAAGTAGATTTGTGATATGTCCAAAGAACAGCAGGCACCCAGTCCCCATCAGAGGACAGAGAGAGACTATTCCCAAGCAATTGCAGCCACACTTGCCATGATAACAGTTATTCACAGCGCATTCATACAGCCCCATCCAGAATGGCAATGCCAAAGCTTCAAACTCTGAAACAATATGCTGCAACCAAGGTACAGAAATGGTGTAAAAGAGGGGGCAAAAAGGACAGCAGAAAAAAGAAAATAGGAAATACAGTGATTATAACCCAGCAGGGTTATCTGTTTTGCACTAATTCTGTCAAATCTTTATTTGGTAATGGATGTCTGAATAAAATTCAAGCTACTAGCATTGGATTAGCTCATACCTTTTATATGCTGTCTGAAAATGTTATGTATGTTGTGGGATCCTTACAGCATCTACCCACATGCCATTTTAATTTGTAATTCCTAGGAAAATCACTGCAGCATTACAACAAAGCTACAGTAAAAATGAAAACTGAAGCACTTGGCCCAACATAAAATACAAAGGCATGAGGTAGCACCAACTGCTTCCTCACAAAGGGTTAAATCCCTAAAGCACACAGATGTATGTAAAAATTAATGGCACCGAGGTAACAAAGTTGTTTGTGTTTTTGAAACCCTGCTAGTTTCCCTGCAAGGAGTCTGCAGATCACAGGCTGCTGTGCTGCTGAAAGATGACTCCAGTTAAGCATCAGGAGTCAGACTAAGGAGTGAATCTCCAGTTTAAGAGAAAACAAACCAAAAAGGAAAATAAACAACAACAGACCCCAAACTAGACAAACATCAGCACATAAATCAAACTCTTTCATGGTACTTAACACATAAATGCCTGAAGGCAGATTGCCAGCCAAACAAAAATGCATTTCAACTCCCTCCTGTGCATCACTGCAGCCTTGTCTGGTTCAGCCACTGTCCAGGCAAACATCATGGTACAGGTTTTGAGGAGTTACAGCCTTCTCATGTGGGTTTTAAACCTGCCCTTGACCCAACTCATAAATAACTTCAAGCAAAGAGCTAGCAGGCACTGGAGTAAGATTTGAGATCCTGAAAACTGGTTTCAGATGTGAAACTCATTTGTCAGTACCATGGAAAACCTCCCTGCCAGACAGGAGGAGACAAAGCCACCAGCTGCTGGAAAAGTAGTGCCCTGACCTATGCCAGCAGCACTGCAAGCCCCCAGGGAAAGACACAGCTCAGTGGGGAGCTGCCCTAAGCTCCACACACAGCTCCAAGAAGTAAACTGAGGGCTCAGAAGCCTGATGGCATAAACCATTCACCATCCTCAATAATGAGAAAGGGCTGGAGATTAACTATCCAATTTTATCCTTTGAGATGCCAGGTTCTCCTGAGCTTCATCCCCTGAAGCACAGACTGGACAGAAAGCTGATATTATCAGGGGCAAAACCAGGAGCCTTTTTCTTTGGAAGGTCACTTACTTGCAGATCACTTGCCAGGAAGACAGAGGAAATACAGAGCCATTACTTTAGGGAGGAAGGGAGAGTGGAGGTGGACCTTAACACAGCCTCCAAGCACATCAGCAAGTGCTTTTGAGCTCAGACAAAAATCCCAAGAGAAGCTCTGTTTCTCTTGTGTGGCACCAGATTAAAACACCCCCCCTTTTCTGGATTCAAAGTCAACAGAGGCAACACTGCTTATAGCTCCCCACAGCCTGATGGAAAACAAGGTGAGATGAAAAAGCAAGGTACTATTTGGTCAAACAAAGCCATATACCAAATTTATTCTCATCCAGCATCCTAAAAATCTCCCCTCCTGGCTTGAAATCAAGGTCCATATGGGACTCAGGCATTCACAATGCCATCAAAGGCAGTGTTTGATGGTACAGAAGACAGGACAGATTGTTACTGTATGCCCTCCTCAAGCACTAGCCCTACTCAACTAGCTCATTTTCTACTGTGCCATAGCTGTCACCAGCAGAACACCTCCAGCTTTGTGAGGTTCTCTGTGCCAGCTATGCAGCCCAGCAACTGCAAAGGGAAATTTCTTCCCAGCAAGCCAAAAATGGTCACCTGTTCACTGAATCTAAGAGTAATCCCAATGTCCTTCTCAGAAGGCCAGTTGCAACCATGGCAAGGGAATGTATTGCCCTAGCTCTTCTGACCAGGCTCTCGTCCTTGTACAGCACAGGGAGATCTCAGCTCAGCATGGTACAGAGGATCTTTGTTGAGAACTCTGTCTATCAACTCTACAAACATACTGTTATGGCCATTTCTACCCCTAGTGCTGAGGAAAATGTGTTCCTGTCACATCCAGTGCCCATCAGCTCTACCCCAGTGACATCATCTTGATGCTAACCACAGCTAGTACTTGTACGATCATGCTCTGCCAGATGCACTCTCCCCTTCTCCTCATCAGACCAAGCTTCTGAATGCTGACATGTTCTGAGACACACTTATGGAAAACCCAGCAGTCCATCATATGTTGCCTGCACCAATACATGCTTAGGATTTGCCCACCCAATCCAAAATATCAGTTCCTTAATCCACTTGCAAAGCAAAGGGCGATGCAGGATACCATCTGAGCATACACAAGGTAAACAGGTAAGAGTTGCTGATCTTCACCATCTCATTCATGCTTCTGACTTCACAGGTCAAATCTCCCCCCATAATTCACAAACTGCATTTCCTGTTTGGTTTGTTTTTCCCAGAGAAAGCAAATTTATCAACAGCAAAATAAATCAGTGCCACCTAGTGGGGTTCAAAATGTGAACCTGGATCAGAGCTTCCAACTCTTACCTGGCTTTTCCTGACCTGTCCTTAACTTAGGACCTCTACAAACATCTAACTGAAATGAAAGCAGAAACAACTCAATAGATCTCTGCAGCACACAGAGCTGATCAAACACACCAGTGCAACATGCAGATAGGTCTTCCTCAACTTCTGGAGCCACAGAAGCAACAAATGAAGACAACACGTCTCTAACACCAGCAGAAACTCATCTTTAGAGCTATTGAGCTTGCAGCCCAATAACAGGGCTAAATTAAATTAAATTGAGGCAAAAAATCAACAGAAGTGTTCAGCATAACTTATTTTCCCAGCAGTTTTGAAAATAAGAATGCACAGGGAGGTTTAACACAGAGATAGTACTACAAGAAGCAAAACACAACTGCTGTGTGATGATGTATTTGTGTTCCAGCCCCCCTGCCAGGGCATCCCAATCATTTATTTGCTATGTGAAAGTAAAAACTATTACCACTAATCCAGTCATCTGTGAGTTCATTCAAGCAACATTTACATGAGTTCCCCTATTTCTGTTCAGATTTAGGAGTGTTGCTATATGCCCAGTGGGCTGTGAATGTGAAGTCTAACTGCATATTATCTTGGTTAACACTTATGTTCCTACTGCACAGGGAGCACAAGGGGACCAGCACTACCAGGGGTCTGTAGACGGGACACAAAAGAGAGGATGCAGAAGAAAACCCCAAACCACTCTGATCTTTTGCCTCACTTCTCTTAACAACTGACTCTTAAAACACAACTACATCTCAAAACATGACATGATTTCTCTAAGGCTAGCTGCACAGGTTCCAAAGGAGGGAAAAGTAAAGCAGGTGATGTACTGCAGTCTTCCAATGCCTAAGCTGATCCATGCAGCAGCAGCAGAAGCAAAGCCACCCCCATTTCACTGGACTGGCTTCCAGCCCTGTAACTGGGAGCTGACAGGACTCTGATATTAGGTATGTTCTCCACAGCACCCTGTAAGATAACCAGAGCAGGTAGAATCCTAGAACTGTCAGAGTTGGAAGGGACCTTAAAGATCATCTAGCTCCAACCCCCCTGACTGGACACAGAATCACACAGAGACACCTTCCACTAGATCAGGTCTCACCTATCAGACTGGAAGGCAATCACACCAGCATTTGCCTAGCACCCAAAGATCCAAGTGCCTTCTGTCTCAAGACTAACAAACCAAAGAGAGCCCAAGCGAAACAGGAGCACACACCATGATTTAAATCAGAAGCCACTCATTTGTGGTAATGAAATTGCAGGCTTGCAGAGAAGCACAAAATCTGCATATTTCACTTTCCATTGTTACAGTGCCATTTCTGGGGTTCGTGGGATTCTAAGCAGCAGGACATCTGAGGCCAGTTAACACATCATCATCCAAGGAGAAGAGGAGCTATGGGTGAATCACTTGGCACCAGAACTGATCAGCAAGAGAAACACAAGCATAACTTCCCTGAGAAGCACCCATGCAACCAACCACCCATTCCTGTTTGTTGGTGCAAGCTCTACATCCTCCCCACATCCTACTCCTCTTGCAAAGGTATAGCAGACTACAAGCAAAGCTGAGGCAAGTACCTGACCAAGACCAATGCATATGGACTAGTAAGATACATTCGAGATGCTGAAACAGCCCAACCACCCCAAAATTACAACAGGAAGTCAATTCCTATTAAGGCTTCCACATATCTAAGGAGTGAATGATACATCCTGTGTATAACAGATTCTACTTGCTTGCTAAAACACTTGCTCTGTAGGCACCGCTCCAGCAAAATACACATTAATGTTCCAACTGTGGCCAACATTCAGATGTTCCAACAACAGTCCTGCTCCCCAAAGTGCTTCCCAATGCTGGCATTCCACTCAAATGTGGAAACCTTTTTAAATCCACATCAAATATGTAAATGCAGATACTTCAAAATGCTTCCAGAGCTGAGGCAATGTCATGCAGAGGTATTTTTAGTTCTAATCCATTTAAAGTGCTACATTCCAAGGGAATCAGCAGCATTGCTTTCACTCACCACTCAACTAAATTCTGCTCCCACTACTCACAGCAATCCTCAAGAAAAAAAGAGATAAGATAAAACCCTTCACCTGATAAGAAAATAACTTTATATTTTTGGATACTTGCAGGTACTTCTGCATGCCCCAATAAATAATAAATCACACTGGCATTTGCACACTGCAGAAATACAGAAACAAGGCAGTGCTTCAGCACATGAAATAAATTAGTGTGGGATTTGCTATTTTTATCCCAAGCCTTATTTGCATACACCAATTTAGAAACACACAAAAGCTTCTGAAGATGGCAGTAATCGTTCTCTAGACCTGACATGCTGACTGCAGCTCGCTGCAAAGCCACAAGAAAACAGAACCTTAAGCTCAAGGATAACTGCAACAAAAGCAGCCAATGAGCTGCTGCTACACATCTGGCTTCTGATTTCATTTAAATCTAGATCCACTCTCATAAAACAAATGTTCTCCATATACAGTTTCATCTAACCAAAACAAGTTTTGCAATCAGAATACACCTTCAGCTTCCCCTGCAGAGAGCTGGCAGATGCAGTCTCTTCTTTGGGGATTAGCATTGTCTGAAGGTAGAGAGAAACTACACCAGGGAACCAAGCAATCAGGAACTGAAGAGGACACAGGAAAAGGAAAGTGCCTGCTCTCCTTGATTGCTATTAGGAGACCAGCACATTCAGAATTGTCTCCTTTACCACAAGTTACTCCTTAGCAGCAAAATGATGCAAGAACAAGCAGCCTGTGTCTAACTAGTTTATTCCTACAGCTGTTGTGTAAGCAAATGGAAACCACTGTTATTGGTAAAAAGAGAAGCATTTCAAGTGTGTTTGCCCTGTGACTATGCACAGAGTACAGGAGAAATACAAGGGAAATACACTTCAGAGATTGGTTCAACAGCTTTTGTTCCAAGTACAAAGGGCATCTTTTGAACCCAAATACTTTAAAGGCTATTTAGCAGAACAGTGGAAACATAACTGCTTCAGAAGCTGTATATTTAAACAAGGTAAAATTAAAGCACTTCAATACACTGCAAGTGATCTTCTGGTGGAGAGACTGAGTAAAAGAAGAAATCAGGCAGGTTTTGAGTTTAATGCATTACTTGATGATATTCACATTTGCTGGTGGCAAGTGAAAAGGAAGATTTTTGTCCTTACAACCAAACAGAAGTGTGAAATACTATGACATATTGAGAGATCAAGTGTTCTAAATACTAAGAGTACTACTATTTAACAGAGCTGAGAGTATCTAGCAAGTAAAAGATCACTCTATACATTAATTTTCTGTACTCCTTCCTACCCATCCCCAACAAACAGTTGCAGGTCAAATGAGTAAGTGTGAGCATTCAATAAAATGCTTCCTCATAAAGCTACTTCTTTCCTCTTTCAATTAAATCCTTACTTTTTTCCAGCAGGTTTGTAAGGAAGATTACCACCACCCACTTCATCTCCCATGAGTGCTCTCTGCTGGAAAGCATGGCCTTTGCCTGCTCTGCAGATTTCCAGCCACCTGCACTGGAGCGATCACTGAACCTTCTGCAGCCATCAGGCTGCTGGTGTGCTCACTTGATATGAACCCTCAGCACAAGACCTCAGAACAGGTGAAACAAGTTCCCTCCTGGCTAACAGGTGGAACTCTCACTGATGTGGATAACAGCTTTCACACCTGCCTAAGTGCAGGATTTACCTCCCAGTGACTGATAACTATGCAAAAGCAAAGGGAGCAATAGCATGACCATTGAAGCCACACTTCTTTGCTACCAACAAAAGCATCCTCCCAACAGAAATACCCTTTTTCAAGTACCTAGACACAAATAACTTTTCTTCTGTTAAGCAGAAACATTTCACAGTATAGCCTTAATCTACAGCTAACATTCATGCTAGCTTGAAGTGGAAAATTACAGTCTTCTCCCAGATACAAACACAAGCATACACTGCAGCACTTCATTTTTTTCCTTTATTCTTGTCTGTAAAGCACAAACTACTCTCAGTTTGCTTGTACAAGTGAAGCATGAATAAACTATTATGAAACCTTAGGAAATGAAGTATTATGAAATATTCATTTCACAGAGAAATGGAGAAAAACTGAAAAATTTGTACCAAAACCAAACCCCAACAAACCAACCACACCCAACACTAAGCTAAGAAGTGAATCCATCTCAAATCTCTACTCCAGAAGCCACTCCTCTTCTTGCTGCTTAATGACTTCTCAGAAGCAAAACTCAGCTTAAAGATGAAGGCTGAAAAAACTCTGCAGCCAATCAGCTTTTCAACTGCAAGTACAAAATCCCTACAATAATAACCAAGCAACCAGTAGAGAAATAAGAGCTAAAACAATGTTCTTTCTTCTTCTTGTAGATGTATCCAGCTGCAGAATGACAAAAGCTAGAAGAGAAAAAGAAGTGGTAGTCAGCTGAACACAGCTAGAGAAGCTTGAGATGTGGAGGGAGGTCTGCACCTAGCTCCAGCTCAGTCACCACAGAAGGGACAGAGAAATGACCACCCAGAGCTCTAGGTGGACACTAAGGAGAAAAGCTAAGTAGGATTCACACCTCTTCATAGTATTCATTAAACTGTCACTTAGGAGGCTTAGCAGCCCAAGTATCCCCAATAAACACACAGGCATTTTCTTCACAGTATTCCAATATGCCTGGTGGTTTGGGTTTTTTCCCTAACAAATCCCAACCACTAGGGAGCAGAGAATAAATATTAAACACCTTCAAGTTCCATCCCACAGTGATTAAAACTCCAGCAGAATTGAGGAGACTATGGAATAATTCCATCTGCTTGTTCACAACCCCCAGAAGCATCATGTCATACTTGTAAGGGATCCTCTTCTGAAAACACTACAACTGCAATGAGGTTCCAGTAGCCTGTTCTCTGGAATGTGGCAGGCTGAGAATAATTGAATAAGTTCCTTGGACAAGCAGCTGTTGATGAGATTTCCCTCAACTGCTCTACACAAGTGTCTGATGACTGTTTCTCTCAGTATTAACATATTCAAAAAGACAAAATGAAGTTCTGGAAAAATTATAATTAGCCAATACTGGGAGGACAAAATGAATGCTTTTAAGCCCATTGGTAAGTGGTATTTATACCCACAGCTAAAGAGAAAAGGTTTCTTAAAGGGTTACTTGTCACTTCAAAGTACATGCAGGAGTGCACTGTGGAGGAGCATTGTTTTATTGTAACAATGTCACAGCTTGCACAACAATTTAACAGCTAAACATTAAGGCAGCTATCATTAAAATGCAGCCCAGATGGAAAGAGAACATCAACATTAGTTGTATATATTATTTGCCACTACACTTAACCTCTCAGCCCTGGAAGTGCAATGAATGCAGAGTGGGTTGGAGAGTGCACTGCACAGATGAGCTGGGGTTTCTTTCCTTCTGACTGCAGATGTGGTTACCACAAGGACACACAGGCAAAGCTGAGATACACTGAAAATCCTTCCACTTCTGCCCTAGAGTACATACACTTGTACAGATCCATCCTAAACCCAACTCTTCTCAACAAAACACAAGAAGGCTATGACAGTTCATCAGCAGAACACTTCTCCTGTCTTCCTGAATTAAGTGGCACCAAATGTATACAGAAACTCCTCCTGTTCACAAAAACCCCTCACTCTCTCTTCAGCTAAGAAGATACCATTTTGTATTACAGATGGCAGCAATAAAAACACCAGCAGCTCCATTTCTGTGATTCATTTCTGGAAAGACTTTCTCAAGTTAAAATCAGCCTTACCCCAGCCAGAACACCAACACTCAGCACTTCTGCTGCTGCCTTTATAGGATTGTGAAACTCCTCCTGGTTTACATGACTCCACTCAGAACCTCCTGGATTTCCCATGAAAAGGGAACTATCTGGTATTTTGCTAGCAGAACAAAATCAAGTTATTTCCATGTAAGAAAATATGCCCCAGCAGTTGATAATGCCCAGATAAGCAAAAGGAAAAGAGATACCAAGGACTACAGCAAACAGCAGAGCTCAATAGTATTGATTAAACACAAACATATGATAACATCTTTGGATTTAGGAAGTACTGTGATTATATTAGTTGTCTGAGCTGCAGTTTCTCCCTCCAACAGATGTCTTTATTTCCCCATTGCCTTCAGCAGAAAATGTCACCAGAGGAATAGATTAGCTTTCACCTGTACTTCCAACTGGAACTGCTCATGCTGCTCATAACCACCACAGTCACAGAGCCCATTTGCAGGCCAATAGTCTTTACTCATTGAGCCACAGCTCCTTCCAAAATAAACCTCCTGCTATAGTGTAATATATAAACACACACATCTTTTATCTGTACATCTCCTCATTTAGGGTACCAAGCAAAATATCCTGAGAGCTATCACTCATCAAACCACCTCTACTGTTCCCAAAATTTCACTTTTCAAAATCTCAGGATAAGAAGTTCTGAGTTTCTTTGAGACTGCCAGACATCTTCCTTGCTTAGACAAGGATGTCTAACATCATCTCACCTTGCCTGGATCTGCAGCCAGACCAGCAAGAGTACAGCCAAAGGTAGCAAGAGCCATTAGCACATCACCCCCCACTGCTCCAAAGTACCAGCAGCAGACCAGAAACCCACATTACCAGAGGACTGACCTAGGAAATCTTGTTATTCCAAAGGTACTCAATCTAAAACTGCCTCCAACCTTGACATCTTCCATGCCTCTTCCAAAGCTATCAAGGCCTAGAGTTTTGGCCACTGCAGCCACAAGAGGCAAATGCTAAGACAGTGCACCAGTATTTTCTCCCAAATCCTAATTCCTGCTGATCCACAGAGTGTGTACAATTAACTGAGGGTCTCCTGCATCCTGTAGATGACATCAGCCACTGATGAGTCACTCCCCTCCTAACCCTACCCCCAGTGCTCAGGCTCCTCAGAAGCCAGGGCTGCTCCACATGAAACACAGTGACCAAATGGGACTGTTCTTCCACAAAACACTGTGCTAATTCTCCTGCATTCAGCCTTTCCACTTGAATGGAATAAAAACCCTTTTGAGAACAACAATTCCAATTCCTCCCCCCCCCTTTTTTTTTTCTCAGGCACACTATGGGACTTCTCAGTGCATGCACAATGCAAATACAGCAAACTTCCTTTGAAAGAGTGATTAATATGCAAAGACAGCTTGCTTTTGAGTGGGATGTGAAGAACCACCAACAAGCATTTCCAAATTCTGAGGTTTCTTCCATTATTTCCTGTGTTTATTTTAAACATAAGATTATGCAATAATACCACACATCCAGACCAATTTGCCAATATTGTGTAAACACCACCAAACTGGCTGTTCATCTTTTGTGTCATATTTCAATGCAGCCTTCAATATCCTAGATAGCAAGGCACTGGAAACAAAAATAGGATCTCAGTTTTTGAGTCCTTAATGTATATCAATCTTCATGTCAATCTTCCTATAATCTTCACATAAAAGACTGCATTAAAACTCACTGTAAATAACTGATTTATATATATATATATATTTTTATGGTCCTTTTTTTAAAGCAAAACAAGGCAGTTCACAATAGTACAAGCTAACTTCAGTCACAATTCACTAACTTCTGAACAAATATATTGCATTTCCAGTAACACCAAGTATTTCTTTTATAAAGTTGCTTCTGAGACAAGAGATACAATACATTAATCATCCACAAAAGTCCATTCAGATTTGGAGACACTGACATTTTTATTTCCACTGTACAAAATTTTCACCACTATTTTTATCTAATTTATCACTGAGTCAACTACAATTCCTATGTACAACTCAGCCAGGACTCCCCCATGGAGAGGACCTCTGGTTTCTTGGACTGGGGAGCCCAGAACTGGACACAGCACTCCCCAGGGGACTTCACCAGTGCTGGAAGTAGATGGATTTTAAGGAAATGAAACCTTCTTGCATACTCAAATCAAGAACAAACTGTGAAAAGCAGCTATCCTGATTCACAAAGACCCTATTGTTGTAACAGTCTTTAAAACTTGTTTAGAAAGGAAAACAAAAATATTTTGACTGCAGGCATGACACTGACTAGGGCTACACAAGTATTAGGGGACTGGAACATCTCTTCCAGGAGGAAAAGGCTGAGAGGAACTTCTTTCCTTTGCAGGTGGTGGAGCACTGGCCCTGGCTGCCCAGAGAGCTGGTGGAGTCTCCATCTCTGGAGACATTCCAAACCCACCTGGAGACCACCCTGTGCTACCTGCTCTAGGTGACCCTGCTCTGCCAGGGGGGTTGGACTAGATGGTCTCCAGAGGTCCCTTCCAGCCCCTAACCTTCTGGGACTCTGTGACTACTCTGGAACAGTTAAAACAGTCTGAAGTTTCTTATGGTGCATTCAGTTCTGGCAAACAACAACCTGTTAAGGTGAAGGATATTTGTTTTAACTCAGACTAAATCAAATCTAAGCAATTAACCTTTCTACCAAGTTTGGACTGAATCAGGCAACTCCCAGCCTCCACAACACACCCTGCAGATCTTCATGCTTGCCTTGTCAGAAGACCTAGGATGCAAATAGCTAGAGGATCAACTCTGACACCTCTCACGTTACTGTCTCTAGCCTAAACTTAATTTTCTTGCATCAGATTTACAGATATAGAGCTTCATTCCTGCCATCACAACTCCCTAGCAGAAATAGTTGTAGGATCAGTTTCTGCCATTCTCTGCTTTTGGGTCCCTCTGTGACCTGACTTGATGCCAAGTTTACTACTGACTCCAGTGGACAGCCAGAGCCTTACAGACTCTCTAGTGCCTCTGGACAGGGAAGAGACACAGAACCTGCACTGTTCCAAAAGGGAACAATTAGAGACTTGAGCAGAAAATCTCTCTCCAGTATTCTGAAATCTGAGGTCTCCTTTTGAGCAGACAGTGCAAAGCTGAGACACCTTCAGGCACAAGCATCTTCAAAGGTAACACGGCTCTCTTCTTTCTGCTGCACATCCACAGGTCTAAATGATTACCAGAGAGCCATACTAATTACTCACTTGTTAACTGTGATGGCTTAAGGATCTGGATAACTCATCCAGCTACTGAGTACACTACTATGTAAATATATTCCACAGTTGCTGCTTCTTCAGAGAAAGACTCTGGTATCTTAAAGCAATTTGTACTTGCTTAGCAGGATAAACCTTCTACTGTTAACTACTCCCAAACATCAGCTTTTCCATCAGCAGCTGACTAAAGATCTGAGGTTATCAGGACTAAGGCTACTGATGTTCTACACTTGGCCAAAGAGGAGTTTTGCCTGTAACAGATACACTGCAACCTCAGATGCCAAAGCCCATAACAAGGTCCAAAAGCCACTACAGTGGAAGCTGTCAGGTGGCCCTGGCCATTTTCAAACACATCCTCATCCACTCTGGACATCTTCATGTGTTTTGGCACAAGGTTTTCTTTCCTTTCTCTTTGGAAGGTCTAGAAGATGCAGGTATGATTCACTATATGAACAGCAATTATCTGCCTCATCTTCATCATCTTAGATATAGTGGAAGATACTGCACTTAAGCTGTAAACCAAAAAAATAATGATCTGAAGCTTATCCTTAATTTCTCTCTCTCCCACTTTCTTTAGGCATCTATATTGTCAGCTAAAAACCACAGAAAAATCTCCTGCTCCTACTGAGTGGTTACTGCCTCAGTCAGACACTTAAAAATGCAATGTATCAGAGGGGACTGAAAGGCTGCCATTTGGCTCTCACGGTAACTTCAAAAGGCAACGTTCCTAATGAGCAGCTGCAGTGGGGAAGCTGCATTTCAACACCATGAACTGAAAGGGCATAATGGCACCACCGCCAAACCCACCTCATTTACATCCCTTTGCATCAGCAAGGGCTTTAAACGATGCTAATGTGTTTTCCTAAACAAAAGAGGCCAGAGCCAGCATAGATCTGACCCTCAAATTTGATTCTGTGATTTTTTTTTTATGTCTCCAAGTCTATTTGCCTGGTAGCTCTGGGGTTTTTTCCCCTCTCCCCTCCAGGACTGTGGTGAAAAGCAACAGACAAATCCTATGGAAACATGCGCACAGGACAGCAGCCAGGAAAGTGGAGATGCCTGGGAGCTGTAGTTCCCTCTGCAGACACACCCTCAGACATTCTCCCTGCTAGAGAAACCTATTGTAGGAAGACAATTTTGTTTCACGATCGTTTTCGAACTGTTATATTTACAATTGAGTTACTTTACTTATTTTACCTCACATTTCAGATCTTCCTGAAGGCATAGAAGTGGAAGAAAACCACAAGCAAACCAACAAACCCCCTACAATTGTGCATTCTCCATATAAACAGGACCACCAGGTGTGTTAAATAATGAGTAAAAAAGCAGGATGTCCTTTTAAAGAAGAAAATAAAACGTGCTTTTGTCTCTGACTCAAGCTATGTTTCTGTTCCTTGCAGACTGATGGCAGCAGATGCAGTTTCCCCCCCTCCTCCCCCCCCATCAATTGGTTCTGCTTTCCTGCCAGCCAGTCAAGGCAAACTGATGGCATCACCCAACTCCCCTTCCAGAAAAACAAACCAATCAACCCCCCCCCCCCCCAAAAAAAAAAACAACCTCCATGCCATTCTCTATCAACAAGAAACCAACTCCTCATAGCCAATGGCAGGAAAGTCTATCATTAAAATAGGTTTGTGGAGATGAGCCAAGAAAAGTAAAGGCACTTCCAGCCTGGAGAGCAGCCACAAGCTTTAACACTTAAAAAAAAATGGGTATTCCTTAAATTACTACTATATTAAAGACATATAAAAGAAAAACCCACAGCAAGAAACCTCCACCTAAAAACCCCAACCACCAAAAAAACCCTCCCCCACCTCCCTCCCCCCCAAAATCCAACAGTCAAGTCTGGACTTTCCAAGTTCATATGTCAAGAGGATAAAGTTTATACAAACCATCCTGTATTATTGAAGAAACCACAGTTCTCAGGATGCAAATGGACATGAGCCATCTGCTGTGTCTATTAATCAGCTTCTAAATTATAAGAGCATGTTTTAATAGTAGAGTAAATAAATCAGCAGTATCACAGGCCACAGGAATACATAGGAAATGTGGAATTGCTCTAAAAGATGTAAAGGTACACTTTTGTTCAGAACCTACCACATAACTGTCTCTCAGACAAGCCTCTTCAGGGGTTTTTACCTAATAAACATCTATCTCTTGCCTACTCTCACATTTAAGCTGCTGTAAAGCTTTAGTTTGGGTTGCTTTATGAGCATCATCATAGCTGCTCCCTCTCTTTCACTGACATCTCCTTCAACATCACAGCTTCCAAAGCTCAAAGCAACAGCCTTTCTCCCCCATCACAGACTGGGATGAGCTCAGCTCCAAAGGAAAAAAAAAAAAAAGGCACAAGCTTTAGAAGACCAAAGCATCCCTTAGTGTAGAAAGCAAAACTGATGTGCTGGGTGCTGCTTTTACCATAAACAGTGCTGCTGCTTTGTTCTTGCTTTTTAATATTTTAGTTGTTTTTTTGTTTTCTCCCTTTTCTGCTGATTTAACAGCTCAGTTCCAGCTGTGCTGCTCCCCAGGCACTCTACACATTCATAATTATTATTATTGGATAAACATGTATTTGAGTGGGGCAACAGATGACACGCAGATAATTTTTCTTTCCTCACTCCCATCTCTTTCCCCTAGGGGAAAAATAACAAACAAACAAAAAACCCCCACCTTTATTCTCCCCTCCCACAGATGAGAAAGCCTGGGAGAATGTGTCAAGGAAAGGAGGTGATATCTAGGGAATCACAGATAGTAGTCTGGCATCTTAGAATGGTTGAGATCAAGAACGTATGCAGAGATGGTGATTAGAGGGCGTGGCTGAGCCGATGCAGAGCTGGCTACAGAGAAGAACTGTGCTGGAAATGAAGAACTCTCCCCCCAATAAATACTCATCTATAATATTGTTTAGAATGATAACAAAGAGGACATATATAGCAGTGCTTATGAGGCGGGAGAGCCGCATGTCATTAAGGAATGGGTGCTGTGCTGATGTTAAACAGGTGGCTCGATTTAGCAACAGACTGGAGCACACTGGTGGCAATGGTCCGCCATGACAGGAGCTGGAATTGAGCCACCAGATAGCAATGGTGACTGTGTCAGCAGACAGGGCTACAGCAGAAATAACTGCTTGAGGAGACAGGGAATCACCAGTATGGCAATGAGGGAGCGAGGAGTTAGGGCAGTTGAGGGCAGCATCGAGGCGAGGGGTAGAAAGAGGCTGTGCCACGAGGGCTGCAAGAGCGGTGATGGGAACGGGCAGCACACTTGGGTACCTCACAAGGATACAAATATGGTACAGGAGCTACCCTGAGATCAGCTTTACTGGGAGAAGGGCAGCGATCGGGAAGGAGTTCCGAAATGAAAAGCTGAGGAGGGGCTGCAAGAAGCGAAGGCAATGACAGCTTTGAGGTAACGACAGCAGGGACAATCCCCGTGGGTGCTTTAGGCCACGATGCTTGCGAAGAAGGAGGAGGAGAAGCGGTTGATGAGCTGTAGGAGAGGAGCGGGAGGAAACCCTGACATAGCCAAGAGTGGGCGCGGAAGGCTCCGGGGAAACACTTCCCAGCGAGTGCGGCTGAGGACAGCGCCGAGCAAAGGCTCCGGGGCTCCGAGGCTGGCTGAAGGCTGGCGGCAGGCAGGCAGGTGGCAGGACGGAGGGGGCGGTGACAGCGCAGGTGTGGCCCTAACCGCACCCAAACCAACCTGCCGCCTACCGAGGTAGCCGATGCAAGCGGCACCGGGGCTGTGACAGGCGACCCCGGAGGCTACCCACGGCCGCCATCGACACCCCACCACCCCCTACCCACATTGCACTCCCCTCCCTTAACGGCAGCCAGCGGCACCAGGCCCTGCTCCCGCGGCTCTCCTCTAACCGCCGTCTTTAATGGCAAGCGCATCTCTCCCCTCGCCGCAATCGCTGCCCCGCGCACAGCAGGAGGGCGGAGGTGGGGAGGAGAAGGAGGACGCAGCAGCATCTTCCAGACTCACAATGAAGTCGATGCCAACGAGGACAATCCTCCACCCCGCACGCGAGGACACCGCGCACGTAGCATCCTCCCTGCTCCGCTCGCCTCCTCTTTTCCCCTCACCGTCTCCCATTGTCTCGCCTTCGCAGAGCACAGCGAAAGCCCAGTTCGGGGAGGGGGGGAGGGGGGAGATGAGCGATTCCTCCTGCCGCACCCGCGGACAGCGGTACCGGAGCGTTGAAGCAGCCGCTCGGCTCACACCCTTTCCACGTACCCCCTCCTTCCCCGCGCCGCTGCCCCTCCGCTTTCTCCTGTCAAATTCGCACAGCCCAAAGCCATCTTTTCCCCTCGACAGCGAACAATGTGCACGAAAAGAGCCACCCCGTCACGCACACCGGGTGCGGCCGGGAAGGGAGGACCCCCCGCCACGGAGCTGTCTCCCCTCCCCTCAGCGCAGAGCAGGGCCGGCAGGGTCCGCCCGACCCCATTGTTCGTTTCTACGATGTCCCAGCATTACCTCGCCCCGGTCCCGGCCGTACCTGCGGCTCCAAGGAAAACCAGCGTCCAGGGCAGCACGGTAGCTAGCAGCATCGCAGCCGGCTGGGGGGGTGGAAGAGCCGTTCCTGAAATAGCCTTTTATTTTTTTCCCTGCAATTCGGAAGAAACGCAGCCCGCTTCTTTAAATTTTTCCCGTCCTTTTTCCGCACCCTCTTCCTCCCTGCCCGCTTGCCGGCCGCTGCTCCGGCTCCGTTACCGCGCGTACTCCCCACACCGCCTTCTGCCGGCTGCGCCCCGGCACGGCGCTGACTGACAGGCCTCAGCACCGCACAACGGATCCCTGCGCCTCCGCCGCCGCCACCACCACCGCGTGGAGGCTGCTTGGCACCGCCGTGTCCTTCCACCCGCGCGCCCGCCTCAAATAGTGCAGCGCGCTCCGTGCCAGCGCCCGCGCCCGCACCCCCGGAGGCGCCGAAAAGGGTGCAGCCGGCAGGCTGTGAAATGCGGAGAGGATCGCGGAGGCGGCCGCGGGGGCAGCGGCAACCCTCTGGGGTCGTTCATGTCCCAAAGGAAAATTAACAACTCGACCCACGCGTGGGAATTTGGGATTTGTATCCAAAACAGCGTGGGCAGCAGGGAAGGGAAGGGATTATCCTCCTGGACTGGGCACTGGGGAGGTCACACCTCAAATCCTTGGGTCAGATTTGGGCTCCTCACTTCAAGGACGTTGAAGTCCTGGAGTGTGTCCAGGGAAGGGCAAGGAAGGTGGGGAAGGGTCTGGAGCACAAGTGTTGTGAGGAGCAGCTGAGGGAACTGGGCTTGGTTAGCCTGGAGAAGAGGAGGCTCAGGGGAGACCTTCTCACTCTCTGCAACTCCCTGACAGGAGGATGGAGGGAGGTGAAGCTTGATCTCTTCTCCCAGGTGACTAGTGATGTCGGACAAGAGGAAATGGCCTCAAGTAGTGCCAGGGGAGGTTCAGTTTGGACATTAGGAAGAATTTCTTACCTGCAAGAGTTGTCAGGCATTGGCCCAGGCTGCTCAGGGCAGTGGTGGAGTCACCATCCCTGGAGGAGTTCAGAAAACATCTAGATGTGGTACTCAGGTGCCTGGTTTAGTGGCATGGAGGTGTCAGATAAATGGTTGGACTTGATGATGTTGGAGGTCTTCTCCAACTTAAATGATTCTGTTCTAGGATTCCTTGGCAGTTTGGCCAGCACCTGCTCCAAAGGACTGCCTGCAGGAAGGCAAGTGGGGAAACAAACAGAGCAAGGGGAAGAGCTTTTTTAGCAATCCCCTGTGCTTCAGGTGGGCTCTTGTTCCATTTTGCACGAGGGAGCCAGAGCTTGCTTGGAAATCACAGGGTACATTTAAGCAGGAGTCCCAAAGCCAAGAGTCCTTTCCTGGTACCATTCTGCCACAGCTGAGATCTGTAGGGGACCCCAGGTGAAGAGATGCTCTGCGGAGACTCATCTCTGAAGGAAGAGGGTTGCCCACCTTGCAACCCACTTATGCCAGGCCTCCCTTCACAGGACTCCACACCAGCTCTCCAACCCCCACCTCCCACGAGGCAGGGCATCAAAGCTGTTCCAATGAGCTACATGTTTGTGTCTATATCCAGGCTATCTTGTCATTCAACTTCTTGCCTATACCAACACCCACAGCAGCAACTCCTCTTCCTTCAGGATCTAAGTGCAGTACCAAAGATGGTGTGGATTTGGTACTGGCTGTAGAGAACAAAAAGGTAATGGTGAAAAGCCAGATTGGAACTAGATTTACATGACAGTAGCAAAGTCTGTCTTTCCCAGCCTGTCATGTCTCAACAGAGCTCCTCCACCACCTTCCCAAGCCACAGGAACTGCTAGGAGCCCTCAAAACTTCAGAGCAGAGTATTTACTTGGTTTGGGATCTATGCTTTGTAGGGGAGAAAAGTTATTAGGGGAAAAAAAAAATGAAACATTTATGCATTTCCTGTATTCAGGTGTAGCCTACAGTCTGTGTTATCATTTCATGAGCATGAGAGGAAAGCACTTCAACTGGAGTAGACCTTTGTCATAACATTCAAAATAATTTAATTCACTAATTGTAGTTGCCATTTTAAAATGAAATTCCAAATACCCAGAGTAGTTGTGAACACCTAAGGACTTCTAATGGCACCCAGACTTTATTAGCAGAGAACAGCCATGCAGAAGCCACTCAGGCAGCAGATAGCTTGTTTAAAGAAACAATACCCTTTGAACACAATTTGCCACCAGTACCTCAACAAGATTTTCATACAGGCAATAGACTGCAGTCTTTTGCTGTGAGTGGTCTAAAGGAGCATTCCAGGCTAGATCCCATTCTTTTCTCCTTTTCTGTCTGAGAAATCCCTTCCCCCTCTTCCATTCTGCACAAAACTCCTTCTCTAAAAGAAACAACAAAATTACTTATTGCACCGTGATTGGAAACATGCCTCCTCTGCTGCTCTGGGCTGCCTAGCCCATGGCCTCACATTGGATTGATTATCTGCAGAGAGCAACCTTGCTCAGCCATGCCGTGTGCTGTTCCTCCACTCCCCCTTGCTCTCACAGTTCACACCAGTCCCCACTACCCTCCAGACCTGCATTCTTGGCTCTGTGTTCCCCCTCCAACAGAAGGTCACTCATCCAGGAAAATGCCAATATTAATTTAGCATTTTTCATGTCTTACAGCTGCTCAGCTCAGTTTGGAATAGAAAGCCAACCTCTCTCTAAGAGTATTAGTTTAGGATAAAAACCTTCAGAAGAAACAGTATCCTTCATCCTGAAAACAGCCAATTTCTGGATATATATTAAACACTTTTTCTCCTATCATGAAGAGTACACTGAGTTTACATCAGTTATTACACAACTTGAGCAGATTAAATCAGGTAGTGGTTGCAGAGGAGAGAGACAGGACCTCTCTCATCCAGCAATCCAGAACATCTTGCAAGACTCCCACCTTGTTTCTCCCTCCTTGCAACTGCTGGTTGACAAATGTGGATAAACAGAGTGGGAAGCCATCTGCTCCTCCGTGGGTCTCCCCTCACTCTGCCACCAACTGCCTCAATGAGCTTGCCCTGCAAAGAGCAACCCCCCAGAAGGTAACCAAACATGGTCCCATAAAGATAAACCATCTTCACCAGCTGGATCTCTGGCACTGGGGAATTTCTGAGTCTCTTTTCCTGAGCAGTTAGGTAAACTCTTCTGCATTCAGCCAGATTAGTGCCCAGTCATTTCCTACAGAGACTGAGTTGTCATTGCTGTTATTAGCACTGTCAGAAAGAGTTGGGAGAATTAGTTCCAGTTCCCAGAGGCCTTACAGAGGTGTCTGTTTCTTTCTGTTCACTGCAAAGAACATCTAGATAGATGGCTACCTTGCACAAATCACATGGACAGCATTCACAACAAGAGCTTGGGAGAGTGCACAGGTCATTAGGCACTGAATGTAACACTAGCTTATAAGATGCAACTGTCCATTTTTATGAGCTGGGACTGAGATTTTTCTCTACAAGAATCAACAAAATACTGGCAAAACAGTAGTATTTGGAACAGAAAAGGTATGGGAAGGAAGACTTACCTACAACAACTGTAGCAGTTGTTAGTGTTGGAGGTACTGGTATATTTTTAGTCCTATTAAGCAATACCTCAGCCTGTGACATAGCAGCTTTCATTCTCAGGGTAAGTAAGGGGAAATACTCACATGGAGGTTAGCAGTGTAAGAACATCCCAACCCCTCTTCAACTCAGTGACAGAGCAGAATGAAGGAAAAGCAGATAGGCACCATGTCACTTGTAGCAGACTTCCAGAAATAGGAGCTTTTCTCCCCTCTGCTCTTCAGAAGATTTGACAGAGCAAAGACACCAGATGTCTAGTCTGAATTTAAGCTTCTAAGTAGTCTAAAAGCAAAATTGTGGATTTTCAGATGAAAGTCCAACAGAGACCACTGACAAGCACTGCCACATTGAATGAGGTGTTCTAAATACATTACCTGAAACAGTTCCCTTTTTTCCCCCCTGTTAACAGATGTCTATGGGCCATGGCCACACATTTCTTCTCCTTAATCTGTACCATAAAAAGGACAAATCACACACATCAATAACTGAAATGCAAATTTCAATTACTGACTTTGTGGGGTACTTTGCATAAAAGTGAACAGGAAACTCATCTGAGGTTTTCTTCCAGACTGAACAACAGCAGCAACATCTTTCAGGTTACTGCTATTTCTACTATGCAGATAGGAGAAGTGAGCTAGAGTTTTAACTCTACAGGCATTTCACAGAGCAAGTACAGCTCCAGCCTCCTAGAAAGACTGCAGAATAACCCTCTCTGTAGCCAGCATTCCTCTTTTCCTGACATAACTGTTCACTGCTTGGTATTTGAGGCAGGATTATTACAGGATGCACTGGAAATTCTCTACGACATGAAAGCACCGTGCAGGGTCAAGAGAGGACTTCAGCTGTCAAGCTAGGAAGAAATACTGTAGGAGACAGTTATGCTTTGTAGTCATGCTTGGAGAAGCAAAGTTTACAGTTGAAGATTGCTGCTGAGGTCAAATCCCCAGATTCAAACCTGGTGCACGAGGACAGTAGTAATGTTGCTCTGATGACAGATGTTGTATGCTGCTGGTCATTGAAAGGCAACAGAAATTCTCATCAGCATTCTCCTTGGGCTAGCATCATTAAGGAGAGGGAGTCTGCAAGGAATTACGTGGGGTTTTCTGTGGGAAACATTAGACCTGAATTGATAACCCCTGAAGTAGACTTGCTGCTTATTTGTAGGCTCCAGAAACTAGGCAGACATCAGTGGCACGCTGAGGGAGTGCACTCCAGTAACTCCAGTAGTCTCCTAGTCCAAGGGTTAGCCTGTGCAATGTAGGTATTTATTATGATGGATAAAACCACCATGCAAAATGCACCTCAGATCAATATTCCTCTTCACAGATAGGCAATATAAGCAGAGAGTTTCTTAAAATACCTTCTCTTTGTCACAGTTTAGCTTGTAAGGAAAACTTCATAAAGAAAAAGTAAGAACTCCCCTTCCTCCTCTAGGCAATGGTTTCCAGGACTGCTGAGGATCTTCTGGTGATGTCACAAACCACAGGAATGAAGATGAAGTCATCAGCATTTGAGAGAGAAAATTACAGTCCAGAAGTTCAGCATCTTAGCATTAAAACCATACAAGTTACATCTCCATACCTGCAACAAACTCCAACAGTGACCTCAGCATTTGTCCTGCTCTGGGATTTTGCTTGCTGCATCTGTTCCATGCACAGAGCTGAGATGCATGACTGTTGTTAACCTACCTGTTAGTGGGGAAATCCAGGGAGAGAGACTTCATGAAGACATTCTGGCTGGCTGGCTCATAATGCAAGTGCCATCAACAACCTAATGGCATTCCTAGAAGTTATCTGGCAGTTACTTTCCATGTAGTTTTGGAAATAAAAGAAATGCTCTACCTTTGAAGTTAAAACTTGAAATTTAATGTGTATGCTGCCATGTATAAAACCATTACACTTACAGTGTGCAATAAATGTCTCATTTTAATCTTTTTAATCTATCCAGTCAACTCTGATGTTTCCATTCAGAAGAGAGAGACTCTCAGCTGATCAGAGTCACAGAAAATAAGAGTAGATCAGGATGAATTGCCTCTTCTTTTCCACTGTTCCCATGGTATCACTAGTATTTGTTTTAATTTGAAGCATTCTGATTAGCCAAGGCACTTAAAGCTCATCCATCACTCAGAGCCTCTAAATACTAACATAAACATCCCTGATACCTAGCTATTTTAAAAGAACAGCTGTTCTAGTTCTGCTTTTATTTATACTAATGTTAATTAGAAAACTCACCATCCTGTTGTGTGGGGTAATAGATGTGTAAAACCAGGATACACAAAATGAGAGGAGAAAAGGCTCACACATTAGGGTGTCTCTGGCTAAACAGTTGGTAGCAAGCAGTACATGGTTATCTTCATTGGAAAAATCCATCCCTCAATCTGCTTTCATTGAAAACAAGTATAAATATGCCTGACAGGTATGTTCAAGCACATGTGCAGGTTAGGAGAAACCACACTGGATGACCATGGAGCTCCTCTGCACATCCAGACCCAGGCTAAACAGATTGTTTGCTTTTCCACAGCAGTGCATCTAAAGCATGAAGGAGCAGTGGATTCTGCTTAGTAACTTCTGCATCTAAAGCATGAAGGAGCAGTGGATTCTCCTTAGTAACTTCATCCCCCAACAGTAAACAACTTGTCCAAGAGACAGCCCAAAAAGGTCTTTTACAGGCCTTGGCTCCTCCCCTCCTTACCACAACAGAGCTACCTGCTCCTTTTGGAAGGAGAGCAGAGGCAGCTCCTTCCTTCCAGAAGGTTGATCTTGCAATTCTTTCCATTTCTGCAGAAGAAAATGATACAAGCAGGTGACAAAGTAAAGAGAAGAGTGCAATGGGTGGAGAGGGCTGCAAGTTATAAATCACCCATAAACACCTACCTTCATCAGAGGAAGAAAGTAAAAGCCTAGAGAATAAAGAGAGACTTGCAAATGCTGTAGTGCAGGGTAAAGGAAATACAAGGTTAAAGAAGCAATAGTAGCCCTGCAAACAGTTTTCCTATTGCTTCATACCTGGCCCAGAGTGCATATTTGTGCATTTTAGAGAAGACCCATTCTCACTCTGGAGCCTGAGAACGCAGCCAAGTGCTGGGGGTTCTTCCCCTTGGAAGACTTAGTGCTAAGAAGCTTGATTGTCCAAGCCTTCTCCACACAGCTAGAGTCCTCCAGCTTCCTGCTGAGCCTCCACTACTCCCCTTGTCTCTGGAACTTGCCTCCTACTCTTAAAACAGGAATGAGGATACCTTTGACCTCTGCTATTCCCCAAACTGTTCAGTTGGATCACCAGCTCCAGAACTGCAGCTACCTCTGAACTCAAGTTCCCTGGAACACCTCAAGCACTGCCTGCTTTAAACTTTCCTCTGCCTGCAAGGTGACTAAACAGGACTATGCTGATTGCACAAACCCACACAGGTAGAGAGCCACTCAAACAGGAAAAGGAAGAGTTCCATTTAAAAATCACCCCAGAGCATACTTCCAGGCAACATGCAGCATTTTCTCCTGCCTGTCAGGGTTACTTTCTGTTTCTTCAACATTTCTAACTGCAGCTAGATTTAAAGCATGGAAGGATAAAGCCAGTAGCAGAATCTCAGGCTCTGATTCTGTCTTATCTCAGGCTTCCATTTCTCTAAAAATACTGTGGAGAGGATAAAAATACAAGGAAAGTAGTGTTTCCATTTTTGCATCATGATCTTAAGATGGTGCTGAAATGCAGAGAGAAAGAAAAGATTCTAAAAAATTCTTGCTGTTGAGGCAGAATCATTGTTCCTGAACTGAATACATCCTCTGCTTTAGTACCAGAGACTGGATCTCAGCTCTGGCATGCACAATGATCCTGGAACCAGAGCTGCCTGTTTCGAGGCATCTACCCAGGCACATCTGGACAGTTGCCTCGTTTGGGATGTCCAAGTTCAGCTGTGAAATCTTTTGGCACCACATTAGTGTTTTAATCTTTGTCATAACCAGTCTGGTAGCACACCCAGGGGCCAGATTCAGCTGAGAATCCCCAGGTGATGCCAGTGCAGCTGCTGCCCATTCAATCCAGATGATGATTTGCAAAGGTTTGCCTGATGAATCTTGCCTGGGTTTTTGAAGTCAGGTTTTTTTATCACTGCTGTTCTTGTGCTGTCAATCTGCAACCCAAATTAACATGAAGTTAAATAATCTGACCCCTACATGCTAGAACTGAGGCAGTCACCTTCACACCTTCCCAGGGCACTGCCTGTCCTAGAAAGTGTTTCTCATGAATAGATGTGGCAGTTTGTACTTACAGGTTTAGAGAGAAGGCCTTAGGCTAGCATAAATGCTAATCTGGCTACCAAAACAGGATTAGGGTGGTGTCTTGGATGCATGGTATTAGCTCTCTTACTGGAGAGGTTTCATCTCTAAAAAGGCAGCTGTTAGGGGAACACAGAAATGGCTCCGTGCCTGAAGTGCTAACATGAGCAACAGCAGCTGATGCAAGATGATGCATTTCTCTTGCAGATGTCTACCATCTGCACAGCAGCACTGGCTTGATTTGGAGAAGGGCTGCCTTCATTATGAGAGGGGAAAACCAAGGAGACTTGCCCTCTTGGAAGACTTTGAGGTCCCAGTCAGGTAGGACAACCAGGGAAAGACACTGCACTTGACACCCCAGTTTGTCCCTAGGGTGCAGAGCTGCTTTTGGCAAGTTCACAGCAACAAACACCAGGTATGATTACAGCTAAACACACTCATCTTGGGGAGATCTCACTGCTCTCCACCAGCAGTCTTGGCAAGACAGCTTAAGTCAGCATCCTCCTGTCCACAGTCCACATTTCTACTCTACTCTTGGGGAGGATTGCCTGGAGAAGACTTGGTTTCCCAAAGCCCTTATTATTTCAGTGGAGCCCTTAGGAGAGCCAAACTCATCAGTCTTTAGAAACACCACACAAACCAGTCCTTGCTCATGACAGTATGCAGTCCAAAGAGATGACACAAAGTCACCTTAGCCAAACACAGAGAGCAATTAGATTTAGTGCTGAGCCTTGGGCTTCCCTGTAGGAAATCTGTGGCCAAGAGACAACTGAAAACAGACCTCCTGAGCCTCACTTTAAGCCATTAACCAAAAGGCCAATATTGAAAGCAGTAGGATGGAATTAAATGCAAGAACAACAAAAGGTTATTTCCCCTCCCCCTCATCCACTTTGCAGAAAGCTCTATTACAATAATGTGAGTAATTAAGAGCCTGACCACAGAGCAACTGGAGTCTCATAAAGGAACCCAGGCTCACTGGCTTCCCTCCTCCCCATTATCCTTTCCTGGTCTCTGTGCTCATCATAGTGACTTGTGCAGGAAGGATTAGTTTACAACAGTATCTGCTACAGTCTGATCCAGATCAAGGAGAGGGTTTTGGTTCTCAGTGTTTATTGGATCACCACTTGTAAGCATAAGTGCTGGTTCTCAGCACCTTAGTAGGGACCATCAGCAATTTAGCTGATTTTTGATTTCCCTGACAGCATCTGTGAGAAAATTTTTCCTCATCCTTTATTTTCTTATGCACCAAGTCAAGAGTTCTGTTTTCCTGTGTAGAACAACTACAAGAGATGTGAGAAACTCCATAGGAGAAAACAGGTTCCACAAGTCATGACACTCACCTGTGAGGAGTGATTCCTGAGGGAGAACAGTGGCACAGAACATACCAACTGCCCTGCTCCTACCAGCTCAAATTATATTAAAGGCTATGAAATGGCATAGTCCATGCAACAGTTAAATCTAGCCCAAGATTTGTTCTTTGAAGTGTATTTAATGTTACAAAGCCCTTGGAAATAAGCTATCTTGCTCTCTTCTGCCATTTTTAGTTTGGTTTCTGGTTATTCAAGTTCCTGATTGGAAGGGATAGAAATCCTTTTCTTCTTAAAGCCAAGCTATCCTGTGAAGATGTTTTCTGAATGAAAGTCATTGTCATTCTGCAGGGCATTCTCCCTTTCTATTATTATTATTTTTTTTAGCTAAAACACCCCCTTGGGCATCCTAACCTTCATTGGCACAAGCACTGTATCAGAGGAAACACTCATAATTACAGTAGCAATCAATATCTACAATGCATTCCTTCCCTAGGATGACTAAGAGCCAGAGCTGTCCCTCCAGCCAGGCCATTTACAATGTGCTTAAGCTGGCTGGCAGCATTGACTGCCCCACAGGGAAAATGCTACTGGAAGCTGTGGCACTGGGCAAGGAACTCACCCTGCCCATTCTGCAAGTTTCCATCTTATGTTTCTGACCAAACTTCAGCTCTAAAACAATCCCAGCACCAAAAACTCTCCTGCAGGCAGCCAAGGGACTATGTACCTGGGGGTCAGGCTGCTGCTTCCTCAGCAGTGCTTGGTTTTAAATGTACATGTGCATGCTTAAAGTGTTCACAAAGCAGCCAGGGGGTAGCAAACACTAGCAGGGCACATTTACACAACCAAAGTTCCAGCTAAGTCAGCAGTCTCTAGGGCTTCACATAGCTCCTCTGAGTTGCTCCTCAAAGTTAACTAGACCCCTGTGTAATATGAAATAAATGGTTGAAGTCTAAGTGGATTTACTGCCTGGCTTTCAAAAGCATTGCAGTTGCATCCCTGGTATTACACTAGAGAGCATTGTGGATGACACCTGACATCAATAACAGGTTCACACAATCATCCCAAAGCTGCATCTGCCCAAACCTGCACATGTTCAGCCCAGCTCCACTTGCAGATTTCATTGCAGTCATTCACTGAGGGCTGCATTTGCCTTGTTGGCTTGGAAGGAATGCTGCTGACTCCTGTCTGTCTGTCTGTCCCTGCAGCCTCTCTCCCATCAGCACACCTCATTAAGGGAGCAGATCTGAAAACTACTGAGTCACAGTGAGGCAGGATTAATCCATCTGGAGCTGTGTCACTGAGAAAGAATCGGCTGAGGTCAAGGAGAGTTATATTTTTGCCTTTGGTGTAGACAGTGATCCTGACAACTTCAAAACCAAGATGGGTTTTAAATCCTGCATGACTCACTAACATGCTCAGTTCCACAGCTGCTGCTGAGAGCAGGAGGAACAGCTGCAGCATGCCTGGCTCCCCCAAAAGAGCTCTTCCCTGGGCCCTGCAAGAGAACACCTTAGAAAAGTTCTCTGGGGCTCTGGGACTGCTAAAGATTTTTCCACCAAGACAGAAAATCTCACAGGGCTTCACTTTGCTTTAATCCCACATGAAGGTGCTGGGTGAAAGCCCAGGAGCCTGGTAGTCTTCTAAAACTCTTCTCAATATTTGGCTTACCTCATGTTCTTGCCTTCCCCTTATTAGCAGCATTGCTCTTGCTCCATCTTTGCAGACACTTGTTTGTCCACTGCTACCCTTCACAGATCCCCTGAAGTGGAGAAGAGGCTGAAGCAGTTGCACTGTTTGACATCATCTCTCTGGGTAGGGGATAACTACCAGGCAGTGACAGGGAGAGAAGAAGGCTGAAAGCTGGCATTTAAATAGAGGAACATAAAGTCCTTAATGGAGCACAGTAGGGGTGGGATTCATTTCAGCTGGATTAATCTCATTCTAAAGCAGATGTCAGCAATAGGTCAAACAGAGACACCTGTCAGAGGAGCAGTAGGGAAGCAGAAGAGGTGTAAACAGCTTCAGGTTTTGGATCAGTTCAGCTTGGCTTTCACCACAGTGCAGGTTAACCCAGAGGCTGGTATTTTAGGAAGCAGGACGTGCCTTTACTCTGGAAAATTATCCAGACATTAAGCATCAAGAGAAACATATTTTCTGTCCCTTAATGCAATTAACTTCTGCTCTTTATAAGGATGGTGTTCTTTGGAGAAGGTGAATGCTGCCATTTATGCTCTGTGGCCTGGATTCAGCTCACCAAGGTTTACATAATTTACTGAGGCAGTGAAGCCAGGCACTTGTCTCTGCTTCCCTCTGAATGGAGGGAGAGAGGGACTTTGTGCTCCCTAAAATCATACAGATTTCTCTTCTTCCTCAGAAATAGTATTTCTGTGGTAAACTACTGCTCTTTTCCTGAAGGACTTTCTATTGCACCATCAAATTATTTCAAAATTTGGGATGTCACTTGAAAGAGGGAATCCAGTCTAATCACAGATCCATTTTCTCCCCACTTCCCCAGCTGAGGATCTCAGAGCATGGACAGAGCTGCACCATAACTCATCTTGGTGTAAGGCACTTGAAGAATGTTGTGTGGTATTATTGCTAGCACAACAGTAGAGTCTCCCAAATGGCATTCTCTGCACAAATCACAGAACAAATTGGGCAAATAAAAGAAAAATACAATAGCAGAAGATTCTATTTCAAATTGCTGTGGCCTGGTTCCAGTTCACAGCCCTTAAGGCTGAAAGCAAGGCTCGAGCCATGCCCCCAGCCTAGCAAACAGGTCCCCTCCAGAGAGTCACACTCTTGCTATTTGTGTGTTTCTGATACTCCTGGGATTCTGCTAACAGATGACCTCCTATGTGCCATAGGAGGCATCCCAAATGGCATTCATTTCAAAAGCTAGACCCACTAGCTAGCTGCAATTAAAGTTGATCATGCAGAAGATCTTAACCCTTTGTTTTTACCCAATCTCTTGAGGCTGAACAGCGCCAGAGCAGCGTTTCTGAAGGTCTTTGTAGATACTTGAGTACCATCCTGGTTTGAAATTGGTGCTCACAAAGGAACAGAAGCCTCCCTTTCCATGCTGCCCTCCCCCATCTCCAGCATTACAAAGAGCATTTGTCAGCTGTTTGGTCAGTGCTGGAGGTAAACAATCCCAGATGAGTGCTTCGACACATTGCTCCCTTCAGTACTCAGCTTCCAGCAAAGATCTGGCTGGGAATCACACACTTCATACAAACAAGGGAAGAGAAGGAGCCTCAGAGACATCCTATTTGTCTTTGGGGTACTGATAGCTCACAGCCCCAGAAGAACTGTTGGAGCCACTGCCCACACAGAGCAAATGGAGGGAGGCAGAGGATAATTACCTGGCTTGGGCTCTTGCCAGGAGAATCCTGTCAACACTGCACTTGTCATGGATTAACATTCTAGGATCTTTAATGTTATTAATTTATTAGAGTCACTTAGGAAGGTAAGAACAGAAGGTTTTCTACTTCCTCTCTAGGCTGGCACCTCTAGCTCCTGACAGCAGGTCAACACGTGGCAGCAGAATGTGCTGCTCACATCACCACCAAAACACTCTGCACTGCCTGAGAAAAAAGATTCCCTCCTTCTGAGAGGAACTTACCTGAATGTTGAACCTGCAGCAGTGCCCAGGGTCACAACCCAAAACACCCTGCTGCCAGTGCCCATAAAAAGACAGAGTTCTGTAAACTGATAAGCACCTTATTCGCACCAGCTTGGGGAAGGGAGGAGATTTCTGGGGGGACTTGCCTGTTTCCCTGCACATCTTGGATGTTGCCAGTAGCATTCACTGCTTCAGTGGTTGACCAGGATAAATTCTTCCCAGTAAACTTGAGACATTCAGAGATCAGTAAAAAGCAGAGCCCTTGAAATGGTCCAGCCATGGCATTTGCTTCCAGCATTATGTCCATTATAGAAAGGAAAATAAAGTGGGATGCACCCTGAATAGCAATGGTAGCACTCAGTGCTGCTGGAACTGGCTGTTCCATTCTGCAGTGCAGCATTCCAAGCTTCCAGAACAGGGATGTGCTGCTTGGAGCACTAAAAAAAAGCAGCTTGCTTTCTGCTCAGGAAGATACTACCTGAAAGTCACATGAACAAAAGGGAAAAGCCAAGGCAGTCTTTCCCTGTGACCTGGGCAAGCAGGAGATGATCCCTGCAGGTGAGGCATGGAGGAAACAGAGCCATATTCCATACCTGCATTTCTGAAAGCTGGTGATCTTAGAGGCCCCTTCCCCTTCATGATCCTGTGTGATTCTGTTGTGAGACAACTGCTCCAGGGTCTTGGTGGAACAGGGTTTTGCTGTGTGCTTTACACAGGCTGGAATGCAGCTGGCTCTCAGGTGTGATTGGCAGCCATGAAAGCCACTCCACAAATGAAAGCTGTCATGGTCTTCATCAGAATGAGAGTTTCCATTTCATTTTACATACTTACAGGTAGAGAAAAAGACACTAGAGAGCTCAGGAACCTCAAGCTTCTTGACTTCAGAAGCAATGCATCCTGTGGCTGAGCAGAACAGACCTGCTGAGTTCTTGTGTTCACCAACCCACTGCCTGCTGCCTTCTGCTCTGACCTTCTGCAGTCCAGCACAGTGCTGCAGCCTCTGACACCTTCTCATTCTAATGAACCAAAGCATTTTATAAAGATGGGAATATTGCTGGTCATTTAGCATCTCATGAACAGCAACTTGCAACATTGCATGTGTCCCTGAAACCAGTCATTATTGCAGACAATAAATTTGCTGGTGTTGGAAAGAGAAAGGTTTCCAGTTTTGATTGTAGAATAACCCTTGCAGCTCTGCAAGACTAAACCCCATCAGAGTGTACCCTAAGCTGGCTTACTTTCCAGAGAGACAAAGAAAATACAATGGAGAAGAAAAACAACCAACAACCAAAAAAACCCCAAACCCCATAAAAAACTAAAAATGAAAGGTTTCACTCTCTCTGCAGAAAGTGAGAGAGGCCAATTTGGAAGAGTTCAGTCTCTGTTCCAAGCAGACTGTGTTCTGGCAGGCTGGGGAAATGCCATTCCAAAGAGCTGCCTAAGCCAGAATTTAGCTGTGTTATTATGGGGGGGACTCACAGCATAAAATTTGTTAGATTGACTATAGAGATAACAAGAAGTTACTGAAACCATCTGCATCTGGTGTTTCTGCTCTTCCAGGCTTGCTGGGACAGGGAAAGCTGAGAGCTGGGATAGGGAAAGCTCCCATCCAGAGTTTGGAGCAGTGTAAATCCAAAGTTCTTAACGTTGCATCTCATGTGGCTCTAGTCCAAAGCTCACTGAAGCAAACAAAAAGATTCCCACTGACCTGATGGAGTTCTGGGCTCTGCCTAAAGATGCCAAGAGGTTCTGCTGCAAGAGCAAGAGCAGGGGAGGATGCTGCTTCTGGAGGCTTCTCATGAAGGTACTGAAATAATTGCCCATCCTTCCTACCTGCTGCAGAGCCATTTTTAGGAGCCTCATTTTGCCTCTTCTCTGCTGCTGTTCCTGATTCATGCCCTTGCATTTCTGTGCATCCCTGAACAGGTGCTTGTTCCTGGGAAAGAGCTTGAAACCCTTTGGAATAAGAAACTCTGTACACATCAGCTTATGTTGTTCTTGGGGGAGGACTAACCAGAGCATGACACCACAGTCTCTTCTACTTGAGATCCTGCTGACAGTGCCAAGGGCTCCTGCCTGCCAGCAGCTCCCTATGGCTCCTGTGCCATGTGTGCCAGAGAGCATCTCAACCCTGAGAGGTCTGCAAGCTCTGAAGGGTCTGAATCCAGGGGAGCTTGTTTTAAATGCAGCAACAGAGAAATGGTAAGAGGCAAAATTGTAAATGGGGTGTAAATGGTGCTGTTCTTTTTGAGGAAGGTTTGCTTTGAGGGTGAATGAGTACTGCTAGAAGGCTCAAGGTCTCTCCTCTGGCTGTGATTTTCCAATGCAGCACTCAACTGGTGAGAGACACCTGCCTGCTGTTTGTACCTTTGCTTTCAAAAACATCTCACCGACAGCTCTCTGCCACCAGCTGTAACACCTCAAAACTAAAATGGTGATTCACCCTCTCTCAGTGACCCTCTACATGCAATGGAATAAACAGGGGCACGCTGGCAGGGGTGGAGTCAAGAGCTAGATCTTCCTCTGCATACCTGATTTGTGACTTGCAGGAAGGTCAAGGGCAAAAGCATTTAAGCAGCAGTTTGAAAACTGAAGGAAAGATGCTGCCTGCATGAAGGGATTCTCTTGACTGAGGCATCAGTCATTAGAGGCCAGAGTTTCTGTGAAAAGAGGTCATGACTGAGCATGCTGAGACACTGCCAGCTTCTGCTGCTTTGCAGCCAGCCACATCCCTGTCCTCAGCTCTGCTCATTGCCTGAAGCATGCTGATAGCTAGAGTAAGAGCAGGAATTCCTTTTGGAGGCTGAATCCCTGGCTATGTCTTTGGTCAGGGACTGAGGAGCCACTTCTCTTCCCTATTTTTATTTTAGTGTCCCTCTGCCCCTCACCTGTGAGAAGAAGGTTTCTTACTGCTCTGACAGATCCCTTGCTGTGATCTGGAGACACTCTGGGTTGCTTCAGCCCAGCCTCATCTGCTGCATGTCAGGAAGGATGTTTCCAGGGGGATACAGACAAGCACCCAGGCTGCAGGTCCTTTCACCCCCAGCCTGTGGTTTACCCTTTTGTCCCTGCTGGGCCTTTTGAGTTTCCAGCTCTTGGTTTGGGCTGGAATGTGGCAGCTATGGAAATGATAACTCATGAGGAAACCTTGCCAGCCTGCATGTAGAGCTGGAGGTGGGGCACCAAGGGAGGGATGGCCCTTGCTCCCCCATCAGCCTGTGCTAAGGACACACTGGCGTTAGCCAGGCTTTGTCCTAGAGCTCACACATCCACTTGGCAAGCTGGTGACATTTCTGCTTCAGTGTTTGCCAAACATGCCAGTGTTGTCCTGTGGGGGGTTTTTGGAGAGTTTCTGAGGATTGGTTGTTTGAGGCTTTTTGCTCCATGGAGAGTCACAGCACCATCTTCTGCCGTGCCACTAACCCATGGCCCCAGAGACCACATCTCTGTGGTTCTCCAACCCCTCCAGGGATGGTGACTCCCCCACTGCCCTGGGCAGCCTGAGCCAGTGCCTGACAACTCTTGCTGGGAAGGAATTGTTGCAGGTAGCCAACCTAAACCTGGGGATATTTGATACTGTTAAAACATTAAACTAAACTAAAGGAACCCTCACTGACAAAACACAGATTTTCCCTTTCTGTTGCTACTGAACATTTAGGAACAAAGATTGTAAACAGTGACCAGAAGGCAAAATATTTGGGTCAGAGCTGGTTTGAACTTTACAAATGACAGCAGCTGAAAGTTACAGTGTTTGAGTGGGATTGTGTTCTGGCTACTCTGTAACAGCAGAGCCCTAAATACAGCCTGGCAGAAGACTCTGCTCCTGTGACAATCAGATTCCTGAGGTTTAGGATGGACTGGGCCAGGCTCCCCACCCTGCTAATGATCTGGAAGCACCTGCAAACTAGAAAAGGGAGGAAAACACCTCTGGGAGGCTCTATTTTTTCTCTTTCTTTTATTTCACTGTTTGCTTTTCAGTTGTGGTTTCTTTGGATGAGTTCCTTCTTTCTTTGTGTGGTTGGTTTGATTGCAAGGCATTCCTCCCCAGGAACAGCATAAATATTTACATAGGACTCTCCATCAGAAATCCCTTTTCCAGCAAGATTTCATCATCTGGTGTCTGCAAGTCAAAATTGCCATTGACTGCAGTGGGTTGCTGGCATTAGCATATAGGAGACACAGCAAATCTACACCTTCTGATGTCACAGTGATTGTAGGGTTTCTTTTCGGTGTGCTTCTGAAGAACACATGATGTTCAAGGGCAATTTGGGCCCAAATTTCTAGTTGAACCCATCAGGTTCTGGCCAGCCAGTGAAACAACACAAAAGTGAGCTCTGTACCTTTTCCTTCTCCTATCAGCTTTGATTTGGTCTCAAAGAAGCTGATGGGACAAGGCAGCCCCCTGCATGACCTCATGCCTGGGGAATATGCACACCTCTGAGGGACACAGGGAGCTCCAGAGCCTGCTAGCTTCAGTCACCATCTCTGGAAGTTGTGGTGCTTGGGGCCATGGTTCAGTGATGAGCACGGTGGTGTTGGGTGGGTGGTTGGACTGGCTGATCTCAGAGGGCTTTGCCAACCAGAATGATTCTGGGATTCCATGATGAGAAGAGTTTCATCCTCACTCAGACCTGCTGACATGAACTGCAAGTTACAGGAGGGGCTTTTCTGGGGACATTGCAGTGCTCACAGTGAGCAAGGTACCACAAGGCCAATGGCCTCTAAGGGACAGGAGAGTGCTGGGCTGCTGGGGGAAAGCACAGCTTACCAAGCTCTGCCTCTCCAAATAACTTTCTTTCCATGTCTCTATCCCATCTTCTTTTCCTGGTTGAAACAGTGCTGGTTTAAGGCACCAGAGATGAAGGGTGGAGAGCAGTCAGCGCTGGCCTTCCTGTTGCCATGGCAATGTGTCACAGGAGGCTTTGGGCTGAGAGAGAAAGTTCAGCTCAGCTGAGCTAAATCTGGCTTTTCTTTGCTCAGATGGCTACCCACTGGTCACAAAGCCTCTTGAGTCTCCCTGGGAGGGCTGCTCAGTGTTGGGTGGCTGTTTGCCAAGGAGGAGGAGGAAGGACACCCACTGCTGAAGACAGCAACAGTTGCACCACATCCTTCCTCTCCACACAGGGACTCTGGAGTTAGTGTAGCTATGATTTATTGTGCTGATCTTGATTAATCTTAGCACAGATCCTGGTAGTCACAGAATCGTTAAGGCTGCAAGAGACCTCTAAGATCATCCAGCCCAGCTGTCAGCCTCATTC
The DNA here is from genome assembly GCA_013399015.1 of Galbula dea. Lineage (NCBI taxonomy): Eukaryota > Metazoa > Chordata > Aves > Piciformes > Galbulidae > Galbula > Galbula dea. Next base: position 1,606,484 of record VWZX01000495.1, read on the forward strand.
ACTTGCCCTTTACTTGTTTTCTTTCTTCCTTTTTGGTACCCTAATAAGACTACAGGTACAGCTGGTCTGGGGCAAAGCAGGAGAGCTTCCAGCAGCCTCTTTCCTTACCCCTCCAATGCTTTGTCCTGTTTTTGTTGCTGGGTTGTGGCTGCACTGTGTGCAGTGCTAGTGATGCTTTAGCACACATTGATTGAAAGCACCCCTTGGAAAACTGTCATCAGGCCTGTGAAGCACATTTCCTGCCTCTTTTTGAGGTCTTTCTCTTCAGGGAGTGCTCTTGAGGAGAGATTTCCCTGCTGGTTCCTTACCCTGCTGGGTTTCATGGAGTAGAGCAGAAGAATCTGACACTGATGCAGCAGGGAAGTGAAGCTAAGATTTCCCAAAGGTGGAGACAGGCTAGTGTGCAGATGAAGCTAAAGAGAACATATTCCTCTCCAGTGCTGAAATAAAACTGTTTCAAGCATCTAGTTCCTGGCTAACAGACAGTGCCACTTTACACTGCCCTTTGGATGATGAAACTCCTCTTCCCCATGGGCAGAGCTGCCCTTACAGGTGTGGTTATGGCACAGCTCTTGCAGAGTGCTCCCTTGCTCAACCATGACTCCCTGAGAGCAGACTTCCTCCTTCCCACAGTCTCTGACCACTGAACTGTGGTGAAAGGAAGGTTGGACCTGGGTTTCTTCCCTGCTTGTGGGAAGACAGATCTGCCCTGGCAGTCCTGCAGGACCTGCAGAGCTGACAGTGGAGCTGTCAGTGTCAAACAGCCTTTAGAGTTGCAAGCTAAATCTGGAAGAGCTGAAGTAAACACTGTCTACTTGCCATCCCCTCAAAGGATTGACAGGAAAGGAGACATTGTTTGTGACCAAAATTGAAGTTGAATAACTGGGTGCTTAAGGGTCACAACTTGAGATACTTCAAAATCACAGCCAAGCCACAGCCCACATGTCCCTTCCAGGCCTCCTCCCTCCGGGCTACACCACTCTGCTCCTGGGGCTGGGCAGGTCAAGTTGCACCAGGGGATGTTCAGATTGGATAGCAGGAAACATTTCTCCCCTGCAAGAGTTGTCAGGCATTGGCCCAGGCTGCCCAGGGCAGTGGGGGAGTCACCATCCCTGGAGGGGGTTAAAACCATGGAGATGTGGTGCTGAGGGCCATGGTTTAGGGACATGGGGGTGACAAGTTGCTGGTTGGACTTGATGATCTTGGAGATCTCTTCCAACCTGAAGGATTCTGTGATCTTTTTTTGTGATGGAAGCAGCAGAGCTTCTGCCACTCCCTGAAGTTTATTGCTCTGCTCTGTTGCTTCCCCCTGGTGCAGTGTGGTTGTCTTCAGGCCTCCTGCCTCCAAGATCATTTCCTTTGTTTGGCTGAAGCCAGTTGTTTCTCCTGAGCCTTCTGGCCCTGCAAGCTGCTGTGTCAAAACAAACCACAATGCTCTCCACTCCCCCATGCTGGAGGTAAAGGAAGCCTCTTTGCAGAAGGTGCTATGTTGTCAGCTAGAAAGTTCTGCTCAGGACCAAGCAAGAGGTGCAGGGAGGCTGCCAACCCCTTTTCCCCTGGAGTTCACATCCAGGCTAACAAAGGAGAGCGTGGTCCTTTCCAGCAGGCATCATGCTGAATTACAGTGACACAGAGATGCATCCTGATGCTCTGAAGAGGGTTTTCTTCTCCTCCCTCCCTGCAGGGCTCTGCACCTTTCAGCCCCTTATCACTTTGTGTCTTCTTCAGACAGTGCAGTGAATTCCCTGTCTGCCAGTTGAGGTTTAAAGTGCTCTGCATGCTTCCTTTCCCCCAGGACAGGAGAGTGTTAGTGGGACAGAGAGTCCTAAGAGCCTAGAAAGCCCCCTCAGAGACTGACAGTGCCAGAGTCAAGCAAGATTCTTCACTTGAAAAGGACTTGTGGAGCTGGTAATGTTCTCCTTGCCATCCACCCACCTGCCCCAGCACAGCAGAGAGGATCCAATATCGTGTGGGTGTGCTTTAGGGGAGGAATGCATGACCATGAAAACAAACATGGTCTGGTGATTAAAGCACACACTGAAGGGATCCACAGAGAGCAGGAGGAAGAGGAGGCTGAGAAGGGAAGTGGGAGCTGGCTTCTGTTCCTGGCCACTGATCTGCTGTGTGACCTGGAGCAAATCCCATCTCTTTTCTCTGCCTGCTTTTTCCCTTTTCATGTCAAGTGGGATGGTGTCCCTCACCTAGTTCCCAGGCAGGGGAGAAAGGCAGACTCATTACTATTTCCCATATTACAGTTACTCTTGGCAGTCACAGGAGAGGTCAGACCCCCTCCCACTGGAACATCCACACGCTGAGAGCCCTTGTCCTGAACATTAGGCAGGCAGAGGAAGGAGCTGGGCCATGTCCCAAAGGGGGACTGGATGCTTTAGCAAGAGTCTTTGCAGAAGCCAGTGGCAGAGCTGGGGGTGAGACTGGTGATGTAGGCATCACCACCTCAGCCTTTGGAGGCATTCCTCCCCTCAGAGGCACTATCACCTGCTGCCAGCTAGGGATTTATGCCATGACTGGTTACAGGTCACTTCAGGCTGTTGGGCAGAGAAGTAGCAGAAATTCTTAGAACATCATGGCACATGAAAGGTGTTTATGTCCTTATAGGAGCCTTCAAAAGTGTCTGACAGCACCAGTAGTGTTTTAACACAAGAGCAAGGCTCTGGTGGGATCCTTCTTCTCTTCTGTCAGATCTAAGGTGCTTCCATGGTGTGCTGGGAGAACATTCCTAAAGTGCAGAGGCTCCCTTTGGAGCTCCCTATCTGCAGTTGTTATCAGGGGACTGACAGCCTGGACAAAAGTGTCTCTCTTTCCCACTGCAGAGCATTTGTAACTGCCAGGGGATCAGGAACAGGCAGATGCCTTCTGAAAGGATGCAGCCACTGCAGCAAGAATGGGCTGAACACATCCTAAAATGAAACACTAGCAAGTAGGAGTGGAGGGAAGGAAAAGTGTTTGCTGGTTTGGGGGGAGCAAGGAACATGGCAGGGCTAGGGGAAGAAGCACAGCTTCCTGACACCAGGATCCAGCTCCAAAGGAGCTTCATAAACATCTAAATACATGGGAGGGGATGAAAGCTATTGAACAGAGTCTCATCCTCTCCACTCTCAGCCTGGCTGGCAGACTCAGCTCTGTCAGGCTGGGTTTCACTGCTGGCTGCAGTCTCAGATGATGAGCTGCTCCCTGTAGGTATTGCAAGGATTAGTTCCACTCACCCAAAATCTGCTGCTGCGTTGAAATCCTGCCTGAGTCAGAGCTGAAATGCCAACACCTGCAACAGCTGCAGCAGCAGGGAGGGAGGGAAGCCTCTGGGAGCTTTACAAGGGTGAGAAGAATGCTGTTAGCAAACTAGATGGTTAGAAATTACCAGTGCTTTAAAGAAGCCAAGGAATGCAACTCTTTGTTTGCAAGCAAATAAGCACAGGAGGAACTGGCAGAGCTTTACAGGTCCTACAGAAGTGTGAGTCTCACTTGTCCTGTCTCAGAACAACTTGCTGGACAATACCCCCAAAGCTAGCAGATGTAGGTACTAGAATGGCCACTGTTGAACTGGAAGATGCTTACTAGTGCCAAGCTTCCTAAGAAACACCTGTGAAAGCAGGAGACAGATCACTGGAGAAGACAGGGAGGTGAGAGAGCTCAGCCCTGTGCTGATGGCCCAGTTACTCCTCCACACCTTCAACATGTCAAATAGCTGATGAATGACTCCCACACCCTTCAGGCTTGGGCTTTTATTCCTCTGCCCAGAGAGATGCTGATTTGCTAAAGCTTTATTTTCTTCTGTCTGGTCAATAGTTCTGAGGAAATAGCATCCTTGTCTTTTGCAAGTCCAGATGGGTACCAGCATTCCAAAGCCAGGGAGAAAAACAACAGGCTAGCAATAAAACTGGCATTTTCTAATGGTTTCCTCCTCACAGAGACTGCTGGTGCTGTACTGGCCTGCCCCAACTCATCTTTCAGTGCAGGGAAGGTGTGAAAGCACTCAGCTCATGCACACCTTACCTGTTATGCAAGTAATAAATACTCCTCCTCCTCCTCCTCCTAATCACCTGCAATTACTTCCTAAGGTGCTTTAGTTTTTCAGGCAGAGCTCAGAGTAACCTTCCTCATTCCTAAAGTGGCTCTGACACAAGCCCCAGTGGGGCTGAGAAGGATTTAATTGTGGCACTGAAGTAATTTATCTGATGTAGAACACAAGGAACTGAAGTGGAGCAGGTTAGCAGAGTGAGCACCACATTGTTCCAAGACCTTTTGCTGACATTCAGCTGTTGGGAGAATAATTGTAAAGCAGGAAGGTGACATTTTGCCTTCTGGATCTAGCTTGCACTGTTCTGAGCTCTAGACTTTGTGGAAGAGTTTTACCCTGAAGGTACCTGTAGTATTAAAAGCAGAAAGCTTTTGGGTTGGCTTGGTGGCAGAGGTTGGTTTACATGTGCAGGGGGTTAATGAATGCTGCTTGGCTTTCAGAAGGTTTCCACAGTGCTCTGCTCTCCAGGATCCCCAGGGAAGGAAGCACAAGCTGCTCTGCTGCAGAGATGTGACACCTCTGGCACAAATCAGTTGGTGATGTTTCAAACAGTGGCCATGCCAATTCCCTTAAACTCCCCCCTATAAAGCAAGGCTCCTGTGGTACCTGCTGGCCACTGAAGGAAAAGGTCTGATGTGGTTCCTCTGTGATGAGTTGTCTCTGCTTTCACCTATGAAGAACATGAATAGGGCTCTAACTGTGCACTTCCAGTTCTGCTGGCTTCAGATGAGCAGGCTGTATGGAGGGTGGCCCAAAGGCTGCCTCCAGAACCTCAGGCATCACTTCCAGGGACACAGCTGACACCATAAATCACCAAAGCAGAAGCAAGGCCAGCTGCAGAGATGTGTGCTAGGGCAGCTTGTGCAACAGCTCATGGGTTGCACTCCTGTACAACCCCTGAGGAAAACAGAAACACTAGCAGAGCTCTAAAAGCAGTTATTCTAAACAAGCAGCCTCTAACACAGGCCACCCAAGCACCTTGTTCTTGCACAGAGCAGACTTTGATAAGGATGTGCAATGCATTGCCCTTGAGAGGGCCCTTGTAGGGGCAGAGCAAGGCTCCAGCTAGCAGAGTGCTTCCCTCTGACAGGGGCTGGTACCCAACTGCCTTTTCTCTGCCTTTTGGAAAGGCACTAACCAGGTACTTTATTATGCCATCTGATGTGAGTTTAGGGGAGGATGTGGCTCCTCCCTTGCCTTTGCTTTACACTTTCCCATTCAGCAGAAGGAGCAGAATTGGCCTTTGAACCAGTAAAACCTAGGAGACATGAGGTCTAGTACTGAGATTGTGCTAACAGTTTACTACTTGATCCCTAGCTTGAGTTAAATTTGGGCTTTGGCTTATGCCCTGAGCCAGGAATAAGGAAGCCTGTGCATGGCCAGGGTACCATGTGCCATTTCTTCCAGATGATTAGATGGAGCTATCTGCCAGGGCTTTTGATTTAAGGCCACTGACTTTTGCTTATTCCTCAGCATGGTGCCACAGAGACTAATCACTTCAGCTTTTCTAAGAGCTGGCTTTGCACATCTCCTTATTTGAGTGCATTTCTTCACTGTATCAATAAGAGAAAATGAAACACTTCATATTTTTCATAGCAAGCAAAGGTAAACATGCAGCCAAATCCTCTTCTCCCTCAACCCCTGGGAAAGTCTGGGACAGAGAGTTTAGAGATCAGTGCAAACACATTCTGGAGGCTTTCTAAATATCTAAAATAGAAAATCATCATTAACTGCTCTGAATCTCTTACCTCTCCCAGAAACTAACATATTTTGCCTGGGGCATGTTATATTGACTTGGTTTTGTGAAGGAGGCACTTGGCACAAAGGCTTAGTTACAGATTAATAGTCACTGAGTAACTCTAGTTAGGGAAACACTTTTAATTGCTGCAAGGGATATCAAAAAGAAATCAAGCCAGAGCTGTTATCCAGAAGACAAACCAGTAGAGAAATCCATGCTGTGTACTTTGAGGTAAAAGGAACTCTGGAGACTAGGAGTGATTTAGTTAAGCAGAGAAAGGGTCAGATCCCTTCTCCCATTCTTGGGGAGCCAAGAAGAGAAAAGAAAACCCCACCAAAAGGTATTCTCTTCCCATACTCCAGGAGATATCAAGATTCCCTCCCACAGCCTACTACTGGTCTAGCTGCTGCTGTCCCTTTGGACCCCAACCATCCCAGGAGCCCCTGGTACTGAGCCCACACAGTTGTGTTTGGATGCAGGACAGGTTTTGGATGTATCAGCATCATTTCCAAAGCTGGGAAAGACAACAGGACCAGAACTGTGACCACCTGTGAGGGGACTGAGGGGATCTGCTGAGTCAGCCAGAGGGGAGCAGGAGGTCAAAGGCAAGAAGAAAGGGACAAGTGGATCTGTGTTCCTCAGGTGCCAGGAGAGCTTGTCTAGGTGACAAGAGCAGCTAGAGGAGATGCAGGTCTAGGTCTGGGTTGTGCTCCTATCCCACACAACAGAAAGGATTCACCCATAATTCTCTTCCTGTCTCCTTAGGGTTTTTCTCCTGTTCCCTTTGCCTGGAAGAACTCATGGATGATAAAACAGGGAAAGAGGCAAAGCCTGTTTGGGTTTTGGGGTTTTCCTCTCTCCTGTTATTCCTTGGGGACTGGATTTTGCTCCTTATTTCCTGAGGAGCTTGCCTGGTGAAACTGTTGGGGATTGTTTCCTAGGTGTGGATGAAGAACTGCTACCTCCACCTGTGGCAAGCATGATACTGAAGATACTGCTTCCCTGTGGTCCAGCTGCTGGAGGAAGGAGGAACAGAGAGCTGATGCTGAATTACTTTTAGTGCTTTGCTTTCACCATGGCACAAGCTCTTCAGACTCACTCTGTGTTCTCTGTTTGCTTTCCTGCACCATTCAGGCTTTGCAGTGAGTCCCACAGCCTCCAGAGCAAGGCAAAACCCAGCCCCTCTCCCTCCCTCTTTCTTTTTAAACTTAAGAAGTGTCTCCTGAACATTGTCTCATCTGCTGACAGCCCAGCACTGGCTCCCTACTGAAGTATTGTGTGTGTTTGAAGTTTGACAGATTAACTTGTGTCTGCATTTTTCAGGCCTAAGGACAAATTGTACAAGCTGCAGAGCAAATAATTCTTCCTGCCTTCCTAGCCTTGTAAAAGCTTCTAGCTGCCATCAGACATTATCCCCTGGACAATACAAGGAATGATTAACATGATAAAAAGGGGGAAGAGCAGCAGATAAACACTGCCAAAAATTAGGGAGGAAACAGACATGAAGAGTGAATTCTGCAGCCACATATTCTGGGTAGCTACCTAGTCCTTTCTTCAGGGGCATCACAGATCCTGGCTGCTTGTCAGCTTGCTACAAACAGAAGCCTTCACTGACAGGTGACTGTGGTTCAATTTCTGCCCTGGTTGGGACTCTGCTGACCTAAACCAGCTGAAAATGTGAGTCAGCTGTTAACTGCCCCTGACTCCTTGCACTCCAGGATGAAGTCTCTCCTCCCTGCTGTATTCCTCTCTCAGCCCCTTCCATATCCTTATCAGCTCCCTTATTTCTTTGGTCTTCCCAGGATCCTTTCCCTGCTCTGTGGCCCAGTTCACAGCATTATTTTTGTTAGCAAACTGTCTTCCACTCCCACGTTGTGGTGGATTAAGAGCTTGTAATTGCTGGTGCTTGAAAGTCCTGGTTAAAGAGCTGCTCAGAGCAGGTTTACTCGAGACAGCAGCAGCTGTCTGTCTGTCTGTTTGCAGAAACTCCCAGAGCTGGCAACAAAGCAGGGGCAGTTTTGAAGGATACATCCCTTGGTACCCAGGGAGCCTAAGGGCAGCCCAGATGTGCAGCAACAAGCCACTACTCTCCACAGACCTTCTTGTGGGATCCTGGGGTGGTGAAGGTTTTTTCTTTCATACACTTGACTCTTACCAGTTAGATCTTGTGAGCAGAAGCCAGCAGCTTGTCAACATCACACCCATGTGCTCAGCCTGGGTGGTGTGGATACACAGCAGACCTGACTGGGTGCTTAAGCTCCACAGACCAGGCACTTGGCCACAAACACTCCTGCAGCTTTTCCTGGGGGGGGGGGGAAAATCATCTCATCCTAAGTATGTAGCTGAGGGATTTTAAGATCTGTTTCTCACTGAGCTCCTCCTTCCCACGACTGCTTCCCTGCCTCTGCTGCCAGAGCAGAGGAGGCACTGTGCAAACTTCCCCAACAGCCTCACTAGCAGCATTCACCACATTCCTCCATGGAAAGTCCTCAATAGCAGTCGCCCACAATCCCTCATTGTGCTTGTTCACTCCTCTCCCAGCTGCTGCCAACGCAGAGCCTGCTGACCCACTTCCTCTGCAAGCCTCTTTCTTCTTGGGTTAATTCCCAGAGCCTCACAGAAAGTGGGAAGCCAACTTATCCCCAGCACTGGTGCCTAGAAGGGAGCACAGCCATGTGGACACCCAGCAGGAGCCAGGACTGGCTGTTGGTGCAACATCCCTCTAAGTGCAATGCAAACAGTGAGGCAGCAGAGGATGTGATGCTGAAGGAGGAGGTTGCTCAGTTATCACTGAGATGCAGTTCATGAGTCACAGTGGTTGCTGTAGCAAGATCAAATGGAGAGAGGCAGGGGATGGGAGAAGAGCTGTGCTCCCAGTGACTACTGGCAGGGGACTGCACCCTGGGTGTTCTCCAGCTCCCTTCCTTGCTTCCTCCTTTCCCTGCAAGGACTTTTTGGCAAGTCTTCATGAGGGGGGAAGAGAGGGTCAGCTGCAATCAGGATTTGGAACTTTAATTCTTGCCAACATCTGCACAGTTCTTCTGGTGGAAATCTGTCTCCAAAGAAACCCCCAGCTTCTCTGTGGCTCAAAATCAAAGCTGCTTGGCCAGCAGCACAGGGCCTGGGCCTGACAGCCCCAGAAATCTTTGTTACTTTTGCTTTCTTGGAAGAGCACAGCAAAGAAACTCAACAGTCTAAGCTGTAGATGGAAATATTGTTTTCATAATTGGGTGCTTCTCTAGGCTTTAAAATCTGTCCTCTGGTGGCTTTGGAAAGAGCAAGGTGAGGACACTTTGGGAAGCTCTAAGGAGGTGATGAGATATGTCCCAGAACCCCACACCAGGTTTTGTTATCTAAACAAGGTATGCCAGTAACAAACCAGCCACAGGACTGAAAACAGGCTCAGGGACTGAGACTGCCATGAAAGAGTTCTGAAGAAAAAGGAGGAATTTGTCTGGAACAATGGGATCTTAAAACTGAGAATGTGGAATCAGATTTCTGCAATGGGAAACCTTCCTTAGTAGATCTTGCTAACAAGGTTATATTTTTTCTTCTCTAGCCCTGTTTATTTTTCTCTCTTCCCTCCCTCCCTGATCTCATTTGCTGCTGCAGGTCTCAAATCAGCAGACAGCAAAAGCTTCCTTGAAAGCTCCAGCATCTTTTGAGGACCTGGCTATGTTCTGGAGAAGAGGGAGGCAGATCTTCAGCAGGGAAGAGCTCACTGAGGAAGCTGCTCAGGGGAGAGAATGCTCAAGGGCAAAAGAGAGAAGCTTGAAGCTAAGGGCAAATGCACATAGGCTGCCTCCAGAAGAATCCCTCCTACGCCCCTTGCCTAGGTGGACTTTCAAGCTTCTGTGTTCAGGGGTGGCAGAGATGTAGCAACTACCACAGGAAAACAGCCAGCTCTGCTCAGCTTAAAGGACTTTTTCCTGCACTGGCTCATTCTATATTGAGTTTGAATACATCAGCTGACCTTCTCCTCTGCTACACCTTCGATGTGCCTCTTGGAATGGTCACTCAAGGAGGGAGAGCTGCTCCCTCCAGCCTGAGCCCTGCTGGGCAGCACTGGAGCTGCTGCTCACAGCCTTCCTCACAGAATCATTAGGGTTGGAAAGGATCCTCAAGATCATCTAGTCCAACCGATAGCCCTACACTACTCTTACCCCTAAATCATCCCCTGAAGAAACACATCTATCTTCCAGCAAAACACAACCAAACATTGGGGAGCTCCTGCCTCAACTGCTGCTGCCTTCTCCCTGCAAGTATTGTTTGGATTATGAACACAGCCTGACTTTGAAGCAGTCGAGAGTCTTCCTGGTTTGGATCTAAATATTCTCTAATTAACCTATTAGTTTTAATTAGCCACCACAGCCATGTATTTTCTAATCTGGAAAACAAGCACTGCAGATGCAAAAGGGAAGATTTCTTTCTTTCTTCTTTCCTTTCTTCCTTTAATTTTTCTTTCTCTGCTTACTGAAATGTTTAAATGCCTTGTCAACACAGAAGAAACACAGGGAAAAAAAGTGACACTTGATGAAAGATGAAGGAAAATGGGGAAGATTAACAAAGCTTGATAGGCAGGCAATTAAAAGCAAAGTGAAGGCTCGTTAGTATTCATTACCAGCAAACACAGGCAGGGGAGGGCTCTGCAGCTGCTGGAAATCCCCAGTATGTGTCTGCAGAGAAGTCATCCCCCAAATAAAACCAACTTGCTCTTTTGGCTGGTGAAGTTTCCACTGGCAGTTAAGTGGATTAGCTGCTTTTTGTTGCCTCTTCACCCTTCAAGCCTTATCTGGACTAGAGGCTGCTTGAAAGGCCTTTGAAATGTGGCATTGCCAGGTTCTTGTCAAGGAAGCTCTTGCTTTCAGGAAGGTGAAATGGCTAATAACTCCCAGCAACAGTGACATGTCCTGATCAAATCACAGTCCAGCCAGGAACAGGCTGCAGTGGAGGTGGCAGGCAGCAGGTTTTACAACACTCAGAAAAGCAAGGAACCAGTAGGTAAACATGGGATTTAAGGCTCTCATTGTCTTAGTTGCTCTCCCTGTTTTCTCTAATGGAAAGTTATTACCAAAAGGGAAAGGAAAAGAAGAAATGCTCACAGTGGTAAGGGGGAAGGCTGCACTCCTGCAACTATCTCAGGCTTAAAGGAGTCCAAGCTTAATGCACTCTGCAAATGAAACTCCCGAGAGAGGAAAATCAGGGCTGGGTTAGAAGGTGATGTCTGCAGCAGGATTGTTCTGAAGCAATTGCAGACCCCAGGGAAGAGTCAAGACTGTTGCAAGCAGGGAGAAGATCCTCCACCCAAACTGACCTCAGGAGCACAATGCGTCGGAGGCAACTCTTCACTGAGGCATGGGAGAGGGAAAGGAATTGCCACCACTCCTCTGCAGAAATGCTGAGACATGACCCAAAACCAGAGTAAAAATAGGACACCTTGGACATGGCCTTTGGGTGCCTAGAAAACCTCTCAGTATATTTGAAAGCAGAGCAACACTGGTTTCCTGCTACATCCCTCAAGGTACTGTGGGACAGAAGAAGATGATTCAGAAAGTTTGAATTGCTCCTCTCTGAGGGAGGAAATCATATCTGAGCTGCTCCTCAAGCAGAACTGAAGTTCATAAACTGATCCTTTGGGCTGGTTTTGTGGTGGTAGTGGATTTTTGTTTGTTTTAGGGGTTTTTGTGGTTTATTGGGTGGTTGGTTGGGGTTTTTTTTTAAGACAGTAACCAAGACATGTCCCAGTAGATTCCTGAAAGTCTCTGGATGAGGAAAGAAGGACTTTTAAAGTCATTATTATTATTTTTTTCCTGGAATAGGTATAAAGAGATCAGAAGTTTCCACCTAGCATCACCTGTATCCCTGTGACACTAACTCCAGCCTACTTGGCACCCATTTCACTTCAGCAAACTTGCTAATCAAACCCCAGCTGATAAGCAACACACAGCACAGAGTCCTGACACCCAGATATGAATGGGGAATAGGAAATAAGCCAGAAAGCAGTGGGGACTCTCTCTGGCTAAAGGAAAACTTGGAGCCCTGTACAAATGTAAGGAGCTGCCCTGCCTGTGTCTGGCCAGATCCTCTGCAGGCAGAGATCAGCTTGGCTCCAGAGTGCCCATGGGGCTGTGGTGTTTCCCCTGCTGTGGGTTACACCTGGCCTGCTGAGCAAGAACTTCTTTTCTAGTTCTTTTGGCTAAGAGAGAAACAAAGAGATTTTCTTCAGGAAGCCTGGGGTGAGCTGGTTGCATGTGGTTGGGAGCTCTGGGCTCTGCAAGAGATCTCCTCTCTCCTCAGATGCCTCCCATGCCTTGGTGGCTGTGCATGTTTTCTCTGTATCAATGACTGGTTAAACCTCTGGTTCTGCAATACCTTGTCTGATGCTTTCAGCCACTGTGAATGAGCAAGTGAAACCCTGCTTGGCCCTAACTGCTCACTTTTGCTCATGCCAGGGCTGCCAAACTCCTTCCTGCTAAGTGAGGCTCTTGCTTCAAGGCTTTCCTTGCTTTTCCACCAGTTGTGGCCTCATGACTCTGCTCCTGAGACAGAGAGACAAATCCTTTCTCCTCCCAAGGGGAAGAACCCAAACCTCACAGCAGTGTAGGAGCTGCCCACTTGCTCCTCACTTCCAGTCAGGACCTCTCTGCCAGCTCTGTCAGTCCCAGCCTAACCTCCACATGCCTGAGCTTTCTCTGTCTTTAATTCTGGAGCCTTTCAGCCCAAGCATTGATTTGCTTTTGGGTAGCTTCAGGCTCACCACTTTCATGTTTCATCATCTGTGATCTGACAGATTCGGGGGATTATTTAGGGCTAGAGCCTGAATTAATGATGCTACTGACAGGCAGAAGAGGGATGAAAACTACCCCTGGCTTTTCATCTTCCTGTTGTAAACACAAACTTTGTACTAGGACTTTGTACTTGCATGGAAACACAGGCAGAGCTTGCTGGGCCAACTCCTGGAGCTGACAGTACACAGCTAAGATCAAAACCTTTGTGTGTGGAGGGACCTGTGCACACAGTGTGTGTACACATCAACAGCCAGGCAGACCCTTCTGTGCACACTGTGCTGCAGTGCTCTGGGCTCAGCCCAAACCCCTGCCTGCAGCTTGCACTCCCTTCCTGCTCTTCCACTGGACTGATTCAGCTCTTTCCTGTCAGAAGTGGGTTCCTGAAAACAGGATCACAGAATCATGAAGGTTGGAAGAGACCTCCAAGATCAAGTCCAACCAGCAACCTATCACCCCCATGCCACCAAACCATGGCCCTAAGCACCACATCTCTGTGGTTTTGAAACCCCTCCAGGGATGATGACTCCACCACTGCCCTGGGCAGCCTGGGCCAATGCCCAGTGGCTCTTCAAAGAAACAGGACTACATGGCAGTTGAGTTTATCTGTGTATCTGTAAGCTAGGAACTTTATAGGTTCTTGGAAGAAACATTTATCAACTTATTTCCTAATTGTGTTAGACTTTTGGAAGCACATACAAAGCTGAATCTAGCCTTTTCCTGAGGGATACTTCTCATGTGTGCCCAGTACCCTTGGGAAGCAGTGTCTGACTTGCAGCCTGCAGGCAGGAAATAATAAGGAGAAATAGATGCTCTGAAAGATAGAATCACAGTGATTCAGTCTGAAAGAAGAGGCAGGACATCACACCACACTTTTGGACACTTCCTAATCAATGACAGCAAACAAGGGCCCTCTTAGCAACACAGGGGAGGAGCTCACGTGTGAAACAGAAGAGCAGGAACCAACCCCAACACACACTAGTTCTGGCACAGTACTTCTGCAAACTTGTAGGCTTCTAGGTACAGCAGCTGCCTCTGAGGTGTTGGGAGCTTCTATAGATGCTCACAAATAGCAAGCACACAATAAAAGTCCCTAGAACAGAGGCAGGTTTAAGTACTAAAAAGTGGACACAAAAAGAAGTCTGCATTAGTTTTGCTCACCAGTGATGCTGCTCTTCCACTGCTTCACCACTCTCCTCTTCCAGGAATGCTGCTTGAAGCAAAGCTGAAGAGGACTAAGAGTCACCTCTATAAGCATTCCCAGCTCCTCTGGCACTGAGGCTATCACAAAGGGCAGGGCATAAACACAGCCTTTCCAGGTTAGGTAGTTAGGAGGTGATTTTTTCCTTCTTGCCCTCTAGCATTTCAGAAGCCAGGGGAGATGTGAGGGTTACCCAGCTGCAGCTCACCAGCAGCTGAGCTGCCTTGCAGTGGCCTTGCTATTCCCTGCCTGGGCTTCAGATCCAGGTGGGTTCAGGTGACTTGTGCTCCTAATTAATACCCTTGCCTGTCTAAATGAAGCAGTGCTTTGAAGCTGGAGCCAAACAAATTGGTCCCTAGAGAAGAGAATGCCATGTGGCAATGCTACTTGCATCATCCCAACAGCTAAGCCACTCCACTTCCCACAGCATGGGGTGTTGTGAAAGGAAACTGAAAATGAAGAGAGCCCCTGGGGACCAGGCCATAATACACCTGTGAGTGTGCTTCATTAAAGCACTGCCACTGCACTGCTGGAGAGGCTTGCTAGGGCTTTTTTTTTCCTCTGTGTTTTGTGATTTCAAAACCTCTTCTATTTCAAATCAGGTCAGGCTCAAATGATACTGAATACACTGCAGTCCGAGCAAAGAGTTCAGGAAAGAAATGTTTTTGCATTGCTGAAAGTGTTTTAACATTGCAAAGCTGTCAAAAAGATTCCTTAAATACTTGAAAGCCAGCAGGAAAAAAATATCCTTCCCCCTGCTGCCTTTGGTGCCTGCTTGTCAGGCAGCTGTGCAGGAGATCAGTTTCCCAAGGTTAGAGGCTCACTGGAGCCTGTGCTCTGCTGGGCACAGGCAGCACAAACCTGGTTGCTGCTCTCCTCCCCACCCCACACGTGTGCTCCTTCCTTCCGGAGGTGGAGAGAAAATGCTGTCACTGTTTCAGATGTTTGCAGTGGTGTCAGTCACTCAGCATGGATATCATCCCTTCCACCCCTCCAGCTTTGTCAGAAGGCTGGTGTCTGGCTAAGGTCCTGAGCTGGGCTTTAGGAGAGCAGTGTTCTTTTGGTGTGTCCAGCACAGGTTTTCCATAGGAATCAGGGCAAGTTATCTGGTGTGTCTGCACCCCAGGGTCCCATCAGCAAATGGAGAGAACTCCTTTACTCTGTCCAATCTGACTGGAAACACTTGACAGCAATCTGACCCTTAACCGTGCATCTCCTCCTCCGAGGCTGAGCTCCACAGGGCTCACAGGAGGATCCAGTCCAGAGGCATCACAAGGTCCATAGGATCACTAGGGAGTTTCCCTTGGACACTGCTGGGAATGCTGGGCTCTGTCAGCTCTGAGTGGATCATCTCCCAGTGCACGATCTGCCTTCTGCCCATGGCCCCTGCTTGCCTCACTGGATCGTGTGGGAGCTGTGGAGTTGAGTCAACTTCCTTTCAACAGTCTCCTGCTTGGGCTCTGACTAACAGCCTGTCGCTCCCAGCTAGGCTTGGCTTACACTGCCTGCAGCCTTAGCCGTGCAGCTTCCCTCAGCACCGAAGGAAGAGGAGTGTCAGAGCCCCAGGACACGGAGTCATGTCCAGGCTCCCTCCCCTTCTCCATCCCTACAAGATAAAACTGCGCTTACTGGAGCCCCTGCAACCATTGCATGGCTTCAGCTGCTAAAACTGCCAGGTTATTGGCAGCTACAAGACAGGACAAAAGCAGCTTTCTCTGAGCTGGAAGCAAAGGAGATGGGGAGAAAGGAGCACAGCTATGTCAGAGGATCTCAGAGCATGTGTTGAGGCCAAAACAAGATGAGGAGCTGAACAGAAGCTCTTCAGAAAACACCAAGGTCCCCCGAGAACAAGCTTTTCCTGTCTCTGCATAGGATCCATATGCAGGAATGTAAGTGTGCCACAGCCCCTAGAACAGGATCAGCATTCTTCACAGCCACTGCTGTGTTGCTAATTACTTGTAATAAATGCATGCTGTGGAAATCACACTTCATTTATACCCAAATTACACCACATAGTTTCTATTCTTTTCCTCAGCCACTCCATCTATAAGGAAAAAGCTTATCAATAGTAAATAAATCAGAGCAGACTTCCTAAGCTAAGCATGGGGAGGGCTAAGCTCTTCAGGTAGCTCCTTAGGAAAGGTTTTGGTGTTTGAATTTGGGTAAGTGGAGGGTTTATGTCTGTGAGGAGTAGTAAATGCTTTACCCCATAGCATCAAAGATCTTCTCTAGATGCATAGACCTCCTGGAGGCAGCTGTGCTAGGATCTTCCTTGAAATTCCAAACTGCAGTGTTTTCAGCCCTTCCCTTGATTAGTTCTGGACTTTGCCATATGAGACCAGATGCTTTCCTTAGCAGGAAGCACACAGGGGCACTGGCTGTTTGCACTGCAGTGAAATGAAGACATTGTCTTTGCTGGTTGCTCACCATTTTCAGTCTTTACAAGGGCTCTGGGTGGGGAGAGATGTTTTTTTCCTTGGCACAGTCAAACCAAAACCACCATGAGCCCAAACTGCCACCTGTGACTCTGTGATTGGCCTCTCCAGACAAGCTGCACAGGTCTTGAGTAGCTCTTGTTCAGATGCTTCCCAGCTCCTGCCTGGCTTCCCACNGCCTTAGCTCTCACAGGGCACAGGGAGACCATCCACAGGCACTTTCCCTAATTAAGAAGATGATAAACAGGCAGTGCTTTTATTTTGTCCTTACCTTGAGATACAGTCCTTGGCTTAGACTCTCAGCATCTCCTCCCTGTGCCAAGGACTATCTCTGTGCTGTTGGCAGGCACATTACTCAAAGCCTTTGTCCCCAGGGAACCACAGACTTGACAGAAACTCTCCTCTCCAAAGGCTGTTCTCTTCCACTCAGGGGTTATGTTGATTCTTGCAAACCACAGTTTATTTTCTCCCAGATGGCCATAGCAGGTGGCAGTTTTTCCTCTTTTACCAAGTGACAATTGTTACTATTCCTTGAGACTTCAGGAAGGCTATGAACTAATGGCAGCACTTGGGTGCTAGCCCCTGGTGACATCTCTCCTGTCCTTCATGGAATGACTTCATGCTCTTTTCATTTTCCCCCCATCTATAGCTCTAGAGGCACTAGAGCTTTTCCTGTCTGTCATGAACCCACTGTTCTGTGGAATAGGAAGAATCAAACTTGGTTCATTCCCATCCTTGACAAATGTGACTTACACTCTGCATGGGAGCTGGAAGTTAGTTAAGGGCATTACTGGAACGAATCTGTCATCCTGCCCTGGGCACTGGCAACAACTCCACCAACCACAAAAATGCCACCCTAGTGATAAAGAGCTTCCAGTTCTCACTCCTCCTGATTCACTCATCTCTGATTCAGACTGCTAGGAAAGCAGCACTCTGCTCAACTCTCCTGCTTTCCTGTTCCAAAGTGAGAGGGTCATGCTCCTTACCCAGCAAACACAGAGCACAAAGGAGAATTCAGGTTACCTGAATATGGCCTCAAGGATGTTCCAAGAGTGGGATCTTGGTGGTAATCTGTACATCCTCTACACCTAAGTGGTTTTTAAAGCACTGAGCATCTGTCATGAGCACCTGTTCCTCCCTTCCCTGAGCTCAGCTTTCTGGAAGGGCTTTGGGAGGAATGCATTTTGAGTCACTTGCCCATTTGCTTCTGCCAGGGTCACTTGCTAGCTCAGGGAAACTCAGGAGCCACTCACACAGAACAAAACTCCTCTTTCTCCTGAGAGGGATCCTCTGTGACTGCTCATCTACCTCTTGCCAGAAACATCAGCTGATTTGTGAGCAATTACTGCAAAACAAGGCAACAAACCCAACTCTGGACTGCAGAGCAGAAGCTGGGACACATCCCAGGAAGCTTCTAAGGCTTTGCAAGAGCTGTCTTCAGCTGCTAAGCACCACACTGCTTCCTGCCTGCCCTCAGGGTGCTGTCTGCTCAGCTGTACCTCCAACAGCACCAGGGGCATCTCCAGCAGGCTGAATTTGGGCTACTTAGATGGGAAATGGGAAATGTCTGGAGTTAGTCCTTGTGAGCACCTGGATGCTGAAATCAGCTGCCTGAGGTCCAGGCTAACTCAGGCCTCATGGTTCATTTTTCATTTATGAATTGGGGAAACTAGATCAAACCAGAGACTTGGCAGCAAGAGGGCAAGAGAAATCTCTCTTAAACTGAAAAGACAAGAAGTAGAGTGTAAGTGGAGCATGAGTTATAAAGATGATCTCTTTCTCTTGCAATTGCATGTGTTATTTATTCCAGAGCTCCCCCTGCAATGGAAGGAGATGGAAAGAGAAGAACAAGTTCTGCCAGAGCACTGGTGCCCCAGAAGCAGTCTCTTCTGGTGCAATACTCACTCTACCATCTGTGAAATTAAGAGCATTAGAGGTATTCTCAGAGGAGATCCCTGACTCTTCCTAAGCTCACAGGAATGCTGAGGTGGGGAAATATTTCTTCCTGGAGCCTAGTGATTGAATCCATGTGGCAATCTCTACCTGAGAGTTAGGTTCACATGCCTGAACTGCAGCACAGCTCTCCAGGGAGTTGCTGCTCTGGAAATTTAACTCTTGGAAGAAGTCTTTGCTCTTTTCTTGGAGGGAATCTCCTTTCAAATAGTCTGGATATAGTAAAGCCTGTGTATCTCCTGCTGATGGCAGATGTGACACAGGAGGGGACCAGAGGTCAAGCTCACGTTGACCATGGCTTACTCTTACTGTGTCATTTCACTAGAGGTCTCATGGAAGAGATGAGCATGGCCTCAGCCCTGACCAAACACATGTAGCTACAATAAAGAACTGGTTCATGTCTGCTGGGGTGGGGTTTGGCCACCACTTTGCATCCATTGCTTTTGTAAGGAAGACAATGTGGTCTCAGCTACTATCCATTTCTGATAGCATGACTGCTGTGTGATCACTGGATGGCCTGAGCTGGAAGGGACCCACATGGATCACGGAGTCCAACTCCTCTCTACACACAGGACAACCCCAAAGGCACCCCATGGGTCTAAGAGCATTGGCCAGATGCTTCTGGGATTCCCTGAGAGTTGGTGCCATGACTGCATCCCTGGGGAGCCTGTTCCAATGCTCCACCACTCTCTGGGTGAGGAACCTTTGCCTAAGATCTACCCTGCCCCTCTCCTGGCACAGCTTCATGCCATTCCCCTGGGTCCTGTCACTGGTCACCAGAGAGAAGAGATCAGCTCCTGCCCCTCCTTCCTCTCTGGTGAGGAAGTTGTGGATGTGATGGAGATGTGCAGAGCTGGATCACACCTCAGCTGTTGCAGCCTGAAGGACTGACCCTTGAGGCCAGACACTCACTCACCCTGGGGGAGTCACCACTGGAGAAGGTGGTTTGGGTCTCTGCAGGGCCAGGCTGGTAGCATTCAGAAGAGATTATTAACTTCAGCTGAGCAACCATTTCCCTGCAGGACTGAGAAGAAACAATCATCTTCTCTCCAGTGTCAAGCCTTGCCCACAGGGAAGAGGTCACTCCAGCCTCTGAGAAGCATCAGGAGGGAGCTGTATGTCTGGAGAAGGGGGAGCTCTGATCCTGGCCTCCTGCTGCCCCCCACCATCCCCCCCTGATTTCTCAATCCCATGTCTTTGATCTTGAGATGTGGCCATTCCACAGCTAAGCTCAGTCTCTCTGCCAAGTCCTCTGTTAAATGCTGGGGAAATGTTCAAAGTGAACAACATATTTATCCTTTCAGAGCAAATGATAGGTTTGTTCCAAACCAGGCCCTGTTCTGCTGTGATTTATTCTCCTAGTCTTGATCTCTTTCTCTCTCTCTCCTTCTTTTAAAAACTCCTTTAATGCAGGTGATGTATTTTTGACATGATGGAGTTTGACCTGAATGTGCTTGAGCTAAATGGATCAACACTGCCAATTTCTCCTGGCTGTGACTAAAGAGCAGCCAAGTTGATAAGGACATTCTTCTTCCAGCTGAAGTGCTGGAGCTGCAGCCCTTGTTTGCCACCTGGGAAGTCAAACTGCATCCTGTGAAATGGTGGAAAGCTCCCAGAGCAAAGCTAGGGCTGCTGCATTCCTTCGGGGTTCAGCTTTCACCTGCTCTAAGGCACTTTTAGTCCAGGCTAAAAGAAAGAAGAAAGCCAGATGGGTTGCTACTTGGCTACTTTCACCCCTTTGTGCCTCTTGCTCTGAGCTTCTGGGTGACAGACCACCTAAAATGACAGAGGCACAGGATTTGTGATGGTGTAAGAGCATGGAAATACCTGCCCCTAGAGAAGCTATGGCTTTGCAGATGGTTCAAAAGGCAGCACCCACTTTGCCTCTTCTGACTGCATCTGCTGCTGGCAGACAGGAATTCCTCTCCTTGAGCAGGAGATGAGCCCCTGCTGGGATTCAATATTGCTTTAGCACCTGCCATAACTAAAATCTGCTTTCCAAGAGAACAAAGGCAACCATGTGGGATGGGAGAGCAGCCCAGGGGAGGCTAAGTGACAGGAGGGACCACAAGGGCAGAGACAGCTACATCTGGTGAGTGGCTGGAGAGCTGAGGGTGAGCCCCATGGGGCTGGCAAAGGGACACCTGGCTCAGAGAAGGGCTGCCCAGGGTTGGTTTCACACCAGGGACACACAGATGCACATTTGCTTAAACTAATTAGGCAGGGTAGGAGCTGCCTCCTCATCTGGCTCTGCTGATGGCTGGGGCAAGCTCATTCTTGTATTGGTTTATTAGCTCTGATAGCTGATCTTACCTAATTGAATTGTCTCCTCATGATGCCTGCACTTGTATGTATGTTAGGAGGAAAGCAGCTAGGAACCCCATGTCACTTAGCTTTCCTCCTCCTGAAAGGAAAAAGAAAGGAAAAAAGGGGGAAAAAAGAGGGAACAAGAGGGGGGGAAGGGAAGGGGGAGAAAGAGAGGGGGAAAAAGAGGAAAAAGAAGAGGGAAGCTCCCCCATTCCTGAGAAGACAGTCTGATAGGGAGAAGTGCTGGCATCTCAACCTTGGAGGATGGAAAAGGCTGCCAGATGTCATGCTTGGAGGAGATTAAGAGGGGTGAGAAAGAGAAGCTGCTGCAGTGCTAACCCAGGAATCACAGAGGTGGAACTTGTCTGAGTTGCTAGACAGATGATGGGTGCAAACCAAGAGCAGGCAAGGGAACCATTCAACAGACCTTTTCCTTCTGGGTGTCATGCTCACAGACACATGCTGTGACTTTTGGGGGTGTCCTGTTCAGAGATGGGAGCTGGACTGGGTGACCCTTGGGGGCCCCTTTCGACTCAGGCCATGCTGTGCTCACAGCTCTCTCTTGCCAGTATCTTCCTCTGCTGCTCACACTAATCAACTAGCCCAGTGCTGCCTGCAAGCACTGCCTGTGGGTCCCTGGGAAATGAAGCCAGAAGGAAGGGAAGTTCTTCCAACACCAGCACACTTCCCCTCCACAGTCATCTCAAGTGCTTGGTGCTTCCAAGCAGAGGAAACAGAGCAGCAGTGCTGAGGGGGAGTTCAGCATGGGAATCAGCTGGGAATGGAGCAGGATGCTATGTTTAGCTTGCTAGGCATGGAAAAATATTTATTTCAAGCCTCAGGGATAGATGCAGGGGGCATGTAATTAGCCAGCATCAGCAGTGAAGGCCACTGTCTTCATGCCTTTCTGACCCCAGGGACCAGCTCCAGCTGCAAGCATTGGATGGGGCTGGCTCAGGGCTGGCACCTTAGCCTAAAGCAGCAGCAAGAGCACTAGTCAGGATTTCTGGAGGGCTTTTGCATGTAGCCATAAGGCTAGGAGGATACTAGTGTGAAACTGGAGTGGTCAGACTGATGGGGAATGTTCATCCAAGTCAGACCTTTAGATCAATTTCTCTTTGGTTTCTAAGGTCCTTAGGTGAGTGGATATGTTTGGGCTTGAAGGCTGTGAGAAAACATGATGTGACAAGTTCATGACAGGAGGGAGAGGAGGAAACAGAGAGGTGAGAAGAAAGCCATGTGAGAGCAGAGACTGCAGTATTGTCAGGCTGGAAAAACAATGCCAGTTCCCATACTGCATGGGAAATAACTGTCAGGGCTGAAAAACAACCCAACCCACCCCAGCCCCACAAATAAAGCCTCCAGCTGACAGCCAAGCACAACCTGAGGTTTCACTGAATTCCTAGCTGGAGCAGCCAATGCCAAGGAAGCACTAACTGTACCTGAGGACTCAGCTATCAGTTTGCCAAACTGAACAGAGCAGAGGCACTGCAGCTTGCAGGAAGGTACCTGGGCAGCCTGGGGGTGCTGGGACACCCAGGAACCTGGGCAGCTATTCCCTTGCTTCTAGGCCATGAAGTCTGTGTTCTCAGGGGTTCCTTTAATTCCTTTAATCCTGGTACATCTCAGCTCCTCAGATGAAAAAGCAGAGAGAGCAGCACTTCTTCCCACCTAGTCTTGCTTGGTTTGTGCTCTGTTAGGAGCAGAGACTGAGGCTGGCTGCATACATGCACAGCACCCAGCACAGGCTGGATCTTCTGTGGTAGCAGAACAGACCTTTTGGTCTGTGCCTAGCTAAGGAAATGGCAGCTTTCCTGCTTTCTTCCCAAGTTTCCCAAGTGGTTCTTGGTTGCTAACATATCATGCAGTTGCTGAGTCATGCCAGAAAACAAACAAAACAACAAGAAGAAGACTGGGGGGGAGAGCAGCAAAGAGAAAACAAAGACATTTCCTGGGGGTATTGTGGCTGCTTGTCTATGGGTCACTTGCAGCATCCTAGACAAGGATTCAGAGAATTAAATTCTTAGCATCAAATTCATCCATATATTAAAAAAAAGAAGGGATTTTATTGTTTCTAGCTAACATTTTTATTTCCATTGTGGGACCTGTCCTGGTTTCCCTTCCTGCCTTCTCCTCTTCAGACTACAACAGTTCCTCCTGTGATGAGGCAGGGAAGTGAATGAAGGTTTTTGTTTGCTCAGTAAAGCTCTCTGCATTGAGCATGGAGCCTGCAGTGCCTTCCCACAGCCCAGGAGAGGTGGTCTGGAGCAGTGATACTCTTATTTGTCTAGGGCTATATTGCCATTTGCTGTCTGAGTCCCTGTGCAGCCTGGCCCCAGTATTGCTATAGAAACAAGAAGGCAGGAAGAGACGTGCTGGAATCTCTGTATCTGAGTGCAAATAGGCTCCTACCTAAGCAGTGTGCTGGATCCTTTAACAGCTTGACCTTTCCATTGGAGCCTTCTGTGCTTTGTAGCAGAGACACAATTAGCTCTCATTTGGCCCTATTAAAACTCACCCCTGCAGCCAGCCCTTCTGCTGCCAGCTGGATTCCTGAGAACACTGCTTGGAGGGGTGGGGAATGAAGAGAGTGTGCTGGATCATATCCCAAGGGATGCTCTCTCCCCCTTTGCCCCCCCACTTGCTGAGCACCTCTGACTTCAGCCCAGGCACAGCAAAGCTATGTCTCAGACAGGTGATAGCAGAGGGCAGGAAAAGAGACCAATTCTGATATTCAAAGAAGAGAAGACTGAATTCATTTAAAAGCTTCTCAGCAGTGGTGACAATAACTCCTCTCCCTCTCTTGCCCAGTTCCCACTGCAGTAGTCTGCAAGTGGACAATGCTCAGGGAGCCACAGCAGCCAGAGCATTCATCAGGGACTGACAGTAAAGCCAGGGCAGGTCTGTGACAGGCTTTATCCTGTGGGAGTAGAGCTTGGACTTCCTTATCTCCTGAGGATCCTCCCTGCCAAATCCTGCCCTCTGCCTTGCCAGTGCTGCCTTCTTTCTAAAGCCAAATACTGGCTGGGGGTGTTAGAGCAAGCTGATGAGAGCTGATGAGGGTGGGATGAGTTAGTGAAACCTGCTTCTTTGGTTTTTTCCTCTCTCTAGAGCTGCTGTCACCGAGGAGCAAATGCAGTGACATCACTGATGTGAGTCTGATGTAAAGGCAGGAGAGGGGTGGCAAGCACACAGCCTTTAAGTCTCCTTGGCATCCCCATTTGTTTTGCTGATCTCAAAACAGGAACTGCCAGCACTTTGCTGAATGCACTGGAAATTCCCTCTGTTTTTGTCTCCCCCTGATACAACTTGAGGCCATTGCCTCTTGTCCTCTCACTGGCAACCCTGGAGAAGAGACCAATCTCCACCTCACTCCAGCCTCCTTTCAGGGAGGTCTCCCCTGAGCCTCCTCTTCCTCAGATTAAACAACTCCAGTTCCCCCAGCTGCTCCTCATCAGACTTCTTCTCCAAATGATAGATTGCTTGTTCATATTTCAGCCAAGGTGTGACCCATTTTGACCTAGCCAGAGTCATCTTGGTGACTCAGTCCAGCAGAAACAGAAATGCACTATAAATTCTCTGCCTCTTGGTTCTGCAGCCACCTTTCCCCTCTGTGTACTGGGCACACTGCACAACAGGAATCCATCTCTGCTTTGGGCTCTCAAGGTCTTTGACAATATCAATAAATCATCTCATAAAATAGAAGAAAAAAAGGACTGAGAAGTAGTTCTCCTCTAATGAAGACTCTGGTGGAAAAAGTCATCCTGAAACCTGCTCACTGCCAGTCTGGGAGCCACCAGGGACTTTGGGTGGGAAACCAAATGATTTCTATTGGATCTCTGCATCTGCTGTTGAAAAGTGGCACTAAAAAGCTGCATTTCCAAGGTAGCTGCTTAAAGAGCTTTAGAAAGCAGTTAGATTAGAAGCAATTCACGGGAGGTAACAGCTTGTTTTATGTCTCTGAAGTGCCACATGCATTCCTGGTGGCACATAAATAATAAACAATAATAAATATGCACATGCAGAGATAGAGAGAGCCTTAATCACAAAGCATAGTTGCAGTACAACACAGAAGGTCCATTCTTCACAACTTACCCCTAAGCAGGAGGCATTAACAATGAGTATCAGGAGGTCTATAGCCATTATTCCTCTTCAGGTTTTCAAACCCTGACTTGTTTCCCACCTCCTTTCCATCAGAGCCAAGACCTGCTTCTGGTGTGGCAGCCTTCCAGCTGTAGCACAGGGAGCAGGTACCACACCTCTTGTGCCTACACTCACACCAGGAGCCCTTTAGTGCCAGCAGCTGCCCCACCTGCATCAGAAACCTAGAGCATAGGCTTCCAGCACACCTTCAACCCCACAGCTGGTCACTCAGCAAAGCTCCAAGCTATGCCCAAGGGTGTGCAGCTGCCTGGGGTGGTTGTTTGCTAGGAGGTTTGGGTTGGATGTCAGGAAAGGTTTCTTCCCTGCAAGAGTTGTTAGGCATTGGCCCAGGCTGCCCAGGGCAATGGGGGAGTTACCATCCCTGGAGGGGTTCAAAACCCATAGAGATGTGGTCCTTAGGGCCATGGTTCAGTGGCATGAGGGTGATAGGTTGCTGGTTGGACTTGATGATCTTAGAGGTCTCTTCCAACCTTCATGATTCTGCTGTGTTCAAGTTTCACCATGACAGCCAGGACTCTCAACTCCCCTCGATATCAATGGCTGCAGGAAAACACAACTGAGGGACAAAATTGCCAAGGGAAGACTGCAGAGCTCTTCTCATGCAAAGATATTTCCAGAAACTACAGGTGGAAAATGTCAGATCCAGAGATGGCACTGAGCAGGCTGCACTGGTTGTTACTTCACAGCAGCAACTGACTCATTGCCTAATGAACACAACCCCTAGATGTGACAGCTCTGTGCTTAGCAAACTCATTAGCATTTCCTCTGCCCCTTCTGCAGCCAAGCCAAGTGACCCCTGGGGCTGTTCCACATTCACCTGCTTGCAGCTGCCTCCAAAAATCTGATCCTTTGAAAAGAAAAACAAGCTTTCATTAGAGGGCTCCTTTAACTTAGGAGAGACCTGGTGCAGTGTGGTGCTCCTCCTGCCCTGGGGTGTTCACATCAGCTTCTGGGGGAGAAATTTCTGGATATGGATTACTTTCATTCTTATTTTAAATGTGGGTTTGGTTTGGGGTTTTATTTTTGCAAGGGAGCACCTGTCACTCTGTGGCTGTTCATGCTTCATTGGCATTATTGCTATTTATCCTTCTGTTTGTTGTCTTGGATTTCATCTCCCCTCCTCTCTTGCTTTTCAAATGCCCTTTGGTGAGTTCAGCTGGTGTTCAACTTCATTTAGTCCTACAATTGCCAAACCCATCTTTGGAGACAGGCAGGAATGCTTCCACTTCATGGTCCAGTGACAAGCTCTATCCAAATTATGTTGCCTCAAGAGTATTTTTAAAGGAAAAATAAGAGAGCATCTGCATTGACCAGGTGCCTTTCAAGTTGGAGGGATTTAAACCTTAGCTTCCACAGACTTAATCCTCTCTTAAACTCCTATCTTTTAGTTTTCAGCCCTGCAATGTCACACACTTGAGGGTGATTTCTCATTTCCTAGTCAGTGTGTAGCAGAATTTGTTCCTCTCACACTCTCCTGACCTGTGCTGTGATTAAACATCAAACCCCTGGGCACGTGTCTGGGAGTGACTCGGGCTGCAGGGCTCAGCAGTGCTGCTGCCTCCATTTGGGATCTGCAGAGAGAAGGGCACTCTAAATCCAGCCATGCCAGAAGCTGGAGCTGCCAACTGCCATTCTTGGCTTGGGGCAATCAGGCAACTTCCAGACATATGTTAAATTGAATTTGAAAATTAGCATTATTGGTCCCAGTCTAACCAGGAGGCAGAAGAAAAAGCTTTGCATTTTCTGCTTGATGGGGTTGGAGGTGGTAGGAAAATATCCCAACATATGATCATAGCAGTCCCAAAATACTCCCAATTTTTGGGAAGCATTCATTATAACAATGGTCCAGATCTAGATCTTAGAAGAAGCCAAAAAAAGTCTTCCAGTTGGATTCTACTGAACCATGTCCTTAGCAGGCATGAAGTGGCCCAGCTCCAACAAAAATTGGTGTCAGTGCTTGCAGCTCTAGCTCAGGCTCTGCCCATATGTGGCTTTGGAGGAACAGTTTGATTCTCTGTTTTGCAGGCGTGGTGCAAAACATTGGCTAATTGGCAACATTTGTATCTAAAGGGCACTTACAATAGTAACTGTATTTCTGTAGCCGTGCATCGGAAGAGCTGAAGAGTGGGAGGGGGGAGAGAACCTGATGTGTGTAAGTTTCAGGAAAGAGGGAGGAAAAAAAGCAGTTTTAGGACAGCAATAGATTCCCTTTGCAACCTCCTGGGCTTAAATTCCAGTTCATTTCCTTGCAGACCTTATAGTCCTCTGGGGGCTTGGTTTTTTCATTTAAACCAAATAATAGTGACTCTTAAAAAGCCACTTGGCTATTCTTTATTACTATAAACTTTTATTCACATGAAGGCCCACACATTTCAGCAAGCTGGTGCAGCAAGACACTTCTAGAACTGCTTTGCTCCTACCTTGTGCACAAAGAAAGACCCCAGACAAAGTGCAAGTGATTCTGACATTGTCAGGGAGAGTGAAGTCTCTGAGGTACTCAGAAGTCTGCTGCTGAAGGGCTGCACCCTGTGGAAAGGACCCACTGCAGCAGTCCATGAAGAGCTGCAGCCTATGGGAAGGACTCCAGAAGTGCCTCCCCTGGGAGGGATGGAGCAGGGGACAGAGTGTAAGGAGGAGGAGGAGCAGAAAATGTGCCCTGAGCTGCCCATAAGCCCCATTCCCATCCCCCTGCACTGCTGGGAGGTGAGGAGGTAGAGAAAATCAGGAGGAAAGTTGAGGCCAGGAGGAAGGGAGGAGAGGGAGGAAGGAGTTTGAAGAGTTGGGTTCAGTTCTCACTGCCCTCCTCCCTCCTGACTGTTGATCAGTTCAACTCATTTCCCAAGCTGAGTCTCTTTTGCCCTCACCAGCAAGTGGTGACTGATCTCTCCCTGCCCTTATCTCCAGCCACAAGGCTGCCACTACCCTTTCTGTCTCCTGTCCAGCTGAGGAGGGGGAGGGAGAGACTTTGGTGGGCACCTGGGATCCAGCCAGGGTCAATCCACCACAGATGGGCAAATATTGACTGTGTAAGTTTGTTTGTGTGGAGCCTGATAGGAATCCCCACACAACCTCAGCTATTTATCAAGTAACCAAACCTATCCCCATTGTCAGTCCCTGCTCCAGAATCAATATTTGATTTTCATATGATGTGTACAGGCTCTTGGAAAGTAAACAGGGCTGTTTGCACTCCTACCTGGGCTCTTGGAGACAGCAAATCAGACAGACTCTTCTGCTCACTTTTCCCTTCCCAGAGCAAGATCACACACAACTTTTGCCAAGAGAATATGAATTGAACTAATAAGTCCAAACTTCTAATTCAAGGCTAAGAAAGAAGCTGTGCATTTATGAAGAGGCTTCTGGCTTCTATGAGGGCTACAGGCAAAAGAGTTGCAACTGAAGATGACTTAACCTGCATTTACCTGGCATCCCTGTGTGAAGATGACTTGTTTAACCCAAAGAAATCACAATGGCATAGAACATTACATTTTGGTTGGGAAGGACCTAGACAATCACCTAGTCCAACTGCCTGACTGATCTACAGCATGGCCCTCACAGGATGATCAAGGTCACTGCTGCTGCCATGCTGGAGCTGGATTGTTCAGCTGATTCCTTCATAATTGCTTCCTTATTTCTCTGATTCTTTAGGATAAATCTATTTGTTGCTTCACCTGTAGCTCCTGCTTACTAACACTCCTGGTTATATTATGGCTGGGATGTGCTGGTCTCCATCTGGTTTTGTTTCCAGGTTTCATTCCACTTCCTCTTGTGGAGAAGAGGCAGCAAATCTCATTCCATCAGGTGTCTTCCTCGTGGATTCATCTCCAATCCTCTTCACAGGCTGCAGTTATCATGCTTACACCTCCAAATAAATAACATTTTTTTCCTCTTGCACAAGCATAAAGTGGTTTGCAAAGGATGTTAGAGCTCAGGAGGAAGAGTGTCCAGGACAATTATCCCAACCCAAAGCTGAACCAGAGCTGGGCTGTGGATTCCCAGCTGCAGCCTGCCCTGGGCCTTGCACATGAAACCTCTCTCTCTCTCCAGTGTGCCTGTATTTCTGTAGTGTCATGGCACTGTATACATAATTACATTAAACATTCATTAAATAATACCAAACCCACAAATCAAAAATACTTATTAATGGGAAAAAATAATATGAAAAGAAATGAAATATTGCTTTTTCCCATGCTCTAATGAAGAAGTGGTTCCTTGGGAAGCATCTGCCAGGACAGCAGGATTCAGCTCAGGGGCTGCAGCTGGATCCTGGCTTCCCAGTTTTCCTATTGATTATCTGCAATCTTCAGGATCTCTTCAGGCCTCCTCTGAACAATGTAACTGGGTCGATGGGAACTAAACTCTCCAAACACCAGTGCCCTAATTAGTCTTCAAAATTAAAAGTGCTAATTGTGAGATGCTGTGATTGATCTGTCTCCATCCCAAAGCCCTGGAGCAGGCTGCCTGGGGCATGGGTTTGGCTTTGTTTTGGGGCTGCAAAGGGGGAGAGCAGGAACCTCACAAAAGACAGAAGTATGGTAGGTGATGCCATCACCTGCTGGGACAACACAGACCCCAGGAGGTCACACACTCCAACTGTCTCCTGTGATAGGGAAAAGGATGCCTTCCACTGCCCCAGCTGCAGACTGAACAACACCCCTGCTCCAGCCATGGCCCATTGAGGGTCTAATAACACCACAGAACCACAGAATGTCCTCAGTTGGCAGGGACCCAGCAGGATCATCCAGTCCAACCCCTGTCTATGCACAGGACAGCCCCAAAGTCACCCCATGTGTCTAAGAGCATTGGCCAGATGCTGCTGCAACTCCAGGAGAGTTGGTGCCATGACTGCATCCTTGTTGAGCCTGCTCCAATGTTCCAGCAATCCGAGTCCAAGGTGCCTTCAGGTGCTGGTTTCTGGAGCAGTGAGTGACACTGGTAGCCTTTGAAACCCAAATCCCAAGCAGTGAAGCTCTACCTGCTGGACTGCCTGGCCTGGGAGTGGTGGGGGAGCTGCTCTCCTTGCATTCACTCTCTGACAGCAATGCAATTGCTTTCAGCTCTTGGAAACACTGAGCCTAAGGAATTTATGGTTCTTTCTTCTCACACTGCCTAGGCTTCAAGACTGTTTTTCCCAGTGACTCATCAAGTGCTTTGTATCCTTTAATGCTTTTAGAGATAAAGAAGCCTTGACATCACCTAACACAGAGAACAACTGGAGATGGAAATCAGCTGTGCTGCTACCTGTTGGGAACAGAAACCTTTGGTGGCACATATTGAGTCACTTTCATTGTTTTAGACCTTCTTGGGCTGATACTTGGTGCCAGAGAATTCCAGGGCATGAAATAATTTCTTCTTGTGGTGTGTTGGTCAGGGATATCAGAGACTTCTGACGAGATACTGCACTTCCCTCTGAGCTACCAAGCCTATTCCCAGCTTTGTGCTGGGACTAGTGTGACCTTGAGGAAATCATTCCACCTTTTTCTGCTGTCCTATCCTGCACTCAGCTCTTTTGTCCTCCTGGCTATTTGTGACAGGGCCTTTTCTTACATTTTAGCCACAAATCACCAAGCACCACAGGACTAGTCCTTGTTTGGCTCCAGGCCTCTTTTATAGGCTTCAGGAGAATGCAAACAATAACTTCAAGGTATCAAATAGCAGCACAGGCACAAGCACAATGAGATCTGCTTGAAAACAGAGGTCCCTCCTCAGCAGAGCCCTGCTTTGTGAGGTGCTCAATTAGATTAGGCTTTGGAGAATCACGAAGGAAATCCAAAGCATTATGGATCCTCTCCAGGACCTTACATTGTGCTCCCAGTACCCTGCTACCTCACCACAGAGGAGCTGAGCTTTGGATCATCCTGGTTCAGAACAACTCCTCCCCTAGCAGAATTCCCAGGAGCTCAGAGAGGAGGCCTGGCTGCTAATGAATCAGAAATGTTTGGGATGAAAGTATGTCCCTGAAGAATAAGGACCATCACCTTGGATCTGAAATAACTAAATAATACAGTTCCAGGCTCCTGAGAGCCTCTCTGCTCCAGCCCATCAGTTATCCCTAGGAACAAAGCAACAGCAGCTTCCTAGGAGCTTTGGCACAAGCCTGCCTTGTCCTGGCACTGTAGGACTTTGCTTACATTCATTAGTGCTGTATTGCATTTGCATAAGCAATGTTTCACCAGGCCTGGCCCTTTCTCACTCTGATTCATGGAAATGACACAGTGGCTGGTTGTGTCTAACTTTGCCTGGAAAATGAGGATGATTTATTCATTAAGAGGTTTGCTATGAAGTCATTGCCATTGCTGTTGTGCCTGCACACAATTAGAAACAAGGCTTGGAGAAGAGAGGTACAGAGGAGGATGAAAGGCTCCTGGGGTCCTCCCTTGTCTGGACTCTTCACAGTGTGCAAGGAGAGGGCAGGAGAAGAGCAAAGCATGACTCAGGATGCACTGACAAAAATTTTGGGGGCCCAGAGGAGATCATTAGGAATTCTTGTGGTGCCCACTCTAATCTCATTAGTTGTGATGGATTCTGCTGGTGTCCATGTTGTAATTCCCATTGCTGTTCAGCACCAGTTCACTTCAGGTCCACTTGCTGTGGAGTGTTTCCAAGCAATTAGCATTCTCCTCTTTTGTCTGGGGGGTCAGGGGTTACAGTGCATTACTGAGAGGGATGGGCTGGGAGGAGAGAGGAGAGCCAGGCTCTCTTCTGCAGAGAAAGAGGATAGAACACAGCTCAGCTTGCTAGAGAGAAAGCAAGGTGCTGATGTCCCACCTCCTGAGCTCGACAAGGTGACCTGGAGATTCACACCCTGCTGCTTTTTCAGGCTAAATCCTGGCTCCATCCTCTAGTTTCTCTGGAAGATTGCTGTGGGAGAAAGATCTCAAAGTGATACGGTGCAAGAGGCTTATTGCCATGTCTAGCTGAAATTGATGTTGTGCTCTTCTGGAGCTGAGCTTTGAAGATGCAGGTCAGGAAGGCAGTGGGATGCACAATAGAGCTTTAGGTGGTCCCCAAACACATGAAGGTGTGTTTAATAGAGACACAGCTCACTTACTGCAGACCCTGAGCTACCTGTGCTCTGGTCTTCCTGCCCCCAGAGCCCCCAGTGGACACAGGAATGCCCACTCACCTTCTCTAGAGCCTCTGCTTCTGAAGCAGACCTTGGGTGGGTTCCCAAAGGCACAGCTTTGGCAGAAGCCAGCACCATTGCCTGGCTCAGGCAGGCTGTAGGATTATTGCCAGCCTCATGCTAAGGCAGCCTGGAAATGTCTCCTCCCCCTCTGAAAACAGCAGATATGTCACCCTCTTCAGCAGTGGGGGAGCTGTGGGGGTGTTGAAGCAGCAGTGATGCCTGGCTGCCTGCAGCCTGCCTCGAATGCCACTTCCAATCTGGTCCCTCCTAGGGAGCCAGGGGGTGATGCACACACTGCTTTGTAGAGCCCTCTGACAGCAGGAATCCAAGCCATGGTCTACACCTGGAAACCCCAGGGGAGAAGGGGGTGAGGAGGCGTCCCCCTTGCCCTCAGCAATGCCTGGGAAAGCCAAGCTTTTAGTCAAGGCTCTCAATAATTAGCAAGTTCTTCCTTGCTCTGGAGTTTGCCTTGTTTGCTCCCCAAACTCTGCAGGGTGGGGGAGGAGAAAACAGCTTTCCTGAGGACAGCCTGGGTGTGTGGAAGGGAAGGGATAATAAACAAGGAAAAGGAGCAGGAGGCCTCTGCACACCTTCTCTGATCACTCCTCTCACTTTTCCTTCCTTTCAGACACTAGCTCAAGAGAGCAAAGCCATTGTGCCAGGGGGGACAGGTTAGTTCTGAGGATGGTGGTGGAAGTGCTCCCATGCTGAGCAAGGCAGGATGCTGAGCAGGGCTCCCCCCAGGCTCCCCCCACCCCTGCAGCCATGGAAGGCCAAAAATCTCTCTTTTCAGTCATGTGGATGGCATGGAGGGGGAGGCTGGGGAGGCAGTGAGGGGAGAGACCTGTTTTCAGATCACTGGTGCATGCACAGGAGCTTCCTCCAAGCATCAGTAAATCACCTGCACACACCTGGCAGGGTTCTTGCCAGGGCTAGAAGGGAATCTACTGCAGTTCCCATGCCAGTTTATGGGACAGGCAGTGCAGGAGGATTTCTGCACTGTGCACAGTCATACTGAAGGGCAGCTTACCTGAAACATCAGCTATTGCCTCCTTTCACAGGACCCCAGCCTGGCCTGGTCTTTGCTCTGACCTCTCCAGTGACTAGATCTCCAGCTAGGTCAACCACTAACTTCTGATAGTATTTTGCTAACAGAAGGGAACAGTTTGCCAGGAGTATTTGAAACTGTCTGTTGGTGGACAGGTTCAACCCAAATGCTCTTCACATCCTCTCATGCAGTCAGAATTTCGGTTGCTCCTCCAAATGCTCAGTTTGTTTCAGGGACCAAGTGTGAGCAGTGCCATCAAGATGCAGCCTGACCTCTTTCTGTGCCAAAACACATTTCTCCCCCGAGAGATGACTACCAGTTGACAGGAGAAGGTAAAACATTCCTTTCTCTTTCAGAGAAGAGTTTTACAACATACTTAAAATCATTTCTTTCCTGGAAGTGCCAAGCAGCAGAGCTTCAGAAGCTAGCCTGAGTCTAGCAGCACCCAACCCCACAGGAGTGGAGCCGTGGAAGCTTCTCCCTGCTCTTGCAAAAGCACAGACTGAGACTATTTTCTGTGCTCCCTCCCCTCTTTGGCAAGGCAGTTTGCTTGTTTCTCCCTCACCTGCATCCTTCTGGCACTGCCTCCTGGATCTGCGAAGCTTTCTCCCAGCAGGGCTCCGGGAATTGACCTTGGCAGCGAAACAGCTTTGGGAGGCGCTTGCTAATCTCAGCTCCTCCTGCGGGGCTGGGGCAGCACCGGCAATTGCTGCCCACACGTTCCAGGCTGGCAGGGAAGACATCCAACTGCATATGCAGATCCCAGGAGATCTGTCACACGGTGACGTGGTGGAGGAGTTTCCTTGGGAACCCATCCTTCGACCTGGGGAAACCCTGACAGCTTTCCCTGTGTTAATTCCTGCTCCACTCCCCAGGCTGCTCTGCCTCTCTCTGGCAGAGGGCATCCCACTTCCCTCAGCAGCTGCTGGAGCCACTGACTGGAGCTGATTCTTCCATCCATAAGCCCAGCCTAGTCCTTCAGCATTCCAGCCACATCTCCCTGCACAGAGCTGCTCCCCCAGAAAGCCACTTTGCAGCTGCCTTTGTGAAGCACAATCCAATTCCCTCTTTTCCTGGTGAACTCTGCTGCTGTTTCATGTCACCATGTCCCTCCAGAGAGCCAAGCAGTGTTTCCAGGCTCCTATCAAGTGAGGCTGCCAGCAGGTACTGCAAATATTTTGGGCATAAAGCAACCACCCAAGGAACAGAGTTACCTAAAATGGTAACTAAATCATAAGGAAGCAAACACAGCCCTGGGTGTTTAAAAAGCATGGGGATGTGGGACTCAGGGAGATGGTTGAGTGCTATGGTGGTGCTAGGTTGATGGTGGGACTGGATGACCTTAGAGGTCTCTTCCAGCCTTCATGATTCTATGGTTCTGTGTGAACCTGAGTGCATCCCACAGGTCAGCAAACTAACCAATGTCACTTGAATGTGACCCAGCTGCAGGAATCCCTTGGCCATCTGAGGTTTGTGTACAGGATGGTCATGAAAATTGATTCACATTCTTCATACAAGTAGTCTTGGATTATTTTAATAGGATGGATTTTACTGATGTGTGTTTTGATATCTCCCTCCCCCAATTTAAGAGATTAAAGACTTGATAGGAGAGGCTGACCTTTCCTCACAGCTACTGCAGAACTCCTCCAGTAATCCCATTATTAGGAACAAAAACAACCCAGGACTTGTAACTGACAGCTCAAGTGCTCTGGCTGCCTGCAGGATTCAAGGGTTTGGGATGGTTATTTAAAAGCATTTAAGTACCTAAGGATTCAGATAAGCCTCAGGTGAGTTAGTCAAAAGCAACTCTGGGAGTTAGATATCAAACCATACCCAAATGTGTTTACAGAAACTGGAGCCCTCAGGCCCAATTAATTCTGACTGAGCCTAAGACAGGCTGGAAAGTCTCTTTAAAGTCACTGCCCTGCACTGCCTCCTCTTCCCCTGCACTGCCTGTGAGGTTTTGTCACTTGGGGAATCAGACACCAGGCAAGGAAATTCTGTTTCTGGCAGGGGAGGAGGTGGTGAGAAGGCTGAATACTGACACCTTAAGATGAAGCCTACAACAGCCATGAGACTTCCTTGGCCACTGGCTCTCCACCCAAACCCCATCCATGGCTCTGAGCCTCAGCTTCAGACTGAAGTTACTGTGAGCCTGGATGGACTCTTTTGCTTGAAGGGATGCAGACACACAATAAATTGCATTTTCTTTCTCTCCTTTCTTTCCTCAGGGCCATTAAGAGGAAGACAAAAATGGATTTGTGTCCTCAAGCAGCTGATAGCATCCTGCCTGGGAGCCACTGAGGTGCTGGCTGACCATCAGCTCTTTTCCAGCTTCCCTGGGATGTTGTGCCAAGGCACCCTGTGAAAAATTGCACCTTAAGAAGATCATGTCCAGATCTTTCCCTGGCCTCTTTCCACTGCTCTAATGTAAAAGGAGGCTTAGGAGATAATCAGGGCCAGGATAATCAAAGTGGGTCACTCCCTGGTGGTGGGAAATCCCAAGGGGATGTTTTCCACAGTGCCTGTGGCAGAAGGGCTCCTGAGTTTCCTCCATCTACTTCCCTGCTGTGCCCTCCACAGACAGCACGGCCTAAAGCAGCACTTTGAGGCCATGGAAAACATCATGGTTGAAGGAAACCCCTGAACTAGTTATTTTCCAGCCCTAGGAAGGCTGCTCACCCAAAGGTGTGAGCAGGGTAGGCGACCTGATTTCTGCAGGGCTGGCTGGAGTGCTCCTGCTGCCTGTGCTGGCACAGATCTGCAGAGGAAGCAGCTCTTCTGCTACCTTCAGGCTGTGTGTGTGGAAAACAACCATTTACCATCCAGGTAGGCATGGCAGCTTGATTCTTCATGGGCAGGAGCTGTTTATGGTTGTGTCTGTAAAGCACTTCTGCTGGAGTGAGGCAGATAAGACAATCCTCAAGTTCTAAGATAAAACCTTCACCCCCCCCAGGTCCTATCCTTTCTTTGATGTCACTCAGAAACAAAGCTGGTGGGTGGCCTGGGTCTCTCACCACTCACTCATCCAGCTCAGGAGCAGAGGATGGCAGCAGAAGGGAGGGCACAGGTCTCCTGCCTGAAGCAGGTTTTCTGTGTGCTCTGTTCCTTGCTAGCAAGCCACAAATCCTGGTCCAACACATGGCCCTGTTGCTCCTTCGGCAGTGGGGAGGTAGCCACTGGGACAGGGAGCAGCAACAGCTCATCTCATCAGTGATTCCTCTTGAGCTCAGGAAGTAACTCCTGGTGAAATACCTTATTCTATCTTCTTGGCAGCTGTCTAATCTGGAGATGTCAGAGCAGATGAAATAGACTTGCTCACTACAGATTGGCCTGTCTCTCTTTGCTATATCTCCAGGTGATGGATGAATGCTACCTGTGATCTTTGAGCAGCTCTTGTATCTTTCTAAGGTCTAACTACAGCCAGGAACTGTAAATGCTGCAGTGCTTCACTGAAAGAACAACCAAGAAGTAATCATCTTTGCCTCCTGCAAAGGTTAACTCCTTTGTATCTTCAGAGGACAAAAGAGAGTCAGAAACACAACAGTTCTCAGGTCCATCAGCTGCTTTGCCTCGTGACTGGACAGGTCCTGTAGCAAGGGATGATGCCTTCAGAGCTAGAAAAGGCAGTCTGAGGCCCCATTCCACAACTGGGTGCCTAATCCTCTTGCATGACACCTTCAGAACTAAGGTGGCAGAATCTGCAGCTGTTCTACCAGCTGCCTTCCCTGGAGATCTCACTGACTCTGCTGATGGGCCACTGAGCAGAGGGAAGAAAAGGTTTGTTTTCATTCCTGCCAATGACAGAGCTATTGCAAAGCAGGGAGAGTTGAACCACAGAGCTAGAAGGGCTTGCAAGGCATGCCTGGAGGGTTAGCAGAAGGCTCTAGAGAGTGAAAAAAAACAGATAAGAGTTGGAAAATAAAGAAAAGCAGGAATCAGTGCAGGTTGACCTTTATCCTTTCCTCTGCTGATCATGGCTAGAGAACACTGATGGTGTCTAACAAACAGACAGATGTGGTGCTTAGGGCCATGGTTTGGTGGCAGGGGGGTGATAGGCTGATGATGGTTGGACTTGATGATCTTGGAGGTCTCTTCCAACCTGGGTGATTCTGTGCTGCATGCTGTATGTTGGAAACAATGCAGTGATGAAGCATGGCTGCCTAGCCAGGGTGCTGAGCAGAGAGAGCTCAGGATGCAGGAGCTGCTGTGGAGCTTCCATCCTTATCAGATGCCATTCTCTCTTGCACCTTATTGGGTACAAAATCCTGCAGCACGTGAGGTGGGCTCAGGGCTAGAAGAAACACTAGCACAACCAGCTGTCCCTGCATCTGTGCACACAGGCTGAGGGGAGGGCTGGGGGCTGCCAGAAGGATGTTTGGGTATGTGCAGGCTGCATGTGGAGGGGAGAAGGAAATGGCATTTTGCAGCATGGTGGCTTCAAGGGTGAAAACAGCTCCTCAGTAATTATTCATCCTGAGGAGGAATGATTATGAAGTGCCACCAACTTGCTGGGATCCAAGCAGCCTTGGACTCCTGCATTACATTTTGGCCTGTTGGCCAGACTTAATGACTCCTTTCTTGATGACTCCTTTTTTGACAGCTTCCTCAACACTACCCTTCCAAAAATAATGGATTCCTATGCCAAAACTAGAAGAGGCAGGGATTGCAGCTAGGCAACTCATGAACAAGGTATTATGTTTTTGGTCTCAAAACACCATTTGGATGAGGTAACCGAATGCTTGTGTACTGCTGATTTCCATAGCCACAGCTAGCAAGACAGAGAGAAAGAGGAAAAGCAGTTAGAATTCTGGATTTGACACCAAAGAAGATAGCAAGATTGAAACTATACCACAATAAAATGGGGACAAAGGCAAAGAAAATGGGGCAGAAAAACTGGAAGATCAAGAAAACATTGGCCTGTTCTTTTTCTTCATTGAACTTATGGCTTTTGACTGGGAAAAACTCTAGGTGGAAATCATAGCCCATTAGAGACATTTTCCATGTTTCCTAAAGAGAAGGGAGGGCCTTTTGTACTAACACAGAATCAGGAAGCTTGGAAGAGACCTCTAAGATCATCAAGTCCAACCATCAGCCTATCACCCCCATGCCACTAAACCATGGCCCTAAGGGCCACATCTCTATGGTTCTCAATCCTATGCCATCTTTGAGGTCATCTCAGAGGAACTTGGCTTCTCTGAAGACTGCCCAGCTGCTCTGGACAGCAGAGCACTGGTTCTCTATGTCACCTCTGTAAAGGAAAAGGAAATATTATCTAAAGGAAATATTACAGGAAGTATTAAAGGAAAAGAAATATTAACTTCTGCCCTCAAATTTCTGATCCAGACCTTCACTAGCATAGATCAGTGGAGCTCCATTGATTTTGAACTCAGTGCTGATTTACACCCCTGAGCTGTGGTCCTTTTTTTATATATCTTATGACTAGAAGTTATTTTGGTTGTTCTGTTTTCCTGCTGACAACTAGTTCTCCCCAAGGGATCCAAGAGCAGCCAGTGAGGTGACTGCCAGCTGCAGGAGCTGCTCCTCCACCACCTACCTCTTCTACTCAGCCCCTCAACATAGTCTTGCATTAGCAGGTGCAGTATATAAACTGCAATCTCAGCTCTATTAACTCTGCAGCTGTACAGTACATAAACTTGCAGTGCTGCTGTGAGTCCCTGTCCCCAGCTGTTCCTACAAATCATCCCAGATAGGCTGGGCCCCAATCGATGGCAAGAAATTCCACCACAACATCAGACTGCATCAGAAGTGACTTGAACCATTCCCTGCCTGCCTCGTGGTGTGAAGCATCAGCAGAATGACTGTTCCCTCTGTGCCCAGAGTGGTTAAGGGGCAGCAGTGCTCCCTTGGATTTCCTGCTGCAAACCAGATATTCATTGCCTTGCCCTTGCAGCAGCACAATCATTTCTATAGAATTGGTGTTGCATCAAAAATGCTGAAAGTTTGTGGGATTTTATTGTTACTGTTCCTGTGTTCCAGCCTCCTTCTCCAGAGCACTTTTCCTGCCCCTTCCATAAACCTCTCATGCCTCACTAGACTTTACCTTCTGCTTCTGCACACAGACCTAGCTCTGGCCAACAGCTCTCACTTAACATATGTTCAGCCTTGTGCAAACAGGTTGATGTTCAGAGGCAGGGGCAGGATGTGCACAGCTTCTCCCAATGTGTCTGTTCCTGGGACAAACCAATGTCTCCACACTTCAGAGCTGGCAGTTTAGCATGACCATGGTGTGGAAGATCCAGAGAATGCAGGGTGCCAGCCTCAGAAAAAAGGTGACTAGGCTTAAGTAGATTTTACTAAACACTGAATTGTCTCAGCTCTGGTGATAAAGCAAGATAAGGAGTCAAGATGTGATTTTCTGTTGCTAGTATTTATCTGTGTCATGAAATGCCTCAGACAATTTGTGCCAAGTAACTGGGTATTTGACTTACAGAATGGTAGGGGCTAGAAGGGAACTCTGGAAATCATCTAGTCACCCTCCCCTGCTAAAGCAGGTTCAGCTAGAGCAGGCTGCACAGGCAGGCACTTAGCTGTGTGGATGTGAAATGGTGTCAGAACTGACACACATCTCAAAACATGGCAGCTTCAACAAAGACAGCAGCTTTTGTTGGTTATCCAGGAAATGGGGGAAAAATTAACAATGACAGCCTCAGCCTCTTCCCCCAGCCCATGCCAGAAGGAAGAGGATCCAGGGACACAGCAGCAGCTCCTAGGATCTATGTTGCACCTCCCAAGCTGCTGCAGGAGGGAGCTCCCCTTTGCCAGCATTAATGTTCTGTCAGTCCTTCCTGAAACACTTCTCCCAGCTCTCTTCAGTGACAGGTCTCTGGCAGAGAGCAGAGAGCATGGGCACAGTCATCTTTGCCAGGGAGGTCATGAAAAACAGTTCAAGACAGACTAAAGGAGGCAAATTGCAAACTGCATGTGCCTGTGAGTGAAACAGAGCTGCTGGGGGATGGGTGAGGGCAGCCCTGCACCATCCAACCAGCCTCTCTGCTGATGCTGAAACCAAATCAATTGGCAGCTAACGAGGAGCCCAAAGCAGAGCATTTGTAGCCACTGAAAATCAATGGAGGGATGTGTGACAGAATGGAAAACAGTGTAGAGCACTCAGCATCCTGCTCTGGGTGAAGGCTGCCCCAGCTCCCAGGATCTGAGTCACAGTGAGCAGAGAACACCGCTTCTCTGTTCATGCTTTCAACCTGCCCAGTCTCACCTGGGCTGCTGACTCAAAGCTGGCATGAGAACCACCTGTGGGTGACCTCTCTGCAAGGCTTTGCTTTTCCCTTGCTGCCTGCTCCTTCTGGACAGCATCATTATTAGCACATACCCTGAGAGAGGAGCAAATCTGAGCCTGCCTTCTTGCAGCTCTATCATAGAACCATAGAAGGGAAGGGACCTGAAAGATCATCTAGTCCAATCCCCCTGCCATGGGCAGGGCTGGCACCCACTAGGACCCACTAGGACTTTCCATTTCTTGTCTGTCTGACACCTGTCCAGCTCAGTGCCTGTCTGCTGTGTATGTGGGGGGTTCCATCTGTGGGTGTTCAAGGAACACTACCTGCTTCTCACCATGCAAAACTTAACCCTTTCAGCTGCTTGCTAGCCATCCATTTGCTTCTGTTTGGAAACTGAACCAAACCCCCTAACAATAATTCTATAGGTGGCAGGGAGAGCATTTCCTGAGAGGGTTTGCAGAACAAGAACTGCATGTGAGGACTATCAGTGTGAGCTCAGCACCTCTGAATGGAGCTGCTTAATTTGTGCACTGGGGCAGGCTGATAATCTGGAACATGAGCAGCATGAGCTCATGTCTGCCTGCAAAACGGGGTGGAAATGGACTTAGTATATTTAGAAACTCAGCATAGTTTGGGAACTTTGACCTGGAATAGTCCCTTGCCTCAGTCTGTGGCACCCAATGTGATTTTGTCATGGCTTCTCTTTATTGCTTACTGTTAGTAACAGCAATGCCAAAGGTATTTGTGCCACACAAAACTGGCAGGTTGTTCCCAACACCCAATCTAACCTTGCCTTGGTGCAACCTGAGGGCAAAAACTAGACAAGCCAGGGAAAAATTTGCTGCTGACATAAAGGGCAGGGAGCGGGGAGAAAGGCAGAAGCCCACCCAGGACAGGCTGTCTGACAGAGACCTCTGGAGCTGGAAGATTGGTTTAAAAAAGAGAGACAGAGAGAGGAAGAACACAGAAATATTCAATGCCTACCAAGAGCAGATAGTCATGCAAGCAGCAGCACAGGGAGATGGAGAAGAACAGGGCAAGGAGAGACAGAGGCTCCAGGGAAGAGATAAACAGAGGCTGAGGGTGGTGCAGAGGATGCAGCCACGATGTCTTTGTGTAAAGGACACTAGGGAGCTCACACAGCTCTGTATCAGTAGCTGTCCAAAGAGTCAGGCTTTTAGCACCTCTTTTCCCATGGGGGTTTGCTGACTCTGCTCCAAATCAGTGCAACAACTAACCTGCATGCAAATATCATCAGCTACAGCTGGAAACAAACCCATAGGGCACTGCAATAAATGCAATAAATTACAATAAATGCAATAAAGGTGAGTTGGGATCAGCTCAGGCACAAGGTCGTTGTCCCCTACAGATTTGCTCCCTGCCAGGGGAAGGGTTAGATACTGGGGGGAGAGGAGAGGGCAGGAATGAGACAGGACAAGGGAGCAACAAAAAAATCAAAAAATTAAAGAAAACCAAGCAGCCACCAGCCAACAAACAAACCCTCAAAGAAAAACAACAACAAAAAAAGGCAGTTTGAAGCCTGTTCTTGGCATCTTTGTGACTTCCAGCTTGCCTACATAATAGTCCTCCAGGTTTCAAAGTCAGGAGCTGATCTGCTTGCTGTGCTTGTAGCTACTGACTCCTGTTGGCTGAGGGGAGGAGGAGGCAGCAGGTTGCCTGCAGATGACCTGCTAACCTTGATTTTAATTAGGTTTGGCAAGATAACAAACAGAGCAGGTTTCATTTCTGAGTGCTGAGCAATCCACAAAAGCAGTGCTGGAGAACACAGCTCCCTGGGATCAGGAGGAAGAAATGTAGCTCTGCTGCTGAGCCTTCAGCAGACCTCTGGCAGGAGAGAGTAGCTGTCTTCCAGTGAGCAACACTGGGAATAGAAAGGTCTGCAGCTACCCACAGTGTCACCTGGGAAGGGACAGTGCAGCACACCATGTCTGAGCATCTCTCCCCCATGCCACTAACCCATGGCCCTCAGCACCACATCTCTGTGGTTTGGGAACCCCTCCAGGGATGGTGACTCCACCACTGCCCTGGGCAGCCTGGGCCAATGCCTGACAACTCTTGCAGGGAAGAAATTGTTCCTGCTATCCAACCTGAACCTCCCCTGGTGCAACTTGAGGCCATTGCCTCTTGTCCTCTTACTGGTAACCCTGGAGAAGTGACTCTGATCTGACCACACATTCCTCCTTGCCCTGTTTCCACTGAGTTAGCTGAAACATCCATTTCTGACCAATATATCCCCTTTGACTCTGTGGCAGTTTGATCCAAAAGAAACAGGAATGCTGCTGTATCTTGAGCACAAAAATGAGCAGGAAAGGCTCCAGGTCTTACCAGCAAGCATGGGATAATAAAAGAAGATTATGGCAAAGTCCTTAAGGGATCATGCTGAAGATTATTTCTCGGAACCAATTAAGCATACAAATTAATTTCCTGGGGGCATAATGTTATATTAGAAAACAGCCTTTGTAGAAACCCTGGAGTTTGACTTGCTTGTGATTTTATTTTCCTTTTAATTCATTGTGGATGCTACCATCACACTAGGGAGAACATTTGCTTAGTCACACTGTGTTTTTGGGGATGGCTTTTCAGTAATTTTGCTAGAAATACACAAAATCTAAGTTACTTGCAGAGGAGAATTCACAGCCAAAGGGTAACAACTGACTCCTAATGCAAGAATGATTTAGCAGCTGCATTTCAATCCTGTATTAATACCTGACTCCACCAGAGCATGTTTCAGCAGGACATCTTGGGTGGTTTGCAAAGTGCATTGATGAGGTTTTCATCTTACAGATGAACCAGTACAGGACTGGAGAAGACAGAAAAATAAAGGTTCTAAATGTTCCTTGATCAAAGTAACTCAGCTATCTAGAAGCACGCAGGATATCCTCTAGAGGAATAAAGGTTAGGACATGTTGCATCCAGTCAGACAACGTCAGGTATCAGTGCTCTTGAATGGGTGAGCATTCCTGAATGTGTGAGCACTTTCCTTCCCTCAGGAATGCTGGCTCCCCTCTGGAAATGCTCAGCTGAACAACCCACCCTGAACCCAGCACAGCCTTCCTCACAGAGAAGAACCAACACACTTGGAAAGAGATAAAAAGGACAAGAAATAACCTCCCCATGACATGGGTCTGTAACACAGCATGGGGCAGGGGGAGGCACTCTCAGCCTAGCTGGTAGAGTCTCCATCTAGAAGAGCTTTTGTCCACCAAAAATGCAACAAATGCCTTAGCTAAGGAACCTAAGCCAGTTCTCTTGGCTTCTACAAAGGCTCTCCTTCAACTGCACTCCTTGGTTCCCTGTGCTGCTGGATACAAGCCACAGTTTTCTACACCTAATCCACAGGCAGATGCTTCATTTCCTCTGCTGCTAAACATAGAAAGCATCCAGTCTTCTTCCAGGAGAGGACAGGAGTTTCCAGTGCTCTGTCTCCTGGTAAGGGAAAGCTGCCTCTCTCAGATCCAGGGGCTCCTGTCATCCAAAGCCATTTCTAATTCTAGCCTTGGGAGAAATCTACCTTTTACATCTCTGAGCTCCAACCTAGGTCAAATCAGGAGGATAAATAACCTGCAGGCTGCAGGAGGGATCTGAAGCCAAGCTGGGTTTCCTCTGAACCACAGAAGAAACACCAGGAGCCAGCAGCACTGGCACAATGAAGCAAAGCTTCACTCTTCAGGCCAAACCCATTTGTCTTAGCAGAGAGCAGACTATCTGCTGTACATGCTGGAAGAGGTGAGGATGTTAATGAGCCTAACTTGTTCTGCTTGGTTTTAACTCATTTTCCCCCTATGCTACAGCTCAAGGATAAAATTAACCTTTGCCAATAGTTACAGGTAAGCCTTTTCCAAGAGGAGCTGAACTACCATAAAGTTCCTTGAAGAGCTGTTAGCTATTCAAGTCTCTATGAAGAGCCTTAGGCTGAGCCCACAGCAGAATGGGAAAGATACCTCCTAGCTTGGTGGAGGCTGGGTCCCTCAAGCCCATATATGGGAGCAGTGTGGGATGATTATAGTTTCAGTTTATGAGATGGTATTTAGCCAAAACCACCTTTTTGAGTCATTTCTATGAATGACTGTCTCCAGCAGTGCTTTCTGGAAAGCTCTTTCCCCAGTGGGGCCAGACTCATCAGCAGACTGATCTGTTACAGATGAACAAGCACTCAGTCAAACAGCTTGAGCTGAACTCTGAACTCCAGTTGGAAAGTCACCAATAAACAGAAAAGTTCTTGGGTTTAGCCTAGCTGATGTTTTTCTGGAAATTACACAAAATGAGGAATAGATAACAAGATTCTGCAGGCTGAAGGAAATGACAATGAGTGATCTGTGCATGTGTCTCCAAGCATAACAGCCAGGCTCTTCTCTGAAGCAGCCAAAAGAAGGTGACTTGGCTTATCTTCAGACCACAAGTTTATTTTTATGAAATGGGTCAGCAGCATGCATCCAGCCTATCATAACAACAGGAATAGCAGGAAAAGCTGCTTCTCTTTGGAAGGAGAACTCCTGGCTGAATGTGGCCTGATTTCCAGTCCTGTCTCCTGCATGCTGATCTCTGCATGCAGTCAGAACAGATGCATGTTGCTCATCAGCTCAATAAAACTTTTTCCATTCTGCTAACTTTCCATAAGCCATTATATAGGCAGAGGCTTCATTTCTGCAATTGATTTGTAGCTTCAACAGCATGAAAGAAAAGACAAGCTTTAGTGAAAAGAGATGAGAGGAAGAATCCAGCATTTAAT
Source organism: Galbula dea (assembly GCA_013399015.1). Taxonomy (NCBI): domain Eukaryota; kingdom Metazoa; phylum Chordata; class Aves; order Piciformes; family Galbulidae; genus Galbula; species Galbula dea. The sequence goes on from VWZX01000495.1 coordinate 1,651,286, forward strand.
GTACTGGCTAGAAGAGCTTCATTGTCTTGGCTGTGAGGTACAGCCAGGAGTGTTGATGCAAGTGAAGTTGAGAGTAAATCTTCCATGCTCAGCAGCTCTTAGACAGCAGCTTTAGGCCACCTGCTGCAGACAGCCTTGGAATGGAATTCTGGAGGTGTAGAGGTGCTGGGCTTTAAAGGTCAGTGACTTCCCCCTCCAAAATGTGTTGCTGGATTCAGCCAGTGAGTGTAAAATCACTATGAGGTCTGCATTTGCAAAGGACTCAGTCTCAGCCTATCTGGAATCTGATCAGGGCTCATTAATAGTTTTATGAAATCAGTGAATTTCCATCCTGTTGGATATGGTGACAGCAACCCTTGTGGAGAGAGTCCCTTCTGCCCCAGCAAGGGCTCTCAGTCACTGGACAGGACAGAGCTCTTGTGTCACTAAGCTAAAATGCCCTGTGATGTGCCCTTATCAATACATGGCCCCAGAATGCTACTGGTGGTTTAAAAAGGGAAATGCAAACATGTTTGCTGGCAGACACATTGGGGCAGATGCCTGCTTTAACCTTTAGACTTTGGACACATGGAATCCTCTGCCTCTACATTTATCAGGGTTTCTTTTCTGTGCTGACAGAACTGTAAGAGTATTAAGCTTTGCTCATCTTGTTCAGCTTGCTGAACTGCCCTCATTTCTAGAGAAGCTGAACCAGATCACAGCAGCAGAAAGGAGAGCAGTAACAAAAGCCATCCCTGATCTAGGAGCAGAATTCCCTGGCTGAAGATTTGTTTATGGTGCTGCTTTTAATTTGGACTCCTGAGAATGCTAAAGCCTGCAGATGAGAAACAAGAGGAACCAAGCCCTGTGTAAGGAGCTGCCAGCACTAGTATAAACATACCAACTGGGAGCTGAGGGTGTCCTGTGCTGCTGGCAGCCTTTTGGCTTGGAGGGAAAGGATGGAGTTGGAATAGTCAGGGCACATTTAAATGCTCCACAAAACCATGACCCTTGTTTGTTGTTGTGCTTATAATGGTTTGCCATTTAGATGGGCCTGGGTGACATTTATACACACTTAATACCTTTTTTAATTTTGCAGTTAATCACAAGGAAGATAAAAAGGGAGAGAGCCTGAAGGCCTCTCTTTCCTTTGCTTCAGAGAGTTGCTCGTAGCCTGGGAGACAGAGAGTTTGCTAATTGTTTTAGGAAGAGAGCTTAGATTTGAGGATTGCTGGTGCTGAGGGTTTCTGAGACACAGGACTCTTCCTGGATGAATTTCCCTGACAAGGAAATAGAGCTGATCTCAAATGAGGGGCTGTGCTTTCTCAGAAGGTGGCCATCCTGCTCCTCTAGGTCACCCCTGGGACTGCTCCTGCTCTGTGACACTAGTTTCATTCCTCAGATGACGGGTTTCATTTTTCATACATTCTTCCTCCTCAAGCCAACCTTAACTGTCCATAACATCAGCTGAGAAGAGTTAATGTTTGTAGCAGAGCCCCATGATTGTCCCAGAGCCTCAGCATCCTGACCCCTCACTTGCTCAACCTCCTTCAGGCTGACACGAAGAGCAAGGTCTCCAGCCCCTTTCTTCCCCTGCTCATAAGCTAGAGGCTAACCTACCAAAAGATCCTTTCCCCTGAGGTGTGTTTCTCCTTTCCACCATTTCCATGGGGTGGGGAATTGTTGTGTTGCCTGTGGACATTGTTCCCTTTAGGACAGGAATGGTTCATGGTTAGAGGTCACTGATGAAGAAATGTCACTGCTCTTCCTAGAGCCATCATGCACCAGGGAGCTGAAGGAAGGTCACTGACCCCAGTCTGCTGCTACGTCTGGACTCTCTAGCTGAAAGATTCCTGAGCTGTGCTCCACAGATGCTGCACTGAATCCTCCTCCAACTGGCATCACTGCCATGGCATTTACTGCATTAACATTTCAGGAACAAGACTTTGTGGTGGTCTGGAGAACATGGTAAAGATTGCCCTCTAAATAAAGCAAAATCATAACAGACTCTGACTGCTTCACTCCAGCAAGGCAATCCTGAGATTAAAATGCAGGAGGAATTATTCTGACCTCATCTTGGCCCTAGAGACAATTGTAGAAACCCACATTGAGAGGGAAATCCAAACATCATGCTAATAAGCTCTGAGAATGACTAAAAACCAGCCTGGCTTTTTCTGGATAGCAAGGAGTCAGTCATGGCTGAGGCTTCCCACTCACACCTGTGATAAACATGGCCATCATCTTTTATTGTCTTCTTTATTTCAGCAAGGAGCTCTGCACAAGTGTCAATAAAAGAAGAGAGCTGTGAATCATGGAAATGGTGTCTCTGGGCAGATGTGCATGGTAGGAAATAAGAAAGCATTTGGGCTGAAGGGAGAAGTGCAGCACTGAGTGCTTTTAGCTTCCTAACAGCATTCCTGGGTTCTGAGAGCACAGCTTTGCCCATCTCAGTTGAATTTGGGTCTGTGCCCCAGTCTTCAATGCTCCACCACAGAACAAACCAGTGTCTACACTGAGGTACACTCAAACCAGCCCTGTGCCCAATTTCCCCTAATTTAGAGGTCAAATATATGTACCCCAAGATCTTCATTTCATCCAACATTAGAATTCCCTTTCTGGGCCACACTCAGCAGCAGCACTGCAGACAAAAGGCCACCCTGAGGGGGTTCTGCTGCTGGTACTGGGTGTGTGGGCTGTAAGCACAGGCTCTAAGCCTCCATTTAAAATACATCCATGTGCTCAACCTTGCACCATGTTCTCTTGGCCAGATCAATGCTTTTCCTTTGGAGAACTTCTGGGATTTGTTTTCTTAGTTTTCCTTCAATGGTGCTGCTAGAGTGGGGCTGCTCAGGTGTCTTTACTCCTGGTTGCCACAGAATTCCCATCTGGGATGAAAATTGGTCTCTACAGCTAGGAAGGGCAAGGAGGGTCACCTAAAAGTAGTACTTGTGCACCCAGGATACCCTAAAGCACAACCTTAGCATCAAAATTGACAGGTGGGAGGCTCTGTGGGGATTGTCAGGGTTTCCATCTGAGGAAAATGATGTTGGGATTGAGCAGAGGACTGAACTGGATGGAATAAAAGGCCCCTGCTGCTTCTTTGTACCTGTGATAAGAAAGTACATGACATGAAGAAAGAACCTCTAAATTAGAGAGCAAAACATTTCCACTGGGTTCTGGTTTCTCTTTGTTGCCCCAGTAGAAGAACTGGGTATCTCTGAGGAGTGCCACCCAATCTGGAAGAAAAGCACAGTAATGATTTGCACTTTCCTCCTTCCCATCCTTTGCTTGTTCTATCAGACACCTTTTTAATGAGAATTCTCTGGTAATGAAAGTGGGCTTACAGAAAATTGATTTTGTTATGAAAAAGTTCCTCTCAAGTAATTAGGATTTGAAGCTGTAATAGGTGTGAAAGACCCAGGCAGAAAATAAAGAGTAGCTGCACATAATCATATTACAGTTTCCTATTAGAACTGGAGTTACACATTGGCTACAGTAGCTCTGAAGGATGTGCTTCCCACTCCTCCAGCTGGAAAGGAACATTGTCTTGGAACATGGTGCTTAATGAACCACCTCAAGGGCTTAGAACTTCCATCCTCATGAGCTGACCCTTGAAACCTAAGAGACAACCTTTCCCCAGGATTAATTTAAAGTGAATGCTACCAGAACCCTAAAGGATGCCAACCCTGCCTAGGAAAGCAGACACCTGAGCTGCCCCATCCAAGGGTTAAGGACCAGGCTGCTCACAGCATCCAGAGTGTCCACAGGCACCTGATGGGCCAGAGGGGAGACACTGTCACTTCTCTCAAGGAGGGAAGTGAAAAGCAGGAAAAGGAACATCAGGCCATGCAGGAGAGAGAAATTTGTTCTGCTTTTCAGCAATGCAGCAGCAGTGCCTCCCTTTCCTGGCTCTGGAGATGGCTCCTTGGTCAGCTGATGGAGGTAAGCACTGCACTGTCTCTGAGGAGATGGAGGAGCAGTAAATGTCAAGAGACCAATGCTGCCTTCTTCTTTCTTTGGTAAAAAACCCTGAGATTCATGGGCTGACTCTTTGCTTGCCTCACCCCATTAACTCCCTAACTGCCCAGCAAACCAGGAAGAGAAAATAACATCACTTACTCCTCCAGATGCATTGCTGGCAAATGACACACACTTCACATCTTCTGCATGTAGAGTAATGGGTTATCAGTTCACATTAGGTGCTTCCAAGGCACCTTTCACAGAGGACATAACATATTTTAAGGGACTGAATCTTCAGTGATCTCCCATTGTGTGCTGAGCAGGCAGTGGACATCCCTTCCCTGCTAAATGCTTGACTCAGGTGGGGGTTTTGCTGCTCAGATTTCACTCCTCTAGCAGAAGCACTACAGGATGAAAGCTTCTCTTGCAACCCCACTGCATTTGAAGTCTGTGGCATTTCATGAAAGGGTTAGTCCTTACTTCTCTCCCTCCAACAGAAGGTGCATTTCAGCTAGCACCTGAGTTCAGCAGTTCACTTCTGAAGCACAGACCCTCCCTGTCACAGAGCATGGAACCTGAACTCCCTGCAGCAGAAACTGAATGGGAAAATGTCTAGAGGCTCCCAGGATGTGTGGCAGCTCCTGGTAGGCATTCATGAATGTTACCATCTAGAGCAGGCTTGCAGAAAAGCCATGGAGGCTTTCAGTTTGGATATTGGCTCCTCACCACCTGTTGTTTCATGCTATAGATCCCCTGCTAGTGGACTGCAGTACTTGCTAGTGTAGAGCTAGCCAAAGTCTCTTCCTGAGCTCAGGTTCCTCTAAACACATTTCTTTCATAGTCCCCAAGCTGGCAACAGTCAGCTAGGGATGGGCCCCAGGGTCCTTAGGTACCAAGTGTGCCTAACCAAGCAGTTCCCTCTTGCCTCTCTGAAGGACAGGCACACCCTAAACACAGCCACTGTGGGAAGAACAGTGAGACCATGGTCACAAGACCATGTGTTTTGTCCCCTCCCAACTCATCCTGGCCATTTTGATTTAGTCTTTTTGATGCATACTCCTATCCCACCCACAGGCACACCTCTTGCTGCTGGCAATCAATGCTTTACCCTGGAAAGATGTCATTTCTCTCAGCAGCATCATGGCACATCCCTTGTACAGATTCCAATAGCTCTGTAAGCCCCAGAGTTTATTGGTATAGATGGCCACAGAACTGAAGTATTATCTTAGCAGAAACTGCCTCAGGAATATAGATGGAGTTTTGGGCAATGAGATTGTATGATCAATCATAGGATTCAGCTGCAGATAGCAAAGCCTTGATGATCTATCCCTGCCATTAGAAAGACATTTTAAAGAGCTGCTTTCTCCCTTGAATGTCATGAAATCCTTCTGGAAGTGCCTTCTCCTAGATCAGCCAGCTGAAGACTGATGGGGGCTTCCTCTGGTGACAGCACCATCTTCTGAGGTGGCCTGGGGCTCCCAGCACAGATGTGCAGCAGACAGAAAAGCAGGTTTTCTGTTCATCAGGCACCTGCTGCTTGTGGGCAGAAGACTTGGGCCCAGAAGTTGCTCCAAAGGAAATGAGTTTCAGTTCCCTTATCAGGTTTCAGCTCCAGTGGTAAGTGCTGCTGTTCTGCACTCAGTCCCAGCTTGGGGAAGAGGAAGAGGAGAAGTCACCTTTCAGTTGTGCTTGAGAGAGGCAGGGAACAAGAGTGCCTCAGAGGGGCTGATTTTCTCCTGCTCTCTTCATTCCCAAATGCTCAAGTGCTACTGCAGGCTTGAAAGGCATGGCTTCTGCTGACCATGGCAAGGACCTTTGTAGCTGAAGCTCCTCAACTCCCTTCTAAACATCAATGACAAGACCTTAGCCTACACAACCCCAGCCTGACTCATGGGGTGAAAGCCCCTGCACCTGTTCTTGCACAGGTTGGATTTGTTCCCTCTGCTCTGAACCTTGCTCTCTCCCCACCTCTTGTGAATGCCAATATAAATTGCCCTAGCAGGGTGGAATCTCACCAGAAACCATGCTTTTAATCAGAGAAAGATGAAGGATGTCAGGACTCAATACTTGAATAATTCCCTACTTCCTCAGGCCAAAATCTCCCTGGGAGGAGTAGAGAGCTGTGAATGATGAGGAGATGTGGTGGAATTTTGTAAGGCAACATCTATCTGAGAACAAAATATGTGAAAAAACGTGGTAAAAGCTCTTCATTTTGATGACACATCGAGAGCAGGCTGGTTAGAGGCAATCTAAAAGAGGATCCTCTGCCATCTAGCACTAATATCCCTGGAAAAAAATAGCAGCTCTTCCTTTCAATGGCTGGCACTTGGTTTTAATAGACCCAGAGCACAGCAAAGCTCCTCAGAGAGGAGGCAGACCCAGCTAAATCAGTCAGAACACTTCCCCATCCCTTCCTCCAACCCTAGAGGAGCACATTTATGGGCTCATCTTTTATTGATGAGGCTGACTTTCCTAAGAGTGCTCTGGCATAAGTGGTTATAAATGGGCATTGGTTGCTCAGCATAATCCATTAACTCATTAAAATAATTGTCTTAATTTGATTGTTAAAGTGATTAATAGGCCAAGTGTTCAAGGAAATTAATACTCCAAAGTGAAGCATAACTGCAGCCGAAAAATAACTGCCCTGAATGGATGTGGTAACAAGGTACAGGCCTGTGGTTAATGAACCCTGGCAAGTTAAATATAGAATGGGGTGGGGAAGGAGGAAGGCAGAAGACAATTCCTTGGTGGAAGCATGCCTGGAACAGCTCTATGGCCTGACCCTAGAGCCCTCCCCTCCAGCTCCAGTGTCTGCCCAGGCACAAGCAGACCATGGGCTCTGCTGACTGTGCCCATCAGCTGTGCTAGCTGGGGGGGATAAGCCAAGACTGAGTTCCTCTAAGCTGGGGCACTGAGAAGCTAGGAACTGGATCTATTCATATACATGGGGCTGGGGAGAGAGGCTCCAAGGGTGCTGAGAAAAGTAAGACTAAAGCAAGAGTGGAAATTGCAGTTTAGTAAGGCTTTGTACACCAGCCCCTGCAGCGTTGGTACTCAGAAGCTAAGGGTGAACCTCAGAAATGGGCTGTTAGGTGGGTCAAAAATGGCTCAAAACACCCCTCCCAGGCTTAAAGAGTGAGGACCAATGAACAGTGCCTGGGAATCCATATCAGGGACCATGCTGTTCAACATCTCCATCACTCCCTGGGTGATGGCACAAAGCATTCACCTGCAGGAGAGGTGAGGATGACAACAGAGCAGAGACGTGGCTGAGCATCAGCCCAAAGGGACTCCCCCCTCCAGCATCACTCCTGGAACCAAACCCTGAAGATTGCACCAGGTTGTTGATAAACCTCCTCATGTTCACTGACTACAGAACATTTCCTTCCTTCCATATCACCTTTCTTTTGCACAGGGTCTTCTATTGCCTCTAAATGTCAGACTCAGTGCAAGGCACAGTGTTTTATCAGGAAATACATAACCTACCACACATCTGCCTGTAGTACAGGGCCTCTCAGTCTTGTTTCTAATTTCTGGCTTTTAACACATCTTTAGATGGAGAAGAAAGAAAGTAAAATAGAGTGTCAACTTGAAAAGCAATTCTTTCCCACCAAAGCATCCACTTCTTTCACTTCAGGATCTAGCCTATTCCTCCAGTAAATTCTGCTTGTTCTCCACAGGCAAACAATGGCAGTGACTTTACCCTTGTCATTCTGCTTGATCCACATGATAAAATATTCAATATAGACTCATTTTACAGGCCTTCCTAGGTAGGTGGTTACCAATCAGTTTCTTCAGCAGATCCCTGGCAGCAACAGGCATGAGTTCCTCACAGAAATCACTCTTTCCCATATATTAGCTTTTGGAAGGATGCCACAGCCTCTTGCATTGAGTAGCTGAGTTATGCAGTAACTATTGTTATATCAAACCATATATAGCAACACTGAGGAATGTCAAACAGCCATTAATTACTGAGATAATAGAAATCAGAGCTGTTTTCTCCCTGGGTGAGATACTCATTTACTGCTCTCTCTCCTCCACTGCCATTACACTCACACCTCCCTTTCCAGCTAAGCAATCATTCATATTAAGGCTTATTATGCACCATCTTTATTTGGAAATAGTTTCTATTCCAGTGAAGGAACTAAGGGAACCATTCAGCCATGTCTGTAACAGGCACTGGAAAAGTCTCTTTCAACAGCAAAAGCAAAGTGGCAGTAGGGAGGGAACTGGGAACACAAGAGGCTGGATCCTTGTGCTGCAGTCAGCAGATGGGAGTCACCTCCTCCCAGGAGAGTCTCCCTTCAGCAGGTGCTTTCCTAGCACCTGGCCACTGCCCAGCCTGGGACAGTTGACCACATCTGAGAGGACAGACTCCCCATGGCAGCTGGGGTCCCAGCAGGGCAGGGAAGAGCCAGCTGGTGCAACACAGCACAGCTAAGGTTAGAAGAACCTTTTAAAACCATCAACTCCAGCATCACCCTATCACCCCCATGCCACCAAACCATGGCCCTCAGCACCACACCTCTGTGCTTCTTAACCCCTCCAGGGATGGTGACTCCCCCACTGCCCTGGGCAGCCTGGGCCAATGCCTGACAACTCTGTGTTCTTGATCCCTTTCTCCTCCTCCTCTCACAGCTAGGGGCACCTCCAGGTGCTGCTCAGCAGCAAGGCACCCACTGGCCCAGAGGAGAGGCAGAGAGCAGGAGAAACCCTGGACTACCTGGAGTCAGGGGTGTGAGACCTAAGGAAGAACCTAAATTCAATGACCTTATTTTGCTTCTCTGACACCACTTCCCACATTTAAACACTCACACAACCTAGAAGTTGTTTCTCTGTTCATTCCAGCAGTGGCAGATCAGATGGTGAGAAGATGAGAAGCTTACTATTGGCTGTTGGTTAATTTTGAGGAGATCTGGAAACGGACAGAGAAAAACCTGGGATTAAAGGGACCCCTGAATATTATCAGCAGCAGTAAACTCTCAGGAAGGCAGCTGCAAGAGGTCAAGCTTCTGGAACAGAAAGGAAAGGCTCACTCTGGAGCTCTGTGCAGTTTGCTTTCAATTCCACTTCAAGTTATTTCTTGTTTTTTATATCTTGTTTTATTGAAATCCATTTTTCACTTTAATGTTTTTTGACTTGGGGATAGATTTATTTTTGGGTTGGTGTTTTTTTTTTTTGCCTTGAGCACATAAATGAAATGCCACTCTCTAAAGTGCCAGTTGGAATTATCAATGCAAATACTGCACTGATGCTTTTATTAGTCTCTTGGCTCTTTTCCCCCTAAGTGTTTCTGGGTTAAGAGTATTTATTTTGCTAAGTTCAAACAGAAACTCATGCCTCATCATCTGATTAGTGTGTCAAAAGGCAGCTACTGGCTTTGCACCTGTCTTAATGCCATTCTGCTGTTTACTTGCTCCTTGGATTTTCTCTCATTAGCATCTTTTCAGGGACTTTTGTGATGGATCCATCAGCCTTAGAAATTCAAATGTTCTGTTTGACCCCTGGTTAAGAGGAGTGTAGGCAAATCTGCTGCATGTTTCTCTTAGGCATGTAGACTCTGACATCTGCCTGGTGAACCTGCTGTGACAGTGTACAGGGAACTGGAATGGTTGGCAGAAAGAGTCCTAGAAGAGGCTTGAGATTTGTAATGACAAAATGAAAGTAGAACTATAATGGCAGGAAGAAAAGAGGAGAGAGTTCTTGAAAGGAATTGAACCCAGCTAAACCAAAGCCCCAAAATCTTGGGCTTACTAGACCATTCCCTTTGGAATGCAGCTTGGCATGTTGTGGAGGTGACAGCCTGGGACTCCTAGCATGGCTCCAGTGTTTCATTCCCATCTCTTTCTCAAACAGCTGTAATAGAGTGCAGGAAGTCCACATTTCTTGTTAGCCACCTTGCTAGCTAAGGCTGAAGAGAGCAGAACAACAGAGACATGAAAATACATATTGGATGGATTTAATATTTGAAGAGCTTGCTCTACACAGAGAAGTCCTAAGAGGGCAGAGCAAGGGATTGCAGCCCTTGGCAAATGGAGCAGAAAATACTGCACAGCTCAGAGCCTACAAACCCTAAAGCAATTGAAGATTTTAATCACTCATTTTGGACAAATATATTGGGGTTGAAAGGGGAAAAAAAAAACCCCTGAGAATAAGAGCAAAGTATCAAACCATGGGCAAGAATGAAGGATGGCAGAAAGAGAGAGCAACTCTTTTGGTCCTTCTTCATGTAAGGTCACAGCTAGACATCAAGAACCCCTTGAGGTCAAGATGTAGGCAGAGGGGGTGTGAGCTCCAGGATTCCTGGAGCTCTGTAGCTGGCCTTTTCTCCAGGTGATGCTGAAACACTGGTGGAACACTCATGGGGAGAGGGAGAGGGAGGGAGAGAGAGAGAGAGAGAGAGAGGACACTTTTTCCGGAGACATGAGAGGGGAGAAGAGAACAGTTCTGAGCCTTCAGTCTCTAAATACTTTCAGAACTAAATACAGAACAGTCCAAGAGATGGAAGGCAAGTGTTGCCTGTTTGACAACACATGCCAGTGAAGCAGGCCTGTTCTTGGCCAAAATTCAAAGCACAGTCTGATTTATCATCTTCTTTTTCCCCCCTCTAGTCTTCCAGGCCAGCTATTACTCTACCTCTGGGCAGGCAGAATTGGTTCCAGGAGGTTCTCTGGAGTGGTCCCTAGCTGGATGTTAGCTCCCATGGAACATAGAGATGAAAATCAGTATTTTACATTCCCATCTATTGCCTTCTTACAAATTTGGCCTGCTCCATGGAAACATCCTGTGGTCAAATCAAAAGAAAGCAGATTTTGACTAACAAAACCACATAAAAAAAGCAGGTTACATGTGGTGGAGACAAAGGTTGTTTCCCTCCTGGTTAGATCTAACTACCCATCAACATTGCTGCTCAAACTCCAGTATCCCACCCTCCCTTGCTCCTTCCCTGCCTTCTGCAGGTTGTTTCTCTTGCTCTCTTTGGCTTCCTGAGGATGCCTGCACTCTTCCTCCAGAGTGTGCTGGAAGACACCTTCCAGCAGCCTAGCTAACCCTAGGCAGCCTGCTGCAACACTCATCCCAGGTGCTGGGGACCTGGCCAGCTCCCAGGTGCAATCAGCTCCTTCCCAGCAGCCAACAAGCCAAGAGCAAGAACCCTGGAAAAGAAGTCCCTGGTTAATGCACTGCCCTGGCTACTGCAGCATCTCCAGCAGCTAAAGTGAAGCCAAGTGCTCCTCCTGGTGACCGAGACACACGTTACCAGCCAGGAAACTGCAGGACCAGCAGGGGCAGTTCCATGCCTCTTGCACCACTGGCTGGTCCTGGCACTGCCCCAGGAGGCTGTGGCAGGTGGAGAGCAGAGCCAGGCTGAAGTGGTTACCTCTCTACACTCAATCAACAGAGCCACAGCAATCCAGACTCTTCCAGGGTTACCTTGGGTGCTGCCAGCCTGCCCTTGAGGCACCTTACTTGCCTCTGCTGCTGACAGGTGGAGGTTTGGGATTCCCCAAATGGAAAAGGAGCCCTGCCTGTGTGTATGCATGTTCACCTCCTGCTCCCCTGCCTCTCCAGCTTCAGCTCTGTAAAACAGTTCCCAGAGCAACTGTGTGGAGCAGATTCCAATCTGGATTTCCTCCTTAATCTTGAAGGGTTGCTCCTGAGACAAAAAGGAAGGGCTGGGGAATGTTCTCTCCTGAACAAACTCAGCTTGGAGCAGCTTTCCAAAGGCCTGCCTAAAGGGACCTAGCACTGAGGAGTCAGGAGACACAGAGCAATGAAATCTGGGTTCCTAGGGGGGTGATGAAAACCAAAGGAAGGGAATCAAAAGCTATTAGCAGAACTGCAAACTCTCATCGTAGCTTCCACTGAGATTGTTAAACTGAGTCCAGGCTTCTAGAGGAGCAGATGAAGTAGGTGCAGGGACAGCACAAATGCCTGGGAAAGCAGTGAGAGCAGAAGGTGGCTATAGCTCATCTTGGAGCTCCAGGTCACCTGCAGTGGATGCTTTGCACTGGCTCCTTTGAAAATGAAGGGGAACAATTGATCCACTTTTATTTTCCCAACAAGCAAATGCAAGTTGAAGGTTTAAGTTAAATTAGTTATAGTGGAGATTTATGTACATGTGTTGGAGAGAAATATGTACACATGAAGTATCTAGGCCTTCTGCTGGGCTTGTGAGCAAGGAAAGCCTCTCACTTGGGGTGATTTGCTTCCCTTGGATATATTAGAACAGTAAAGTCTTAAGGAAGAAAGCAAAATTCACAGGTCAATATCCAGTCAGTAGCCAGAGCAACAAAACTACTCAGTAAATTATGTGTTTATTGCCCTAGTGGAAAGGGAATGCAAACTGAGATTTAGAGCAAGAAAAACTTGTCTGTTTTTTTTTTTTTTTCTAAGGCAGAATGAGGCTGCAGAACTTTCACTTCTTTCCCTTGTAGGAAATTTCTCAACAAGATCCATGGCAAGTTTCTTATCAGAACAAATCAATGCCTGCAGAAACCACCAGTGACTGCCAGAGCCAAACCCTCCATCTTCCTGAGAGCAGGCACAAGTGAGAGGAGAGCTCAGCAGACATGAGACTGCAGTGGTGCTGTTCATTCTGTGCATGCCTTCAGCTTAGCTATCCTGTGCTGCTGCTGATGGGCCAGCTATATCTATATATCTATCTATATATCTATATATCTATACACTTCAGGTTTCAAGGCTATCAGTAAAGCTTTTGGTTACACTTGGCTCAGAGAACACACTCTGAGCTCAGGAGTGCTAGTCTAAGGTTCCTGGACTCATTCTGGCAGCTCTTGATGCATATGCAAGCTCTAAAGATACTCTTGAGTGTTGTGAAGTGCAGTGCAAAAGGGACAGAGCTGAAGTTAAACACTGGAGCTTTCACAATGCAGACAAATTGCAATGAAACCTGCAACTCCAAGCAGTTCCTACCAACCCTTTGCCCTCCTCCTTCGTGGCAGATGGAAAAATGAGCTGCAAGGCTTTAGCCAGTGCTCCTTAATACTCAGCAGAGCTTCCCTGAACTTGCCAGGAGCATTAGTTGCTGGGTTTTTAAGCTCCCCATAGTGTTTAGAGACTCTTTAAAGGACTAGGTAAAACTCCCCTGGCTGTTTCAGCACATCCCTGGCTATCACAGGTGCTCCAGGAGAAGCAGACTGTGCTAACAGAGCCTTTTCTGGAAACCTGTCCCTTTCTAGTGCTTGTGCTTTCTCTCAATAGAAAGGAAAAAAAGGCATTAAACAGATCATCTTGGCTCAGGAAGACTGCTAAGGCTGAATCATGACCCAGGAGTTGTCCTCATCTAGGCTTGCCACAGTGCAGACCCCAGCAGGAAAGGAACAAAGTGGTTGAGCCACAGCCTGGAAGCTCCTGGGAGGAAGAAGATTCCAGTTTAACAGCCACAGGCACAAGGAGTTTCAAGAGTAAGAGGAACTAAGCAGTGGTTCCTATTCCCCAGGGATGTCTGGGCTGTTTTTCCTCTCCTGGAGTGTTCACAGCAGGGCTGGATGTCTTCCCAAAAGATATCAAGACTGCTTCAGGAAGAAGCTACTTGTCTAATTTTAGGGACCAATGAGTGAAATGAACCCTGGAGCTGAGAGGCTGTGACTGCAACAGTTCTGAGCTTTCAGAACTCCTGAACCTTCACATCTCTACCAGCATCTCCTTAAGGAAAGCTTTCTGACTAGGATTAGAGAGATTGAATGGCATGGAATAGCCTGTCAATAGCATGGGCATCAAGCCCTCAACAGTTCTTCCCAGTTCCTGGAGGGAAGTGCACACAGGAGGAGGCTCTGCAGAGCAGCATCTCAGACTAGGGACAGTCCCCTGGACTTCAGCTATCATCTTAGCAAGACTTGAGGAGTTTACACCTTGAAAAGAGCCTCTGCTTCTGTATTTATTACATCAGCTAAGTCCTGCTTAGGAGCTATCTGGCTGTGTCTAACCTGATGTCCCAAGACCAAATCATAATCTCCTCAGAGCAGAGAAAGAAAAGGTCTTTGGGAAGTGAGTGATATTCAAGGCAAGCACCTGTGGCAGCCACTCACTTCTAATGCAAGAAATGAGGTTACAGTCCCCTGGCACTCCCTGAAAGGGTTTTTCTTCTGAAGTTAGCATTTGACTTGACATTTGGATTTGGCTATAACTGTCTTGTGCAGCAGGTACAAGCACTGTGTCATTCACTCACTGCAGTTTACTGCATATTGGCCCTGATGACACCAGTAACTCCCATTCAGACACCAGTGACTGGTAGAAGGGTGGAGAGCTGGCAGGCACAAGCTTGGCCAGAGATTATCCTTGTGCCAGCAATCATAGAATCTCCCAAACTGGAAAGGACCCACATGGATCATGGAGTGCAACTCCTCTCTACACACAGGACAACCCCAAAGTCACCCCATGGGTCTAAGAGCATTGGCCAGATGCTTCTGGGATTCCCTGAGAGTTGGTGCCATGACTGCATCCCTGGGGAGCCTGTTCCAATGCTCCACCACTCTCTGGGTGAGGAACCTTTGCCTAAGATCTACCCTGCCCCTCCCCTGGCACAGCTTCATGCCATTCCCCTGGGTCCTGTCACTAATCAGCAGGGAGAAGAGATCAGCTCCTGCCCCATGGCACTGTGGACCAGGACCCAGTTTAGAGGAAGGAAGCTTATGAGCACTGAACATGTGCTAATAGAGACCTCTGAAAGGACTAGGTGAAACCTCCTTGGCTGAGATGTTTCAGCCACATTCCTGGCTAAAACAGATGCTCCAGGAAAAGGAAATACTGCTAAGTGTCTAATTACCACTGCTTTGCTTTGGTGTTTCAAAGCCTGTGTGTCTGATGCTAGGTGATTGCTTTTTGCAAACCCCAGAGGAAAGGGGAGAGGGAAAATTGTCTCTCAGCTCAAGAAGCAAGGTTACCTCAGTAATTACATCATGGAGCTTTCATGCATAACCTGGTTAGAACCTTATCTTCTCTAGAATGAGTCCAGTAACAGACTGCATTGTGGAGAGATTGGATTAAGGGAGTGATGTCAGTCCATTTACCAGCAGCATGTCTTTGGGTTGCAGACAAAAGGCTTTAAAGCACCTGTGCTCAGCTGCCAGAATTAGATTTGTTAAGCATGGCTGCATCTGTGTCTGCCTTGGCAGTAAATGGCACTGTCCTCCCACCCTGCTTCCTTTGCTCACCTCCCTTCCCTGTGGGGATGCTTCTGGAGTTGAGCATTTAACCTCTGACACCTGCTGCAGTTTCCAGCCTTCAGGTCTAGGCTAGCTGATGGGGTGCTCCTGATGGGGTGGTCAACATCCTCCAGGAGCAGCAGAGGGAGGTCCAAGGGTAGACAAAGGAGAGCTTTCAGCTTGTGTGGGAGATTAAACAGTTCAGTAGTGAAACAGGTTGTCAGCCAATGGGTGCTGGGGAGGAAAATGAAGGTGCTGCCTCCACCAGCCATTCCCATTCTTGTTGCACACAGAAAAACATCTCAGCATCCTTTAAAACCATGAGTTTGGGCATTATCCAACACTATTCTCTTGTTTAGCTGTTTGGTGCTCCAGGTAACACAAAGAGACACCAGGAAAAGGAAGAAGAGCAGAAATCCAGCCTGCAGAAGGAGGTGAACATGGTGGGTTGTGCCCTAGAGATGTTTTTAGAACTCTCTGGACTCTGTTTGAAGTGAACTGAAGGCTGTGCCAGTAAACTTGCCAGGGAGACCCTAGGAGAAGTCTTCTGTTCTCATGCATGTGTTTATACCTGGGAGTGGTTTGGTGTTTTGCCCTTGAGGGACAGCCCAGTCTCATCTCTGAAGGCTTCACCTCAGGCTCAGCTGGGAGGCTTTGATATGAACTGCACAACACACCTGAAGGATGCCACCTAGCTCTTACTCTTGGAGGATTCATAAGGGCATTGGGGTGGGACTTGACCATTCTGGGGACATCTTGAGCAGCTCCTTCCATCTTGCTCAGTTTCCACCTCCTTCCTTTCTCTGCCTCTCTAGATTTCCCATCTGTGACATGCATGAATAACAGCCCAGGAGACAGCAGCATTCCCCTCACACCACTGAAGGGATGCAGGCACAGAAAATGCACATTAGCAAAGGAGTGCTCTGATCTCTGCAGGGTGCTGTGCCCTGGGTGTTCACTCCCTACAGCCAGGGAGCACACTGAACTGAATTTAGGCACTAGTGTTGTATCACAGCTGCCTCCACACTCCTGCTCTCACCCTGGGCCAGCAGCTAGTCTTTAGGAAATGCTCTTCCTGAAAGATCAGCCCAACAGTGCAGGCTTCAGCTTGGAAATGGAACTCTGCCTGCATTTGCTCTTCAGCAATTGACTAACAACCCCTTGCTCCAAGCCATGCATTTCTTAGAGATTACTGGTTAATAAAAACATAACCCAGTGGGAAAATGATCCTCTGGAAGGCATAGAAATTGCAGGAGATGCTGTAATACAATCTCTGCATGCAGCTACCCTTCCAGGGAATGAAAGGAAATGGGAGAAGCTGGAATTTATTTGGGGTTTTTTTAAGCTGTTGAAAAAGGTGTTGAAATTAAAACTGAATAAAAAGTTGCTTAACCACAACTCCTGAGCTCCAGATTAGTGCCTTCCATCTCAAAAAGCATTCCCTGGCTTCACTTGGAATGCTTGTGGACTTTCAAACAGCTGAATGTTATTCCCAAGGAGTTCCTTTGCAGTGTTGTCCTCCCTGGTGACTTTGCTGCCTAGCTCAGAGGAAAAGACTAACCCAGGCAGACAAGGCTGCCACACTGGCTCAGAACAAAGTTTCCTCATCTCAGCTGCCTGGAAATAAAACTCCTGTAAATTTTTATGTACAAATTTGAGAAAGGAAACCCTTGGTTTCCAGGTATTTGGGAAGGCTGCAAATATCTCTTCTCCATTCCATCACAAGGTGGAATTCAGGGGTGGTTTGATTTATGATGCTCTGCTAGAGAGATGTGCCATCAGAGCCATGCCCTTCCCAGGCTGCAGGCAGTGGGCATTTTTCCTTCTTTAAATATCACCTCACAAGCTGTGGGCTGCCCTCCACCACCAAGAAACCTGCAGATGTGACTGCCTGGGGGAAAAGCTGCTGCTGGGCAGGAACAGAAAAGGATCTTTCCCTTATTTTTGTTTCTGCCTTTCTCTGTTATTTATTATATCAGTTGCTTCCAGGTATACTTGCAGCCTCCCCAGGGGCCCTTGCTGGAGAGACACTAAATGAGTTTCCTTGGAGGCTGCTGTCTGTGATACACTCTAATTTTAGACTTGGTCTCCCTGGGTTCTGTATTTGGATGCAAAGAAGTGACAAGTGTTCCTCTGTCTTCTCAGTGTCACCTACACGGAGAGGGAGGGAACAGCTCAGGA
The DNA here is from genome assembly GCA_013399015.1 of Galbula dea. NCBI lineage: Eukaryota > Metazoa > Chordata > Aves > Piciformes > Galbulidae > Galbula > Galbula dea. The sequence goes on from VWZX01000495.1 coordinate 1,668,571, forward strand.
TTTTGACAGGAAGGGGAGGAAGACAGGGAGAGGGGCTAAAAAAAAGCATCCTAGGGTCCCAGCTGCCAGGTTAATGAAGAGCAGCAGCAGGGGAGGCTCTGGGCTGGGCTGGCACTGCCCATGGGCTTGCAGCCAGACCCTGCTTCCAGGTGGTAAAAAGCAGAGCTGTTCCCATTGACCCCCAGGAAACACAGCCAGCAGCAGGCTCTTCCCCAGGGAGAGAATAAGACTCAAGAAGAGAGATTATAAAAAGACTGGGTGCAGGAGGAGGGTGAGAACATGTTGGTGAGGAAAGATAAATGGAAGAGCAGCATGAGTTGCTGTCAAGGGATGAGTGTGGAGGGAGCAGGGCTGGAGAAAGAGCTTGGTGGCTGGAAGCCCTGGAGGTGCCTTCAGGTGGCATTGAGCATTTCTGCACTGAGGCTCAGCTACAGCTCATCTTCTCCATCAGCTGGAACATGCCCTGACTTTCCTCAACCCACCTGAGCCCAAATCGTGCTCCTGTGTTGTGTTGGCCCAAACTGCACCCAATCCTCCAAGTGAGGTTGCAGCAGCACAGAGCAGGGTGGGACTGGCACCTCTCTCCACCAGCTAGCATTGGGGTGCTTCCCAGAGACATCTACTGTAGTGTCACAACAGCTTTTCATGCAGAGGACAGGGAGACCCACCAGAGGGGTTCCCTTCACTGGCCTTCTCCTGGGGAAGTGACCACAGACCTCCCACTGCCTCCTCCTGCTGCACCTCCAGCAAACACTGCCAGGAGAACTCTTGATGTGCTCAGTGTTCTTGCCCCAGTGGCTAACACCACATCTCCAGGAGGGCTGCTGCTGTGGTAAGTGTCCAGCCAGGAGGAGGAAGAGCCCAGATGACAGGGACAGTCAGCACAGCTGGTGTTTAGTGAAGATCTACTGCTCCTTATCACTGCCTTTCTGCTCAGTGGTGCTCAGAGCAATACCAAATCACCTGCTACTTTGTGTGTGCATATATATATATATATACACACAGAGAGAGGCTTTTCCCTCCCATTTCCCTCCAGAAGGCTGCATATACCATGGGTTACTGCTACTATTGTTAGGAATAATTATCCCAGAAGCAAATTGCTATTAGCTTTATTACAGAATAACTGGCTTTGAACCCTGGGTGAATTCCAAGTGGGAAGCTGAGTCCTGTCCCCAGGTCTGTCTGTTTCAGTTAATGTGTGTTTCCAATAGTGTTATTCCATTACAGGAAACTGGAATCAGAAGCCCTTTTGTTTACTGTGTTATACAAATTCAATTTGTCACAGAGCTGGGTATATAAATTAGGAATGAGAGATGTTAGCAAAAATTAAATAAGGCCTTTGCCCATTTTCCATGGCAGCTAAGATTGGTCTGACAAATTGGAGCCACCAAGCAGGATCTAGTTAGGCTAACATGAAGCCACAGCATAAATATGCAAATATGTCATTAATAGTGTGGAGATTGACATGAATACCTTGGGCCTCCTCCTTCCCTGCTCTGGTGGTAAAGAAAACTGGGGGGACAGTATTAAGCCATCAGGGGATGCTAACTGTCCTCTGCTCCAGAAGTGTTGTCTGTTGGAAAGAAGGCATCACAATAAGGGGATTTCAGCAAAGGAAGCAGAGCTGATGGGGCTGGGATGGGGAGGAGAAAGCAGAGCTGCTGGGGCTGGGATGGGGAGAAGAAAGCAGAGCTGCTGGGGCTGGGATAGGGAGAAGAAAGCAGAGCTGATGGGGCTGGGATGGGGATGTAAGTCACCTTGGCTGAGATCCTTGAACTCAGGTTATTTTTAGGGGCCAAGAGGCAAAGGAAAGATGTTGTCTTGTTTGCAGGGGCAGAGAAATCAGCCTGGGGCTTTCTCTCCTTCAAAGATTCTTGCTGAGAAGAACATCACAACAGTAAAAGGAGGGGGGGAAGGAAGAGCTTTTTCTCTTCTCCCTTTGTATCACACGGGGCTATCACAGGATACCCAAGGTGTGGTTCTAAGAGACACAGTTTAGTGGCATGGTGGTGACAGGTTGCTGGTTGGACTTGGTGACCTTAGAGGTCTCTTCCAACCTTCCTGACTCTGTGATATTCCAGGTACTCTGCAACTGATGAAGTTCTCTCCTAACTATGTCTCTCTCTGAAACAATGTCCACCAGCAAGACTTGGGGGCAACTCTCTCCACCTTCACCCTATGTTCTGGGAGCAAACTGGCACAATTCTTCCATGACAGCAGCTGCTCACCATCTCCTTTTCTAGGGGAGCTTTGCTGAGCTCTGCAATGCTACCTGTTCTCTAGAGTGGCTAATCATCACCCCCCAAAAGACAAGCCCTGGCAATCTCCCCCTGCTGTAGCTGTACCACAAGCATGGTTTTTAGGGGAGAGAGCAGCTCTCTATTGGGCATTCAGGTTGAGAACAACCTGGGTTTGGAAGCTTGAGACCTCCAGCACTTCTGTGACATGTTTAATCCATAAGGTTGGTGGTTTACATAGAGCCAACACAGGAACCTTGCAGGATTTGGGCCTGGGAGGTTGTGTGACAGCAGTGTCTGGGGGCTCCAGAGCCACCAGCTCTGTCTCAGGCTACATCTCTGGCCCTCAGGGAACTGCAGCTCCAGACACTGTCATGTGTTTTATAACAGAAATGTGCAGATTCTATTGATTATTCAACATCTGCAGGCAGCAGAGGCCAGATGGCCAGGAAGCTGAGTGTGTGCCACCTCTCCAGAGGGGCTGGGAGAGGAGAGGTATTTCATCAAGAAGCAGAGCTCCCTGTGGTGACATGAAGCGTGTCACTTTTAATTCTGGGTGGAGCTGCTGACCTGGCTTGAACTCCACCAGGGAGCATAAAACACATGAAGAACAGTGCAGAACTTGGAGAGCCAGGTCCACTGAATCACAGAGTGACTCAGACAGCAGACAGACAAGCCTGGAGCCTGATGCTATCTGTTTCAGAGAGCACTGGTGGGGTGAGAGATAAGGCCAGGGCTGAAGACAGGCAAGGGTTGAGAAGATGTTAGATCTTTCCTAGCCATCAGCCATCTCACCTCCCTCCCTCCCTTGCCTCTGTACCCAGAGATGCTTAAGACCCAGTTTAGCATCCTAGCTCAGTCCAGATCACCAGGGAAAAACCAACAAGAAACAAAACAAAAACACCTAAAGGGGGAAAAAAAAGAGACTCCTTTGCTCCTCCTTAGAAGCTCTGACATCTCCAAACCACTGACAGCCTTTCCTTGCTTTTTGGAGTCACAGTTTTGCCACTATCTGACACACTCCCAGATTCAGAGCACCCCAAAGCACCTCTCTCCTGCCATTAACTGCTGAGGTCTCTCTCACCATACCTAAAGAAAGAAGAAGTCTGCCAGGCAGTGTTTATGGAAGCATCTTTGGATATAATCTAGTGTCTGGAGTTTGTTACCTTTCAGTCTCCTTCTATGTTCCTTCTGTGTTCCTCCAGCTCCTCACACAGTGCAAGCTGAGGTCAGAGCTGCTGGTGTGAGGTCTGGCTGCACAGCAAATAACTCAATTAGTAAATAAAATGCTTTTGCTCCACTTTGGTGTCTTCCATTCTTTCTGAGCAATGAAAGGAAAGTTTGAGGATTGAAAGATCTGTAAGTAAATCTGAACCTCTTCAGTCTAGGTGGAAATCTCCAGGGAAAAGTCTGGTATCAAAATGGATTCAGTGTCTTCAAAACCTTTCTCCTTCAAAAAAATAAACCCAAACAAATTCTTTTTCCTGATCTAAAGTGGAATTAAGTGCAGTGATATTCAGGAGAGAACAGAGTTATTTTCATCTAGAAAGCCACATCAAACAACCTTAACAATGCAGCTCCAGACACATCATTAACATTAACATTAAAAGGCAAGGAACATGCAGGTCTAATTATATTTTTAAATAGAAAGACATTGAGAGGAAGGTAGAGAATAAATGATTTACTTTTCTTTTCCTGGTGATGACTGTGCAGTTACAGCAGAGCTATCCCCTGGGGATTCCTGAATCACTTAGTGTTCTCTTTTCTCTGTATCTCTACAGAGGGATGTAAGTGCAGGAGTGAAGAGGAGAGCAGATCCAGGACAAAACACCAAATAAAGGGAAATTAAATCATCTGTGTAATTCCTAAATTACTTCCTCTAAGAAAGCAAGCATCTTATCTTCAGACAGGCAGGGGAGGCATTGGCTCCATGTCCTCCCAGAGCCCACACTGAATGGCTGGCAAGAGGAGATCCATTTGCTTATCTCCCTTCTTTAAGAAGAGGACATCCCCATTCTACAGCAGCACTGTGGAGTGTGGGGCTTTGATAGGGCAGACATGAGAATAACCAGGGTTATCCTGACTGCTCCCAAAGCAGCTGATAAGAGAGGAGCAATGCTGGATAGAAATTGGGTTAAAACAAGAAATATTCTTCTCAGGCTTTGAAGCTGGCTGAGTGGGGTGGAATAGAATATCTGCTCCTCTTAGGCTCTCTGAACCACATGGGAGAAGGGGCAGGTCCAAAAGCAAAGAGGCTTCAGGTGAGCAGGGAAGCAGGCAGAAGGGGACTGCTATTGCAGATGGCTGAGGTTCTAAAGACAGATATAATCCAGCCAAGGCTCAGCTAGAGTAAGTAGATTTCTGCCTCTTTGCACAGCCTAAGGACAGAGTCTTTTGGGTGAGATGTTTCCCTTTTTCCCAGGCCATTAGGAGGTCAGTTTGTCACATTTAAGCTGCCACCTTTGCTTATACTTGTCACCACAGTTGCCATGCTGGTCTGGGAGCAGCAGCTTTGCCAGACACTTCTCTCTGGGGGATTGTGGCCAAACTGGAACCAAAAAACCCCTTACACTTCTCCTGGTTAGCTTTGGACAACTTAGACATTTTGGAGGATGTTCTACAAATCCAATGCTTCCCTACCCTGGGAGCATCACAATGCCAACAGCACATCAGGTAGCTTCCTTCATGAGGAGAAATCAATGGGGGAAAAGAATGACTGAATTTTCCCTTCCAGGTTCTACCCTTGGGCTTCTAACTTCATAATAGCACCAACTGCTACAGTAGTGACTAAGTTAGTGAAGTCCAAAGCACAAAGACATCCTGTCTCTGGTGTCCAGAGCCACTCTGATCTCCAGCCATGCACAATGAGAAGCATTTCAGATCCTGCTGGATCCAAAACTGAAAAGCAGGAATGAAAGGACCTGAGTTCCCCAGCAAATCTGCCAGAGGAAAGTCTCCCCTCAGTCCTTCCTGAGTTACCCAAAGCAGCAAACAAGATCCTGTCTCACTTGTTTATGACTCCAGTCAGGTTTGCCAAAGAATTGCTTGACTGATGAGTACTGCCAGCAGAAAGCTGTCTCTCCTTCTGAGAGCACACTGCAAGCTGCTTCCCTACTCAGTGCCATATTTCTGTGGGACAGGAAGGTTCTGGAGCATTGCATTTGTTTCACATTCTGTTTAGGATTGCCAGGCATGGATTCCTCCCTCAGACACCACCAGGGAGGTGACAGTGGAGCT